>CM019069.1:101718287-102318287 GCA_009667805.1 Leptobrachium leishanense | reverse complement strand
GGTTAATCCAGATGTTTTTGGGGGTTTTCAGCGTGCATTCAGTGGGTTTTGCGGTTAGTTTTCGTCGGGTTTGCGGCAGCTTTTCCCTGCAATTCGGGGACCCTGTGGTGCTTGCTGAATACACCGCAGGGTCACCGAAATGGGATCGGCAAAAGGAACCGAATTGAAGAGAACAAAAAGTCACCGAATGTGCGGTGACTTTTCGAATCTCTTTTAATAACCCTGTTAGAGTCTCTGATGCCAGAATCAAATTTATATCCCTACTCCTCTCAAACTAAATACATTCCTTCCTAGTTAAATCACAGAATCTCTTCTTCAGTAATTATACTAGTTACCAATTAAACTCTCTACAATATAAATTGGAGCGTCTATTTTCTACTGTATATATAATGAAATATACCTTGATTATAAAAATATATTTCGTGAATATAAACATACATTATAAAGATTTTAACTTTTATTTTTCCAATACCCAAAGACAAAATATCTTTTTGTTTTAAAGACTAAGGCTAGGGTCAGACTGAGGCAGTGCGAACGCGCGTTCTGGCGCACATAATCACGGCCGCACTAGCAGCAGATGACAGGCAATGACGGCCAATATACGACGTACGGTCGCACAAAAGTCCGGCCGCGCAACGCAAGTGGAAAATGAACGCATTTTTTCGAGAACGTTAAACCGCTGGTACTGACGTACAGAGTGCGCTGCGGCCGCATAGCAGCGTGTGTGCGTGATTAGGAGACGTCAGACGCTGCTAGTGTGCGGCCAACATAACGTTCAAACAGCCGGATTTCCCTAGACTTCTTTTTACCCCATCGTCATGAAATACGTCCAGAATTGCGCATTGTCTGACCACTTAAGCGTATTCCGTGAAAAAATGCGTGCGCACGCATCGACGTACATTTTGACGGTGGCCGCAGAAAATGCACTCATCTGTCCCTAGCCTTAAGGCAAGTCAATAAATTTAAATGTGACATGTCTGGCACTTAGCTTTAGCATTATATCACACAAAGACATTTTAAGGTTCCCTCATGTCTGGTCACCTAGCCATGAACTATTTAAAAATAAATCCCCGTTCATTTCTAAAACTAGGGAAAATTTGAAAAAGAAAAGACTTTCTATTTAAAAACAAGATGGCTACAGACATCCATTTTAATTTTCTCCTTCTGTAATATACCCGACAATACTCTTGTATTTGATTTGTTTGTAAAACCCACGGACAGGCCTACTTACCTCCACGCCGAATTGTTTCATCCAGAGCATCTTATCAGAAATTTGCCTTATGGACAAGGCTAAACGTAACACGAGTCGCCTAGAGGATTATGATGTCAGGAGTGACCAATTGCTCCACAACTTCTCATTACGTGGATACCCAAAGGATCTACTACTGGGATACAAACAGAAAGTGAGGGACATACCACAGATTGATCTCTTTGCTCCTAGGAAATGTGATGCATTGACTAGACTCCGATGCATCACGACTTTTAGTGCGGTTTCACCGAGGGTTAAACGGATAATTTGGAAACATTGGCATATCTTACAAACTGACAGAAAATTACATGATCTTTTCAGGATAAACCCTTGATGAGCCATAGACGCTCCCATAATTTGGGAGATTGTTTAACGAAGAACCGTGATCTTACCACGAGACAGGAGTTACCTTCAGAACATGCATTGTTACAACCACAAAGAGGTAAGTATAAGTGTGGTCGGTGCACACACTGCAGTGGAGTCCTGACGGGTCCTTGCTTTACCCATCCTCGATCGGGAAAGCATTTTTTAGATTAAAACACGAGTGGATTGTCAATCTGACTTTGTAGTGTACCTTTTGAAATGTCCATGTGGATTGGGTTATGTGGGTCAAACCCAGAGACCGTTCACGGTGCGAATTAGGGAACACAAAAGCAGTATACGTACGTTAAATTGCAATATCCGGTGGCAAGGCACTTCTCAGAGGCTGGACATACTGTTGCACAGCTCCGTTATACTGAAAGAGAACCAAGCCAGAAGATGGTCGCCGCTAAGAGCCAGGCGGCCATCTTGTTCAGAATATTGGTTCGCCGGAATATAACTAGGTAGATTTTAGTTGAAACTAGAATGAAGCTTACATAGAATTTTAGGAATGTGTTAGATTAGCAGAGAAGCAATTAAAATTGAGGAAGATCCGGGCCGTTCTTGGCACGGAGGGACAGGATGACAAATGGATACACCAAGGTCACAGAGGCCTGCAGCGAGACAAAGAAGAACATAGAAAACAGACCAGGTCTTATCCTCAACAAATAAGCAGGCTCTAGGGAGGTGGGCACAGGCCGGATTGAGCGAAACAGCAAATCACTTTCTGTCAAACTAACATGAAGTTTGCCAATTTACGGCCAATGTATGGAATGTCTTTGTAATGGACCAAGGGAGGTACTAACCCACGTGGGGTGGGATAGTGTCACCGGGAGGTGGGTTAATTGAGATGTACCTAAATATGTATTCGGGGTATAAGACCCCTTGTCGGGGTGAGTTCGGGGCTCACTCTTTGCGATTCAATCCTGTGGGAGCATTCTGTGTGACGTCACAATAAAGTTTGCCTTTCCTGAAGAGACTTGTGTTCAGACAATCCTTGCTCGTGTCCGGTCCGGCCTCGTCCCGAGTGAACCTAGCAGATTCCGGTAACATTTCTTGGGGGCTCGTGAGCCAGGATACGGGCCCTTGCCGGCACGGCAATGACTGCTGGACACTGTAGCGGTTGACTGCAGGTGCGAGTGATCCCGTCGGTTGGGCGTCCGTTGAAGGTGAGCGGACATCTGCAGGCGCCAAGCAGGATTTCCTGTTCAGTGGACCTCGTCTCGTCCCAAACAGACCCCCGGCCCGGGAAGCTGGGACACCACCGAGTCTGAGGAAACAGTTAGCAGCACGGCGATAGGTAAAGTGTCTTCTATGTTTGTATGTGTATCAGAGATACCGGTATAAAGGGAAACGTCCAACCATAGTCGGATAAGGAGACCCGCAGCCACGGTCTCATTGACATACCGAACCTGCCGCCGACAGCACGGACAAGCAAAGGAGCTAGAGTGGCTAGCGCGCGTCTAAACCCGGGGGATCGGATGTTAACCAAATGGTAGTTCTGTAAGAGAGGGAGATAGTAGCCACGTGGAATTGCATAGTCATAGTCAGTGTTTGTAAACAGAGCTTCTGCACGTGGACAAGGAAAGGAGGTGGGATTTCTGTGACTGGGCTGAGAGTCCTGAGTCAGTGCTAGTGTGTACATCGTGTAGTGAAGGGGGCCAATTGAGGTCAGTGGTAGCTGCAGCGGTAGTGGTGCTGGGTGGGTAGATTACCCATAGGCAAATTGGAATTGCAGACGGGAGTGTTGTTATAGAACGGGGTGCACATAGTCACAAGCAGACAAGAGTTAGAGTTCAATCAATTGGGTATAAGGAGCCAAAAGGAGGGACGGCGTGCCCTCGGCTAGTAGAGAGAGTAGAATTGTTTATGTATTGTTTTGTGCTGAAAGTATCTGGTACAAGTACGTGCTGTGAATGCTGAGAGTGCTGTGAGTGATTGAGCGCCTACTCGCTTAGCGAGAAAGCAAACTTGAGAGTGGAGTCCCAAGGTACGTTTCCGGCTCAGGCGACTGCAGTCTGGCTACTGACGGAGGAAGCGAATACGATATATATGAATTGTTGACTGAGTACCAGACAGTAAATTTCAAGTGTTTTGTGCTATAAGTAATATCTGCATTGTAAGGAGGTCACCGCCCTTAAGAGTAACAATGGGCAATGGGTCATCCAAACCCAAGAAGGTTAAGAAGGGTGAGACCCCCTTGGAGTATATGGTGCGGAATTTTGAAGCATTGTATGCAACGCATGATTATGGTGTAGAGTTAAGTAAAGAGAAATTTAAATTAAAGTGTACCATAGTATGGCCACTGTTAGTTCCAGACTGGCCAGAACAGGGGTCAATGGACCCGGAGTTAATACAGAAAGTGCACTCCCAAGTCACCGGGAAATGCGGTCATCCTGAACAGTACCCATATATAGATATATGGAGGTATTGTGTAAAAGATAAGTCATTTTATAATGATGGCGGGACAAAACAAGAAACAGGTACCCCCAAATAAAGAAGATAATGATGAAAAAGGGAAACCAGTGTTGCTAGAACATCTGGAGGAGATTGATTCCCTGCCCTATCCATCGTGTTATGGGGCATCTGGAGAAGCTTTGAGTGCCGCGGTTGTGCAGGCGGAGAAGGGGGAGCAGGCAGCTGCTACTTCCCGGCCAGCTCCCTTCGCTCCAGCACGCGGTATTGCGGAAGAAGACAAGGGGGCAGCGGGTGGAGGAGATAGAGATGTCCCACCAGGAAAGATTGAAATGCCTGATGGGAACGTATATAAACTAGTAACCCCAGAGGACAGTGATGATGAGAGTGGAGATGTAAATCCAGGGGCAACCACTCGCGCAGCGAACAATATATATAAACCCTGAGAACCATATCAGCACAGCCCCAGCAAAAGTAAAATGCAAATGCCTCTGCGGGAGGTGCCAGGTCCTTTACTGGAGAACGGATTACCTGGGCCAGTACAATACACATATGTCCCATTTACAACTACAGATTTATTTAATTGGAAAACGCACACACCATTGTACTCCACTAATCCCGCGGCAGTGGCCAGTATGATAGAGTCAGTTATGCTTACACATAACCCCACATGGGCTGATTGTCAGCAACTAATGCTGACAATGTTCACAACTGAGGAAAGAGCCCGAATAAATAGTAGCGCGCGGAAAATTCTACTTGCCCAAGCCGTAGAAGATGCCAGAGCCCAGCCAGAAGCATGGGCAGAGGAACATTACCCCAAAACAGATCTAAAATGGCCATACAATACTGCTGTGGGTATTGCTCACCTACAGACGTACCGTACAGCGGTAATAATGGGTGTTAAAGTGGGAGGGAAGAAACCCACAAACATGGGGAAAATAGCGGATATTGTGCACGATTTTAAAGAGATCCCAAGTGCATTTTTAGAAAGATTACTAGATGCATATAGGATGTATAGTCCTATTGACCCTGAAGCAGTGGAGAATCAGAGGTTAATTAATGCTTCTTTTGTGGGACAGTCACAAAGGGACATACGGAATAAAATACAGAGAATAGATGGGTTTCTAGGTAAAGGTATTAGCGAATTGGTAGAAATTGCTAATAAAGTGTTTCATAACCGGGATCTGGAAGAAAAGTGGGAGGAGATAAGGAGATAAAAAGGGCACACAGGTGTTGTCGGTTATATGGGAAATGGTGGAGGAAGAGGTGCCCCAGAGAGAGGGAGAGCAAGGGGTCGAGGAGGTAGAGGTAGGGGAGCCCCTAGGGAACCCCTGGGACCCAACCAGTGCGCCTGGTGCCAGGGTGAAGGTCACTGGAAAAATGATTGTCCTGCATTTTTGGCTAAATTTGGGGTGCAGGGGGAGGCTGGGGAACCGGGAGGTCAAGCCTCCAATGGCCAGGTAACAAACGGCAGATATGAGAGAAATGATGGTGCCGGTGCAGGGTTCGTGGGGTTGGCGGGAACGTCATTTGAGGGGCAAGGTACATATTGACACGGACCTGGGCCCATCCCGCTCGGTAATCACAAGCCTACGGTCACTATGAGAGTGGGAGATAAAGATTAAATTTTTATGGTTGACACCGGTGCCGAATATTCTGTTGTAACACAGCAAATTGCACCCCCAATGGGAAATGAAGTTGATATTATGGGAGCAATGGGGGTGTCCGCGAAATACCCCTTTCTTGCTTCTCGAAAATGTAGTGTGGGTGGGCATAATGTAGAACATGAATTTTTGTATATGCCCGAATGTCCCATCCAGCTCCTGGGGCGGGATATTCTTTGCAAATTGCAAGCCCAAATTACATTTCTTCCCGGGGGTCACGCTAGACTAGACCTGCCTGAGAGTGGCAGCTCTACACGGCAGTACAGCCCAGCCATCCAGAATACCCAACCTGTAAAAATTGCAGTAATTATGCCAAGAGAAGAAGAATGGCGCACGGCACCAACTCTGCCGGCCGCCCCAGACCCGTACACACTACTCCTTGGAATTCCTGGAGTCTGGGCGGAGGAGAACCCGCCCGGACTAGCTGTAAATATCCCTCCGGTGTACGTTGATTTAAAGCCTGGTGCAACGCCTGTGGCTCTAAGACAATACCATATCCCGAAAAAAGCTAAACAGAATATTCAGACACATTTGCAAAGACTGAAAGAGCATGGCATATTGAAATTCTGCGTGTCACCATGGAACACACCCCTGTTGCCAGTACTGAAAGAGGGCACACAAGAGTACCGCCCAGTCCAAGATTTACGAGCCGTCAACGAAGCCACAGTAACTCTACACCCTGTGGTTCCCAATCCATACAATTTATTGGCATTAATTCCCGGTGATACAAAATATTACACAGTGCTTGATTTAAAAGACACTTTCTTTTGCATCCGTCTGGCTCCGGCAAGCCAGACCCTTTTTGCATTTCAGTGGGAGGAATCTACTATGGGAGCGCGCCATCAGATGACCTGGACACGCCTCCCTCAAGGTTTCAAAAACTCGCCCACGATTTTCGGATGCGTGCTCAGCCAGGACCTCCTGTCTTTCAACGCTCAGCCAGACAAAGTCGTTTTACTACAATATGTGGATGATTTATTACTGGCTTCCCCCACAGAAAAAGACTGTCTTTCCGCCACAAAAGCCCTGCTACATCTGTTATGCCAAGCAGGTTATAGAGTGTCCAAAAAGAAAGCACAAATATGCAAACAAAGTGTAAAATATTTAGGTTTCCAATTAACAGGTACCAAGCGTGCATTGGGGCAGAAAGAAAAGAAGCTGTATGCTGAATACCCCAACCAAAGACAAGGAGACAAGTCTGTGAATTCCTGGGAGCTGCAGGCTTCTGCCACCTCTGGATCCCCAACTTTGCAGATATTGCCAAGCCCCTTCATCAAGCCACCAAGGGGGGAGAGCATGACCCCTTCCTCTGGGAAGAAGAGCAAACAGCAGCTTTCCTGAAAATAAAGACTCTACTAATGGAAGCTCCAGCACTGGGACTGCCAGATCACAGCAAGCCCTTCCAGCTGTACGTGCATGAACACAATCAAACAGCTACAGGAGTGCTGATTCAGAACTTTGGCTCATAGCGAAGGCCTGTGGCCTATCTATGCAAGCAACTTGACTCTGTGTGAAAAAAGGAATAGAGAACAGCGCTCGTACGAAACCCCACTTCCGTGGGAGGAAAAGGAAACACCACAATAAGGGGAAGTGCACCCCAAGAATATTGCGGAAAAAATACAGCACAATAATAATGACCTGCGTGAACTTCAGTCCAATGGATATGGGTGGAGGTCAAAGTACATGTAAAGAAAAACACACATATATAGTGCAGTATGCCCGTACAAAAATATCAGATGGATATGTGGAAAAATAAAACTCACATATGGTGGAGCCTGTGCAATATAGGCTCAATATGATCGCAGTGGGTCTCTTCAGGGATGACCCCGTCCCGTCTTCATAAAGTGCCAATGGTTACTCGCATGACCCATACATGAAATAAAACAGATGCACACCATAGTACAGCATTGTAAGCCACACAATATAAAGGCCAAGTGGTCACAGCACTTACGTGGTAAAGAGCCTGTGTAGGTTCATTGGCTCTGTATATGCGCCTGGGTGTAAATAGGGATACACCAATCCCCTTTCCACAGGATAAGAAAATGGGAAGCAGGCAGACCACCAGATAAAAAAGCGATTTAATACTAAAATAAAATAAAAAGATACATCCAAAACGCGTTTCGCTGCCAACGCAGCTTCATCAGTTGGTATCCAAAAAAATATATACATAATCAATCTGACAGACATACATTTATAATCACGATCATCAGTGAAACAGATTGGCAGGTGTGTTCAAAATCAGCGCCACTTCCGATCCTCTCTGCGTTCCAGCCTGGTCTCCGGCACTTCCGGAATCCCCTTTCCGGACAGGGAATGACGTATTTTACTGTGCGAAGGCGGGCGCATGCGCCGCACAGTCCAGCCTTCAGCCTTCCTATCACACTTTGCTCACATCCCACTCGATTCCACAGACGCCACCTCCGAAGAGAAAGGGAAGGTCCTCTATCCCTACAGCAAGTCCGCCAGACTGCATATATATGCGCCGCAAGTCCTCATTTAAGGGACACATTCCATTAGGATATATAAGCCTCCATAAAGCATGAGTTCCATATGCAGAAAAGGAAAAGAAAAACACACATGTGGAAAGAGGGCATATAGACGTATAAGCCATATGAAACATGGATCGGATGACACGAAACATATCGGTATAAAAATACATATGTTCAAAAACAGTAGGAATATGTATATATATACAATCCTAAATACACCACATCCTGCGATACAGATGAGGGTAACATAACCCCACCATAATCTAAATAGATCGTAAATGGGTGAAAAAAGGATTAGTAAAAATAAAAAATAAAAAATAAATAAAAATGGAAATAAAAAAAAAAAAAACCACAATAAAATAGCAAAAATGAGGGTAATGATAACATACACAGGGTATGAAACTGCATATGAAAATAATAAATGCATAAGGTCAAAGGTTCTCCATAATGGGAGAAAGCACAGTGACCCTAAAAAAATATCCAACAAAAACAGCAAAAATTATGAAAAATGATACAAAATATATTATAAAATTTATTATAAAAAATTTATTATAAAAAATGACGAACTTCAAAGTCACTGTTGAGGCCAGCAGGGAT
The DNA here is from genome assembly GCA_009667805.1 of Leptobrachium leishanense. Lineage (NCBI taxonomy): Eukaryota > Metazoa > Chordata > Amphibia > Anura > Megophryidae > Leptobrachium > Leptobrachium leishanense. The sequence goes on along the minus strand of CM019069.1, from coordinate 102,309,513 downwards.
CAGAGTACCGCATTCGAAGATAAACCTAATTTCTTCCTTAGCCAAAAGAAGGTCCAAATCGCCACCCCTCCAACTTTTCTTAACCTTCTTAAGGATGCAGAATTCTAATCCTGCTGGATCTTGTGCATGTACTTCTTTAAAATGCAAGGATAAACTATGTAGCTCATAACCCTTTCTTATGTTACGGAGGTGTTCTCCTAATCTAACAGATAGGGGTCTCGATGTCCTTCCAATATAATTAAGTCCGCACGGACATGTAAGGCAATATATAACGTATTTGGAGGCACAATTAAGTATACCCTTAACCCTTTCGCTGCTGAGGCTTTTCCCGCCCCTGTGCTGAGGTCATTTTTACCTGTTTTGCGCATCATGTTTAAACGTGTTTTGAAGGCTTATTTTAGTATATGACCCAGACATATTATATATCGTTCTTTCCGTCAGACTCGGTAGATTCATAATATGTCATTATTATATGTATACGTTATGTCATGTCTGTATATTATAACAAAAAATGCAATAAAATATGTATTTTCAATAATTTACAATGTGTAAAGTGTTTTTTTTCACATTTTAACATGCGAGCAATTGCGGTTATATTTTGTATGGGGTGCGCTTGTTAAAAAAATTAGAGATGGGGTCTCGTTACATTTTTTTTTGGGGAAAATTACACTATTTTTAACAAACGCACCGCATACAAAAATCGTTAGTGCAGCATCATTGTTCACATTATAATTGAAATGGGAACAATATTGCTACACTAACAAACCAAAAAAAATTTAAAAAAAGTGTTTATTTTTTTTTTTATAATTTGTTTTTTAAATTTTTTTTATTTTTATTTTTCATTTTTATTTTTTTTTACAACTTTTTTCACTGTAGTGTTTGGTATCATTGGAACGGCCATGCTCTGGCCGATCCAACCATACCAAAATTTAACCCCTAACTGCCACGGATCGGGAGATAGGGCGTTCATTGGAACTCCCTATCTCCACCATTGGTGGCAGTTAAGGGTTAACTCTAGGACTGGCGTCATCGTGCTACGCACGATGACGCCAGTCCTCAGGGGGAGTTCCCAGAGGCTTGGCCGACATCCAAGATGTCGGCCAGCTCCGGGAAAGGATCGCAAACCGGCGCTTTTCAGCGCCGATTCGCGATCCAGCTCCCCAGGGGTTAATGCCAGGCATCATTTGGAAGGGCAGGCTGTGCCCTTCCAAATGATGCCTGGGTTAACCCCCGCAGAGTCGCCGATCGGGAGGGAGAGAGGTCCGAAGGACCTCCCCCCCTCCCTTTCAGGCGCCTCCTCCGCACATGCGGGGGGGGGGCGCCTGAATTTGGTGTCATCGCGCTGCCGCGATGACACCAAATTCCGGCGGCTGCTGTTCCGGATGCCGGGCTGACATCCAGGATGTCAGCCCGCACTGGAGAGGCCAGCGATCGGCCGGAACCCGGCCGAACGCTGACCCCAATGGGAGGACGCGCTGAGCGCGTCCTCAGCACACCAGCGGGAATGCTGAGGACGCGCTGAGCGCGTCCTCAGCAGCGAAGTGGTTAATGCGTATATTCTTACCACCTATAGTGACATCATGGGTTCTTTTAACCTTACAGTGGTTCTTACAACCCAAACATTTCCCACACTTGTAGAAACCATCCTGAACCCCTAATATGCGGACTCCCTTGTCCCTCCTACCTACAAACGCACTGTTTACAACAATGTCCTTAAGGTTTTTGGCTCCCCTACAAATAAAACGGGGTTTATCAGGGATAATATCCCGCAAAATGGGGTCCTGCCTCAAGATTTCCCAATACTGACGGATAATGCCCCTGACTCCCCTATTACCTACACTATAATCAAAAATAAAAGGAACAGCAGAGGAGTCCTGTGGCACGGAATCTTTTTGGGCTCGATATTCAATAAGAGTACTTCTATCAAGGATCTTCACCTCTTCCACAATATGATTAACAGTACCCCTATCATAACCTTTTTCGACAAAAGCACTGGTCAGTCTATCTGCCTGCTGTTGATATTCTTTCAGATCTGTACAGTTACGCTTCATCCTAAGCATTTGTCCACGTGGGACTCCGTCAAGCCAGCATGATAGATGTCCACTATTGAGATCAATGAAGCTATTTACATCGGTGGATTTAAAGTGGGTACGGGTATGTAACACCCCCTCTCTAACATATATCTCCAAATCTAGAAAGTTAACAAGGGTAGTGCTCCAATTGAACGACAACTTGATCCCCCAGTCGTTAGCATTAAGGTGGTCCATGAACAGCTTAAGACTGTCCTCCGTACCCCTCGATATGAAGAGGACATCATCAATGTACCTCCTATAGAGGACGAGGTCAGGCGCCCAGCCATGGGAACCATAGACCCACCGGGATTCCCAGTGGGCCATAAAAAGGTTCGCATAGCTGGGCGCGAACCTCGCCCCCATAGCCATACCTCTCTTCTGTAGAAAAAATTGGCTATCAAAGGAAAAATAATTATTTTCCAGGACCTTCAGAATGCCCTCCACTGTATAGTCAATTTGTTTTTGGGAAAAACTCCCTGATCCCTCAAGGAAATGGGCAACCGCCTCACATCCCCTATTATGAGGGATTATGGTGTACAGGGACTCTACATCTCCTGTTACAAGCCAATATCCAGATTGCCATTCCAGCCGTTCCAGTTCTTGTAGGACGCCAATACTATCCCTAAGATGGGAAGGGCCCGTAGCTACAATGGGCTGCAACAACCGATCAAGGTATTCAGATATTCTACTAGAAACCCCGTCAATACCTGCTATAATAGGTCTACCCGGAGGGCAGGTAACGCTCTTATGAAGCTTAGGGAGCCAGTAGAACACTGGAATACGTGGATGGGAAACCTTAAGATAGTCGAATTCCCGTTCATTGAGAATGCCTTCATCCCTCCCCTTTATTAGGAATCTCTCGAATATATTAGCTATTTTTTCAGTAGGGTCACCCTTCAACATTTCGTAAGTGTCCTGGTCACTTAAGATCCTATCAGCTTCTGTCACATACTGTTGCTTAGATAGAATAACACCCCCCCCTTTATCCGCTGGCTTCACAATAATTTGATCATCTTCCCGTAAATCCTTCAACGCCTCTTTTTCACATCTTGTTAGATTACTACCCATATGTTTACACTTCCTCTCCTCTCTTAAGAAAAGTTGGAGGGGTGGCGATTTGGACCTTCTTTTGGCTAAGGAAGAAATGAGGTTTATCTTCGAATGCGGTACTCTGATCCCTGCTGGCCTCAACAGTGACTTTGAAGTTCGTCATTTTTTATAATAAATTTTTTATAATAAATTTTATAATATATTTTGTATCATTTTTCATAATTTTTGCTGTTTTTGTTGGATATTTTTTTAGGGTCACTGTGCTTTCTCCCATTATGGAGAACCTTTGACCTTATGCATTTATTATTTTCATATGCAGTTTCATACCCTGTGTATGTTATCATTACCCTCATTTTTGCTATTTTATTGTGTTTTTTTTTTTTTTATTTTTTTTATTTCCATTTTTATTTATTTTTTATTTTTACTAATCCTTTTTTCACCCATTTACGATCTATTTAGATTATGGTGGGGTTATGTTACCCTCATCTGTATCGCAGGATGTGGTGTATTTAGGATTGTATATATATACATATTCCTACTGTTTTTGAACATATGTATTTTTATACCGATATGTTTCGTGTCATCCGATCCATGTTTCATATGGCTTATACGTCTATATGCCCTCTTTCCACATGTGTGTTTTTCTTTTCCTTTTCTGCATATGGAACTCATGCTTTATGGAGGCTTATATATCCTAATGGAATGTGTCCCTTAAATGAGGACTTGCGGCGCATATATATGCAGTCTGGCGGACTTGCTGTAGGGATAGAGGACCTTCCCTTTCTCTTCGGAGGTGGCGTCTGTGGAATCGAGTGGGATGTGAGCAAAGTGTGATAGGAAGGCTGAAGGCTGGACCGTGCGGCGCATGCGCCCGCCTTCGCACAGTAAAATACGTCATTCCCTGTCCGGAAAGGGGATTCCGGAAGTGCCGGAGACCAGGCTGGAACGCAGAGAGGATCGGAAGTGGCGCGGATTTTGAACACACCTGCCAATCTGTTTCACTGATGATCGTGATTATAAATGTATGTCTGTCAGATTGATTATGTATATTTTCTTTTTGGATACCAACTGATGAAGCTGCGTTGGCAGCGAAACGCGTTTTGGATGTATCTTTTTATTTTATTTTAGTATTAAATCGCTTTTTTTATCTGGTGGTCTGCCTGCTTCCCATTTTCTTATCCTGTGGAAAGGGGATTGGTGTATCCCTATTTACACCCAGGCGCATATACAGAGCCAGTGAACCTACACAGGCTCTTTACCACGTAAGTGCTGTGACCACTTGGCCTTTATATTGTGTGGCTTACAATGCTGTACTATGGTGTGCATCTGTTTTATTTCATGTATGGGTCATGCGAGTAACCATTGGCACTTTATGAAGACGGGACGGGGTCATCCCTGAAGAGACCCACTGAGATCATATTGAGCCTATATTGCACAGGCTCCACCATATGTGAGTTTTATTTTTCCACATATCCATCTGATATTTTTGTACGGGCATACTGCACTATATATGTGTGTTTTTCTTTACATGCACTTTGACCTCCACCCATATCCATTGGACTGAAGTTCACGCAGGTCATTATTATTGTGCTGTATTTTTTCCGCAATATTCTTGGGGTGCACTTCCCCTTATTGTGGTGTTTCCTTTTCCTCCCACGGAAGTGGGGTTTCGTACGAGCGCTGTTCTCTATTCCTTTTTTCACATATATTGCCTTTTGGGTCTTTTGGGATAGACCCTATTTGAGTGCTTAGCTGCTGTACTGCTCCAACTCTGTGGTTTTCTCCCCCTCCACTTACTCCCGCTCCAGCGCCCCCTTCTTTTGTATTTGTAGTGAACTTGACTCTGTGGCCTGCGGCCTACCCCCATGCCTGAAAGCTGTGGCAGCCACCGCAATGTTGATAGCAGAAGCAGACAAGCTGACCCTTGGACAAGTTCTTCATGTCAAGGTACCACATGCTGTCAAGGCCCTGCTCGATGTGAAAGGAAGCTACTGGTTCAGCAACAGCCGGATGACAAAGTACCAAGCCATGACGTGTGAGAATCCACGGGTTCATTTGGACCTCATCGCTACCCTGAACCCTGCTACTTTACTGCCTGACTGCGAAGAGGATCCAAATCATGAATGCCTCCAAGTCATGGAAGAAGTGTTCAGTAGCAGACCAGATTTGAAGGACGTACCCCTAGACAAATACGATCTACAGTTGTTCACTGATGGTAGCAGCTACATGGATGATGGGAAGAAAGTCTCCGGCTATGCAGTAGTCTCAGCAGAAGAAATAATCGAAGCAAATTCTTTACCAGGCCATACATCTGCACAACTGGCTGAAATAACAGCCCTAACTAGAGCTCTGGAAATCTCCGAAGGAAAAAGAGTAAATATCTATACTGACTCCAAATATGCCTTTATGACTGTCCATGCACATGGTGCACTCTACAAAGAGAGAGGCTTGCTTACCTCCTCAGGACAACAAATCAAGTATGAAGCTGAAATCGCAGCCCTCCTAGAAGCGGTATGGAAACCAAGTGCTGTCGGTATTATGCACTGTCGTGGCCACCAAAAAGGTCATGATGAAATCCCAAAATGCAACAGGCGCGCTGACCAGGCTGCAAAAGCGGCTGCAAAACCATTGCTAACAACTGATCAAGCCAAGGTCCTGCTCTGCAAGCAAGAAGCTCAACCTCCTATGACAAATTACGAGAATTGGAGAAAATTTGAACCAAAAGGCGAATTTATTGAAATTATTTTGCACAAATGACACAGTGACTATGAACTATTAGAACTCAATCATGATTATATCCAATGGCTTTTCCCAACACGATCCCAAGGCCGAAATTTCTACTCCACTCCTCTGAACCCTCAAGAGACACGTCTTATGATTAACACCTCAGAAGTTCAGCAAAGACTACGCAGAGCATACAAAATGATGCTGAAATTCTTCGGCGTAAAATTAATGGGGGAGTGTGAAGAAGATACAAAAGTAACCGAAGTTGAACGAGCAGAAAATTTTGCCTCACGTTTTGACAATCTGACAGCCAACCCTCATAATAATCTGAGGATCACACAAATACTGCTGAGTTTGGGAGAATTGGGAGCAGAGGAATATCAAGTTCCGTTGGTGAGATTCTTCCTCAAAGACCCTTATCAAAAACAAACTGCCAAGAATGAAGAAAAGTGTGATGAACTTTTTCATACCAGCAGTGAGAGATTCACAGGACAGACAAGATCTGCTGTTCTTTGCCTGGCGATACTATTTCCCAAAAGAAGAATTTGTCTGGGGAAACCATGGAGAATTGGCACGATACAAAGCTAAACCAGTGGTGGCTGCACTCCTACCGGCGCCACTGAGTGAATGGACACCCGTATATTCAGAGAAAGAGAAGAAATGGCTGTCAGAAGAACAAGGCAGATATGGAGAAGACGGATGGTTCGAGTTGAAGAACGGACAGATAGTCTTACAGCAACATTAGCGCCTGAGATTGTAAGAAGGCTCCACGCAAGTACTCATGGAGGAAGAGAAATGATGGAACGCAATTGGAGCCACATTTCTACGAGCCAGGACTGTCAGTAGTCTGCAAAGCAATAGCCCAGCAGTCTGTGACATGTGCCAAAAATAATCCAAGAACAGGCCCATCTCAACCTCCAGGGAAGCAGCCAATCAGGCTATCCCCAATGGCATCGTTACAGATAGACTTCACAGTCTTGCCGCCCTGCAAAGGATACAAATATCTACTGGTAATGGTGTGTACCCTGACAGGATGGGTAGAAGCTTTCCCGACAAGAACGGAGAAGACAGTGGAAGTGGTGAAAAGTCTGAGGAAAGAAATAATACCACGCTATGGACTTCCTCTCGAGATAGGGTCGGACAATGGCCCCGCATTTATACAGAACTGTTTACAACAGCTTGCCCGTCTGTTGGGCATTACCTGGAAGCTACATACTGCCTACAGGCCCCAAAGCTCAGGAAAAGTCGAGAGAATGAACCGCACCCTAAAGACTTTGATGTCCAAACTATGCCAAGAGACGTCACTAGGCTGGTTGGATGTGCTGCCGATAGTCTTATTGCATACTAGGTGCAGGCCAATCCACCAATTGAAGCTAAGTCCATACAAGCTTATGTTCGGACGGCCTACCCCTCTGATTAGTGGACTAAGGGGGGACCTTCGGGCATTGGGAGAAACTAAACTAAATGATCAGGTTGTACTGTTAGGTAAATCAATGCAGAAACTGAATACTTGGGTGAGAGATAATGTACCTCACTTTTTATATCCCCCACTGCATAAGTATTGTCCAGGTGACTCAGTATGGGTGAAGGAGTGGAAAAATGATCCACTAGGCCCAAAATGGAGAGGTCCTTACCTTGTTCTGTTATCAACCCCTACAGCAGTGAAGGTTGCCGAGGTGGTCCCGTGGATACATCACTCCAGACTGAAGGTAGCTGCAGCCAATCCTGAACCAGCATGGAAGGTCGTCACCAACGAGACCAATCCACTGAGGCTGAAGCTGACAAAAACCACAGTCGAGAGCACCTGAGAGATTTAACTCAAAGCACCCAAAATATTCAACAAGTGGGTGTTTTGACGGACACAATAAGGAATGACCATCCACCAACAGGGGAACAAAGGGATCCCCTGGGGGATGCCCAAAGGGTTATTTTTAGGGGCCCGGCCCGACCCTTGATCAACCGGAAATGTCTTTTGTTTTTGAAATTCTGGTAGGGAGGGATTGGGTTTATGTGACTGTGAAAAGAATTGCCCAAGGGATTTTGACATTTGGGGCATTTGTGGTACTGATTTTGTACCTTGCAAACTTGATTTATGGACTCTCGCATGGAGCATGCCCCAGGTGCCCAAGCACCACCAAGAAAGTGGATATCTCCCATATCTGGAATGGTACGCACCCGGTGATGGATAATCGTACTATGTGGAGACAAAAGCGAGAGGCGACGTCCGAAATTTTGCCAAGAGGACATTACACTCTGCGTTCACCATTTGCATATTTACATCTAGTCCTATGACAGTATTTGTGGCAATATATATGTACCTCTGGCTGTATATCGGTTTCATCCTCTTTTGATAATATTTTTTTGCTTAGTTCTTTTTCTAATAAAATCATTTATTTTCTTATTGGTGTGCATCTGATTTTTTCAAGTGCTATAGTTTGTCTGGCCATTAGGGTTGGCTGTTTCTTCAGGTAGCACCCATGGTATAATATTGATCTCTTGCCTGAGTGCAACGCAGTTTCTTTTTTCAAGTTTTTTTCACATTTTATCATGCGAGCGTTTGCAGTTATATCTTGTATGAGTTGCGCTTGTTAAAAAAAAATAGAGATGGGGACTTGTTACATACATTTATTTTGGGGAAAATTACACGATTTTTAACAAACGCAACCCATACAAAAATCGTTAGTGCGGCATCATTGTTCACATTATAATTGAAATGGGAACAATATTGCTGTATTTCGTTTTAAATCATTTTATTTGTTCTGTGGTTTTTTTGTTTCAGATAATTTTGTTCAGCTTTTTTCATTTTAAAACCTTTTGTTCTGGTTTTTATTTTTAAAATCAGACCATTTGGGTCAGTTTTGCGTTTTTTAAATCATTTTTGTTCCTTTCATACCATTTTAATATGATTAAATAAAGTTGTGTAATGCATATTCATAAGAAAATACGGAATCAGCAATGGGCCCGAACTATACGATGTCCGAAATTACCGAAATGGTACGAAAATGACATGCAATTTTACAAATTTCACGTCCATACGAAATAAAGAAATTATTTCGTTTCGGATCGGAAATCATTTCGTTTCGGCCGTGACTCAAGTGCTCAGCCAGACATCCTGTGAGCTTACAATCTAAGGGACGAGGTAGGAGAAACAGATGGGAGCAGAGGGAAGGTGAGGCTTGTTGCTAGAAGAAATGTTGTGACGGTTGCATGTGAAGGACCAGAAGGTTGGGCTGAGTAAAGGTAATTAGCGAGAGAAGTGGAAACAGCTGTAAAGGAGCCGTTAAATTATGGACCGGGCCTGGGTGGGACTGCAGAGAGGAGAATCTTGGGTCTGTGATGATTAGTGTATGCTGCAAAATAGAATGGAGATTTGCTAAGTGTGCTTTTAAAAAAACTACACAGCAGGAGGGGGAAGGAGGAGGAGCAGGAAGATGGGGTAGGGTGAGAGGCAGAGGTGAAGACAGGTAAAAAAGTTTTTTAAGTATACTTGTATGCTTTTCATGTGCAGGCCTCTCCCTATGCTGCTAGTCCTGGGTTGCAGTTTAGGGGTTAATTGTTTCCTTTCGTGTCTGTCTGCTCACCTGCTGATCATTGTCCCGATAAGTGATGAGCCGAACACCCCCGTGTTCGGTTCGCATTCGAACAATTTCAAAAGTTCGAGTTCGAACGCAAACACGAACCGAACTCAATGCAAGTCAATGGGACTCGAACGTTCGATTTTTAGAGTGCCCTCCAAGAGGGCATATATGCAAGATATTTGCCATAAAAGGTGTATAGGGGTCCGTGTAGTGCCCTGGGGGACAGGAAACAAGGACAAAAAGTAAAAAAAAGTTTTTAAAGGAACAGTGAGTTTTCCATGAAATAAAGGTTAAGAATAAAAAGTGGCGGATATGTAGGATGTATAGAAACATTTAAAAACAAAAAAAAATGACATTTCAAATGACGGTAAATGGTTTCCTTTAATCTATTCATAAACAACTGCTTGGGGCGGCAGCCTGTATGAAAAGAGGAGACATTTTAGGACACGCAGAACAAGTTTAGTGATTTTTTGGCTAAATTATGGTGAAACTTATGCAGGCTTTGGATGAAAGTAACAATAGGTGCTTTAAAATTGGGCCTTTAGTGTCGGCAACAGTGCCGTCACACCGTAACCCCTCTGTGGTATTGTGGAAGAGTGCAGGGTTGGACACTGCGGTACAATATTAAAATGATATGAATCTGGTATAGGCATCAGTGGCAGTGCACCCAAATATTGTGCCTTTGGTGGCAGCAAGTGCCTTCACACCGTAACCCCTTTGAGGTATTGTGGAAGAGTGCAGTGGTGGAGGTTTTGGTAATGCAGAAGAGATCCCCGATCTATTCAGTTACATCAGCAGCTATAACAAAACCGGGTCAGCAATGTTTAGGCACTTGTACTGTGCTACTGTATATGGTGAGAATCGGCGCACACCAGTAGCAACAGGAAGCAAACAGAACAGGCAGGGAATACACACAGAGAATAGTCAAATGGCAGGCAAAGTCGGCAACAGATCGGGTCCTCAGAACAAGCAGGGTCAGTAACAAGTACACAAACTGATTCGGTAAGCTAGCAATGCGGGAATAAAGGCTGAGACACACTGAGCGTGTAGCGATGCACAGCGTGGCGAAGCGAAGAGAAGCAAACATTTTGCAGGCTTGACTTCACTCCGCTCCGCCTCGCAGCGTGTCTACACTGCATTACGTTTGCTTCTCACCGCACTGGACAGGAATCCACTAACTAAATTAAAATGTACACAAAAAACGTTTTATTTTCACAAATCACATGTTATATAGGCAAAGAATATATATTATATATATATATATATATATATCATGCCTGCCCTTACCTTCCCCTATAAATTTGCTAAAAATATACACACAAAAAAAAACCAATGCCTGAGACCCCGCGCAACCCACATCCCACCCCCTCTACCTGGCTGAATGTATCTAATATATATAATTAAATACATTCAGCCAGGTAGAGAAAGAAAAAAAAGGTTTTATGTTCCCGGGGACATTTAAAAATGTCCTCGGATTTTTTTTTTTTTTAGAAACGTGTCGCCTTACCTTAGCCTGGTGGTGAGGGGGGGCTTCCTGGATCCTGGTTGTGGGGGGTCTGCCGTGGCTGCAGGTGCAGTGGCATCCTTACTGCGCTGCCTGTCTCTGCAACATGCACCCAGGCGGCTAGCCCACACAGTCGCAGCTCTGTCATTTGGCAGCCGCATGCTCCACAAGGGGATCCTTGGGAGGCCCCAGCAGCCTGCCTTCTACAGTGCCTGATTAGAGGGCCGTGTCTGCCTTATGTTTTAGTAACAAGAATGTTTATCCTATAGGCTTCAATGTTAAAAATAATCCCGTTTTAATTCAATATCTAATAAACCGTTGCTTATAATATTCTGCAGTAAAGAGTCTCTTTATTTCTAGATTTTTTTAAGCATTTTTTATACTTTTTAAAAAAAATTAAAATAAAATAATCGAACTTTTGGCGAACGTCCAGTCATAGTTTGTATATTTTGTTGTAGTTATTCTTGATCTAGTTCCCTGTCTGTCTGTTCTCTCTATTCTCTATGCAGCATTTGACGGAATGTGAGCAGATAATATTGCCCGAAACACTTCAGAAATCATCCTGCTGCTTTTGTCAGCAGTCACATCATCAATAAATACAAGAGAACCAGTTCCATTGGCAGCCATACATGCCCACGCCATGACACTACCACCGCCATGCTTCACTGATGAAGTGGTATGCTTAGGATCATGAGCAGTTCCTTTCCTTCTCCATACTCTTCTCTTCCCATCACTCTGGTACAAGTTGATCTTGGTCTCATCTGTCCATAGGATCTTGTTTCAGAACTGTGAAGGCTTTGTTAGGTGTTGTTTGACAAACTCTAATCTGGCCTTCCTTTTTTTGAGGTTCACCAATGGTTTACATCTTGTGGTGAACCCTCTGTATTCACTCTGGTGAAGTCTTCTCTTGATTGTTGACTTTGACACACATACACCTACCTCCTGCGGAGTGTTCTTGATCTGGCCAACTGTTGTGAAGGGTGTTTTCTTCACCAGGGAAAGAATTCTTCGGTCATCCACCACAGTTGTTTTCCGTGGTCTCCCGGGTCTTTTGGTGTTGCTGAGCTCACCGGTGCGTTCCTTCTTTTTGAGAATGTTCCAAACAGTTGTTTTGGCCACGCCTAATGTTCTTGCTCTCTCTCTCTGATGGGGTTGTTTTGCTTTTTCAGCCTAATGATGGCTTACTTCACTGATAGTGACAGTTCTTTGGATCTCATCTTGAGAGTTAACAGCAACAGATTCCAAATGCAAATAGCACACTTGAAATGAATCCTGGGCCTTTTATCTGCACATTGTAGTTGGGGTAATGAGGGAATATTACACACCTGGCCATGGAACAGCTGAGAAGCCAATTGTCCCATTACTTTTGGTCCCTTAACAAGTGGGAGGCACATCTGCAAACTGCTGTAAGTCCTACACCGTTCACCTGAGTTGGATGTACATACCCTCAAATTAAAGCTGACAGTCTGCAGTTAAAGCACATAGTGTTTGTTTCATTCCAACTCAATTGTGGTGGTGTATAGAGCCAAAGATGTTAGAATTGTGTCGATGTCCCAATTTTTCTGGACCTGACTGTATGTTTCCTGTCTGTATATTATAACTTAAAATGCAATAAAATTAGAATTTTCAATAATTTACAAGGTGTAAAGTGTGTTTTTTCACATTTTAACATGCAAGCTTTTACGATTATATTTCACATGAGTTGCGCTTGTTAAAAAAATTAGAGATGGGGGACGTGTTACATACATTTTTTTGGGGGGAAAATTACACGATTTTTAACAAACGCAACCCATACAAAAATCGTTAGTGCAGCATCATTGTTCACATTAATAATTGAAATGGGAACAATTTTGCTGCATTAGCAAAACGAAACAAACAAAAAAAAACTTTTTTGGTTTTAAATTTACTTCTTTTTTTAAAAAAATTTATTTAATTTTTTATTTTTTTATATTTTTTCTTAACTTTTAACATGGTCATGTTCTGGCCAATCCAACGATACCAAACATTAACTGCCACGGATTGGCAGCTGCCACGGATTGGGAGATAGGGGGCTCCAATGAACCCCCTATCTCCACCATAGGTGGCAGCTAGGGGTTAACTCCAGAACTGACGTCATCATGCTATGCGCGATGACTCCAGTAGGCAGGGGGAGATCCCAGAAGCTTGGCCGACATCCAAGATGTTCCTTGGTTATTAATTAATTTATTTATTTATCATCGTTATTCACTTTATATTTTGAAATGTATTATATGAATATATTAATTTGGTGTAGATATTTCGGTTAATGTCTATTTTCATTACTTATTTTCATCAATTTTAATTCTTCTTGCCCTCATCCCTAGTTTTATTGGGTCATTTGTAATCATACAGGACCCACTACATCGTTTATGTACATAATTAAAGCCTGTTTATGTTCACCCTTATATATATTTTTTCTATTATTTATTTATGCTGTTCCCAATATGCCTTTGGTGGGGCTACGTATTTTTTGATCTACAGCGTTTTTGATTATTTTTTATTCTTTCTTCCTTTTTTTGTTTTGTCATTAGGTCATTTGTACAGTTATTTTGGTGGGCATGACCTCGGATTAACATCATTATATATTTCGGGGTCACGGGGATGTGTTCTTGGACCTATTCACATCACGGATCGGTTTTCCGCCTTGGCGTCCTTACCTACTGATCACTAGGGACGCGGGTGGATTTTTATTGGGCACTAGGTCCCATGTGACCTTAGTATTCGCCCGATTGGTCATAAAAGAAGAAAAAAAAAATAATATATATATATATATATATATCATACAGCGTAGGCGCCTATTTATAAACCAGATTACTATAGTGTTATGAAGTAGTTAAATTATAACTAATAAGTAGTGAGATGCTGCCCAAAGGGGTAAGCGCAATATACAGAAAAAACAACCAAAATCTGCATTAACCAAAAATGAAATTATAGATAGAATCTTTGTAGCGCATCAATATTAGATTTAAAGGTAGACTTCAACAAAGAGGTATATCAAACATAAAGTGCTTCAGTCTTAAAGTGCTTCAATCTTAAAGTGACAAATATTCAATCAATGTACACATATAAAAGTGCAATGTGCCATAGAACACAGTAAAGTGCAACAATATATAAAATTCCAGCAGTGCGATGGGTATAAGAGAGTCTATAAAGTGCAACAGTGTCCGAAAGTGCGAAATGTGCAAATTCAATGATATCCAATACAACAGTATGAATACCAGTGGGAAAAATTCCTTAAAATTTACTTCTCTTTATGTTCAAGCGATGCACAAATATAGTCCTCCTTTCTTGATCTGTGTATCTCTTGCCGTCTCTCAATAATGGAGAGGATAGCCAGAAAGGAGAAAAAAGTGAGAGAAAGAGGTAATAAAAAAAAAGGAAAAAAAGGATTCGAGGGGAGAGAAAAAATGAAGAAATAATCGTGCAGAAAATCCCAATTAAATATGGCAAATAAATCACTCGTAGGAATATGGAAACTCACATTTATAAGAGCCCAAAAAATCCCTGGCTCTAGGTTTAGGAGCTTCCAGCCATATAGAGGGTGGCGTATCCCTTCTTAAATCTTCAACTCTGGTTGCGATGGCTACAATAAGATAATAGACAGCGCTCCCATAGTATATTACCGTATTATGATAAAAAGAGGTGATAATGTATTGAACTCACCAGATATGGAGCCTCTTCCACACAGGCTCACTCAATACAGCATCAGGTACACTATGGTGGATACCCAGAACCTCTTCCCAACCATCTGAGGGCCAGATATCAGGAGCTTTCAAGCGGTGGCAAGTATATATCCAAGGAGAGTAGTCAATAGAATATAAACCATGGAGATTTTTTGGACAATAGTGCACCTAAATATACCGACTGGCCTGAGTTTCGTGCCCGGGGACAGATTGCTGCCGGCAGCGCGATTTGGGCCTAGTCACAGCGGCCATCTTGGAAGCCTACTCGAGGCGTATTGAGATTCCCTCACCGCCCTGCGACCTCGTGCCAGCCCAGCATCTCCGGAACCATGCCTACCGGTCGTTCCCAGCAACGGGCCCCCCGACAGAGGGACATTCGGGATGTTTTGCGAGGTGGGTCCGCTTTTACGGGACTGACTGCTTCTTCCTCCCTCCCCCCGGGCTATGGCTCCTCGGAGGCTGACAGCGACTATGAACCTCAGGGGGGTATTACTGGGATGCCCTGGCTTGCCCCGCAGTCACCGGCGTCTGACTCCCGACCCCTCTCGGCGGCTGCTAGGAAACGGGCACAGAAGAAGAGAAAATCAGCAATGCGGACATCGTCCGGGGCAACGCCAGACACAGAGGATATTTTTGATGGGGACCCGACTGAGATTCCCCTTACCTCCGCCAGTAATAGTGTGACCTCGGATCATCGGTCTGCAGTGGGGACGGGACTTCGACAGCAACAGGTGCAGGAGGAGGACGACCATCTCCCCTCCACGAAGGGGGATCTCCGCAGGATCTTGGAGGAGCTTCGGGTGATACGTGAGGTGTGGCAGCCTGAGGTGGCGGCGGTCCGCACGGAGATAGCGGCGATGCGTGCTCAGGTGAAGGTGGTACAGGAGACGACTTCTGCTGTGACAACGGAACAAACTCACCTGTCTGGTCAGGTTGCTGGTTTGCGATACCAAGTCGAACTTCTGACACGCTCTGTGGAGATGCTTGAAACGAGACACAGACGCCGAAACATCAGGGTCAGGGGTGTCCCGGACTCTATTACCTCCGACGCTCTGCCGTCCTACGTGACTCGTCTTGTGCTTCAGGTCACGGGGCTTCCCCCTGACACACCTGACATGCTTGGGTCGGTGTTTCGGGTCAGGAGACCTGCGACGAACCCACCTGGGGCTCCTCGAGACATCGTAGTGGCCTTCCGTGAAGTGGCTTTCAAGGTCAAGGTTATGTCTGCTCCGGGCGCGAGGGATCCCGTACGCTTTGAGGGCTCCACTCTGGCCCTGTATCATGATCTCCCATTCCAGACCCTGATGGCTCGCAGGCGTTTTCGTGAAGTGACATCAGTTCTTCGCCGACAGGGTGTCCGATATCGCTGGGGTCTGGCAGGAGCTTTGGTGGTGACCCACGCAAATGTCCCCTATACCATCACGGATCCCGCGGTGGCTTGGATTGACCTTGCGGCTGCGGGCCTCTCACCAGATCCTCCGGACCCTCGACCGGATTGAAGGCTGGTTTCTATGCCCTCTACCTCTCCAGGTCTGAGCTTTACTGAATTACACCCCCTCCCCTGCATTTCTCTTATATGCTTACGTGTCCCTGGTCTCTAGCTTGGCCTAGTGCCTGGACTTTCAGGACGGTTCATAATTTGTTTTGATCAGTCCCAGCCTGCATTGCATAGGGCTTTTGCTTTTTTGCCTGAACATGGTACTTTCTGCCTTTTACTTATTTTTACCGCCCTGTCCTTCTTTGCGACGCATGTTTTTTGACCAGCTGACCGTAGTTACCTTGGCCGGCCTTAAGTGGCTGCATTTATATATGTTTGATTTCCCACCT
This sequence comes from Leptobrachium leishanense, assembly GCA_009667805.1. Classification (NCBI taxonomy): domain Eukaryota; kingdom Metazoa; phylum Chordata; class Amphibia; order Anura; family Megophryidae; genus Leptobrachium; species Leptobrachium leishanense. Next base: position 102,293,057 of record CM019069.1, on the reverse strand, counting down.
TGATGAGACCCCCCGTCTAGGGGATGTTTTCTGCTAACATATTGCTATCCTTAGATTTTTTCGATTCGCTGTTTTTACGATGACACTTTTTTGGCCATGTGTGGTTTCCGTTGCTTGTTATGTCTTCTTGTTTGGCCCTGCGAGGTCATCCATTATTTTACAGTATGATGTAATGCTGACTTATTTCAAAATAAAAAACTTTAAATTTATAAATATACCGACTGAGGAAGGCTGTTAATGCCGAAACGCGTCTCGGTAATGCATCTGTCCATTTTTTAATATGCAATTAATTTTTTAATACACAATAAATTTTATATTCGATTGACTACTCTCCTTGGATATATACTTTCCACCGCTTGGAAGCTCCTGATATCTGGCCCTCAGACGGTTGGGAAGAGGTTCTGGGTATCCACCATAGTGTACCTGACGCTGTATTGAGTGAGCCTGTGTGGAAGAGGCTCCATATCTGGTGAGTTCAATACATTATCACCTCTTTTTGTCATAATACGGAAATATACTATGGGAGCGCTGTCTATTATCTTATTGTAGCTATCGCAACCAGAGTTGAAGATTTAAGAAGGGATACGCCACCCTCTATATGGCTGGAAGCTCCTAAACCTAGAGCCAGGGATTTTTTGGGCTCTTATAAATGTGAGTTTCCATATTCCTACGAGTGATTTATTTGCCCTATTTAATTGGGATTTTCTGCACGATTATTTTTTCAATTTTTCTCTCCCCTCGAATCCTTTTTTTCCTTTTCTCTTTCTCTCACTTTTTTCTTCTTTCTGGCTATCCTCTCCATTATTGAGAGACGGCAAGAGATACACAGACCAAGAAAGGAGGACTATATTTGTGCATCACTTGAACATAAAGAGAAGTAAATTTTAAGGAATTTTTCCCACTGGTATTCATACTGTTGTATTGGATATCATTGAATTTGCACATTTCGCACATTCGGACACTGTTGCACTTTATAGACTCTCTTATACCCATCGCACTGCTGGAATTTTATATATTGTTGCACTTTACTGTTTTCTATGGCACATTGCACTTTTATATGTGTACATTGATTGAATATTTGTCACCTTAAGTTTGAAGCACTTTAAGACTGAAGCACTTTATGTTTGATATACCTCTTTGTTGAAGTCTACCTTTAAATCTATTTTTGATGCGCTACAAAGGTTCTATCTATAATTTCACGCCCGATTGGTCATGCCCGGTGTATTGGTTGCCGTTTTTTCACTGGCTTCCAGTTCCCATGTGATCGCTGACGTACCCGGGAAGTAACCACAACAATCCGTCCGTGGGTACAGCTGTGCTTATTATGTTTTGGCTATTTATACTGGGGTGAGTGCTACTGGCAAGTCAGCTCTAGACTAAGTCCGCACGGCGAAACGCATCGAGCCATGCCTCTTTTTAACTGCTTTGTGGTTGGTTTGGTCAGCGGTTGGGTCCATTGATATGTTGCTCGGTTCCCCTGCCTTTAATTCTTAGTGACTGGTTACATAGGCGGCTTGAACCGCCGAGGTATAGTTTGCTACTACCTTGTACTCATGCCTTTGTTGCAAACCAGGTATTGGGGTTGCCTCGCTTCACCCATTACACACATGACCACCATTTGTGTTTTGTTATTCAATTACATCGTTGTTTGTGGTGTCATTTAATAAATTAACCGTATCTTGGGTACTCTAGTTGCATCTTGTGCAAATTGTTTTGTTTCTTCCAATTTTTGGCTTATGCCCTGCGAGTACCTGGTGCCTCCGTCTCGTTTGATTTGTGTCAGCTCTTGGAGCGGACCGCGATCCGGCGCCTTGTGGCACCGAATCACGATCCAGACCCCAAGGGGTTAAAAGGCAGCCACCGCTTGGAAGGGCAGGCTGTACCCTTCAAAGCGGTGCCTGCCTTTTTCCTGTGCCGCATACGGATGGGGAGGGAGAGAGGTCCAAAGGTCCCCCCCTCCCCTTCAGGCACCTTCCCGCACCGGCGGGAGGGGGGCCTGTAATAGACCTCATCGCGCTGGGGAGCGCAAGGAGTAAGCAATCAGTGATTATCGTTCGGATCACATAGTCTTAACGCAAATTACGATCAGCTGTCGCTAACTAAGGTTTGCTACAACTTAGAGCTGCAGCTAACGGATTCTGCTTCTGCGAAATCCTTTATCAGCAGCTGAAACACCCCCCCAAAACATTAAATACTCACCTCTCATCCCATGGCTTGAATAGCAGCTCGATCTGCCGATTCTGGCCAGAGTGAGACTGGGGGAAAAAGAGTGCCCAGCCTCCCTCCGCGATCACTCTGCAGACCTACAGGATCTCGCAAGAGGCGAAATCCTGCTGGTCATGTGACCCACCAGGAAAAGCCTCCATGGAGTCCTATAGACTCATGAAGGGGATGCTAGCGACGGGGCAGTAACGCTGCAGCAAGCATTATAGAAGCTACTGGCCGCTACGGGGCAGGCTGCTGGATTCAGCGCCTGCCCCGTAATCTACTTGTATAGCGAGGACGCTAAAGGGAGATTTGCAACCGCAAATTTTTCCCCTTAGTGCCCTTCTTTTATCTTAGGGCCCTAAAAGTTCTATATAATTTTTGGGTTATTCCCATGAGTTATTCCAATTTCCACCACGAATTGTACCTTCTGGCAGTGCGATTTATAGTTTATATATATACTTTATATTGATTTATTCCACAGGCACAGATATGTTTATCTGAGATTTTAAGAGACACAGGATTTTTTGTACATCAAGAAGAACTATGGATGTCACTTGAGTTTCATAATAGAACAATTTATATGAAGCAGAGTATTGGAATAGTAAAAATACAGTTTTGATGACGATTTCTATTCTGGTTTTCCTGAGTAAATGTTTTTAAACTGTGAAGTGGAAATGGGTTGGGAGGCAATATTTGAATGTGTTTTCACCTGTCATGTGAACCCTGCATGGATTGCGGGTGTGAGTCCAATGTGCAGTAAGCCATAATGAAGTATGCAGGTTGAGGGGTTCAAACAAGATATTTATTATAAACAAATCAGCAGAAATAAATGAATAAAGATGGATGGCTAAGATAGAGGGAGGTAAAGAGCAGAACGAAAAAGGATTAAACTGGATGATAATACTCACAAATGGAGGTTTGGTATCGGACGTTGTTGTAGGTGAAAATTTGGGATCTAGTGATCACCAGTCAGTATGGTTTAATATAACAACAGGGATGGAGCCGCACCACACAAGAACGAAAGTTTTAGACTTTAAAAAAACAGATTTTTCTAAAATGAGATTTTGTGTGAAGGAGTCATTATCGGACTGGAGGAGTTTAAAGGGAGTCCAGGAGAAATGGGATTATTTAAAGGAAGCATTATTGAAGGCCACAGGAAATTGCATTCGGCTTGTTAGCAAAAACAAAAAAGGGAAGAAACCACTGTGGTACTCTGCAGAAGTGGCCAAAATAGTGGAGAACAAAAAGACAGCATTCAATAATTATAAAACAACTCAGAGTGAAGAAGATAGGCAAACCTATAAGATTAGGCAGAAAGAGGCAAAGCAATTTATAAGAGCTTCCAAAGCACACGCAGAAGAGAAAATAGCTCAGTCAGTAAAAAAGGGGGACAAAACATTTTTTAGATACATAAACGAGAAAAGAAAAGTAAAACAAGGATTAGTTAGATTAAAAACAAAGGAAGGAAGGTATGTAGAAGAGGATAAAAGTCTCGCTGACTGCCTCAATGAATATTTTTGTTCAGTCTTTGCAGAAGAAAAGGAAGGAAAGGGACCTCAGTTAGGAGAGAACACTAAAGAGACATTTACATATCAGTTTACAGAGGAGGAGGTTCTACAGCAGCTGTCTAAAGTAAAGACAAATAAGTCAATGGGGCCTGATGGGATCCACCCTAAATTATTAAAAGAGCTCAGTGATGTAATAGCAAAACCGTTAACAGATTTATTTAACCAATCCTTGTTAACGGGAGTCGTCCCAGAAGACTGGAAATTAGCAAATGTTGTGCCCATTTACAAGAAGGGTAGTAGGGAGGAATCGGGGAACTATAGGCCAGTTAGTCTTACGTCAGTAGTGGGGAAATTAATGGAAACCATGTTAAAGGAAAGGATTGTTGAACATCTAAAAACACATAGATTACAGGATCAGAAACAACATGGGTTTACCTCAGGGAGATCATGCCAAACTAATCTTATTGATTTTTTTGATTGGGTAACAAAAATAATAGACACAGGTGGTGCAGTAGACATTGCTTATTTAGATTTCAGTAAGGCTTTTGATACTGTTCCGCATAGAAGGCTTATCAATAAATTGCAATCTTTGAGTTTAGATTCCAATATTGTTGACTGGATTAGGCAGTGGCTGAGTGACAGACAACAGAGGGTTGTGGTAAATGGAGTTATTCGGCACAAGGTCTTGTTACCAGTGGGGTACCTCAGGGGTCAGTACTTGGACCCATTCTCTTTAATATTTTTATTAGTGATATTGCAGAAGGTATTAATGGAAAAGTATGTCTTTTTGCTGATGACACAAAGATTTGCAACAGGGTTGACGTTCCTGGAGGGATCAGCCAAATGACAAATGATTTAGGTAAACTAAAAAAATGGTCGGAGTTGTGGCAATTGAGTTTTAATGTGGATAAGTGCAAGATAATGCACCTGGGACGTAAAAACCCAAGGGCTGAATATAGAATATTTGATACAGTCCTAACCTCAACATCTGAGGAAAGGGATTTAGGGGTCATTATTTCAGAGGATCTAAGGGTAAGTAGTCAATGTAATAGAGCAGCAGGAAATGCTAGCAGAATGCTTGGTTGTGTAGGGAGAGGTATTAGCAGTAGGAAAAGGGAAGTGCTCATGCCACTGTACAGAGCACTGGTGAGACCTCACTTGGAGTACTGTGTGCAGTACTGGAGACCGTATCTCCAGAAGGATATAGACCTCTTAGAGAGAGTTCAGAGAAGGGCTACTAAAATGGTGTACGGCTTGAAGGAGAAAAGTTACCAGGAAAGGCTTAATGATCTTAACATGTACAGCTTGGAAAAAAGACGAGACAGAGGAGATATGATAGAAACATTTAAATACGTAAAGGGAATCCACAAGGTAGAGGAAGGGGGTATATTTAAAAGGAAACAAAATAGCAAAACAAGAGGACATAGTCTTAGATTAGAGGGGCAAAGGTTTAAAAGTAACATCAGGAAGCATTATTTTACTGAGAGGGTGGTGGATACATGGAACAGTCTTCCAGTAGAAGTGGTAGAGGCCAAAACAGTAATTGAATTTAAGCAAGCATGGGATAGGCATAAGGCTATCCTAAACAAAAGATAAATCCAGGTAAAGTATCCATGTAATTGGGCAGACTAGATGGGCCGAAAGGTTCTTATCTGCCGACATTTTTCTATGTTTCTATGTTTCTATGTTTAAACTCGGAAACACAGGAGGAAACTGAAAATACGTACAACTAAATGGGGTAGCAGATACTGAATAGAAAACAGAATATTAACTAGACAGAGAAATGAGAATGTCCAGGGCAAGGTATCCAGGTATAGGGTAAGGCAGTCTCGTAGTCAGGTTTTCAAGCAGTAGTCGTGGGATACAGAGAACAGGATAATCAGAAGTCCATAGCCAGGGGTCATACACGTAAATCCAATGGAGGAACTGGGTAGCAAAACAAATGGGGTTTACCGGAATAGCAGAGGTAGTCCAGAAGGGTAGTAAATCGGGTTCTGATGAAGGTCCAGGGGAAAACAGATAGGAGTACAGTGGGTCCAAAAACAAGGAGCTTTCCAGATACAGGTCACTCTGGTAGAAGGCTCTGACTTTAAATGAGGAAGTCCAGCAGATAGGGTGTGACCTCCTTTTAAGGAGGCCCCATTAGCAAAGATGAGGTGAACCTGTAGTCTCTGATGTGCATAGGTTCCTATGGAATTGGCTGAAACCTATGTAACACATGGGAAAAAGGGTCTGCCAGGGTTAAAAATATGCGATCCCTGACAGCAACCCAGGTGGATCATGACATCACCTTCCTCAACGTCCATTCTAACGTTTCTAGTCCAGTGGCGTGTCCTCACTCCAATGTCAATATTTTCCTTTATGTTATTAGAAGATCAAGCACTATTAACACCAAGCATAAATGTCCATTGTTTGTAATTAAGCTATTTGTAATTGATCGGTCTTAACCTGCACGCTTGCATTTACTGGGCATGGAATTGTATGTCTGTGGGTTATAATTTAAGAAAGCACACTGTGACAAAACACGCTGTCACTGTGCGACTTGGAAGGGGCTGTGGGCTTGCCTTCTGCCTACAGACTATGGCGAAGCAGTTAAACGGGAGATTTTGGGTCTGTTTGCCATCTCCTGCAACCATCAGACGCAGGGCACACAGTGCAAAGTATTTCTGCGGTCGCCAGTCCCTCTGATCCAGGCGAACGCAGCTTTTCTAGCCGCGCGTCTGGAACTATTATGGGCTACTTTTTCTTATTAGCCCAGCTGAGTTAAATGTTTGATTTATTTCCAGACAGTGACTGTTTCCCTCTGGAAAAATAGGTGTTTAAATGGCTGGAGATAGAATGGAGTTTCTACAATGTTATCTGTGTATTGAATAGACTGTAATCTATTTCTCAATCAGAATCACCCATTGTCTTAGGTTAAAATAGGTTATGTAATGTTTACTGTTCTGTCTACCTAATGTAATTAGATTTCTCATTCCAAGAGGTCAATGTTTGTGCCTTTTATCTGTATCAGTGCGATTAGGTCCTCCAGTGATTGTTTTATATGTAAATGACTTCTGTCTGTCCCCATAAAAATCTGTGCTTCTCAATTTGATTAAACCAGTTCTATTCTGACCAAGCTTGAAGTCACGACTCATGATTTGGGGTACCAGGAAACTTCTGCCCGCTGTGCCAAGGAAAGGCGCCAGGTCTACAGCTTCGGCTTATTTCTGGGGGTGCTAGCCAGGCTCTCTACATGCACCGGGCCTTAAGCTGCGGCTAAGGTACTAGAGAAAGGTGTGAGAGTCACAAGGAGACCCTGAGTGTCCATGCAAGGAAGCGGCATTTGACAGATGTGACCCTGTCTGGGCACAGAGATCTGTTACACACACAATTACTATCGACCACGCCCATGCATATACTGTATGTAACTAAAGGTAACAGCTATCTTGGAGTGTGCGGACATCAGTAGTGAAAGCAGAGTATACCAAATTGTCCATTTGAAACTGAGAAATGAGCGTGAGGGCAATGAATCTCTCAACAAAACTATTACATCAGACCATTGTCCCAGAGGTCTTAGTCTAATGTGCAGAGCTTAATCATAAAATAGATTTAGTCAGGGGTGTGGAGAAGAAGAATTCCTGGCTTTGTGACCAAACAGTGAGGATTTGACAGGAAAGAGAATCAGCAAATATTTGTGTGGTCATGTTATTAGAAAGGCTTTCATTCCTGTGTTGCTGTTCCAGTCTATCCACGCTTAAATTACTCGTTAGAGTTAGCATTGCAATCTCTATTCTAGGCATTTGAACTCGCAGGAAATAGGAATTGTAAAAAAATGTTTATAAACACAAATGTTGTGCTTTTATATATTGGAGCATTCAATTGTTGTTGTGCTGAATATAAATCCAGTTGCCTTGTAAGAGGATGATTAATAAATGGATTATTTCATGCACGAAAATTAAAACATTTTGCATTGTTGTTATAAAGAACCGCATTATGAACTCATACCAATAAACTGGATAAAGGGAAAGTCATAGGAAGGAATTATAAATTGTACTAGATTTCTTTAGCAATTGTGTCATAGATACTTAAATATCCAGCACACAGACCTAAGCAGAAAACAAGGATAATCATGGAAAGAACTGGAAACAAGTCTACAATAGGCTATTACAGAGAAACCTACAAAAATAAAACAAAGATTCCATTAAACCATAAATAAGTACACAAGAACGTGTATTTGTTATTGTGTATTTATTTATGATTTAATAAAGCATCTTTGGTTTAATTGTGTAGGTCACTCTGTAACAGCTAGGCTTGTGCACCGATTTTTTTTCGGTTCGATTCGGTTCGATTTGTTTCAGATGTTTAAAATTTTCGATTCGGCTCGTTTCGACCGATTTCTGTTTCGATTCGGTTCGGTTCGGCTCGTTTTTCGTGTACATTTTTTTTCGGAATATCGACCATTTTTCGTGTTTTCGGGTCACTTTGCTCGTTTTTTGTATCGACTTTTCGGAAATTTTGGAAATTTTCGTTTTTTCGGAACGTCTGTTCTCCTCGTTTCAAAGTGTCTACGATAATTCTGGCGATTCTATCGTGTTTTTTTTTATTAAATAAAGATCCTTTTTTTCTTATGAATAATTGAATATACATTTCACAACTTTATTTAATCATATTAAAATGGTATGAAAGCCAAGGAACAAAAAAAATGAACAAAACGATTTAAAAAACGCTAAACTGACCCGAATGCCACAAGAAACAAGTGATACGCATTTACAAATACAAAATTTACAGAATCAGCGATATAACCGATAATAGTTAAATATACGATGTCCAGAATTACCGAAATGGAACCGAAATCCCGAATGGAACCGAAATCATGAATAGAGCAAAAATAAATTTCGATTTGACACATTTCAAGTCCATTTGAAAAATCCGAAAAGTTTTCGTTTCGGCTCGGTAAACTTTTCGGATCTATCGGTTTTCGGGTCGGACCCGATTCGGAAATTCGGCCGAATCCGAAAACACGAATCGGGAAATTTCGTGAAAATTCCGAAATTCCGAAACCCGAAACGCACATCCCTAGTAACAGCCTGTTGTAGGATTGTTTGTAGTTTACTTGCTGGGGTTACCCCCTGTTTTGTACCAGACAATCTTTGTGATTCACTTGTGCTGAGTGTTTATATTTTTGATCTTTATTCCTTATTGCCCCAATTGGGATTTTCTCTGAGAGGAAAGAACTAGGGAAACTAGAGGTGTGCACGACTGAATAATTTGTTTTGTTTCATTCTAAAATAATTTTGCTTTCGTCAACTAAGGCAACAGATTCTGCCACTTCTTTTGATTTGAGCACCGAGAAAAAACAGTTTTCAGTTTTATAAAATGTATTCTTTTAGTTTTCTTAGCCTCAAAACAAAGATTTAACCCTTTCGCTGCTGAGGCTTTTCCCGCCCCTGTGCTGAGGTCATTTTTTACCTGTTTTGCGCATCATGTTTAAACGTGTTTTTAAGGCTTATTTTAGTATATGACACCGACATATTATATATCGTTCTTTCCGTCAGACTCGGTAGATTCATAATATGTCATTATTATATGTATACGTTATGTCATGTCTGTTATATTATAACAAAAAATGCAATAAAATATGTATTTTCAATAATTTACAATGTGTAAAGTGTTTTTTTCCACATTTTAACATGCGAGCAATTGCGGTTATATTTTGTATGGGGTGCGCTTGTTAAAAAAATTAGAGATGGGGTCTCGTTACATTTTTTTTTTGGGGAAAATGACACTATTTTTAACAAACGCACCGCATACAAAAATCGTTAGTGCAGCATCATTGTTCACATTATAATTGAAATGGGAACAATATTGCTACACTAACAAACCAAAAAAAAAAAAAAAAAAGTGTTTTTTTTTTTTTTAATTTTTTTTTTAATTTTTTTTTTATTTTTATTTTTCTTTTTTTTTTACAAAATTTTTAACTTTCATGTTTGTATCGTTGGAACGGCCATGCTCTGGCCGATCCAACCATATCAAAATTTAACCCCTAACTGCCACGGATCGGGAGATAGGGAGTTCATTGGAACTCCCTATCTCCACACTTGGTGGCAGTTAGGGGTTAACTGTAGGACTGGCGTCATCGTGCTACGCACGATGACGCCAGTCCTCTGGGAGTTCCCGGAAGCTTGGCGACATCCAAGATGTCGGCCAGCTCCGGGAAAGGATCGCGAACCGGCGCTTTTCAGCGCCGATTCGCGATCCAGCTCCTCAGGGGTTAATGCCAGCATCATTTGGAAGGGCAGGCTGTGCCCTTCCAAATGATGCCTGGGTTAAGCCCCGCAGAGCCGCCGATCGGGAGAGAGGTCCGAAGGACCTCCCCCCCCCTCCCTTTCAGGCGCCTCCTCCGCACATGCGGGGGGGGCGCCTGAATTAGGTGTCATCGCGCCCCCGCGATGACACCTAATAATGGCGGCTGCTGTCCGGATGCCGGGCTGACATCCAGGATGTCAGCCCGCACCGGAGGGGCCAGCGATCGGCCGGAACCCGGCCGAACGCTGACCCCAAAGTGAGGACGCGCTCAGCGCGTCCTCAGCACACCAGCGGGAATGCTGAGGACGCGCTGAGCGCGTCCTTAGCATTCAAGTGGTTAAATAGTAATTTTGGCATGTTTCCTTTTTTGGGAGGGGGGGGGTAGGGCGCTTCAAATTTCTGTGCCTACAGGCTTCTGAGGTGCAAATCCGGGCCTGCCCGGAGGGTTCTATAACGACTGGTGACACGATCATATGAGAGCTTGTAGTTCTAAGAAAGTGTGAGTTGGCACTACCATATACTAAAATATATATTCATTTGTGTTACCAAATATTGCACTATGAGGTTTGTGTTGCGTACCTTTTTGTTTTTTTATTTGAGTATTACAGCAACACAAATGAAGGCATTGGAAAAACACTTCTAATATCTGTAAGCATATTTTTGGTTCATACTCACTGCACTGGTGTATTTTGGCCTAGGCCAACAAGGCCCAGGCCTAGGGCGGCACTTTCCAGGGGGAAACTATTTTACCAGGAAGGAGACATTGAGATGTCACTAATTTTCAAGTATGTCCTGGGTAGGCAACAAGGCCTAGGCTTTCACTTTCCAGGGGGCAACTAAAAAACCTCACCACTAATTGGGTTACTCACAGAGCACCGAAATGACGCCAACATTTTGGTGTTCTGTAGTTCCCTGCACTTCGGAGAATAAAATTTCCCAACCCTGCAGTGAATTCACCATTCACTGCAGGGTCCCCAAAGTGCATGGAGTCGGCCGCTGTATGCTGCCACCGCAAACCCATGGCCTGCTGTTTTCAAAAGAACTACTGAACGAAAATGTCTGGAATTTACATATAAGATCCTATGATTGATAAAAAGTTCTGTTACAGAAAAAGGAGAACCGCTATTAAAAAAAGGGGGGGAATTTAGCCCAAAAAATTCTGAAAAATCACTAAAAGGTACAAAAAAATCAATAAATAAATAAAGACTTTTTACTGCAGATTAAAATAATAAATGGTTTATTAGATATTGCATAAAAAATGGAATATTTTTAACATTGAAACCTATGGGGTTCGCCTGAATAAACCTGCTGATTGAAACCACCGAACATCAGGGCATTTCACTGACATTTCTTTGCTGTTTGGTGTTCTCTGAATAGATTAACCATTACTTCTCTATGGGGATTTGCACTGCCTTCAAACAGCACCGTACTTGCTGGCAGTTCGCCAAACTTGTGTGTGAGCATATCACCAGAGCAGTGGTGTACTTAGAGGAGTGGCGGAGGGCGGGCCGCCCCAGGTACCAGTGATTATTGGGGTGTCATTAGGGGTACTAGGAGGTGCCACTGTCACTGTGTGTCAGCTTTGAGCTGTGTTCTCAAACAACGAGCAGCGGAGCATGGCATTTGCATACGGAATAAAATCGAATAGAATAAAAATCCCCCTCTCCTCCCTCCATAGCTCCTCCCCTGCCCCGCAGCAGCTCTAGGAGAGGGGAGGGGATGTGATTTGTGTCCAGAGAGAGAAGATGACAGTAAACGGCAGGTAAAGGGGGGGTTTCAGCAGAATATGAAGCCCTGTCTGCTTACTGCTGTTTAAAGTGGACCTTTCCTTAACCAGCACTGCAGTGATAGAAATTTGTCATTGAGCTGCCTGGCTCCTGGTGAGGCTGCTTGCGTGCAGGTCACACTCGGTCCGGCCAGTCAGGTGGTACTGAGTCTCAGTACCACCTGACTGGCTGAACCACGTGACACGCATGCACGCAGCTGCCCGCCCTTTCATTAACATGGACTGTCACTCTATTCTGGACTGAACACCCACCGGGAAGGGAATCAAAGCCACGGTGCACCGTCTGGCAGTGGCACCCCACTGCTGACAAGATGGCTCCACGCACAGGCACAGCCGTGATCCTAACGTGGCCTGGAGCTACCTCCTGCTGAGTCTGTACACAGTCCCTGCTGACTCTGCACACAGCCCTACCACGGACAGAGGCCGGTAAATGTAGAATAAATAATTGCTGTGTGCTCATATACACTTGGTTTGCTGGGAGTTTTATTGCAGTGGATTCTGATGCACTCATACACACCGCACATTGCATTGCTGGGAGTTTTATTGCTGTGGATTCTGATGCACTCATACACACCGCACATTGCATTGCTGGGAGTTTTATTGCTGTGGATTCTGATACGCTGACACACACCACACATTGCATTGCTGGGAGTTTTATTGCAGTGGATTCTGATGCACTCAAACACACCGCACATTGCATTGCTGGGAGTTTTATTGCTGTGGATTCTGTGATACACACTGCATATTACTGTGAGTTTTATTGCCCTGGAGCTCTGGGATACGCTCATACACACTGCACATTTCTGAGGGTTTTATTGCTTTGCAGCTCTGATATGCTCATACACAGTGCCCATTTCTGTGGGTTTTATTGCTATGCAGCTCTGTGATACACTCATATGCAGTGCACGTTTCTGTGGATTTTATTGTTCCACCAATTAGAGCGGCTGTGATCCCGTTTACTTGACATGCGTGGCTGTTCTTTGTAAAAATACTTGAATTTAAACATTTCATAATTTTCTTTATCTCAATAGATACATTTGAAATGGTATACAAAATATACAAGTAGGCACTTGGTATCCACTTTTAATATAAAGAGAGGAAAAGGCGGAGCTCTAAGAGGAAAAGGTGGAGCTTAAAGAGGAAGGGTGGGGATTAACCAGGAAGAGGTGTGCCCTTGACAGGAAGGGGTGCGTCAAATTTAAATTAGGGGTGCACGAGTTTAGTCAGGCCTAGGGCAGCACAAAACCTAAATACACCACTGACTCACTGTTTAAGGTGGGGACAAGAGAGCGCTGTCCTTTTTTATGTATTTATATATTGTGTTTCTAAGGTGTTGGGGAGATCAGCTATAGGGACAATATAGTGACCTCGGACAAATATTTGTGTTACGGGTGTAATACTGTTCTTTTTCTTGGTAACTGAGCATGATGAGTCTAGTTTATGGCTTTACGTAATTCAGTAGGACCTAGGTCTCATATTGACCTCAGTATGGAATTACTTAGCTGAAGACTCAGATTTCACCATTGCATCACAAACTCCCAAAATAAGGAAAAGAAGGGATACCAAATAATTTTCAGTTTGTTGCACCCTCTCGTTACACTTCTAATACTAGATATGAGTTTAACTTTCTTCAAGCTCAGACCACAAGGTTGAAACTCTGCTATAAAGAATGAGGAGACTAATGTCCAACATACTTGATTCTTCTGAATCAGATGTTTAATTCTACAATGGTACTTTGTATACTAATCCTAGGACAACTTGTCATATCATAGGTCATGTTTGTGCAGCCCACATTGAATTATTTCCAGCTTTGGCAGCTGCTCTGGATGAAAACAGACAGCTGCACATGTAAATAATACTTAGCAGATCAGTTATCTTTATTTCCATAGCTCTGCATTTTGGATGCATGTTTAGTTCTTAATTGAGGCAGAGATAACCCTGGAGAGCTTTTGGTTCAGGCCAGCCAAAAGCAAACATTTAGCATTACTCAACCAAGTCACTGCAACTTGAGAAAAAAAAAATCAGATATTTTTAACCGAAGAATTAAAGAAAAAGAGTGTCAATAAAACATAAGCAACGATATTTTAGACAATGCGAGAGTGACACAACATTTAGCAGTATGGAGTAGACGTGTGTCATGGAGCACAAGAATCCTGTTTTTGAATATAGGTATTGTGCTCTACAGAAATTAGCATTTAATGCAAACTTTCACTCTAAGGATAATACTATTTCATCAATGCTATGAGTTAGCATAATTGCTAGCTGCTGTATAGTTAGGGCGTCATCATCTTTAATTTGGTTTTATATACAGTATTTAAAACAAATATGCAAAGATTATGATCAATGACAAACACTTTAATGTTTGCATGCATCCATTTCCACCTACAATCTTTAAAAAGCCTCTGTGTATTTGTGGTCACACATTACAGTGATACACTTGGATTGGAGGGGTAGAACTAGAGGTGTGCATTCGTTTTGTAACGAATCTCAATTTTCGTTTGAAAATTCATTGATTTGTATTTCAGAAGTACTTCCTATATAACAAACTGGTTTCAATCCGAATTGAAACTAAAACAAAACGAAATGGTATAGGATGAAATTGATTCATTATACTGTTTCACGAGAGAATCATTGATTGAATGATGGTTTTGTTTTTTTAAATGATCAGAATCGATATTGAATCAATCCCAATTTACAAACGAAATTATGAAAATTAATCTGTTTGTTTTACGGTTTCACAAAGCACCCAGTCCCTGTCAATTGGCTGTGGTGCTAAATCTGTTGTATTCAGCACCACAGGCCAATAGACAGCTCAATATTTAACCCTAGCTTGCCTTTTAACCCTCATGTTTATCCCTAATGTAACAGTAATTGAGCAGGATTTGACTTATTGTTTCTTTAGTGATACGAATCGATTTCGAATAGATACAAAATTACAAACGAAATTATGAAAAGAAATTGCGAAACAAATTGAATCAGTATTCAAACGAATTCTGTTTCAGACAAAATTATTCTCAAACGAATTAATTTTTCAGCTGTGCGCACCTCTAGGTAGAACCAGAAGCCAAAATAAAACTCCTAGCCCCAGCACTTAACTTCTGCATGGCCTGCAAAAGATGATACTTGGCCTCCTCGGGTCCTGCACCACTTGTAGATAGCAGTTCTGCTCCTCCAGTATGCGCAGATACTTGCAGGAATCTTTGTTATCTCCTGCACACAATTCCAACATGTCTCCCACATATGCTCTACTCAGTGCAAGGCCCAATCTTCCCACCTCCCACACTTGATGTTAACAAGCCTGATCAGTCCCCTGAGTCTAATATTAGGAACTTTTTACATATTCACCCCACAAGAACAGAGATTTCCACCTTGCTCCAAAGGCTGGAACACATGTTGCAGGAAGAGCTAAGGGGACTGAGAGCTGAAGTACATCAAATGGGCAAGCGGATGACAGATCTTGAAGACAGGGACACTGCCTTTGCTCATCTGGAAGCTCTAAAGGACCAATTGCAAGCACAGTCTCACCAAATCACATAAAAGATAATTTTACCTCTTTATAAAGCAATGTTAAGACCCCATCTTGAATATGTGGTGCAGTATTGGAAAGACATCATGGAGTTGGAGGAGGTGCAGACGTGAGCTAAAAAGCTAATGAAAGGAAGAAAATTTTGTCAACTACAAGAATGTCTTTTTACAATATGAACAGGAAAAATATGGAATTCTCTTCCTATGTTGAGTTATCTGTTTCAATTGAGGTCTTTTAAAAAGGTTTGGATCCTTTCCTGGTAAAATATACTACAAACAATATTATTAATTAAAATCATAAGAAAAACAAAATGCCAGCATCATAGCTGTGCCCAGTGTAGGGGTATTGCCTTCCCTTGGGAAGAAGGTAGTCCAGGCAGCAAAAGTTTGTTTTAAATTCGCCTGGAGTCAGTTTTTATTAACCCCTTAGTGATCGCGGACGTACTATGTACGTCATGGGTAAAAGTATCCTTTAGACCCACAGATGGTCATTTGAGCGTTGGAAGCGATCGGTATCACTTCCAGCCACTCAAACACCATTGCACGGATGCCTGGACATGGGCATCACTTCCGGTAGCGGCAGGAAGTACTGAGTGCCACGAGGTATTATGGTACTTGTGACACATAGGATGTATGAAGTACTACAAACTCAAAAAGCACTGAATTTAAACTTGCTCAAAACTAAAGTGAACACTATTCGAAAAGAGGATAAGGGGAAAAAAGTATACCACATAGTTCCTTCTTTTATCGCTCCTCATTTTTAAGTATTTATTTATTTATAAAGGATTTTACCAGGAAGGATACATTGAGATTTCTCTCGTTTTCAAGTATGTCCTGGGTTCGAGAACATTGAGTGGTTACAGAAATACAAAATAGTAAAATGCAAGATATTAACACAAGACCAAATATACAGATTTACAGAAAAATAAATATGTAGGAAATAAAGTCATTATGTTACATGTTTACAGGTGCATTTCGTATTGAGGTATGTTAATAGGGAAGTCTTAAGGGACTTTAGACTGGGGGAAGATTTGACGGTGTCTGGGAGGTTATTCCATATTTGCGGTGCTCTGTAGGAAAATGAGGATCGAGCCACTTTCTTTTTGTATTGCGGTATTGCAAGTAAGGTGCTGGTCCTGGATCTGAGGTTATAGGATGAGGGAACTGCCGGGGGAAGCAGCATATTCAGGTAGGGTGGTAGCTTCCCAGAAAAGCTCTTAAACACCAGGTTGGAAAGGTGAAGGGTGCGTCTAGAGTGCAGTGGTGGCCAGTTTAGTTCTTTTAACATGTCACAATGGTGTGTCATGTAGTTACATTGTAGCACAAAGCGACAAAATGACTTATTCAATGTAGTAAGTTTCTGGAGGTGTGTTTGCGGGGCGGCTGCATACACTACATCTCCGTATTCAATGGCTGGCATAAGCATTTGTTGTACAATCTGCTTTCTTACCGCGGGGCTCACGCAGGATTTGTTTCTGTACAGGGCACCTAGTTTGGGGTAGAGTTTAGATGAGAGTTTTTCGATGTGGGGGCCAAAAGATAGATTTCGGTCTAACCACACACCTAGGTATTTGAGAGAAGTGATTGTGGTCAGCGTGCCATTTGATTTTGTCCCAACACATAGATGGGGTGTTTGCAATTTGTGTAGTTTAGGTACGGTTCAAAGAGCATTGTAACAGTTTTGTCAGTATTTAGAAAAAGTTTGTTATTTGCGATCCACTTTTTTACCCCTGTGAATTGTTCTTGCAGCACTGCCTCCAGCTGTGGGAGATTTGGTTTGCTGGTATAGATTACAGTGTCGTCTGCGTACATGTGTACAGTTGAAGCTTTGCAGACATTGGGCAGATCGTTTATGAATATTGTGAATAGCAGGGGGCCAAGTATCGAGCCTTGGGGTACACCGCACGTGACTGGGAGGGGAAGGGAAGTGCTGTCAGAAATGGACACAAATTGAGACCTATCAGACACATATGATTGGAACCAGGTTAACGTACTATCACCAATACCAGAGTTTTAAAGTTTTTGTAATAGGATGCCATGGTCTACTGTGTCAAAAGCCTTGGCAAAATCAAGGAAGATGGCTCAAGTTAGAAACATAGAACATAGAAAAATGTCGGCAGATAAGAACCTTTCGGCCCATCTAGTCTGCCCAATTACATGGATACTTAACCTGGATTTATCTTTTGTTTAGGATAGCCTTATGCCTATCCCATGCCTGCTTAAATTCAATTACTGTTTTGGCCTCAACCACTTCAACTGGAAGGCTGTTCCATGTATCCACCACCCTCTCAGTAAAATAATGCTTCCTGATGTTACTTTTAAACCTTTGCCCCTCTAATCTAAGACTATGTCCTCTTGTTTTGCTACTTTGTTTCCGTTTAAATATACTCCCTTCCTCTACCTTGTGGATTCCCTTTACGTATTTAAAGGTTTCTATCATATCTCCTGTGTCTCGTCTTTTTTCCAAGCTTGTACATGCTTCTCCTTCAAGCCGTACACCATTTTAGTAGCCCTTCTCTGAACTCTCTCTAAGGTGTCTATATCCTTCTGGAAATACGGTCTCCAGTACTGCACGTGAGGTCTCACCAGTGCTCTGTACAGTGGCATGAGCACTTCCCTTTTCCTACTGCTAATACCTCTCCCTACACAACCAAGCATTCTGCTAGCATTTCCTGCTGCTCTATTATATTGACTACTTACCCTTAGATCCTCTGAAATAATAACCCCTAAATCCCTTTCCTCAGATGTGGTTAGGACTGTATCATATATTCTATATTCAGCACTTGGGTTTTTACGTCCCAGGTGCATTATCTTTTTTTTGTGAAAGGATTTTACCAGGAAGGATACATTGAGATTTCTCTCGTGTTCAAGTATGTCCTGGGTGGCGAGTATGTACCGTTAGGTGTCTTGCCAAGGACACTTACTGGAGAAGTTGCTCGCTGGGATCGAACCCATGACTCCACAGGCTCTCTCCATGCAGAGCGGTGATGTTACCTCTACTCCACCCAGCCGGTACTATCTTGCACTTATCCACATTAAAACTCAATTGCCACAGCTCCGACCATTTTTTTAGTTTACCTAAATCATTTGTCATTTGGCTGATCCCTCCAGGAACGTCAACCCTGTTGCAAATCTTTGTGTCATCAGCAAAAAGACATACTTTTCCATTAATACCTTCTGCAATATCACTAATAAAAATATTAAAGAGAATGGGTCCAAGTACTGACCCCTGAGGTACCCCACTGGTAACAAGACCTTGCGCCAAATAAAAATCAATAAGATTAGTTTGGCATGATCTCCCTGAGGTAAACCCATGTTGTTTCTGATCCTGTAATCTATGTGTTTTTAGATGTTCAACAATCCTTTCCTTTAACATGGTTTCCATTAATTTCCCCACTACTGACGTAAGACTAACTGGCCTATAGTTCCCCGATTCCTCCCTACTACCCTTCTTGTAAATGGGCACAACATTTGCTAATTTCCAGTCTTCTGGGACGACTCCCGTTAGCAAGGATTGGTTAAATAAATCTGTTAACGGTTTTGCTATTACATCACTGAGCTCTTTTAATAATTTAGGGTGGATCCCATCAGGCCCCATTGACTTATTTGTCTTTACTTTAGACAGCTGCTGTAGAACCTCCTCCTCTGTAAACTGATATGTAAATGTCTCGTTAGTGTTTCCTCCTAACTGAGGTCCCTTTCCTTCCTTTTCTTCTGCAAAGACTGAACAAAAATATTCATTGAGGCAGTCAGTGAGACTTTTATCCTCTTCTACATACCTTCCTTCCTTTGTTTTTAATCTAACTAATCCTTGTTTTACTTTTCTTTTCTCGTTTATGTATCTAAAAAATGTTTTGTCCCCCTTTTTTACTGACTGAGCTATTTTCTCTTCTGCGTGTGCTTTGGAAGCTCTTATAAATTGCTTTGCCTCTTTCTGCCTAATTTTATAGGTTTGTCTATCTTCTTCACGCTGAGTTTTTTTATAATTATTGAATGCTGTCTTTTTGTTCTCCACTATTTTGGCCTCCACTATTTTGGCCACTTCTGCAGAGTACCACAGTGGTTTCTTCCCTTTTTTGTTTTTGCTAACAAGCCGAATGCAATTGCCTGTGGCCTTCAATAATGCTTCCTTTAAATAATCCCATTTCTCCTGGACTCCCTTTAAACTCCTCCAGTCTGATAATGACTCCTTCACACAAAATCTCATTTTAGAAAAATCTGTTTTTTTAAAGTCTAAAACTTTTGTTTTTGTGTGGTGCGGCTCCATCCCTGTTCTTATATTAAACCATACTGACTGGTGATCACTAGATTCCAAATTTTCACCTACAACAACGTCCGATACCAAACCTCCATTTGTGAGTATTAAATCCAATATGGCCTCTTTACGGGTCGGCTCCTCAACTACTTGTGTTAGAGATAATCCCAGTAGGGAGTTTAGAATATTTGTACTCCTGGTGCACCCAGCTGTTTTGGTTTTCCAGTTCACATCAGGAAGATTAAAGTCCCCCATGATAATAACTTCCCCCTTCATTGCCAATTTGGCTATTTCCTCAAACAGCAGATTATCTAGCTCTTCTACTTGTCCAGGGGGTCTATAGATCACACCTACACGAGCTACTGTATGATTGGCAAATGTTAGCGTAACCCAAACTGACTCTATGTTCACCTCGCTCACTTTTATTTGGTTCGTTTTTATGTTGTTTTTCACATACAGGGCCACTCCTCCTCCTTTCCTACCTTCTCTGTCTTTTCTATATAAAGAGTACCCCAGTATTGTTATGTCCCAGGTATTTTTCTCACTGAACCATGTCTCAGTAACCGCCACTAAATCTACTTTTTCAGCTGCCATCATTGCCTCCAGTTCATTGATTTTATTGTCTAAACTGCGAGCATTTATAGACACGACTCTGAGCTTGTCATTTTTTTCCCCGCATGTTGCTTGCACCCTCCGATTTAGTTTTGGGGGACAATCAGGCAGATTGTTTTTGACCCTTTTGTCCCCCCCTCCTAGTTTAAATATTTCTTTGTGAAACCTTTGAACTTCTCACTGAGAACATATGTTCCCCTATGAGTAAGATGCAAACCATCTTTTTTATACAGTTCCTTTCTGCTCCAATTAGAGCTATCATGGGACACAAAGCCAAATCCTTGCTCCCGACACCATTCCCGAAGCCACAAATTAAATTCCCTATTGCGCATCTGCCTATCCTGAATGTTATGCACAGGCAAAACTTCAGAGAATGACACAGTGGACGCAATCTGCTGTATTTCACCTCCAAGAACACAAAAATCTTCCTTAATCTCAGAAACCTCATTGCTAGCCAAGTCATTTGTCCCTAGATGGACTAGAATGTCCACTTCCCCTTGCTGCTTTGCCTGTTTGACAATATTGAGAGTTAGATTTCTTTGTTCCATGCCCGCTTGGATATCATTACAAACTTTTAAAAGGGCAGTTGTAGTTGAATGGTTTGGACGAAAGCCTGATTGATCTGGGGTTAAATAGTTCTGATACTGATAATAATCACGTAATTGAGTGTAGACACATTTTTCCAGAATTTTTGACATTACAGGGAGCAGTGATATTGGGCGGTAGTTGGATACCAAAGTATTGTCTCCACTTTTATGGATAGGTACCACCCTTGCAGTCTTCCAGAGATTGGGTATGTATCCAGTCACCAGTGATTCATTAATCAGGGTTGCGACAGGTTTTGCAATTGCTGGTGCACTGATTTTCAGCAGCATTGCTGGGATTTGATCAGGTCCAGACTGGTATTTCATTTTTTGGTTATGCAGAAGTTTAGTGATGGCACTGACAGGCACTGGTCTAAAACTGAATTTCTCTGGGTTACGGGGTCTTTGCACTGTTGGTGGGTCCTGACCTGCGTGCGGCCTTTCTGATTGCGTGTCATTTCCTAGCTTAGCAATCAGGGTGGTGGCAGATCCAACAAAATAATTATTCAAAGCATTTGCTACATCTAGGGGTGTTGTACAGTTTGGTTGTTTACTTTTAAAGCAGCTGGTTGGGAGTGGAAGGGGGGTGCTTGTATGTTACTTATGATTTTCCAAAAATTTCTGGGGTTTGATATGTTATTGTTTAAATTTTCATTGAAGTATTGGGCTTTAGCCATTTTTGTTTGTTTTGTGCATTCATTCCGGCATTTTCAGTATTCACAGTGATCGTTCATGGATCCAGTACTCTTGAACTTTGACCACAGGGAGTCTCTAAACTGGTACATATGCGTGAGGTCAGCTGTAACCCAGGGGAGATGGGCCCCTTTTACACGCACTTTGCGCAGTGGGGTATGGGTGTTCCAGACTTTCAGGAGCTCGGCTTGAAAGTATTCAATTGCACAGTCCAGGTCTGGGATTAGGAAGCATGTTAAATAAAATAAAGGCTAGGTAGGTGACCATGATTTTTTCTAGGGTTGCACCGATACCGATACTGGTATCGGTGCCGATACCGTGCACTGCACGAGTACTTGATATTTCCCCCAATACCAGAAGCCAGCATTGAGCTGGCTTGCCGGCATCCAAGGGGCTGGGGCGGCTGTCCGAACGCTCTATCGGCATTCGGACAGGCCCCTGCAGCTCAACACGGTCATACTTACCTTCCACGAGCGCTGCCGGCGAAATTTCCGCACGTCCGCTCGTTGGAAAGCCCCCAGCCTCGATCTCGCAAACTCCTGCGAGACTGCGGCTGGGGACTTTCCAACGAGCGGACGCGCAAAGACTTTGCCGGCGGCGCTCGTGGAAGGTAAGTATGACCGCGTTGAGCTGCAGGGGCCTGTCCGAATGCCGATAGAGCATTCGGACAGCCGCCCCATGTGCCAGTGTGTGTGCGTGTGCGTGTGCGTGCGTGTGTGTGTATATACTGTATATATATTTATATATTACACATACACACACACTGAGGGCTGCAATGGCCATTGTGTGTGTGTATATATATATATTACACATACACACACACTGAGGGTTGCAATGGGCCATTGTGTGTGTGTATGTGTATATATATATTACAAATACACACACACTGAGGGCTGCAATGGGCCATTGTGTGTGTGTATGTGTACATATATTACACATACACACACACACTGAGGTCTAAAATGGGCAGTGTGTGTATTTGTATATAACACATACACACACTGAGGTCTGAAATTGGCCAGTGTGTGTGTATGTGTATATATATTACACAAACGCACACACTCTGAGGTCTGAACTGGGCCAATGTGTGTATGGGTGTAGATATATTACACATACACAACACACGCTGAGGTCTAAAATGAGCCATTGTGTGTGTATGTGTATATAACACATACACACACTGAGGTCTGAAATGGGCCAGTGGTGTGTGTGTGTATATATATATTACACACACACTGAGGTCTGAACTGGGCCAATGTGTGTATGTGTAAATATATATTACACATACACACACACACTGAGGTCTGAAGTAAGTGTGTGTGTGTGTGTATGTAGATATAGATTACACATATACACACACACTCTGAGGGCATGTGTGTATACACACACTGTGGTCTGGTGGGTATACATGTATCTGATGCATGTGGGGTATATTATATATAAATAATATACCCCACAGGCATCTGATACATGTATACCCTTCAGACACGAGACCAGTGTGTGTGTGTATATATGAATGTATATCAGGTGTGTGTGTGTGGTCAGGGTGTGTGCAGGCAGTGGGTAAATGGGGTGTCTAGCCATATATTGAAATATTAACTTAAACAGGACAGGCTTTCAGCAAAATCCTAAATTATTTATTGAAAAGCGTCACATGACATTAAATAAAAGTATTGGTACTCGGTATCGTGAGTACTTGAAAAAAAGTATCGGTACTCGTACGCGGTCCTAAAAAAAGGGTATCGGTGCATCCCTAATTTTTTTGTTTCCATATTATAGTTATTATTACAGCCCCTCATGTTTGCATTATCTCTTCAATTGTGTAGACTGATGTTGAAGGATGAGTAGTCTTTTCTACCTCAAGATTCCTCTCCTAGGCATTTGATATTGGCTGTAGTGTCATAAGACTGCCAGGCCTGAATTCAACATCAAACATATACTGAACCTGGTCAACCTCAATCTTCCTCAAAAGCTGTGGCTTTGAAACAGGTGTAAGCCGGGGGGCGTGGCTGATGACCTAACATGGCGGATGCGTGTTCGTGTTACTCGTCCACACTCAGCGACTAAAAAGCAGACATCTATCCACCACACCGCCACATCTCGCCCAGCTGCACGACAACGGCAGGAGGAACACCATGGTGGCTGCCAAGGCAAAAAAAACATCGGACCGGAACGATTTCTTTACCCCCAAACAAAGTAAGCGCAGAGACGGGACTGAGCGGCAAGATGGCCCCCTCTTGGCCTCGGACAGTCAACGATACAGCGCAGATACAAACCTGGAGGCATTCTCTACTCGGATGGAGGGGATGTTTCGGGACCTCTCGTCCACGCACACATCTCGCCTAGATGCGGTATCGGCGGACATACACAAAGATATTCGTGAAATTGGGGGGAGGACCTCCAAGCTTGAGGAGAAGATGTCTGAAATATCCGAGGCCCACAACATAATGGTGGTGAAATTCGAGGATATGGAAGAGTAGATGGAACAGTATGCATTGACATTAGCGGATCTAGAAGACCAATCACGCCGACACAATCTAAAGGTCAGAGGGGTCCCGGAATCGGTGACCCCCGGAACTTGTACACGTATGTCTCTGAGTTCTTCTCACATTTACTGCCAGAGGCCACACTGGAATCTCTCCTTATGGACTGCATCCATAGAATCCCTAAACCATCCTCCGCTCCCCCGAAAACGCCACAAGATGTACTTTTGAGGCTGCATTTACTTCAAACCGCGCGAAAATCTGCTAAAGGCCTTGCGGAAACCAGACGCCCTGAGCCCGGAATACAACCACTTGGCCATATATCCAGATCTTTTGCAGGCCACCCTCAACGCAGGCGCAGTTTCCGTCCCCTCACTGAGGCCCTTCGCTCGGCTGGCATGCCGCACCGGTGGGGATACCCCACTAAACTGCTAGTCACCCGAAATGGTGAACCAACGGTGATTTCCTCCCCAGACAGCGGCCGCCAAACCTTGGAACAATGGGGCCTTAAGCTTCCTGCTGCTGATGCCCGTGGACCGGGCACACTTAAACGCCTTGTACCAGACTGGTAAGTCTGTCGAGAGGCTTGATCTGAGAGGCCAATTTTTTCCTACTTTCGGACGTGGACTTCCTCTGGCCCCCTATTGCGGACTGCAGAGAAGAATTCTTTTTGTGCCGTATGGCGACTGAACTCACGATTCTCATGCAATGCAAGGTGGTAAGATGCAAGGTGACATGTAGTTAATCGCTGTAGTGTGGGGGACTTCTGGTCATCACTTTGTCATTCCCTACATGAAAATATTGACTTATAATGTGAAAGGCCTCAACCTTCCGGTTAAGAGGCACTCCCTATATAGGGATCTCCGAACTCATGACGCGGATGTTGTCTGCCTCCAGGAGACACATTTTCGCCATCTAAGAGGGTCACCTCACCCTCACAACCCCTCAATATCTTACGCAATTCCACTCTACATTTTGAGCTAATCTAGAGGGGTCACACTTCTGATACACAATAGGCTGCAATTCGAGGCACATCGCATCCTCAGGGATCGGGGGGCAGATTTGTTATTTTAGTTTGCACAATTATTTACAGAACATACACCTTGGTGTCGGCTTATGCTCCCAACACCTCTCAAACACAGTTCCTTTCCGGTCTGCTCACTAAGGTAACGGAGGTTATGACAGGTGCCCTTATTTTCTGTGGAGATTTCAACTTGAGTGTTGACCTGTCCATGGACCGGTCCACGGCAGGTGGACGGTCCCATAAAGCGGCCTCCCTCAAACGGCTTCAGACACTATTAAGTCAGCATGATCTCTAAGACACATGGAGTTTGTTTCATCCCACTGAACGGGATTATAGCTTCCGCTCTAGGGTTCATAGCTGTTACACCAGAATAGACTAATTCTTTGTTCCGGGTACAGTTCTTCCATACATTATTAATTGCACCATACTGCCCCTCACGTGGTCGGACCATTCACCGGTGCTCCTGACTTTGGGTGACGTGTACCAAGGCTATACTAGACCCCCCTGGCCGCTTCCGAGACAACTTACTAAAACATGACCAGGCGCCGCAAGACATTCGGGAGACCCTGACACATTACTTTAACCTCCCTGGCGGTATTCCCGAGTGTGACTCGGGGTTAAATTTCGCTACCGCGAACGGTAACCCCGAGCCACACTCGGGCTGGATGTTTACTCACCTCCACCTGGCTCCCTCGCTGCAGTATGATCGCGGCGAGCTGCTTCCTGGAAGGCTCCCTGCGAGTCACACTATGCAGGGGGGGCGGGGCTAGCATAAAAGGAATCTTTTTTACAGTTTACATTCTGGATTATACAGTGTAATGTTTATGAACAGCCACTAGGTGGCAGTACAGGATAAGAAATAGACCATACATCGTCTCACCCTTGCTTGCAGACAGATTTCAGTGTTTTTTGTTGTATTTTATTGAATATCATTTATTTGCATTATTTTGGATAATTATTTTTGGGATAATAAATTTTTATGTCGTGTTTCAAACTTTATCGGACTCAGTGTATTAACAATTTATTTTTTATTTATTTATTAATTTATTTATAAAGGATTTTACCAGTAAGGACTCTTGATTGCACGGATTTCAGTGCGTGATTCCTAATTATTACAGACTATGTACAAAAACACGTTTCCTTTAAAAAAAAAAATTGAGACGCTTTTAGACACGAAATTTTGAAAAAATTAGACCGCCAGGGAGGTTAAAGAAAACATGACTCCAGACATGTGTCCTCTCACAATCTGGCAGGCCCACAAGGCTGTCCTTCTCGATGTATGTATGCGTTGGTCTGCAAGACTCAAGGGAGAATATCAGACACGTCGGTTACGCATACTCAAAGACCTGCATGCCCCGGATGTGCAGAGCAAACTCGCCCTGTCTCCTCAACTGGCTGACAAAATAGACGCGCAATTACATCTGCTGAACAACCTGGAGACAGACAGCTTTTTAGGAAACTGGACAGGGTGAACGCCACCTACTACGTGCTTAAGGTTAAGAACAAGCCTAGCCGACTGCTGGCCCGCCAATTGCAACCTGTGTGCACACCGCGTCGCATCACGGCTCTCACATCTGCTCGCGGTCAGCTGTATAACCCCAGGGATATCGCAAATGAATTTGCTAGTTACTATGAGGCCCTGGTCACAAACGGGCATCATTTTCGGCGCAGTGTGTCAGATTTTAAATGCAGAATTTGTGGGGGGGTTTTCTCCTGTCTTGGCAAGGGAGTTTTCAAGGCAAGATCTCTGTATTTACAATTCTCTTATCTGATCTGCTCTCTGGGGCTGAATGGAAACTTGATCAGGGAACCAAATGGGGAGGAGGGTGAGGGGCAAGCTGTTTTGTATAGATGCTCATCCGAACATCTAAGAACCTTCTGGGACATTTGAAATCTGGAAATACCCATGGAAGTGGCCTAATGCAAGTTAGGTTTTCTGTGTAAGTCCCATTTTATTTCAAGAACTGTATTTGCACGTTTTCTTATATTTTGTATTGGCACTGTGTAAAGTTTGTATTTTTATGTTTTTCCATTAAAACTTTGAAACCCAGTACGGTCTTTTGATCTAGATAATTCATGCTTCTAAGAGCTCGGTGTATCGTTACTATAGTATATATAACATTTGGTAGATAGATTAGCTGTATATGGTTGGGCTCCTGGATTGGGGTGGTATACAGCTAGTTTTGAAAGCACCCAATTACTTTCGTGGTGGCAGCACATAGTCGGCAGGGTGTGTACGGTTTAAGGTGGGTAGGTTGGCATAACTTGGGGCCCTGTGAGCGGGTAGAGTTAGTAAGTCCAGAGGCTTGGAGCTGTAACCCCTTGTACGCTCTCCTTCTGCACGTCACGATTGGGTTAGCTAGGACTTGGTCGTGACAGCCCTATACGACCTGGACGCGAGCGATATGAAGGTCCGCCCAACGACGGATTCTGTTTCTGAATATCTGGACCGAGTTAACCTTCCGACACTGACAAAAAAACATTGTCCTCCCCCATATCCATGGAAGAGTTCTCGGCAGTTATAAAATTGTCGCGAAACGAAAACCACCAGGCCCAGATGGCTTCCCTGGCCTCTACTATTCCACATTTGCACCCCAATTGACACCCCATTTGCTTGCTGCATATGAAAAAGAAAGAGATGGAGGGGCCTTCCCGACCGACACGCTATGGGCTTACATAGTTATGCTTTCCAAGCCTGGAAAACCACCAGACCGTTGGCAGAACTTACGACCTATCTCTTTATTAAATGTGGACATAAAGCTGTACAGCACAATTATAGCGACTAGACTCCAGACAATTCTCCCAACTCTCTGTAAGGGTTTGACTGCGGTGGGTGTAGCAGGTTGGGGTTGTGAGCCCAGGATGCAGTGATGAAGGCAGATTCAGAATAGCAATGAGTGTTTATTGCAGGTAAACACAGTGGCATGAAATCAGACAGGGTTCAGGCAATGGCGTCGTCAGGGTTCAGCAAGGGGGTTCGGTACACGGCAAGGCTGGCAGAGAATAGTCGGTGGTACAGCAGGGGTTCGGTACACGGCAAGGCTTAGATGGGGGCAGAGGGGGAGCAGGATGGAAGGGTTACCGGTGAGTGAAGCAATGAAAGTCCAGATAAATAGCAGAAGGTCCTTGGGGTCTTTAGCAGAGAGTTCAGGAGATGGTCAGGTGGTTTCAGGGAGCTTTAGTAAACAGGTAACGCAGTCAGTAACTTCAATGTGGAAGTCCAGGGTTGAGGGTGGGACTCCCTTATATGCAGGGCTAATCAGGGAGGATGAAGGGCAGGTGTGGATCCAGGGCCAGAACGGTAGAATCAGGAAGGTGAATTGTTTATACAAGGGTTTTGGAATCTGCAGGGGACATGTAGTAAAAGGCACAAAAAGGGGCGCCAGGGGGTGAGGGCCTCCAGGACCTTACACTCTCATTGCCCAAGACCAAGTGGGGTTTATTTGCGGGAGGCAAGGCCTTGACAGTACTAAGAAACTGCTTAATCTGTTGCACACGATGAAACAATCAAGTCACCCCAGTCTGATTCTGTCATTGAATGCTGAAAAGGCCTTTGACAGGGTCAGCTGGCTCTGAGATTGGTCCTTGGAAAGTTTGGATTTCCGGGGTCATTCCTGGAAGCAATACAGGCATTGTATGATTCTCTTTCTGCTAGAGTGCTTAACTCTGGTTTTCTGTCTGATGAGTTTGTCATCACGAACGACACGCGTCAGGGATGTCCCCTCTCCCCGCTACTATATGATTTGGTCCTTGAGTCCTTAGCCCAAGCTATCTGTCAAAACGACTACATACGTGGGATTAGTGTGGGACCTACACTGTACATGCTAAATCTATATGGGGCTAATGTACTTCTCAGGTTGACAGACCCTGACACATCGATCCCGGCTTTGCAGTAGGAACTGGACATGTATAGTCAGGTCTCGTATCACTTGGTAAACACCCTAAAAATGCAAGCGCTTCCCATCAACATGACTAACACGCACCTGGACTCCCTTAAAGGACTTTATGACTTTGACTGGAGATCTACTTACATTACATATTTAGGTCTCAGGATTGCACCCGACACTGACTGTTTATTAAGACACAACTATGAGAGGATATCTAAGGATGTGCGCTCTGCACTGCACCAATGGCGCTCCCTGGAGATCTCATGGTTGGGATGGATGGCGGCAGTGAAGATGGTGGTGCTACCGAAATTATTATATGTTTTCTGGTCTCCTGATGCATTATATATGGGCACATAAACGCCCGAGAGTACCCCGACAATTGCTTTACCTTCGCCATAGAGACGGGGGCCTTAATGTGACCTGCGTTCAGAAATATTACTGCAGCAGGCAGCTGAATCAGTGCCTGCCCCGTAAAATGAAGGTAAAACGGGGAATGCTAAGGAGAAAGCTGCAGGTTCAGGTTTTCCTCCTTAGCGTCCCTGTTTTAGCGGCAGAAATGTAATACTGCCCTCAGTATCTTACTGAAGTCCTCAAATCCGGTATTACGGATGTTTTCACCATGCAGTTTCCAAACGTAACCACAATAGGTTCCCTTTATGTTACTTGCTCAACAAGATTGTGAAGCATACTGCACCAGTCACATGGTGCCGACGACGACGTAATGGAAAGATTATGCCACGAGATGGACCCCCAAGTAAATCTGATGGTCATAGAGGCTTACTCGTTAATGGCTGCTCTGTCATACTGTATTGTTGTCTCTTAACCTGAACCTTTCATGCACAGTTTTAGCCACTTTGAAAGTAAATATATCAGAATATAGGGAGACAATATTGTAAGAGATGAGAAAGACATCTTGGAGACATGGAGGAATAAGGTGTGGAGAAGTAAACAGATAGGGGAGACAAGTTTTGGAATTTAGGTATTGAAGAGGATAAAACTGCTTGTTATCCAAAATCATTTGCTGGAAAGTCAAAGTCACTTTGATTTGCATAAAACCTTTCCTATTATTTACCTGGGAAAATAGGAATCAGCTTATCTTTATTCTACATCTCCAGTTCTGCTGATTATGCGTCTTTATACCTATGCAACAACATACGTATGCACTCTATCATATCTCCTCTGTCTCGTCTTTTTTCCAAGCTATACATAGAAACATAGAAAATGTCGGCAGATAAGAACCTTTCGGCCCATCTAGTCTGCCCAATTACATGGATACTTTACCTGGATTTATCTTTTGTTTAGGATAGCCTTATGCCATTGCCTATCCCATGCCTGCTTAAATTCAATCACTGTTTTGGCCTCTACCACTTCAACTGGAAGGCTGTTCCATGTATCCACCACCCTCTCAATAAAATAATGCTTCCTGATGTTACTTTTAAACCTTTGCCCCTCTAATCTAAGACTATGTCCTCTTGTTTTGCTACTTTGTTTCCTTTTAAATATACTCCCTTCCTCTACCTTGTGGATTCCCTTTACGTATTTAAATGTTTCTATCATATCTCCTCTGTCTCGTCTTTTTTCCAAGCTATACATAGAAACATAGAAATATTA
This sequence comes from Leptobrachium leishanense, assembly GCA_009667805.1. NCBI lineage: Eukaryota > Metazoa > Chordata > Amphibia > Anura > Megophryidae > Leptobrachium > Leptobrachium leishanense. The sequence goes on along the minus strand of CM019069.1, from coordinate 102,262,593 downwards.
ATATTAATTGTTTCTTCTTACTCCTGAAAAAGTTTACTAAAATCAAAAGTGCTGTTTCAGCTTTTAATCTATCGTTACACCTTCACAATAATGCAGACTAATTTTGACTGTGTATTCTTATTGCTACTGATCTTCAAAAGTCACCATTCAAGGTTTGAATTATTAGAAAATATTGTAAAGTCAGGGAAGGAAGTACACCATTTGTCTATGTCTTTCCTATCCTGCCTATTAACTTACTCATGAATTATTTGTAGTCCCTTGAAGAGTCATTAAATTTTCAGCATGTGACATTTCTTAATGTGTGGATTCGGATTGTGATGTGAGTCTCTTAGTATCTTTAATTGCAGGATGTGAACCGTATCCAAAAGGAAGTGTGAATTGGCTGAAATCTTCGGCACCTGTCACTTAAATTATTAGACTGACCAATATGAGATCACTATATATTTCTCTCCCTGGTCGCAGTGTAAAGTTACAGATCTTTATAGTCCGTGAAAAGGAAATGATCTGGGTTCACCATCTCATCTACATCTACCTAATATTACCTTAATACAACATTTATCACCATTTACATGTGTTTTGAACCTGTATTTAAATATTTTACCATGGTGTCAATTTACATTAGGCCATTTTATTTTACATTCTGTTCACTCAGTAAATCTCTTTCCTGAGAGTTGTGTGTCTGTAAAGGATGCCTAGGATGAATAAGTAAATGCTGCTCGAGTGTCCCCCACATCCACATGACCATCTATAAAACATCTACTCATGAGTCCATGTCAAAGCTGTATGAGCCAACGTCTGTTCTGTATGGGCTGGGGCTTTGAGCGTGATAGGGAAGTTATGTGTGTCATGTACAGGTACCGGAGTGGCCCCGGGATGGCACCGGGATGGCAAGATTCTGAGCCCAGGATACGGTGAGGCACCACTCCAGGGATATATGGTGAGTGGGGAGTTGCAGGAACACAAATGGTGATTTGGAGCAGAGGGGCAGGACACGTAGAGGGATTGAAAATGGAGAAACAGAAAACAAACCAGGAAAAATAGGAACTTGGATATACTGGATACTGCAGGGAAGGACTGGTAAACACGGTGGGCTCTATTACAATCCCCATGCTAAAACGGGGGCGGTAGGAAGAAAAAACAGCACCCGCAGTTTTCCCCCTACCGCCCCCGTTTTAACGGGGGATTACAATGCAGGCGCATAAAATGCTGCCTGCATTGTTTGTGCCCGTTATGTCCTGGGATGCGCGCGGCAGCACTAAGCGCGTATCCTCTCATTGGAGTCCACAGGACTCCATTGAAACAGACGCCGGCAGTCACATGACCAGCCAGATCTCGCCTCGCGAGATCCGGCCGGTCGGCGTAGGGATACACTTTTCCCCCCAGTCTTTCCCTGCTCCCGCCGGCCAGAGGAGGCGGACGGAGCCACGGTCCTCGCCATGGGACAGAGGGTAAGTATGTGATTTTTTTATTTTATTTTTCCACCTGGTGTTAACGGATTCTGCAGAAGCGGAATCAGTTAACACCAGGTTCTGGCTCTGGTTAACTTTTCACTAACCAGAGCCAGGCGTTAATCAGCGCTGGGACTTTGTAATACCAGCGCTGATTAACACTTTGCGCTCCCCATGTTAAATATAGGGAGCGCAAAGTACACTAACCTCGTGCTGCACGGCGCAAGGTACCAAATGCAAACAGGTTTTTTAACCCGTTTGGATTGTAATATGCGGTAAATACCGCAGCAACGTTAATGCGCACGCATGTGAGCGTTAACATTTGCGTTAGGACTGTAATATGTAGTATATGGGGGATTGTGTGCATGAAGGGGGCTGTGAGTTATTGGAAGATGTGAGTGTATGGTCAGGTAATGACAGTGTATGGGGGGTTGTATATGTGTGAATGGTTGAGTGTGAGTGTAAAGGTATTTTATTTGTGTATGGGGCTATATTTGTGAATAGGGTGTGTGAGTGTATTGGGGCTGTGTGTGTATGAGGGACTTTGTGAGTTTATTTATTATATTTTCCAGCATTTCTTCCCTTATTTTATAAATTTTTCCCCTGCATTTTTGTCGCTATTTTATAAAATATTTCCATGCATTTCTTCCCCATTCAATTCATTTTTCCCCACATTTCTATTGCTATTTTATTTTATTCTGAAATTCTTCCCCTATATTATTTTTTCCCTGCATTTCTTTCACTATTCTAGTTTTTCCCTTCATTTCTACTCTATTTCATAAATTTTCCCTACTTTTCTGTCTCTATTTTATTATTTTTTCCACACATTTCTATTCCAATTTATTTATTTTGCACTAACATCCAATTTTTTATTTTTTTTTACTAATCTAATTTATGGATCATTTTTTCTTTCTCCTGTTCATTACTACGGCTGGCTGGTGAAATGTTGAGAGCTGGGCCAGGTTGCTCTACATCAAAATGAACACCTTAGTTGATTGGACCCATTTTCTCGCTGGCTACAGACCTGCGAGCAACCACCTCCATCTGTGAATGACTGTGGCTGCAACACTCTCAGGCAATCTACCACAAGATTTTACAGATGGCCATGCTCCTGCAACATCATGCAAGACTAAGAGTCTCACAGCTGCCCTCATTCACAGATGTAGCCAGTCAACTAAGCTGTTCGTCTTGAAGTAGAGCAGCCAGCCCCAGCTCAGAGATACCATGGATTGACAGGGAGTCACCCTTCGGGATGGTGACACACAGTGCGGTCCGCACCCCCAGCACCCCTCCAGTGATGCTACTGAATTCATGGAGGCATTCACCTAGCAACTTATATAGTTACATCATAAAATAGGATGAAAAAAGACTAATGTCAATCAGGTTTAACCTTTTGCATACCCCTATGGCTGCTGTTTATCCAAAAGAAGACAGAAAACCCCACTTGGTGCAATTCCAGTTGCCCAAAAGGGAAATTAAATCCTTTCTTGAGTCCACATCATTCAGAGGTCGTGTAGTTTCCATGCATCGACGCATCACATCTGTTTTGGCAGCAAGATGGGGACCTACACAATATTAGGCAGGTGGTTTTAATGTAGTGGCTGTTTGGTGTATATATATATTATATATATATATATAATGTTTTTCGAATAATGTTAAAAAGTAAAAATCTTTGTGTATTTATGTGTATGTTGCAAATGATTCTTTAGAGCTCCAGAGTTGTTTGTCTATCTCTGCTTCCCAATGCTTTACTGGGAAGGGCAGACTTTCCAACTGTTCTATAGGTTATGTTGGGTTATGTACAGTTTGTATTCAGAACACCACTGCTTTCTACGATGAATACTGTATAGCAATGGTGTACTATGTTCTTATTTTTCTTACACGCCTGTATATTAACAGAGCTGCACCTGACATTAGTGGCGCCCTAGTTTAAACAGTTGTGCACAATATATTGTAATAAATCCCATTCCTGAAGCTCCTCCTGTTGTTCTGACAGACCAGCACAAAGAAACATTAGTTTCCTTGACCTGAAATGTTGAGTTTTGATGTAATTGGGTCACATGGCCAGGTTACTAATGAGTTTCTTCCCAATTCGTAGCACTTTCACTGCATTCAGCTGCCTGTTCCATTTTTAAACCACAGTCTTTCTTGACTAGGATTTTTTTAACAATTAGTTTTACAGCACAGAAGCCAAAAAGACAAAATATCATGTGAAAAATATTTAGTACAATAGCTACTTCTTAATTTGTTGCAATATTCAATTACCATGCTTTATATACAGTATAATGTAATTATTAGAACAACCATGTCACAGTACATAGTTGATGCTGAGCAGTTTTACCAAAAAAACTACAATAAAAGAGAAAAATAATAGATTTAAAAAACATCTACATCTTTCTAAATTATGGTTTATATTACTATTTTTTATATTTAAAAAAGTTCAGGTGTATTATTTCAGTAAGTACACTTCAAAGTGCACAACTAAAAACTTAAAATAATACAGGTGCAAATATACTGCTCTGGTAGGTGTGCTTGGCCATACACATGTATATTTATTTATTTATTTATAAAGTATTTTACCAGGAAGGATACATTGAGATTTCTCTCGTTTTCAAGTATGTCCTGGGTTCAAGAACATTGAAATGTTACAGTTGTTACAGAAATACAAAGTAATACAATGCAAGATATTAAAAAAAAAAACACAAATATACATATTAACAGAAAATAAATATTTAGGAAATAGTCATTATGTTACATGTTTACAGGTGCATTCCGTATTGAGGTATGTTAATAGAGAGCTCGAGTGACTTAAGACTGGGGGAAGATTTGATGGGGTCTGGGAGGTTATTCCATAACTGCAGTGATCTGTAGGAAAATGAGGACCGGGCCAATGTCTTTTTGTATTGTGGTATTGCAAGGAGGGTGCTGGTCCTCCTGGATCGTCGGTTATAGGATGAGGGAACTACTGGGGGAAGCAGCCTATTCAGATAGGGTGGCAGCTTCCCAGAAAAGCTCTTAAACACCAGGTTGAAAAGGTGAAGTGTGTGTTTAGACTCCAGCGACGGCCAGTTTAGCTCTTTTAACATGTCACAATGGTGGGTCATGTAGTTACATTGTGGCGTAAAGCAGCAGAATGAGTTATAGAATGTGGTAAGTTTCTGAAGGTGTATTTGCGGGGTCGCTGCATACACTACATCTTCGTAATCAATAGCCGGCATAAGCATTTGCTGTACAATTTGCTTTCTTACCGTGGTCCTCAGGCAGGATTTGTTTCTGTACAGGGCACCTAGTGTGGGGTAAAGTTTAGATGAGAGTTTTTCGATGTGGGGGCCAAAGGATAGATTTGGGTCTAACCACATACCTAGATATTTGAGAGCAGTGACTGTGGTCAGTGTGCCATTTGATTTTGTCCCCACACATAGGGGCGCAGAGCGAGAGTAGTTGTTATAACAAAACCGGGTCAGCAACGTTTAGGCACTTGTACTGCGCTACTATATGTGGCAGGATCTGTAGCACACACCAGCAGTAACAAGCAGCAGATATACCAGACATGGGCACAGAGCGAGAGTAGTCGTTATAACAAAACCGGGTCAACAACGTTTAGGCACTAGTACTGCGCTACTGTATATGGTGAGAATCAGCGCACACCAGTAGCAACAGGAGGCAAACAGAACAGGCAGGGAGTACACAGAGAGAATAGTCAAATGGCAGGCAAAGTCGGCAACAGATCGGGTCCTCAGAACAAGCAGGGTCAGTAACAAGTATACAAACTGATTCGGTAAGCTAGCGATGTGGGAATGAAACTCCACGGCAAGGCAAGGTGTACAGCGCACACTCCTGATTTAAAGGTCCCGGCAGCTCTGCATCATCACGCCGTGTTGTGCCCTGCCCCTGATCGCTCACAGCTGCGTCGGGTGCCGCCGGAGCTCCTGCCAATCGGGGCCCTGGATGTCACAATATTACAATCCAAATGCAAACGGGTTAAGGAACCAAATTTGCAAGAAGAAGAATTAATGCAGCATTTGAATCCGCACACTGCCGGTCAGCACCTCTACAGTATAATAATGCAGCATATGATTCCGCACACTGCCGGGCAGCACCTCAACAGTCTGACGCTAGCTTTAACTGGTGCGCTGAGTGCAGCTTCTGAGAAGATACACTTATTAGTGTAGCGGGGAATCCAGCTGCGCATTTTGCATCAATCCCTCTACACTAATAGCGGATTTTCGCAGAAGCTGCACACAGCACGCTGGTGTATGCAGCTTCTAACAGCGTGGGAGACAGGAGGCTGCGCTTGTTGGTGGATCCAGGAATCAGGTGAGTATTAGAAAGAAAGAAAAAAAAACTTTTTATTTATGTTCCCGGGACATTTAAAAATGTCCTCGGATTAAATTTTTTTTTAAAAATGTGTCACCTTACCTTAGCCTGGTGGTCAGTGGGGGCTCCCTGGTTCCTGGTTGGGCGGAAGGGGGGGTCTGCCGTGGCTCCCTCCCTCGAGTCCCCGCGCCACCTCTCTGCCACATGCACTCGGCAGGCCAGCCCGCACAGTCGCAGCTCTGTAATCTTGAGGTTGCATGCCTTACCTTAGCCTGGTGGTCAGTGGGGGCCCCTGGATCCTGGTTGTCTGGGGGGGGGTCTGCCGTGGCTGCAGGTGCAGTGGCTCCCTCTCTGCGCCGCCTCTCTGCCACATGCACCTGGCCAGCCAGCCTGCACAGTCGCAGCACTGTTATTCGGTGGCCGCTCGCTCAAGGGGGTCCTTGGGAGGCCCTGGCGGGCAGCCCCCTAACATGCCTGATTAGAGGGCCGTGTCTGCCTGATGTTTTAGCAACAAGGTGTGGGAAATGTTGAATCGCATAGGCTTCAATGTTAAAAATATTCCTGTTTAAATTCAATATCTAGTAAAACGTTGCTTATAAAATATTCTGCAGTAAAGAGTCTCTTTATTTTTCGATTTTTTTTTTAGTATTTTGTTAAGCATTTTTTTTTTAAATTTAAAAAAAAAAAAAATCGAACTTTTTGCGAACGGCTTGAAAACTTCACAGTTTGTGATCTTTCGAACAGCCGATGTTCAAATCGAACAGATTCGAACCGCCAGCCCATCCCTAATCCTGACACACAAACCAGTAAGTCCTCACTTTCACTCCCAGGTACCCAAACTTTCTCCCAGCCACTTGTCACGGATCCCTCTGATTACCAAAAGTGTGGTCCCTTTACGCAGACCGCTCTCTACCCTTCCGATCCTTGAATGGTCGGCAAAACTAGAAAGACAATTAACCAGACAATATATAAACAAGGGGTAACACCAGACAGAGGTATTGAATAGAGTATTGTCACGAATCCTTCTGACTACCAAGATATTGATCTCTTTATGTAGCTCCCTTTCTACTCTTCCGATCCTTGAATGGTCGGCAAAGCTATATAGACAATGAAGCAGGTAACAGATAAAGAAAGGGAAACACCAGACAGGGGTACAGACCAGATCACAAGTCCTCCCTAGGACTTTAGTAATAGCAGAGGTAATCTGATGCGTGCTTAGGGTGCCACATAGACTGACCTCGGTACCAACGTTAAGGGCAGAACCTAGAGCAGAGTAAATGCCAATACCAGGGGTCATACACAGGAGGGTTCGTTTGCCAATGCCAGGAGTCATACACAGGAGGGTTCGTTTGCCAATGCCAAGGGTCATACACAGGAGGGTTCGTTTGCCAATGCCAAGGGTCATACACAGGAGGGTTCGTTTGCCAATGCCAAGGGTCATACACAGGAGGGTTTGTTTGCCAATGCCAAGGGTCATACACAGGAGGGTTCATTTGCCAATGCCAAGGGTCATACACAGGAGGATTCGTTAGCCAAATATCACAAGAGCTCTGCGGGAGGTGAATACCACGTCAGGGCACCGGTGTAATGGTGAGACTGGGTTTTAAACCCGGCGGGTCCGCGTCACAACGCCAGGCCCCGCCCCTCGGCGTCCCACGTGAGCGCACCCGGAAGCGTTTACATTCGGCGCCTGGCCAGCGAGCAGCGAGGAAGCTGCTGCCAGGCGCCCCATCCCCTGACCCACCGTGACAGAACCCCCCCCTCCAGGGGCGGCCACTGGACGACCCCCAGGGGCACGGGGGTGCGCCGAATAGAAGGCCTTCACTAGCCTAGGAGCATGGACTTCCGCAGCCGTACCCAAGAACGATCCTCCGGACCGTAACCCACCCAATCGACCAAGTACTGCAAAGACCCCCTAGACATCCTGGCACCCAGAATGGCCTTAACTTCGAACTCCTCCTCGCCCTCCACAGAGACAGGAGGCGGTGGAGCATGGACTTTGTGTACCGGTTACATAACAACGGCTTCAAAAGGCTTACATGGAATACATTGTGTATCTTAAAATGGGGGGTAACGCCAAAGCATAGGAGAAGGGGTGAGTCGCCGTAGAATCTTATAGGGGCCGATATACCTAGGAGCCAACTTCATGGAAGGCACTAAGAGCTTGATGTTACGTGAAGACAGCCAAACCCTGTCCCCAACTTGATACACGGGTGCCTGCCTCCTGTGTCTGTCGGCCTTCGTTTTCTGGATGGCACTACTCTCCTCCAGTGCCCTTCTCACTCTCCCCCAAGTCTCTTTCAATGATGCCAGTTGCTCATCTAAAGCAGGAATCGTGGTATCAGGAAACGTGGCGGGGAGCACGGGAGGATCAAAACCATAAACAGCGAAGAAAGGAGAATGCCCTGTGGATTCACTCACTGCGCTGTTCAAAGCATATTCTGCCCATGGTAGCAGGTCTGACCAGTTATCTTGTTGTTCTGAGATAAAGCACCTGAGATATTTCTCTATATTTTGGTTTGCTCGTTCTGCTGCTCCGTTGGTCTGGGGGTGATAAGCCGAAGAGAAAGAGAGGTCTATCCCTACGTTCTTACAAAACCCTCTCCAGAATCCGCAGATGAATTGGGTCCCCCTATCAGAGACAATCTCCAGAGGGACACCGTGTATGCGGACCACGTTGGCAATGAATATGGGCACCAGTTCAGCTGCCGAAGGTAGTTTGCGAAGAGGAACATAGTGGCCCATCTTGGAAAATCGGTCTATGATCGTAAGTATCACTGTATTCCCTCTTGACTCAGGTAACTCTACTATAAAATCCATGGCTACATGTGACCAGGGTCGTTCGGGGATCGGCAAAGGCTGGAGTAAGCCAATGGGTGCTTTTGGGACTTTTCTGCCTTGTGCACACTTCGCACACGGCAATGTAATCTTTGACATCTCGGCGCAACGTGGGCCACCAGAGGAGTTTACTGATACTAGACACAGTCTTGGTGATACCCATATGCCCGGAAGTTTTATTATCATGATAGATGTTAAGTACTTCCTCTCTTTCGTTCTCAGGTACAAAGAGTCTCGCAGGAGGTTTTCCCCCAGGAGCCGCGCCCTGGACGTTCTGCAACCTTTTCATTAGAGGAGACGAGACACTGATCGTGGTAGCGGCTATAATCCTTTCCTGGGGTACAATGGGATGCTGATCTTGGATATTATGTTCATAAGACTCATACTGTCTCGACAATGCGTCTGCTTTAATGTTTCTGGACCCAGGTCTATAGGTAAGCACGAAATTAAAACTTGAAAGAAACAATGACCATCTCGCTTGTCTGGAATTTAAACGTTTGGCATCTCCATTCGGCCAAGGCCGCGATGACTGCTAACAATTCTCTATTTCCAATGTCATAGTTCTTCTCTGCCGGGGACAACTTCCAAGAATAGAAGCCGCATGGATGCAAGGGTTTGTCAGGAGCCTCCCTTTGGGACAAGACTGCACCAAGACCTAGTTCGGAGGCGTCAACTTCTACTTGGAAAGGCAGAGCCGGATCTGGATGTCGGAGAACAGGGGCAGTAGTAAAAGCTTGCTTTAGTGCCTCAAAGGCTTGAGTGGCTTGAGGTGTCCATTTCTGATTTCCCACCCCTTTCTTTGTCATAGCCGTGAGGGGGGCCACCAAGGCCGAAAAATCTTTAATGAACCTTCGGTAATAGTTCGTAAACCCCAGAAACCTCTGAATGGCTTTAAGTCCTTGGGGTAGGGCCAGTCAAGAATAGCTGAGAGCTTCTTAGGATCCATTTGAAAACCCCCGGAGTTATTATATAACCAAGGAATTGCACAGTTACTATGTCGAATAGACATTTTTCTAGCTTACAGTACAATCCAGCCTTCAATAGTTTTTTCAACACTTGTTTCACGTGGACATGATGAGTGTCCACATCAGGAGAGTATATCAGGATATCATCCAGATATACTATGACGAATTCTTGCAGAAATTCCCTTAGAGTGTCGTTTATAAGGTCCTGGAAGACGGCTGGCGCATTACACAACCCAAAAGGCATCACCAGGTATTCATAATGCCCGCTACGTGTATTAAAAGCCGTTTTCCATTCGTCTCCCTTTTTAACCCTGACCAGGTTGTACGCTCCGCGTAAATCAAGCTTCGTATAGACACGAGCCCCTTTTAATCGGTCGAACAATTCTGTTATGAGAGGTATGGGATATGCATTTCTTATAGTGATCCTATTCAAAACCCTATAATCGATGCAAGGTCGCAGATCTCCCTCTTTCTTGGAAACAAAAAAGAAACCTGCTCCTGCTGGAGAGGAGGACCGTCTAATGAAACCTCGTTCCAGATTCTCCCTTATGTATTCCTCCATAATGTCGTTCTCTCTTTGTGATAAAGGGTATACGTGACCCCTAGGAGGCATCGTACTGGGGAGTAAATCAATGGCACAGTCATATGGACGATGTGGTGGTAGGACCTCAGTCCTGGCTTTAGAGAACACCTCCTTTAATGCCAGGTAACATTCAGGAACCTCTGTGGACAAAGGAGGGGCTGTGGCAATATTGAGGCTACCAATCACATTAACTGTGCCTAGGCACTTAGACTGACAACTCTGACCCCAACATTTTATGTCTCTCTGGACCCAATCGACAACTGGGTTGTGCTCTGTTAGCCATTGAAACCCAAGAACGACAGGACATGAGGGTGATTCAATAATTTGAAATCTTATTGTTTCCTGGTGCAAAACTCCTGTTTTCATACATACATCGACTGTGTCGTGAGTGATATGTGGACATGACAGGGGTTTACCATCTATGGCCTCCACCCTTAGAGGTCTTTCCCTGAGAACCAGAGGTATGAGGTTTTTGGCAGCAAAATTCTTATCCATAAAATTGCCTGAGGCCCCAGAATCTAAGAACGCCTCAGTCTTGAGGTGAACCCCCTCCCAGGTTAGGGAGATCGGTAACAGAATCCTGGATTTTTTTTTCTCATTATCCACAAAGGAGGCACACAGAGAACCGACAACCTGGGTGTCTCCTGTTCTGAATCCCACTCTGCTATGTTCAACCCTGCCAACCCTGGGTCTCTGAGGACATCGAAGGCGAAAGTGATCTGCCCCTGCACAATAGAAGCAGAGCCCCTTTTCTCTTCTGTGTGCTCTTTCTGCTTCTGAAATACCTGTGTTCCCTATTTGCATGGGTTCAACGACTGGTAAATCTGTTTTCACATTCTCCGAACCACCTGACGTACTGGTGTGTCTGGGTAACGAGGGTAAAGGAGGCAAGACCCTTCTGGGTCTATCTCTGGGGTGTCTCCTTTCCCTGATTTGATCGTCCATGGCTATACAGAAATCTATCAGGTGGTCCAGACTTTCTGGTAATTTTAAGGGAGCCAGCTCAAACATAAAAGCCTCGTTCAAGCCTTCGGTAAAGGCCAAGGTTAAAACGTCGTTCGGCCAAAGTACCTCAGAAGTCAAAGTTTTAAACTCTATGGCATAATCGGCGACCCTCTTATTACCTTGTTTGATGTGAAACAAGGACCTACCCGCATTGGTAGCCCTTCTAGAGGGATCAAAGGTACGTCTTAACTCAGAGGTAAAACCCTCATAGTCATAAATGATGGGTTTCTTATTTTCCCACAACGGCGTAGCCCACAATAAAGCTTTTTCTGTTAAATGATTAATCAGATATCCTACTTTGGCTTTATCAGACATACAAGAACCTGGATTGTTCTCAAACACGATCTCGAGTTGAGTCAAAAACCCCCGACATAGGCTTGGTGTACCATCATAGCGTAGGGGTGCCTTCATACTAAGCCTATGTCCTTCAGGGGGGACGGAACTGACCCTAGGTAACACTGGATCTGGAGGGTTTGTGGTACCTGTATTGGACCGATTTAACAGGGTTTGCAGAGCGAGAGAAATCTGGTCCATCCTATGGTCCTGTTCCTCTTGTCTGGCTGCGATACGTGCCAGCTGGTTAGAGAGGTCTGCGGGATCCATTGGCCCTGACGTAATGTCACGGATCCCTCTGATTACCAAAAGTGTGGTCCCTTTACGCAGACCGCTCTCTACCCTTCCGATCCTTGAATGGTCGGCAAAACTAGAAAGACAATTAACCAGACAATATATAAACAAGGGGTAACACCAGACAGAGGTATTGAATAGAGTATTGTCACGAATCCTTCTGACTACCAAGATATTGATCTCTTTATGTAGCTCCCTTTCTACTCTTCCGATCCTTGAATGGTCGGCAAAGCTATATAGACAATGAAGCAGGTAACAGATAAAGAAAGGGAAACACCAGACAGGGGTACAGACCAGATCACAAGTCCTCCCTAGGACTTTAGTAATAGCAGAGGTAATCTGATGCGTGCTTAGGGTGCCACATAGACTGACCTCGGTACCAACGTTAAGGGCAGAACCTAGAGCAGAGTAAATGCCAATACCAGGGGTCATACACAGGAGGGTTCGTTTGCCAATGCCAGGAGTCATACACAGGAGGGTTCGTTTGCCAATGCCAAGGGTCATACACAGGAGGGTTCGTTTGCCAATGCCAAGGGTCATACACAGGAGGGTTCGTTTGCCAATGCCAAGGGTCATACACAGGAGGGTTCGTTTGCCAATGCCAAGGGTCATACACAGGAGGATTCGTTAGCCAAATATCACAAGAGCTCTGCGGGAGGTGAATACCACGTCAGGGCACCGGTGTAATGGTGAGACTGGGTTTTAAACCCGGCGGGTCCGCGTCACAACGCCAGGCCCCGCCCCTCGGCGTCCCACGTGAGCGCACCCGGAAGCGTTTACATTCGGCGCCTGGCCAGCGAGCAGCGAGGAAGCTGCTGCCAGGCGCCCCATCCCCTGACCCACCGTGACACCACTGAGGAGGAAGTCTGGTCCTTATTGTCCTCATCATATCTCACTACCTGCCCGCTCGACCCCAGTCCCTCAGTTCTAATTCCTTCACTTTCCTCCTCCCTCGTCCCTGAACTCACACACATCTTCAATCTCTCTCTTTCCACTGGCTCCTTCCAATCCGCCTTCAAAACACACACAGGTTACCCCTATACTAGATACCCTTATACTAAAGAAACCCTCCCTGAATCCCAACTCTTCATCCAACTACCATCCTATATCCCTGCTCTCGTTTACTTCTAAACTCTGGTAAAAAATAGTGTTCAACTGCCTCTCCCTCTTCTTGTCCTCTAATTTCTTACTCGACCCCCTGCAATCTGGCTTTCTTCCCCTACACTCAAAAGAAACTGCCCTCACCAAAGTCCTCCTAACTGCTAAAAACCACGACCACTATTCTATACTCATCTTGCTTGACCTCACAGCTGCTTTTGACACTGTTGACCACTCTGACAGTAGTCACTTTGGACTTGAGGTAGATGGACCTGGAGATGCGTTTGTGAGGTGCTGGCCTGATGTTTTATATTGTTTCCCAGTCCTCTTCTATTTTGGAGTCACCCTGTACTGTCAGGTACTTGGCCCTGTCTCCAAGTTGGCTCTGCTGGGAGGTTCATCAGTTCCTGATTTTTATAGATTCTCCTAGACCTGTGTGGGAGCTATGCCCTGAGTTCCACTTCAGGTCTATTCTCATGTTTGGGATCCACAGGTGAAATCACTCACACCCTGCATAGAATTCTGGTCCTCCCTATATCAGGGCAGATGTTACGTCCTCAGTCCCTGCTGCGCTCCCTGGGGGGTCTGGGCATGGTTCTGTGTCACTGCCTGGTCAAGTGCCAGCACATTGTGATGGCCGATCGGCGTCTGAGGGGCCCGGGACCTGGTGTGGTCACGAGGAGCCGCCGGGTTTAACCCTTTAGGGACCGCTGACGTATTATGTACGTCCTGCCCATGGGTCTTCCTTAGACCTGCGGACGTACATAGTACGTCAGTGGCTCCTAACCTCCCTCCCACCCGATACTCACCTTCCTTGCCAGCTCCCACAATGTGTATGGCATGCTTGAAACTTGCCTCGTCGTTTCCTGGGGGCCGGCCAATCCGATGACGTCATCACCTCCAGTGGGCAGAATTCAGGAACGGGAGGGGGGTTCATTTGGAGCCCTCTTTCTCCCCAACCGTTTATGCTACAGTGATGCAAGTTGCACCGCTGGAAAGGGGAGAGTCTCCCCTTTCCAGCGGTCTACTGCATTAACTGTTTCGCTGCCGGATCGCGATTCGGCACAAATTTGCGCCGAATCACGATTCAAACCTGGAGGGGGCTGGACATCTTGGATGTCAGCCAAGCCTCTAGGTCACCCTCCACCCACTGACATCCTCACCATATGTGTGAGTATGTCAGTGGGCCAGTTAACCCCCTAGCTGCCATGTGGAGATAGGGGGATCCTTTGGATCCCTTTATATCCCGATCCGTGGCAGCTAGAGGGTGATATTTGATATCATTGGAAAGGCCTGGAAATGACCAGGTTTGGTGTAAAAATTAAATTTTAGAAAATAAATAAATAATAAAAAAAATAGTATTTTTTTTTTACATTTTTTGTCTGGGGGGTTAGTTAAATAGTACCAAGGTTGTCAGCTAAAAATAATTAGCATAAAACAGTCAGAATGAGCTCAGCGCACATAGATGAACTGGCTCAGCGGCGAAGGGGTTAAAAAGAAAAAACATGTAAAAAAAATGGGTATTTCTATTCTCGGGACTAAATTTTTTTTTTTTTTTTTTTTTTAAATTCTTTATTTAGAGAATTATAAAACAAGTCTCATGAAATCAAACAGGATATGACCCCCGTAGGGCCAGCGAACATATATCAAAGAATACAACCATACAATATATAGTAACATGCATAAAGTATGGAATTGGCGTAGGTAAGGTGGGTAAATATAAAATAAAGGGGGGAATTAAAAGGAAGGCTTAACTGCCTATAGAGCGTGAGAAGACGATCTGCGAAATAAACAGGACGGGGGGGGGAGGACTAAAAAATAAAGAAAAAAGTCTCAGGAACCACAAAATGTAACATAGCAGAATCTCAACAATGAGGTCCGGAGAGGGGAAAAAGGGTAATCAGCGCAGAGATGCTCATCTATGGGAAAAAAAATAAATAAATAAATAAATAAATAAAGGAGGGGGAAACTGCACAAGGAAGGCTGCTGCAGCAGGGTAGTGCCCAAGTCAGGGCATGAAAAAACAGTCAGTCCTCTTCAGCTCAAATCTAGAAAACGTGCCGGGAGTACACCCCCAACAAGCTATGGCAAAAGCAGGAGGATGGACTACAGCAAAATCTCACAGAAGCAACAGCGTTCGGATAGTAAATAGGGTCCCAGAGTAAAAGCTTAGTACAGAGGATGACTGAAATATGTAGAGAAAAGAAAAAAAAAAAAAAAGGAAAACCAGCGAGGGCCCCCGGGGAACCCAAAGTCGAGGAGTAGGACAGCGACATGTCTCAGCCCGGTTGAATCTCCGGCATCCCCGGTGTAATACCAGCAACCGCCAAGTCGATCCAAGCCATGTCAGGGTCAGTGACCGTGTAAGGAATGTTGGCATGGGTCACTACCAAGGAACCAGCCAAGCCCCACCGATATCTGATCCCCTTGCTGCGAAGGACGGACGTCACGTCTCGGAACCGTCGGCGAGACAGCAGTGTCATATATGGCAGATCATGGTACAATTCCAACGTGGCCCCCTCGAACTGTACGGGGTCTCGAGCGCCAGGAGCCGACATAATGGTCACCTTCGTGGCTACATCTCGGAGAACCACCACAGCATCTCTAGGCTTCCCCCTGGGTGCCGCCGCAGCCCTCCGAACTCGAAACACCGCTCCAACGACCTCCGGCGTAGTAGGAGGGAGTCCAGATACCTGGATCACAAGTCGGGTCACGTAAGGTAGCAGGTCCTCTGTGGAGACCACATCTGGGATGCCTCTGACTCGGATATTGCGACGGCGGTGTCGTGACTCCAAAGTTTCCACAGAGCGCGTTAAGACCTCCACTTGGGTGCGGAGGCGATCCACTTGATCAGATAGGCGAGTCTGCTCCAGCGCTACCCCCTCAGTCTTCTCCCGTACCTCAGTCACCTGGGCACGCACCACCTCCACCTCAGCCCGAACAGCGGCCACCTCCGGTCGCCACACTTCCCGGATCTCAGCCAGGATCTGGCGGAGGTCCCCTTTTGTGGAAGGGAGAGCATCCTCCTCCTCCGCCGCCAGTGCAGCAGTGCCAGGCCCGAATGCCCCCACCACGGACTCCAGCCCCCGGGGACCTGGGGAGGCGCCGTCCCGCTCCGGGGTCACGCTGCAAGCAGCAGAGAGCAGCTGTTCCTCCGAGTGATCTCCTTTCGGGGGGGCATGTGCAGCCGCCAAAGTCGCTGTCATCTCCGCCCTCCGCTTCTTTTGCGCCCGCTTTTTGGCTGCCGTAGATGTAGACTGCGGTCCCATCGACCGGGACGGCGGGGATAGCCACGATGCTCCGGCTCCAGTGTCATGAGACCAATAGGGATCCTCTTCATCTGTAGACTCATAGCCGGAGGGGAAGGGAGAGGAAGCCATTGCCCCACGGGGAGCAGACCCACGGGCCATAGAGTCCCTTATGTCCCGCTGGCGAGAGGCGTGTTTCGGGGTAACACCAGGGGGTAGCTTCTTACCCATTTCTGGAGACCGCAACGCTAAGTCCAGAGTGACACTGTCCGGCTCCTCACAGTCCGACAGTGCAGGCAAGCGGAGTAGGCCCGAGATAGTGGCCAGCAGATTCTAGTCGAGCGTGACTCCAGGGCACAGGGTGGAGGGATATACAGGCCGAAACTAGTTCCTCCCCGTTCGAGGCCTCTAGGGACGGGTGAAAGTCCGCTGTCGGGGGCCTTAATGGTGCTGATCGTAGCTTCCCTCCGAAGGTTCCCGGAGAATGGTGGAAGGGGGGGGGTCAAGTGCTCCCGGGGGAAGGCCACTACCTTAGGCCGCTGTGCGAGGCGCCGGCCAGAGAGTATCCCGGTCGGCGAGGGGAGAGATCCCTTTGTGGAGCCGGTGGATAGCCTTCACTCAGCTCTGGGCAGCTGATGGTGGTGAGCGCGTCGCGTCCCGGCCTAAAGGAGCCGTTAGCTGCGTCCCTGGAAGCAGATGCTTGCGTGGCGGTGGTCCGGTCCCAGGCTTCCCTCGTGCTGTAGGCCCGCGGGTGTCCGGCGGCAATATAGAAACAGCTGGGGGTTGTAAGGGACTCGTCGTATCTCCACCGCGGTCCGAGAGAGCACAGGGTGAGCAATTACAGCCGTGGGTGTTAAAAATTTGGCAAAGAAAATTGCAAATTAAAGCTAGCTTGCAGGAGCTCCCTCGAGGCACGTCTTCCCTGCTCGGCGTCAGGCCACGCCCCCCTCGGGACTAAATTTTTAAGCTATTTAGCCAGGGTCTTTTTTGGTGGTTGTAGATTTTGGGGATTAAATTACGAAAAAGTGTGTTTTTACCATTTGTTCATCATATTTCATATTTTTTTTATAGTAAATTATTCGATATGATGGAAATAATGGTATTTTTAGAAAGTCCATTTAATGGCGGGAAAACCAGTGTATAATATGTGTGGGTTGACGAGTAAGCGGAAAATTTGACCTAAACACTAACAGCGCAGAAACGTAAAACCAGCAGCGGTCACTAAAGGACGGGATTTATGTAAAACCGCCCAGTCACTAAGGGGTTAAAGCAGGGCGCGAGGAATTGCCTCGTCGCCCTGACATGGAGTTTAGTTCCCGCATCGCCTGCTATTGCTATCAGTGTGTTTCCAGTTGCCGACTCGTTTTGTCTACGAATCCTGCTCCTGTTTTTGACCCGGCTTGTCTTTGACCATTCTTTCATTTATCCCATATCGGTTCATATTGCTGTGCGTTGTTTGTTTAACCCTATGTATGCCGCTGGGGCTTGGGCCCGCCCCCTTGGTATATACCCCTCTCGTTCTGGGGTAATATCTGCAGCCTTATCGGGATTGTGTTCGAGACCTAAGGTTTCCGAATTTATGTTAAACCGTCTTTACGCGAGATTAGGGAAAGATAGGTACAGCTTGTTCTCTACTACGTATTATTGTAATACATACGCCAAGTGTAACCCGATTATTATCAGCTCGATACGATCACGTGTGTCATCAGACTCTGGTTATATCAAGGTACCGCAAACCCAGTCGGGTTTATCCAAGAACGTGTTATCTGTCAATTCTGTGACTGCCCTGCAGTCTACTCAATTCAATTCAATTCAATTCATCGACCGTCAAAGAAATCTGCTGGGAAACCAGCTTTGAGAAATATACTCCGGTATTTAAGTCATCTGTATTGTTGAAAGTTCCTGTGTGCGCACTAAGTTGTCTTTTGGTCTTGAAACCATCTGAGCTTAGCAGAAAATCAGTTGTGCTTTTATACTCCTTGGCTTTGGAGTACAAGTCTGTATTTACCGAGTGTTTTGTGACCGTCAAGCAGATATTTCTGTCCATTAAGATCCCTACTCCGCTACTCTTGTGTGAGCGCTACGGCACCCGTTACAGCAGGGCACCAGTAAGAAAAGGCCTTTGCATTGAATCAGGAGTCTACCTGTTGGAGTAACCTGCTTCCTAATCCTGTGTTGTGATCAAACACTTTGTATGCAGGTCTGCAATCTCCTTTGTATCCAAGCCTGCAGTATTCCGTTGGTTGCTGCATCCTGAAACCAAAGCCTGCAATCACCCTTGTATCCAAGCCTGCAGTATTCCGTTGCTGCATCCTGAAACAAAAGCCTGCAATCTCCTTTGTATTCAAGCCTGCAATATACAGTTGTCTCCCGAATTCAAGGTAGTAATTACGGATGAGCTGTTCGGTTCGATCGGTTCGGAGTTAGATTCGAACTTTGGTAGTTTGAAAGTTCGCGTACTTCGAACTTTTTGAAGTGTTCGCCAAAAGTTCGAAAAAAAAATTCAATTTAAAAAAAAAAATGCTTAAGAAATCCTAAAAAGGGGGAGTGGCCTGACTGAGCGCCAAGATGGACGTGTAGAACGAGAGCTCCGACAACAACGCCATACATTAGCCTCGAAAAGCATAATTACCCAGTGGAAATGATGGGAAAAACAAAGCGACGGACATCCTCCGTCTCAGGCACTCCGAGATCGGTACAAATGGGAACAATGGACGCTTTCCTGAACACTCCATCCGAACGCACACGAGAGCCTAGTCCACCGGCCTCTCCGGCGCGCTCGGAAACCTCGTGGTCGGAAGATCATCCGCGGCTCAGGCGAATAGAGGAAATCCTGGCTGCATTACCAACCCGCTCGGAACTCCAAGATTTGGCGACTACGCTGGGGGAATCACTGAGAGGTGAGGTAGCGGAGGTGAAAACTGGCTTACAATCACTAGAGACTCGGGTCACTCGGTTGGAGTCTTCTGACCAGGCCCAGGCTGCCTCAACACCCACGCTAGCTGGCCCCCGGGTCCTCTCATCCCAGTTGCGCCGCATGGATGACCTGGAAAACAGGTCCAGGAGGCAAAACATTCGCATACGGGGGTTGAAGGAACAAGAGGTAGACCGGCGAGGCCTGTTGGTCAGGCTTTTTAACTTTATTTTGCGGGAGGAGGTGGTCGCCCCCACTGACATAGACAGGGCACATCGGGTGTTCCGTGCTGTATCGGAGGGTTCCCAACAGGGGCCACGGGACATGCTGTGCCACTTGCCGAACTTCACTCTCAAGGAGAGAATTTTACAAGCGGCTAGGAAGAAACGGGCGTGGGAATTTGAAAGTGACGCGGTGGAACTGTATGCCGATCTCACGCGCTTTACTTTAACTGCGCGGAGAGCGCTGCGCCCGATCACAGCAACACTGAGAGAGAGGTGGATTCCCTATAGATGGGGTTACCCCTTCTCATTAAGCATCAATCGCAACGGAATAACATACACCGTCAGATCACCGGAGGATGTGGTACACTTTGTGCATGATCTAGGATTACCGGAAGTGTCAATACCGGATTGGGAACAGCCTGGAGGGCGCAGAGTTTTCGACCCTTAACACCAGATCCCGCCCACAGTGCTCGCCACGTCGCCCTCGTCCACGAAGGAGACTTTCAACATCAGACCGCTCGGAGGTGGCGGAATCTGAGGCACCCGCCTGATTTGCTACACATATTAGATAAGTACAAATATACCAATCTCGTTCACCTGAATATGACTCTGTTATTACCAAATATTCCTCAATGAGACAGTCAAGGAACTAAGGGTATTCAGGACAATTGTCAGCAGAGTTTGTTTTTTTTAACATCCACCCAAGCGGCGTAAACATGCTCGGTGCAGCACAGCGATACATAGGCCATGCAATTAATAGCCCTGGACTAATACGGCATTTGGATAACTCCAGCTGGGGGGCCGCGGAGCTGTGCCAATACGTCTTGAGGTTCAACTGAGTCAATTGCGAGGGGAGGCGGGTGGAGGGAGGGAATGGGAATGGTAATTTTCAATGGGGGCCATGAGGAAAGTATGGTTGCAAAGGTTCTTACTGAACGGCTGCTACACGGACCAGTCCAGGGTGGGTGGGTCGGTAGGAGGGGAATCAAGGGTGGGGAGGGTGAACATATGTATATGCTACTGGGGACAAGGGAGGGGGAGAGGACAAGGGGAAGAAAGGAAGAGGGAGGGGGGAAAAAAAAGAGAAGGGAAGGGAAAAAGAAAAGAAAAAAGAAAGAAAAGGGAAAAAAGGGGAAAAAAGAAAGAGAAAGGAAAAAAGGGGGGAAAAAAAGGGGAGAAAAGTGGGTGGGGGTAGGGACGGGAATGGTACTTTTCAATGGAAGAGATGAGGAGGAAAAAGGTTATAAATGTACTCACTGTCCGGCTGTTCCAATGAAGTTGTTGATTGATTTTGGGGACTGTGAACTCCCACTCGGCAAATATAGGGGATAGTCCCATACTGACTTGAACCTTCCGTAGTTTTCAGAAGTGCTCTCATTTTTTTTTGTGTAGGAATTGTATTTTTATTGTCTTGACCCTACGAAGGTGTCTACTCGAGGAATATGTAGGTTGCCAGACTTTAGGATTGACGGGGATTTACCGTTCTGGAGGGGGATTGGAAGCAGTGGACGGAGGGATATGTTCTGAAAAAGTCTCTTCTACCGTGGGTTATATGCTAAATTCGCCGGCGTTGTTGTTTGCATGCTGATTGTATATACTTTTTGGTTACGGTTAAACGTTTCTTCTTTTTCTTACGAATTTTTCTACTTCATTTACACTTGTCGTCTCTCCCCAGAGGTTTTGCGTCCATTTAGCTCAGGAGCAATCTTATTGGAGGATTGCACGTTGTTCTTCCCTCCTTGATCGGTTCCCTGACGGGCGCCTTAGCCTCACCATTAACCCCCCCTTTTTTTTTTTAACCTTTCTCTCTCCTTCCCCTTCCCTCTTCCTCTCTCCTCTTTTCCTTTTTTCTCGTCTTCTTCTCATTCCTCCTTCCCCCCTCCCCTCCCTACTTTCGGAATGGACGGGACGATTGACGGGCTCGAAGGGACGGCTGGCGGTCCTGGGGCGTTCCAGGACCGGCCACTGCACTTCCTTACCTACAACACCAAAGGGCTTAATGCCCCGGAAAAGAGGAGTAGACTGATCAGCGAACTCTGCGCTCTCAAAGCATCAATAGTGTTTCTTCAGGAAACACATTTTCGTAGGGATATGCCTACTACACTGCCCTCGCGACAGTATCCTAAGGGATACTTTAGTAATTATATAGTTGCAAAATCACGGGGCACGGCAATCCTATTTTCACATGATGTGCCATTTCAACTAGACGAACAACAGATTGATGACGACGGCCGCTATATTTTTCTGCGGGGAAAAATACTAGGCACTCAATATACCTTTGCATCGATTTACCTCCCTAATACGGGCCAACATAAATGTCTGGCACGTATTAGAATCATAGAAAAATGTCGGCAGATAAGAACCTTTCGGCCCATCTAGTCTTCCCAATTACATGGATACTTTACCTGGATTTATCTTTTGTTTAGGATAGCCTTATGCCTATCCCATGCTTGCTTAAATTCAATTACTGTTTTGGCCTCTACCACTTCAACTGGAAGGCTGTTCCATGTATCCACCACCCTCTCAGTAAAATAATGCTTCCTGATGTTACTTTTAAACCTTTGCCCCTCTAATCTAAGACTATGTCCTCTTGTTTTGCTACTTTGTTTCCATTTAAATATACTCCCTTCATCTACCTTGTGGATTCCCTTTACGTATTTAAATGTTTCTATCATATCTCCTCTGTCTCATCTTTTTTCCAAGCTGTACATGTTAAGATCATTAAGCCTTTCCTGGTAACTTTTCTCCTTGAAGCCGTACACCATTTTAGTAGCCCTTCTCTGAACTCTCTCTAAGATGTCTATATCCTTCTGGAGATACGGTCTCCAGTACTGCACACAGTACTCCAAGTGAGGTCTCACCAGTGCTCTGTACAGTGGCATGAGCACTTCCCTTTTCCTACTGCTAATACCTCTCCCTACACAACCAAGCATTCTGCTAGCATTTCCTGCTGCTCTATTACATTGACTACTTACCCTTAGATCCTCTGAAATAATAACCCCTAAATCCCTTTCCTCAGATGTTGAGGTTAGGACTGTATCAAATATTCTATATTCAGCCCTTGGGTTTTTACGTCCCAGGTGCATTATCTTGCACTTATCCACATTAAAACTCAATTGCCACAGCTCCGACCATTTTTTTAGTTTACCTAAATCATTTGTCATTTGGCTGATCCCTCCAGGAACGTCAACCCTGTTGCAAATCTTTGTGTCATCAGCAAAAAGACATACTTTTCCATTAATACCTTCTGCAATATCACTAATAAAAATATCAAAGAGAATGGGTCCAAGTACTGACCCCTGAGGTACCCCACTGGTAACAAGACCTTGCGCCGAATAAACTCCATTTACCACAACCCTCTGTTGCCTGTCACTCAGCCACTGCCTAATCCATTCAACAATATTGGAATCCAAGCTCAAAGATTGCAATTTATTGATAAGCCTTCTATGCGGAACAGTATCAAAAGCCTTACTGAAATCTAAATAAGCAATGTCTACTGCACCACCTTTGTCTATTATTTTTGTTACCCAATCAAAAAAAATCAATAAGATTAGTTTGGCATGATCTCCCTGAGGTAAACCCATGTTGTTTCTGATCCTGTAATCTATGTGTTTTTAGATGTTCAACAATCCTTTCCTTTAACATGGTTTCCATTAATTTCACCACTACTGACGTAAGACTAACTGGCCTATAGTTCCCCGATTCCTCCCTACCACCCTTCTTGTAAATGGGCACAACATTTGCTAATTTCCAGTCTTCTGGGACGACTCCCGTTAGCAAGGATTGGTTAAATAAATCTGTTAACGGTTTTGCTATTACATCACTGAGCTCTTTTAATAATTTAGGGTGGAACCCATCAGGCCCCATTGACTTATTTGTCTTTACTTTAGACAGGTGCTGTAGAACCTCCTCCTCTGTAAACTGCTATGTAAATGTCTCGTTAGCGTTTCCTCCTAACTGAGGTCCCTTTCCTTCCTTTTCTTCTGCAAAGACTGAACAAAAATATTCATTGAGGCAGTCAGCGAGACTTTTATCCTCTTCTACATACCTTCCTTCCTTTATTTTTAATCTAACTAATCCTTGTTTTACTTTTCTTTTCTTGTTTATGTATCTAAAAAATGTTTTGTCCCCCTTTTTTACTGACTGAGCTATTTTCTCTTCTGCGTGTGCTTTGGAAGCTCTTATAAATTGCTTTGCCTCTTTCTGCCTAATCTTATAGGTTTGCCTATCTTCTTCACGCTGAGTTTTTTTATAATTATTGAATGCTGTCTTTTTGTTCTTCACTATTTTGGCCACTTCTGCAGAGTACCACAGTGGTTTTTTCCTTTTTTTGTTTTTGCTAACAAGCCGAATGCAATTGCCTGTGGCCTTCAATAATGCTTCTGTCAGGTTCCTACGTTCCAACCCTGTCTCCCTGCCCTCTGTATTCAGATGTCTGTGTTTCCATGTGTTTCCTTGTGCTGCTTTCCCTGACATGCAGCTCAGGGGTTAAGTTCATTGCTCGTTGAGCTTCTGCTGGTGATATGGGCTGATTACTCCCCTATATAAAGCCATGGGCCCATATCACCATGCTCTTGCATCCTGGTTCACTTCAGCTACAGATTTGTTCCTGAGAGCTCCCTGTTATTCCGTCCTAGTTCTATTTCAGTGTTTCCCCCTTGTCTGAGTTTTATGTTCTGATTGACTTCCTGGTATTGACTCTCTGGCCTGGCTGACGGATTTTCTCTGGTGCTATATCCCCGCTTTGGCTCAAGGTATACGTTTTGGTTTTGACCCCTGGCTTATTTATTTATTAACGACTCTTTTGGAGATCCCTAGCTATTCTGTGCATATTGTATTATATGTTGTGTATCCCTGTAGACCACGGCTTTTGTATATTTAAGTCCTTTCCTGCAAGCTGTTCTAGAAAGCAGGGTACGTGGTCCACTTTCCCTTGAGGAAATGAATAGAAGGCGAACTGACAAGCTCTGCTTCTATTGTGCCAGTTCATTGCATTTTATATCATGGTGCCCACTCAAGCCAGTGCACGCTGAGGCTGGCAAGATGCCAGTGAGCGTTGAGGCTGGCAAGATGCCAGTGCGCGCTGAGGCTGGCAAAGTGCCAGTGTGCGCTGAGGCTGGCAAAGTGCCTGCTGTGCCCACGACCCACAGTCGGGTCACCAAAGCCAGATCCCATTATAAATCCAAGGTAATCAGACCCCTTTGTACCGTCCAGGTTTAGGAGAGCCCTTCCTAGGGCAACCAGACCTGTGGAGGGGGCAACTGATGTTAATAACCTTGTTGAATATTCCGACAATGGGTCAGATGGTGCCAGTCCCAAGCTGTGTGTCAGCGGTGCCAGTCCCAAGCTGTGTGTCAGCGGTGCCAGTCCCAAGCTGTGTGTCAGCAGTGCCAGTCCCAAGCTGTGTGTCAGCGGTGCCAGAAACCAAGTCAAGCTGTGTGTCAGCGGTGCCAGAAACCCAGTCAAGCTGTGTGTCAGCGGTTCCAGAAACCCAGTCAAGCTGTGTGTCAGTGGTTCCAGAAACCCAGTCAAGCTGTGTGTCAGTGGTTCCAGAAACCCAGTCAAGCTGTGTGTCAGCGGTTCCAGAAACCCAGTCAAGCTGTGTGTCAGCGGTTCCAGAAACCCAGTCAAGCTGTGTGTCAGCGGTGCCAGAAACCCAGTCAAGCTGTGTGTCAGCGGTGCCAGAAACCCAGTCACGCTGTGTGTCAGCGGTGCCAGAAACCCAGTCAAGCTGTGTGTCAGCAGTGCCAGAAACCCAGTCAAGCTGTGTGTCAGCGGTAACGGAGCCTCATTGCACTCCCACTGTGCCCATGTCCCACTGTGGTTCCACCAGTCTCTTGTCCTGTGAGAGGGTTACCCCTCTCCAGTCCCGCTCTAAGAGGAGACGAAAGAGGGTGAAAAACCCCAGTCCAGTTGGGTCCGAGGATGCCACTCTACGCTCAGGGTCCGCGGATGCCATGCTCCATTCTGAGGCTGATCAGGCCATACTCCTGGCTTACCTTGAGGAATCTCAGCAATCGGGGAGTCCGGTTGGTAAATTGTTTCCTAAAGGAAGAAATGTTCCTAATGGTTTTGTGAGGACTCCTTCTGGGTTACTGGTCCGGGAGGCACACTGGGTTGTGTTCCAGCGAATCCCTAGTCTCAGGGAGGATCCTGCTGATTATTCAGACGACTCAGATTGAGTGTGTCTTGTGGTTTTTTTTCCGGATTTTTGTAGGTGCCCTGAGGTCACCCTTTTCGGAGGGGGCTACTGTCAGGTTCCTACGTTCCAACCCTGTCTCCCTGCCCTCTGTATTCAGATGTCTGTGTTTCCATGTGTTTCCCTGTGCTGCTTTCCCTGACATGCAGCTCAGGGGTTAAGTTCATTGCTCGTTGAGCTTCTGCTGGTGATATGGGCTGATTACTCCCCTATATAAAGCCATGGGCCCATATCACCATGCTCTTGCATCCTGGTTCACTTCAGCTACAGATTTGTTCCTGAGAGCTCCCTGTTATTCCGTCCTAGTTCTATTTCAGTGTTTCCCCCTTGTCTGAGTTTTATGTTCTGATTGACTTCCTGGTATTGACCCTCTGGCCTGGCTGACGGATTTTCTCTGGTGCTATATCCCCGCTTTGGCTCAAGGTATACGTTTTGGTTTTGACCCCTGGCTTATTTATTTATTAACGACTCTTCTGGACATCCCTAGCTATTCTGTGCATATTGTATTATATGTTGTGTATCCCTGTAGACCACGGCTTTTGTATATTGAAGTCCTTTCCTGCAAGTTGTTGAGTACACTCCTTCGGGTGTCTGTGTTTTCCCCAGGACTCTGCACGGCTACAAAGGTAACCTTTTTCTATTAGTGCAGATTCGGCCACTCTAAGGACCGATCTATCAGTATAGGGCTCCTTCAGTATAGCCGTGCAGAGGTCCCCAGTGTCTCCTGTGGTTTATTCACATATCCTAGATCATTGTGTCACGCATCTCTGCATATAGTGGCTTTTCCTCATACCTGGGCCCTACTTGGCGCATGCCGGGTACCACCATAGTGGCTGAACGTGACAGCTTCCTTTAAATAATCCCATTTCTCCTGGACTCCCTTTAAACTCCTCCAGTCTGATAATGACTCCTTCACACAAAATCTCATTTTAGAAAAATCAGTTTTTTTAAAGTCTAAAACTTTTGTTTTTGTGTGGTGCGCTCCATCCCTGTTCTTATATTAAACCATACTGACTGGTGATCACTAGATCCCAAATTTTCACCTACAACAACGTCCGATACCAAACCTCCATTTGTGAGTATTAAATCCAATATGGCCTCTTTACAGGTCGGCTCCTCAACTACTTGTGTTAGAGATAATCCCAGTAGGGAGTTTAGAATATTTGTACTCCTGGTGCACCCAGCTGTTTAGGTTTTCCAGTTCACATCAGGAAGATTAAAGTCCCCCATGATAATAACTTCCCCCTATTCTCAAGCAGCTCACCTCATTCTCCTCTGGCATCCTGGTACTCGCGAGGGATTTTAATGTCCCCCTTGACCCACGCATGGACACTTCTAGAAAATGTTCCTCTATACCTCCCAGTACCTTGAGACATATTAAAAGATCATTGGATTCCCTGCGCTTAGCTGCGTTTAATGCGGGAACACGCGACTACACATATTATTCGACAGTTCATTCACCGTCTTCTCGCATAGACTACCTCTTTTTACAACAACACCAATTGCATCTGGTTCTGAACACAGATATAGGAACACGTACGTGGTCAGATCACTCCCCAGTCTGGTTGGAGCGGATATCTCCCCTCTCACGCCCACAGGAGCATTCATGGCGTCTTAACCTGACCCCTGTTAGAATATCCAATGTTTATCACTGAATTGACGGATCACATCCGCCAATACTACCAAGATAATTTAGATGTGGATGACGTACCAATGGCCACTGTCTGGGAGGCCCATAAGGCGGTGGTCAGGGGCATTATCATTAGTAAGGCAACGGCACTTAAAAAAGGAAAAGTCTCTAGAGGTCACGGAACTTATAGAAAAAATCCACCTGTTGGAATCGAACCAACACCCCATGGATGAGCCCTCTTTTCTGCAGGCGGCTTCTCTGAGACGCCGACTTAACGATCTTCTAAACGAACAAATTCGATTGGACTCCATGAAGGCGCGATGCAGATTCGCACTTTTGGAAAACAAGCCGGGCTGGCTTCTCGCACACCTACTACGAAAGCAACGACGCTCCACATACATCGCAAAGATTAGATTGCGAACGGGCATTTGCTCAACTTGACCGGATGAGATTATGAAGGAGTTTGCCTCCTACTATCAAGAACTGTACCATTTAGAGTCGACAGAGGGAAGTGGGCCCACTCTTGAATCCCTGCAAATGTACCGAGACCGTATCCACACCACACTATCATCGGCAGCCAGAGAGGCACTAGCAACGCCTCTTACAGGTGGAGAATTACTGTCGGCACTGAAATTAATGAAAAATGGACGGAGCCCGGGACCTGATGGTTATCCCCCCTTATGCTGAACCTTTTTCAGTCCGTAGATGGAACGCATAAACTCCACCCACAAACTCTGGCTGCTACTTTCGCGGTCCTCCCCAAACCGGACAAGGATCATACAGAATGTAAAAACTATAGACCAATCTCACTATTAAATTCAAATACGAAAATCTTGGCGAAACTCATGGCAGAACGGCTGAAGCCACATCTGCCAGGTCTGGTTAAGCCGGATCAGGTGGGCTTCATCCCGGGCAGGGAGGCCAAGGATGCCACAACCAGGGCTCTTAATGCGATCTCGATTGCGAAACACTAGAGCACGGGTCTGCTGTTGCTATCGGCTGATGCCGAAAAGGCTTTCGATCGGGTCCGATGGCAATATCTGTTCGAAGTTCTGAGGGTAATGGGGTTTCCCGATACCTACCTGCAGTGGATATTAGCCCTCTATTCCTACCCGATGGCACGTATCAGGATTAACGGTGCACTCTCCCAGGGAATAGTAATTCGCAATGGTACACAACAAGGATGCCCAGAGCCTTTACTGTTCGCCCTATCATTAGAGCCACTGCTGGAATCCATTCGACTTAGGGCGGACTTTGGAGGTGTCAGGGGAAGATCAGCCACCCATGTGGTATCAGCAAATGCAGACGATCTGCTATTTATGCTAACGGATGCAGAGAGATCGCTGCCAGCTGTCCTGCAGACAGTTACGGAGTTTGGAAAATATTCCGGCTTCCGTATTAACTCACATAAATCTGAGCTACTGGACATCAATTTACCACAGACTATGACGAATCGCCTGAAACAGAGTCTACCATTCAAATGGTGTAGAGACAAGATGAAGTACTTAGGAATATGGCTGACGTCGTCGCATACGCGACTCTTTGAACTTAACTACAAAACACTCCTTGACTCTTTGGGCACTGATCTAGAGGGGTGGTCTGGGAAATTTATATCGTGGCTCGGAAGAATAAATGTCATTAAAATGAATATTATGCCCCGCTTACTATACTTATATCAAACGGTGCCTATCCGGATACCGATCACCTTTTTCTCTATGTTACGAACAAAATGGTTGAAATTCATATGGCCTAAAGCGAAGACCTAGGGTACGTACTGGTACACTGTACCGAGCTAAAGCCCTCGGGGGCCTTGCACTACCAGATGCTAAGCTGTACTATCAGGCCGCCCAATTATCTCGCATCTTAGATTGGTCACTGACTACCTCGGAGAAACTGTGGCTGGATTTGGAGGAAAAGATCATGGGGATGCCATTACGGACATTGCCATGGTTCCGTCCAAGGGATCTCCCAGAGCAACTACTACCATGGAGCTTGCCTAAGGAAACGTTTCGACTGTGGCGGAGGATCAGAATGCTGACCGCACTGACCGCTGAAATCTCACCGCTCCTACTGCTTACTCACAACCCAGGATTTCCTCCGGGGGTGTGCAAAGCCTTGCGGCGCCGATTAGTCTTACCAGACAGGATCACGGTCCACTCTCTTCTGAACGACAGTCAGCTACCCCCAACCTTGGATGTAGAGGAAATGCCACCGCCCACTGCACTGGAATATTTCAACTATCATCAACTTAAGTCCTATCTAGCTTCATTGAACGCTGGATATAGTCTTACTCGCCTGCTCACCCCCTTTGAAAACTTCTACCGGCTAGGAATACCACTGGCAAGAAGCATCTCAGTACTATACCGTTTACTACAATCCGCGGATAGGGAGGTGCCTGGGTACCAAGAAAGGTGGCAAGAGATTCTGAATGGTAACTTCTCCGAAGATGACTGGAATATGACCAATGCACTGATACACCGGAGATCCCCGGCTCTCAAATGTGCCGAAAATGCATACAAACTGGTCTCCTTTTGGTACTGGATGCCTGAACGAGTACATAGAATACAGCCTACAGCTGACCCCACCTGCTGGCGATGTAAAAGAGCACGAGGCAGTTATCTCCATATTTGGTGGGACTGCTCGATCCTTCGTCCTTTCTGGAGATTAGTGCATGAGGGGGTGTGTCATGTCACAGACCTAGATGTCTCATTCACCGCAGCAACATACCTCCTACTGCATTTGCCGACGTCCATTGAAATCATGCGCTGGTCTGTGGCATTGCGTCTTGTGTTCGCAGCAAGACTATTGATCCCCGCTCTGTGGGGATCCCGACCGCACCTACTCGACGCACGTGGATAACTGGAGTAGAGTCTTTGAGGGCTGTGGATCGACTGGTCGCAAAAGACCGAGATCAAATAGACGTCTTCTGTAGAACATGGATTTACTGGGATGAATTTGTCTCGGGAGCTCAGTCGAATGCTCGTCCACTGGTGGAGTGAGAGTGGTGCTGACGTGGTGGTCGGCCCAGGGGCCTTTTGTATCCCCTGCGCCCGTCAGCTACATATGTCATAAGAATTAGTTCTGGAGTACCCCTCCCCCTCCACCTCCCTTGCCTCACCCTCCCCCGACGCCTATCACTCTTATTCTTTCTCTTTTTCAGCTCTTCTTTTTCACACTAATTCCCCCCCCTTTTTTTTTCTTCTCTTCTCTCTCTTTTTTGTTGTTATTTTGTTTTGCTTAGCTTGACCTATCGTTCCTTAATACTGTTTTGAAATCTTTTCCAATGATAATCACAATATATCACAAACTGAGGATTGACACACATTTTTCTGCAAAGGCATGTCGCGACTGCCGGGTACCTATGTCTCTGAAAGGCGATTCCCCTGGTGGGAGACGTCATGTATACGCTCATTGATATTGCAATCCTGGGCCTCCTAAACAATTTTTATTATGTATACCAACACAGAAACTGTGGGAAACAAAGACCTATCTACCAAGATGCGGCTCGGTTGTACAATTGTGATACACTCTGCAGTCAGAAACATACTTTATTGCCTTCTTATGTAATTTTATGTGATGCCATTCTTCATTTAATAAAAAATTTTGAACTATAAAAAAAATCCTAAAAAAATCTAAAAATAAAGAGACTCTTTACTGCAGAATATTATAAGCAATGGTTTATTAGATATTGAATTAAAACGGGAATATTTTTAACATTGAAGCCTATGGGATAAAACATTCTTGTTGCTAAAACATCAGGCAGATGAGGCCCTCTAAATCAGGCACTGTAGAGGGCAGCCCGCCGGAGCCTCCCTCCCAAGGACCCCTTGACTTGAGGAGCATGCAACCTCAAGATTACAGAGCTGCGACTGTGCGGGCTGGCCAGCCGAGTGCATGTGGCAGAGAGGTGGCGTGGGGACTCCAGGGAGGGAGCCATGGCAGACCCCCCCCCTTCCGCCCAACCAGGAACCAGGGAGCCCCCACTGACCACCAGGCTAAGGTAAGGCAACACATTTTTTAAAAAAAATAAAATCCGAGGACATTTTTAAATGTCCCTAGCAACATAAAATAAAACTTTTTTTTCTTTCTAATACTCACCTGATTCCTGGATCCAGGGCCGGGTTAAGATCTCTATGGGCCTGGAGCTGAATATTTTGGTGGGCTTTTTTTGGAATTTAGTGAAATGACAACATATTTTAGGCTATTTAATATTGCATATATACAGGTAGGTATATCTAACCAGGCAGATACTGTGTGAGTCAATTTCCATTCAGATTTCAATCATCACAGCGTGTAAAATAATTTTTTCATATTTTATTTTCCAAACCTCTGTGGTGATATATTTTATAAGGAATTCTTGTTAAAAAAAATTAAATGGGAACCTGTTACTGCATTTTTCTGAGACAATATAAAATTTTAACCAAAAAAATTTGATATTTCCCATTTGCTACGGATAATGGTGTTTTATGAATAATATGACTATGTATAAAACATTGACCTTGCTCCCAGCGTGGGAAAGGAGAAGGTGAGTAATGGAAGTGGTATTGCTAATTTTATACGTGACAAATGGACAATACCATCGCTTTGGAACAAAAATAAATTAAAAAAAAGTTGTTTTTGTTTTTTAGATTGTACATTGTCATGTTTGGTATCAATGCAAAGGTCAGACTGTGTCGTTTCTGATGACACCTCATTTGACCTTGTGAGGTGTAAAGATTAGTGGCATAGGTTTCCAAAGCCCCCGCCAGTACACTTAGCTGCAGTGTGGCGGTTTAGGTTCTTGGATATAACAATTCGTAATAATGGATTGTACCATCACCTCCACACATGTTAGTGACATGAAAAATTAGATGGGGAGTTACTGCAGCATCATTGTTCCCTTTATAATTGAAAAGTGAATAATATTGCTGTGTTAGAAAGAAAAATAATGAAATATTTATTATTTTACTTTTATTGTTAGATAAAACCTGGTCATGTTATCATTGGAAAGGTCATGCTCTGGCCTTTCCGATGATACCTCACATGACCCTGTAGCTGCTATGGAGGTGGAAATATAGGGGTCCAAATGACCATCAATGGAGACAAATTTGTCCTTTCTGTGGGCCTATTCTGGGGCATGGGCCTGGAGCTGCTGCTCCATCTGCCCCTATGTTAATCCGGCCCTGCCTGGATCCACAAACTGTAGAGGTGCTGTCCGGCAGTGTGCGGAATCATATGCTGCATTAATTATACTGTAAGGCTGGGTTCACACCTGCGTCTTTTTTACGCGTGCAATATGTGCGTTTTTTAACGTGCTGTGATAAGGTGAATAATAATTCTGGCGATTCTATTGTGTTTTTTTTTATTAAATAAAGATCCTCTTTTTCTTATGAATAATTGAATATACATTTCACAACTTTATTTAATCATATTAAAATGGTATGAAAGCCAAGGAACAAAAAAAATGAACAAAACGATTTAAAAAACGCTAAACTGACCCGAATGCCACAAGAAACAAGTGATACGCATTTACAAATACAAAATTTACAGAATCAGCAATATAACCGATAATAGTTAAATATACGATTTCCAGAATTACCGAAATGGAACCGAAATCACGAATGGAACCGAAATCATGAATAGAGCAAAAATAAATTTCGGTTTGACACATTTCAAGTCCATTCGAAAAATCCGAAAATTTTTCGTTTCGGCTCGGAAAACTTTTCGGATCTGTCGGTTTTCGGGTCCGACCCGATTCGCTAATTGGGCCGAATCGGGAAATTTCATGGAAATTCCGAAACCCGAAACGCACATCCCTACCTGAAACCAAGGTCTGCAATCTCCTTTGTATTCAAGCCTGCAATATACAGTTGTCTCCTGAATTCAAGGACTGTAGTAATCTGTCCGTGCCCTCCAGTTCCTGTCACGTCCATCTGCCTTTTGTCATTCTCTGTATTTGTTCAATAAACAACCTGAAACTATTCCAATCATTCTTGTATCCGGGGTTCACATCTGTTATTTAGTTATTGGGAACCCTGACATGTACTTACAGTTCTAGGTGCAGGATGTTTGTTTTCTGTGCCCTAGTTCCTGATGTATGTGTTTTATTATTTCTTTATGTATTCATTGTCGTGTGGTATATACTGTGCTGTTTTCCCTATGTGTAATCTGTATGTAATGGATTCCTTTGTCTTTCCCTGCTTCCATCAACACCCCACCCAGGAACTCTCTTAAACTAGCTCTCCCTGCCCCCTTGCTTTAGTGTTTGTTTCACCATGACTTGTGTGGGAGGGTGGAGGTTCTGCAGAATGAAAAGCTGGGGCGTGTTTTCCATTGTTATTCTGTACATTTCCCCTGTCTGTGTTTTGTAACCGTAAACTGGGAATGACTTTATTTACAGGGTTTTCTTTTCACCATGCAAAGAGCTCCGCTTATTGACTAGGTTTTGGGCCAGAATCAATACTCCTTTGGGATACTGACGGCAAGGGGAGCATTCTGCACATGGGTATGGGACTCCACATCACAACCATCCCCTCCTTATACAGACCCGCATGTCGTGCCCCAGTCCTGAGAGCCTGCTGTGGCCAGCCTGGGTCACTAGCTCTCCATACCTGCTTTCCACCTAAAGGTTAACTCCTGTGTCTGAACCTGAGTTTTGCATAAATACCCGATCACACCCTCCCATCTTTGCTCTTCCAATTTGTGTTTTCCCTTCCTGTTGTCAGAGGTCCTGAGAGCCCCCTCTTGTTATTTCATGTCCCTTGATTTACCTGCTGTACCGTGTAAACCAGTTATTCATTTACTTGCTGTGTTTGCATTACCTGGTTCCTGCCTGTTGGACGATCCACTGCGTGGCCCACTATCCAGTGGGTCCAGAGACTCTCAAGTGGCTTTCAGTCCTCAAGCTTGCTCCTAGAAGTAGACCTTCAATCAAGGTACTGTTACCAAAGGCTCCTGCTTCTCCTCATGAGGATATAGAGAGAGACTACGTGGCCCACCATCCACTTGCCTATGTTGTTCTGTGTTACAAAGACTGTTTGCTGTGAACCATTCCACAATACAAGCTTTATCGTGCATATACTGCCTCCAGTGTCTGTCTGCCTGCTGAACCCCAGCGCTTGGGATTATTATATCACCATACAGAGGCTGTGCCATGGCTCCATCATGGCGCAAGCCTGACACTGCACCTCTCTTGGTCTCTTTGACACTGTTCTCTTTTGGATTGACTCCTATCTCTCCAACAGGTACTTCTCTGTCATTTGCTGGCGACTCCACCTCTTCAATGCCTTTATCAGTTTGTGTACCTCAAGGCTCAGTTTTGGGTCCTCTTATTTATACATAAGTATAATTTGTTGAGAGCAGGATGAGTGGGTAAGGAGAGAGGGGAGGAAGGAGGTATGGGGTAGTGGCAGAAAAGGGAAGAAAACACCCCCACAGTAGGGATGTGCGTTTCGATTCAGACCGATTCGTTTTTTTCACGAATCGGGTCGATTCGGTGCTTCGGATTTGTCCGATGTTCCGAATCAGATCACCACTGAAATACACAGCATCCGAAACTAAATAATTTTGTTATTACGTATGAACGTGAAATTTGTAAAATCGCAAGTCATTTTCGTTCCATTCGTGATTTCGGTTCCATTTCGGACATCATATTTTTCAGTTCCATTGCTGTAATTTCGTATCGTTTCAATTCGATAGTTGCAGCCAGGGCAGCCATCAGAAATAATGGGGCTCCTTACTGAACCTCATGATGGGGGGGCCCCCCGGCTCTCTCTCAACCCCTAACAGCTTTTCTCCCCTTCAAAAAAAAAAAAGGACATAATATAGCACCACAGCAATAAAACTCCCAGTAATGTGCAGTGTGTATGAGCATATCACAGAATCCACAGCAATAAAGCTCACAGTAACAGGCTGTATATGATGGCCTTTGGGTCTGGGGTCTGGTCCCTGGGCTAGGCCCTGGGTCTGGTTTGGGCCTTGGAGTCTGGGCCCTGGGGTATGGACTGGGCCTGGTCCCTGGGGTCTGGTCTGGGTGCTGGGATCAGGCCTTGACTCTGGTCCCTGGGGTCTGGGCCCTGAGTCTGGCCTGGGGTCTGGGTTCTGGGCCTTGGGGTCTGGGCTCTGGTGTCTTGGGGTCTGGGTCTAGGCTGGGCCCTGGCTCACCACTCCGCCGTCTTCCTTCCTTCAGCTCTTCTATCTTCTGCTCTTCTCTTCTATCTTCTTGTCTTCAGCTCGGGCCCTCCATCTCAGGTGCGCAGCTTCACTGAGTGGAGGGGCGGAGCCAAAGCAACGTACTTGAGAGGCCCCCACACGCTGCTTGGAGCCACGCCCAGCCAGCCAGTGAAGCTGCCAGGAGCCAGTGTCTCCTCCGGCTCCTGCAGCAAAGACACAGCTCCGGATTCGGACTCAGGGCGACGCCGCTGCCGGCGGGGCACCAGTGGCCCGGGACCCCCCCGGGCCCCAAACCGGGTCCCGGGCCCCTTACGACAGCATGGAGCGTAATGCCCTGATGGCGGCCCTGGTTGCAGCATATGAATCCTCACACTGCCGGGCAGAACCTCTACAGTATAATTAATGCAGCATATTATTCCGCACACTGCTGGGCAGCACCTACAGTATAATTAATGCAGCATATGAATTCTCACACTGCCGGGCAGCACCTCTACAGTATAATAATGCAGCATATGATTCCGCACACTGCTGGGCAACACCTCTACAGTATAATTAATGCAGCACATGAATTCTCACACTGCCGGGCAGCCCCTCTACAGTAGTGATGGGCCGCACACCCCCGTGTTCGGCTCGCAATCGAACTTGAACTTTTGGAAAAGTTTGAATGCGAACACTAGTCTATGGGGCTCAAAAGTTCGAATTTTAAAGTGCCCTCCAAGAGGGCGTATATGCAAGAAATTGGCCATAAAAAGGTGTATGGGGTCCGGGTACTGCCCTGGGGGACAGGAAACAATGAAAAGTAAAAAAAAAAAAAATTGTTTAAAGAAGTGTGCACCGATTTGGATGTCGACTAACGATCAAATTTGAATTATCAAATGGATATCCATTTGATAGTTCATTTCAAATGGAAATGTTTTACCCCATAGGCTTCAATGTTAAAAAAGGTGTGGGAAATGTTTTACCACATACAGGGTTATTCAAAGAGAATCGAAAAGTCACTGCACGTTCGGTGACTTTTCGTTCTGTTCAATTCGGGGATCCCATTTTGGCGACCCTGCGGTGTATTCAGCAAGCACCAGAGGGCCGTCGCAGTGCAGGGAAAAGCCGCCGAAAACTCACCGCAAAACCCAGGCGAATGCACACCGAAACCCGCAAAAACATCTGCATTAACCCTGCTGAACACGCCGGAGAAATCCGAGCAGGAGCGCAGAGCAGTCGCCGGAAAAACCCGACACCGCAGACTAATGGAGTGAAAAAAAAAAAAAAGTACGCTTGAATGTTTGAAAAGTGAAACACTGTTTGCAAAGAAACTGCTGAGCGAAAATGTCTGAAATTTACATATGAGATCCAATGAATGGTAATAAAAAGGGCTGTTACAGAAAAAAGAAAAAACATTAAATTAGTTTTTTTTTTAATAAAACAAAAATGGAAAAAATATTTTTGCAAAAAAAAACCAAAAAATGCTTAAAAGATCCTAACAAACCTATAAATAAAGAGACTTTTTACTGCAGAATATTATAATAAATGGTTTATTAGATATTGAATTAAAACTGGAATATTTTTTTAACATTGAAGCCTATGGGATTCGCCTGAATAAACCTGTCGAATTAAGCAACTGAATGGCAGGGCATTTTGACAACTTTTCACTGCTGGTTTTTGTTCTCTGAATAGACGAAGCTATGGGGATTTCATTGCCCTCGAACAGTGTCATGGAGCTGACATAGCGCTCCGCGCTTCAAACCCCAGAGACTTTATGTTCATTTATATCGTGTGTTTTTAAATATATTTTACATCGTTTGGTTTTAGTTTAAATTAGTTTAGTGTAAAATGGCGGAGCTTTAGTTTTAAATATACTTATATTCCTGTAGGTAAATGTGTTTTTGTATAGCCAGTAAACAAGCTTTACTGCTGTGTAATTTATGCAACAGGGCTTTTACCCTTATCTGGCTGCATGTTTAATTCAAGAAATCTGTGATAGTGTTTGTCTTTAATCTGATGTGTTAGAACTGTCGGATATAATCTCTGCACGTGAATACAACACGTTTATATATATTGGATTTATCAGCCAAGCCTCCAATATATCATTATTGGACTTACTGGACCTACCTCGGCAGTTGCCTCCAATATATCAGGGATTATTATTTCATAAGAAACTGATACGAGACACAAATATCAATCGTTTATATTTCTTATAAATTATCCTGAATTCTTTTAATTGTCTGTGTTTTGCTTTAAAAAATACAATAATCAATAATCGGATAAAAATATATATATATTTATTACGTATACAAAAGAATTTCAAATCTCATATCATAAACAACAATTTATAAACCACAATCCATCAGCATATAAAAACTAGCTTCACAATATATGTATCTCCGGTTAGTAACTGCATATATGATTAATATCATTTACCTTATCAGTTAGTAACTAATACACAAATGGTTAATAAACATTTCTGCTTAATACAACATGCATTTCCCAGCAAACAATGTTTAACCAGCCAGCTCTTATAGATATATATATATATCTCTATGCTACATGGATCAACAAAAGATGAGCTAATTTAAGGA
This sequence comes from Leptobrachium leishanense, assembly GCA_009667805.1. Lineage (NCBI taxonomy): Eukaryota > Metazoa > Chordata > Amphibia > Anura > Megophryidae > Leptobrachium > Leptobrachium leishanense. The sequence goes on along the minus strand of CM019069.1, from coordinate 102,224,773 downwards.
TAAGTAATAAAAACTTATTTAGTGAATCCTCCCCTAATCTCAAGAATTAAACTTCTAATCTTTAGCTTTTTATTTTGTAGTTATATAATTCCTTGCTTATTAATTTTAATCACAGTAATTTCCAAATTCAATATATATATTGGTATCAATCTTACAACATTCTTTTAGGAATAAATCCTTATATCCACTTCTTCATATTTCTATCTGCAGAATAGAAATTACTTAGAATTTGGATTTAACGGTATCTGAGAATCTCAGTCTAAGTTGTAAGAATCTCTACAAATATATTTTTACATTAATTCCTTATTTCATACATTACCTGTCCAATTTGGATGTTGATAAGTCTGCCTTGGAATTCCTGATGTAGTAAATTTTGGAATGTGTGAAAATTATCGATATCAGATAATCAATGCATGTGAGTTAGAGAGTTGGTGAGAGTCAGAAATTTAGTGAGAATCTTGATTGCCTCATGTCTTGGGACCTGCCTGCATCGTGGTGTGAGTCTGAGTGTTGGAATCTTGGACTCTCAGAGGGTCATGTGTAATGCATTGCAGTGTGAGTCTGACTGCTGGAATCTCCCCCTGACTTACAAAAACCTTTGCCGCTTATTATAGCCAATTTGACGTCACGGTTAATTAATGATAATACGAATCATTATTTTTACTATCCTCTAGAGGGCAGTATTGCACTTCTTAAATTAATTCCACCATTTCTTTTTAATTCTTATCTCGGGTCAAAAAGGTCAGACTGACTTAACAAAGACCTTCTCTTCCAACTAGACTGTCTCTGTCATCTGATTTATAGCTCTACTCCCTTTTGAACAGTCCTTTCAGCTGAATTCTTTTCTGGTTAACTCACAAAATCTATTCTTTAGTAAATTTTATTATTTACCAATTATATACTTTCTACAATATTTTGGAGTATATATTTCATACTGTAATTATAATAAAATATACCTTGATTATAAACATATATTTTGTGAATATAAATCAATATTAGAGAATATTTTCTCTTATTCCTATACCCAAAAGACAAAATATCTTTTGTTTTAGAAACTTAAGACAGACCAATAAATTTAATTATGACACGTCTTAGCACTTAAACCTTAGCCTTATCACACACAACATTCTAGGTTCCATTCATGTCTGGCACTTCTTAAAAACAATATAAAAGACTTCACCCAGGAATGAACTCTGTAAAAAAAAATCTCGTTCATTTCTAAACTTAGAGAAATTAGAAAGAAAAACTGTCTTTCAAAACAAAATGGCAAAAGGCGTCCATTTTAAAATTCTCTTTTGTGTGTAATATACCCGACAGAACAATAGGTTATGCAAATGTTGTGTGAGCTAAAGGCTAAAGAATGTAAAGAATGTTTATTGTAAATACCTATCTGACATGTAATTAGCATATTGGTAGGACGAGGTGCGTCATTTATGCAAATTATGACTGTTGGACTTCAGCATAAATGGTGGCGTTTTTGCTCATTAAAAGTCAGAGAATCCTGTGGGAACATACAGCTCATCTGGTGTCTCATTCAGGGTACCCACTATCACCCCCAGAAGGCACAGAGCGGCCCTCTGGAAATTCCTAACGGCTCCAGGGCAGAGAATCAGAAGCAGGCGGGTCAAGCTGCTCGAGGCGCTGAGGACAGCGCTCCCAGTAGCTGGGCTGACCTCAACGAAGGGGTGTCTGGAGAGTCGGAACCGTTCTCTTCTGCCTGTCCTATCACAAACAGGCACCGTATATGCAGGCAATTCGCCAACACTTGGCAAACTGCCTGCTCTCTGGATAGCCGAATGGCCAGGAAAGGTAACCGAACGCCAAATTTCAGCATTCGGTTAACTTTCGGCCCTAATTCGGAGCTCTTTGAATAACCCTGATAGGCTTCAATGTTAAAGGTGTGGGAAATGTTTTACTCCATAGGCTTAAATGTTAAAAATATTCCCGTTTTAATTAAATATCTAATAAACCGTTGCTTATAATATTCTGCAGCAATGAGTCTCTTTATCTTTAGATTTTTTTAAACTATCCTCAAGGTGCTGCCCGGCAGTGTGAGGATTCATATGCTGCAATTATTATACTGTAGAGGTGCTGCCCGGCAGTGTGCGGAATCATATGCTGCAGTAATTATACTGTAGAGGTGCTGCCCAGCATTGTGAGGATTCATATGCTGCAATAATCATACTGTAGAGGTGCTGCCCGGCATTGTGCCGAATCATATGCTGCAGTAATTATACTGTAGAAGTGCTGCCTGGCAGTGTGCGGAATCATATGCTGCATTATTCTGCAGAAGTGCTGCCCGGCAGTGTGCAGAATCAGATTCATATGCTGCATTAAAAAAAAAAAAAAAAATCCATTTTTAAATCATTTATTTTGTTCTGGTTTTTTTTTGTTCCAGATAATTTTGTACAGCTTTTTCCCGTTTTTAAAACATTTTGTTCTTGTTTTTAAATTTTTATTATTAAAGTCAATCCGTTTGGGTCACTATTTTTGCATTTTTTTAAATAGTTTTCATACTTCCTCTGGAACGCGTTTCCTGGTATGGTCTGACTATTCTCCTACCACCTGACTCTATAATACACTTCACTGCCCCAACAGGTCCATCACTCTCACCTTGCAGTCCCCTCCTGTTCCTCCAACCAGGGCCGGCGCTAATGTAAGGCGACACAGGCGGCCGCCTTACTGTGCTGGCCTGGTGCCAAACTGGGGGGCGCCAGAATCCTGTTCCCCAGTCACTGCTGGCCGGGGATTTGGTTCTAGCACCGCCCATTGTGTAAATTATCTCCCCCCTCCCTCTTGTGGCTGGAGCAGCTGCTTGCCTGCGTCACTTCCGGGCTGGGCTCGTCATGACAGGGAGGGCGCACCGGAAAGATGCAGCAGAGCCTGGGCCATGTGCTGCCTCCTGCTGCTCCTTACAGCAGATAGAGCCCGGAGGTATGACCAGCCCTGCTCAGCAACAAAGATAACAACCAGGACTGGAGGTGAGTGATCACACTGCCTGCCGAGATAGTGACACCCCCTCCCCCTCCTACACTCACACACTCTCCTGCTGTGAAGGAGGAGCGTTTGGTTTTTAACTACTGCTGGACCAGCTATTTGAGCACCACACTGCAATTTGCTTTAGTTGTGTTTTAATGCCATCCTCCCTGCTGCTCTGTATGAGCTGTCAATGTGCTGCAAAGTATAAAGGACCTTTATAGCAGCAGGAAGAATGGCATTAAAACACAGCTAAAGCACATTGTAATGTGGTGCTCAGATACCTGGTCCAGCAAGAGTTAAACACAGAAGCTTCTACTTCACAGCAGCGTTTACTACAGAGATCTTTCACATTTATATCCCTGTTGCTGCGCCCACTGGGGCTACTCTTTCTATATCACTGTTACTGCCCCCACTGGGAGGTTATTCCATGTATCTACTACCCTTTCTATATCACTGTTACTGCTCCCACTGGGAGGTTATTCCATGTATCTACTACCCTTTCTATATCATGGTTACTGCTCCCACTGGGAGGTTATTCCATGTATCTACTACCCTTTCTATATCACTGTTACTGCCCCCACTGGGAGGTTATTCCATGTATCTACTACCCTTTCTATATCACTGTTACTGCCCCTACTGGGAGGCTATTCCATGTATCTACTACCTTTCTATATCACTGTTACATGGAATATCCTCCCAGTGGGGACAGTAACAGTGATATAGAAAGGGTAGTAGATACATGGAATATCCTCCCAGTGGGAGCAGTAACAGTGATATAGAAAGGGTAGTAGATACACGGAATAACCTCCCAGTGGGAGGACAGTAACAGTGATATAGAAAGGGTAGTAGATACATGGAATAGCCTCCCAGTGGGAGCAGTATCTACTACCCTTTCTATATCACTGTTACATGGAATATCCTCCCAGTGGGAGCAGTAACAGTGATATAGAAAGGGTAGTAGATACATGGAATAGCCTCCCAGTGGGGGCAGTAACAGTGATATAGAAAGGGTAGTAGATACATGGAATAGCCTCCCAGTGGGGGCAGTATCTACTACCCTTTCTATATCACTGTTACTGCCCCCACTGGGAGGCTATTCCATGTATCTACTACCCTTTCTATATCACTGTTACTGCTCCCACTGGAGGATATTCCATGTATCTACTACCCTTTCTATATCGCTGTTACTGCTCCACTGGGAGGCTATTCCATGTATCTACTACCTTTCTATATCACTGGTACATGGAATAGCCTCCCAGTGGGGACAGTAACAGTGATATAGAAAGGATAATAGATACTGCCCCCACTTGGAGGCTATTCCATGTATCTACCACCCTTTCTATATCACTGTTACATGGAATAGCCTCCCAGTGGGGGCAGTAACAGTGATATAGAAAGGGTAGTAGATACATGGAATAACCTCCCAGTGGGGGCAGTATCTACTACCTTTCTATATCACTGTTACTGCTCTCACTGGGAGGCTATTCCATGTATCTACTACCCTTTCTATATCACTGTTACATGGAATAGCCTCACAGTGGGGGCAGTAACAGTGATATAGAAAGGGTAGTAGATACATGGAATAGCCTCCCAGTGAGAGCAGTAACAGTGATATAGAAAGGTAGTAGATACATGGAATAACCTCCCAGTGGGAGCAGTATCTACTACCCTTTCTATATCACTGTTACTGCTCTCACTGGGAGGCTATTCCATGTATCTACTACCCTTTCTATATCACTGTTACATGGAATAGCCTCACAGTGGGGGCAGTAACAGTGATATAGAAAGGGTAGTAGATACATGGAATAGCCTCCCAGTGAGAGCAGTAACAGTGATATAGAAAGGGTAGTAGATACTGCTCCCACTGGGAGGTTATTCCATGTATCTACTACCTTTCTATATCACTGTTACTGCTCTCACTGGGAGGCTATTCCATGTATCTACTACCCTTTCTATATCACTGTTACTGCCCCCACTGTGAGGCTATTCCATGTAACAGTGATATAGAAAGGGTAGTAGATACATGGATAGCCTCCCAGTGAGAGCAGTAACAGTGATATAGAAAGGGTAGTAGATACTGCCCCCACTGGGAGGTTATTCCATGTATCTACTACCCTTTCTATATCACTGTTACTGCCCCCACTGGGAGGCTATTCCATGTAACAGTGATATAGAAAGGGTGGTAGATACATGGAATAGCCTCCAAGTGGGGGCAGTATCTATTATCCTTTCTATATCACTGTTACTGTCCCCACTGGGAGGCTATTCCATGTACCAGTGATATAGAAAGGTAGTAGATACATGGGATAGCCTCCCAGTGGGAGCAGTAACAGCGATATAGAAAGGGTAGTAGATACATGGAATATCCTCCCAGTGGGAGCAGTAACAGTGATATAGAAAGGGTAGTAGATACATGGAATAGCCTCCCAGTGGGGGCAGTAACAGTGATATAGAAAGGGTAGTAGATACTGCCCCCACTGGAGGCTATTCCATGTATCTACTACCCTTTCTATATCACTGTTACTGCCCCCACTGGAGGCTATTCCATGTATCTACTACCCTTTCTATATCACTGTTACTGCTCCCACTGGGAGGATATTCCATGTAACAGTGATATAGAAAGGGTAGTAGATACTGCTCCCACTGGGAGGCTATTCCATGTATCTACTACCTTCTATATCACTGTTACTGTCCTCCCACTGGGAGGTTATTCCGTGTATCTACTACCCTTTCTATATCACTGTTACTGCTCCCACTGGGAGGATATTCCATGTATCTACTACCCTTTCTATATCACTGTTACTGCTCTCACTGGGAGGCTATTCCATGTATCTACTACCCTTTCTATATCACTGTTACATGGAATAGCCTCACAGTGGGGGCAGTAACAGTGATATAGAAAGGGTAGTAGATACATGGAATAGCCTCCCAGTGAGAGCAGTAACAGTGATATAGAAAGGGTAGTAGATACTGCCCCCACTGGGAGGTTATTCCATGTATCTACTACCCTTTCTATATCACTGTTACTGCTCTCACTGGGAGGCTATTCCATGTATCTACTACCCTTTCTATATCACTGTTACTGCCCCCACTGTGAGGCTATTCCATGTAACAGTGATATAGAAAGGGTAGTAGATACATGGAATAGCCTCCCAGTGAGAGCAGTAACAGTGATATAGAAAGGGTAGTAGATACATGGAATAACCTCCCAGTGGGGGCAGTAACAGTGATATAGAAAGGGTAGTAGATACATGGAATAGCCTCCCAGTGGGGGCAGTAACAGTGATATAGAAAGGGTGGTAGATACATAGATACTGCCCCCACTTGGAGGCTATTCCATTATCCTTTCTATATCACTGTTACTGCTCCCACTGGGAGGCTATTCCATGTACCAGTGATATAGAAAGGTAGTAGATACATGGAATAGCCTCCCAGTGGGAGCAGTAACAGCGATATAGAAAGGGTAGTAGATACATGGAATGGCCTCCCAGTGGGAGCAGTAACAACGATTTAGAAAGGGTAGCAGATATTGCCCCCACTGGGAGGCTATTCCATGTATCTACTACCCTTTTCTATATCCCTGTTACTGCTCCCACTGGGAGGATATTCCATGTATCTACTACCCATTCTATATCACTGTTACTGCTCCCACTGGGAGGATATTCCATGTATCTACTACCTTTCTATATCACTGTTACTGCCCCCACTGGGAGGATATTCCATGTATCTACTACCCATTCTATATCACTGTATGACTCCCACTGGGAGGCTATTCCATGTATCTACTACCCTTTCTATATCACTGTTACTGCTCCCACTGTGAGGCTATTCCATGTAACAGTGATATAGAAAGGGTAGTAGATACATGGAATAGCCTCCAGTGGGAGCAGTATCTACTACCCATTCTATATCGCTGTTACTGCCCCCACTGTGAGGCTATTCCATGTAACAGTGATATAGAAAGGGTAGTAGATACATGGAATAGCCTCCCAGTGGGAGCAGTATCTACTACCCATTCTATATCGCTGTTACTGCTCCCACTGGGAGGCTATTCCATGTATCTACTACCTTTCTACATCACTGTTGGAATAGCCTCCCAGTGGGGGCATTATCTACAGACTGTCTCCACCAAGATGGTGGCGAACCGGGCGGCCCTGCCAATGATGTCAGCAGGGCGCAATCTCCACCACCCTGTACCCTGACTCCCTAGCAGTAATTGTGGCAGGCGTCGACTGTACCCTGACGTCCTGAGAAGAGGATCCTGCTGTACAGTTGACTGGATGCGGGTGGCCCAAAATGAGAAAGACAGCCACAGGCCCTCCATAACAAAAGAGTGAGAGAGTGGAAGGTAGGGAAGCTGTGGCATTGGTAATATATTGTTGATATTGGCACTGTGGCACAGAAGGGGCACCACCAGGCACAGCATAGATTGGCACTGTGGCACAGGAGTGTCACCCAATCAGTGACTCAGACCACTGCTAGAGATTGTCTGTGCAAGAGCAACGTTCAGCGTCCTTTATGGTCTGTGAGATGACACCAAATACTCCCGATAGGCATGACACGGATGGGGGGGGGCACCAAAACACATCTTCGCCTGAGTAGACAAAAATGCTTGCACCGGCCCTGCCTCCAACCCTTCTAGATTGTAAATTCTCAGGGGAATAGGGCTCTCATTCCTCCTGTGTTGGTTTGTCAAATGTTGTTCGGTCTCCATGTATATAGACACACTCAGGGTTATTCGAAAAGTCACCGCACGTTCGGTGACTTTTCGTTCTCTTCAATTCGGTTTGTTTTGCCGATCCCATTTCAGTGACTCTGCGGTGTATTCAGCAAGCACGACAGGGTCCCCGAATTGCAGGGAAAAGCTGCCGCAAACCTGATGAAAACTAACCGCAAAACCCAGCGAATGCACGCCGAAAACCCTCAAACATCTGGATTAACCTGCCGAAAACCACAGAAAAACCCGAACAGGAGCCGATCGCAGCCTTCGACACAGCAGAAGAGGCAGTGAATAAATTAGGAAAACCGTTTGTATGTGTAGCGCTCACTCCCGGAGGAGCCGCTGAAAATGAACCACGGGTCAGTCTCCCCGCACTAGGGAATAAATATACTCCAACACAGTTGTGAGTTTTTATATTTATATAGTTTACTAAAATATTTGAGCAGATGTTGAAACACGGTATTCACAAGTATTATTACAGTATTTTCGTATCCCGGTAAAACGCGTAGCGGAAAAGAAACGAAACACGAGGCTTCGTATTTTGGAAAATAAAATATTCGCAACCGAACATAAAAGCAATGCAATTTCCCGATAGTTCAAAAAAAAGGGACCCGTAGCGAAAACCCCAAACATACAATCCCTTTCGTATTACGGCAAACGCGCAGCGGAAAAAGAGAAAAATGTATTCGGAACGTATCTTTGTCTTTTAACCCCGTTCCGATTCGTAAAAGGAAATGAGTCCTGTACAAGTTAAATTCCAGAATGTAAGAAGCGTATCTGTGTGTGTGTGGTACCCGGGTACTGTTCAACTGGCCAGTGAATTTATTAAAGGAAAGTCTTCGACTAGTCAGTTGGGGCCCTGTGAACTTAAAAGAGAAAAACAGCAGAGCGTCCTTTAATCATACAAACAGCCTTGGAGGCCTCTCACCCATCTGATGACTGCTTTAGGCTCCGCTGACCCAGGACGTCTCTCCACCCGATTTTGACTGGGGATACTAGCGGCCGGATCCGTTGTCTACCTTCATGCAGCTTGTCCAGCTCCCCGCCTGCTCTCCGTTCGATTCCGCCGGTCTGCAGCTGTTGTCTGGGTACTGGCAAGTCTCCTTCTCCTCAGGTTGAGTGACCCAAATAGGAATTACAGGTCTCCCTCGGGCTTTGGCCTAGCTCCTCCAGCGGTCTCCTCAGTGCGTCTGCTTTCTCTCATCCCCTGGCGCGCTCTGGAACTTTCTCCACGAGGCAGAGGATGTAAGACTCCAGTCTCCACCCACTTCCTGGCTTCTTGCAAAGCATGCCAGTTATTGTAGTCCCAAAGTCCAGAATCTCTGATTGCGATAGTCTCCATCTTGTGGCCAAAATAGGTACTGCCACAGCAAGATTTTTAGCACAGCGCTACACTCTCCCCCTTCTAAAACTCTTGGGTCTCTCCAAGGAGGTACAACAGTTACATTACGTTCCACAATATTTGAATACAATTTACGTAACATGTACAGGTTCAGCAGCATACACAGTGAGTTAGGAACACTTCCTCAAGTTGACTCATATTTTGGGCTACCTCAGCTAGCATAGCAGACACTTCGGGCAACCTCCGCACCGTGGTGATGGCTTCTTCAGTGCTATGTCCTGGTGAGTCGTAGGTGAGTCGTTGGGCGGTCGAACAGAGCGTTTGGGTTCTGGCTCAATCAGTTCCTCTTCAGGTGGAAGTACTATAGGCGTCGGCTCAATTCTTCTCTCTATCACTGGAGCAGACGTTTCTTCAGAGTATGATCCCTCCAGTGAAGGCATAGAACTGTAATCACCTGAATAAGCTTCCGGAGCTACCGGGATCCCCACAGCCTCAGGGACTTCCAACTGAAATTCAAGAGGCTCAGGGATATCAACAATCTCGGGGACTTCCAACAAGAATTCAGGAGCTTCAGGCCTCAAGTTACTCTCCCACCGCTCTTGGACAACGACAACCTCTTCAGGCTCCGGCGAGCGTATCCAGTCCAGACAGAAACTTTCTTCTTCACTGTCCCTTTCGCTCTCTTCGACAACCCGGGTCTGTTGAGACCGAGTAACAGGAGGCAAACATGGAACAGGCGGATTTGGCAGAGGCGGTTCGTCCCCAACTGGCATTCTCACAGCCTCTCTCAAAGGTAACAAATGATTCCCGTGCCAGTTCTTGAGAGGCCCAGCCTTCCATCCGGGCGAATCTGATACACTGGTAGACCTGGTAACTGTTTGCAGACAATGTAAACCTGGGAACTCCACCTATCCGCCAACTTGTGTCTCGCAGCAGCACCCAAGTTCTTCAATAGAACCCTATCACCGGGCTGTAGATCTTGTATTCGAACTTTCAGGTCATAGTTCCTTTTGTTTCTTTGCTCTCTGTTTCCCGAGGTCAACCGGGCCTGTTCAAATGCAGAAGCCAAATTCTTTCGAAGTCTATCCACGTAGTTTCTATGGGAAGCTACCGACGTCTGGTCTAGAGATAACCCAAATGCCAAATCAACCGGCAGTCGAGCCTCTCTTCCGAACATAAGACGGTACGGTGAGTATCCAGTTGCATCACTCTCCGTACTGTTATATGCGTGCACCAGAGTAGCTATGTGCCGACTCCAACTCTGCTTCTCCACATTCGACAAGGTCCCCAACATGTTTAGCAGTGTGCGATTAAACCTTTCAGGCTGAGCATCACCTTGAGGGTGATATGGTGTAGTTCGGGTCTTCTGGATTCCCAACAACTCCAACAATTGCCCCACCAGTCTGCTTTCAAAGTCTCTACCCTGATCAGAGTGTATCCTTCTTGGCAGTCCGTAATGAACAAAAAATTTTCCATCAACACTTTGGCTACTGTTGGAGCGCGTTGATCTTTCATGGAAAATGCTTGGCGTAACGAGTGAAATGATCAGTCACTATTAGAATGTTCCCTTGCCACTAGCATCCGGCTCTAAGCACAGAAGTCAATGCACACCAAATCCATGGGTCCCTGACTCTGCAGATGGCTCATTGGAGCAGTTCGGGTCGGTAGAGTCTTTCTCTGAATACACCTCAGACAGGAATGACAATAACTTTCCACTTCAGCCTCATACAAGGCCAATAAAACCTATCTCGCACCAGCTTAAAAGTTCTCTCTGCACCCAAATGTCCATGCTCATCATGTAGTGATCGCAGCACACTCTCCCTATGTTTAGTGGGGAGCAATAACTGTTGAATCTCTTCCGCGTTGTTGGAGGGGCCCCTTCGGTAGACCACCCCATCCAGCATCTTTAACCACTCCCATTCTTTGTAGACCAACCTGGCTCCACTCGGGGAGTTGGTTAACAAAATCTCTCGCTGGTTTGCAGTCAGGGCCTTTAGGGTCAAGGCAATTAAAGGATCTCTGGCCTGATCCGCTTTCAGGTCCTGTCTTGAAAAGGTAGGTAAACTTTCATCCCTTAACTGCGTAGGGTTACAGTAGAACTCAGGAACAGCCGCAGCCATAACTCCTATGGCCTCTGCTTCAATCCCTCCTTTGACCCGGCGCTCTGTTCCTTGACACAAAGCTTGCACCCCATCTGGAGTCAGCTGAGTCCATTCTGTAGTATAGGGTCTTCTCGATAACGCATCAGCATCTCGATTATTCACCCCAGGGCGATACTTCAGGCTGAACCGAAACCCTGACAGAGCGGCCAACCACCGATGTCCGTTGCGTCCAGTTTTGCAGTAGTAAGGATATAGGTGAGAGGATTATTATCCGTCTTAATCACGAACTCAGCTCCATACAGATAGTCTTTCAACTTGTCCACCACTGCCCACTTCAAGGCTAGGAACTCCAGCTTGTGAGTAGGATAGTTCTTCTCTGAAGGCGCAAGGCTCCGGCTCACGTACGCCACAGGCCTCAGCAATCCATCATACTCCTGATATAGGACTCCTCCCAGACCTTCTCGGCTGGCATCCACATGTAGTTCATACGGCTTATGAGGGTCTGCATAGGCCAAAACAGGAGCTCGGGTTAGACTCTCTTTCAACTTTACAAAAGCTCCTTCACATTGACTGGTCCATTCACCTTGTATAGACTCTCGAGCTTTCCTTGCCCCGGAGCTGACGGGTTTTTGTCAGAGACCTTGCAGCCTTCTTCTGTGGTTTCCTTCTGCAGGAGTTTGTTCAGTGGTTGAGCTATTTTCGCGAATCCTCCCACAAATCTTCGATAGTATGAACAGAATCCCAAGAAAGATCTAAGTTCAGTGACGTTTCGGGGTCTAGGCCAAGAAGCTATGGCCTCCAACTTCCGAGGGTCTGTCGAAACACCTTCTGCTGAGACCACATGTCCTAGATACGTAACAGACGGCAGACAGAATTGGCATTTCTCCAGAGACAGTTTCAGCCCCTCTTCATGGAGCCTCTTCAAGACCTTCTCCAGACGTTGCTCATGTTCTTCCAGAGTCTTCCCAACACAATTATGTCATCCAGGTACACTAATACTCGATTAGATTCATATCCCCGACTGTCTTCTCCATCAACCGTTGGAACGTGGCTGCAGCCCCGTAAGGCCTTGAGGCATTCTGTTGAATTCAAAGAACCCCAGTGGGCAGAGATGAACGCAGTTTTCTCCTTGTCTTCAGGATGCATTGGTATCTGGTGATACACTTCGCAGGTCTAGTACACTAAACCACTTTGCTCCAGACAAACACTGTAGGGCGTCTTCAATCCGAGGAGTGGCATATTGATCGGGGATGGTTCTCCGGTTTAATGTGCGATAGTCTATGCATAAGCGGACAGAACCATTTTTCTTCCGGACCAACACTATTGGAGATGCATATGGACTCCTGGACTCTTGAATCACCTTGGTTCTTTGTAATTCGTTCAGCTGCTCTCGCAGATCATCTAAGTCTCCTAGCGGAACTCGCCTTGATCTTTCACGAAACGGCTTGTCTTCTTGTAGTCAAATACGATGTTCAGTACTCTTAGCCAGGCCCACATCGAACTCATCTTTCGAGAACAATTCCTTCCACTTTAAGACTTGAGACTGAAGACGTTTCTTCCACTCAGGTGAAATGGGAGCGTCCTTGGGGTAGAATCTTTCATCTGGAATCTCTTTACTTCTCCCCCTCCTGAATCAGTAGAGAGGGGTGTAGCAGACTCTACTTGCCGATAGGCATTCGTTTTAAGACCACTGGAGAATCCGTCACATTGCACACACTGACCGAGACTCTTCCTCGTGTTCTCTTCAGAGCCTTGGTGGAGATTATTTCAGGAATTACTTCGACTCCGGTTTCACTCCCATGATCAAAATCGGTTCCCAGCACCACATAGGGACCGGGTTGCGATCCGTTCAACTTGACTGAAGCCCGGAAGCTCGCTACTTCTCCTGCTTGCAGAACCTTCTCCGTTCCACCCAGTCTCCACAGTCTTCCCACTTCGGCAGGTGCCTTTCGTTCTTCGACCATCCTCTGATAGACCGGACGTAACATTGGGTGTACTCCTTGAGTTGAACCTTCTTCCAACACGATAGGCGTCAGGAGACGCCGCACTAGGTCAGTATTCGTCCCCACTATCAGGGAGCTTCTGTTCGCACCCGAGGGTCGAGGACACACAATGGCCAATGCATCACAACCCCCAGACTGCCCGATGACTTCAGATCCGATCTCCAACTTTACTTGCAGGTACCCGTCATAAGGGAGTTTCTCAGTGCCGATACCCCATATTTCCAAATCCTTCAATTCTTGCAAAGGAATGTGCTTTAAGTGTTTCTCGTAGAAGTCTCTGTAGATCAATGTCACTTGAGCCCTGAATCTAACAGGGCTTTGGTGTAGACTCCTTCCACTTGGATTGGCACAATAGGAGAAGGACCTATCAGTTGGTCAGGAAATTTGGTGGCGGTATCCGGACGCTTAGACCCAGTTTGCTGTACCCTGGCCTTTTTCTTGGCCCGTGCAGGTTTTGGGTGTGCATTGCTTCCCCATGACGTAGACCCGGATGCTAAGGGAGTGACTCTCTCAGTCCTGGCAGGCCCTACAATTGGCTCGGCTTTGGGCCTCCTCGCCCTCTTAGTCTTTGCTTGGTTTCTGGAGCGGGGTTCAACCCTCGGGCACTCAGGTTGCTCCTTTACTGGTGCCCTCTGGCGTTTCCCGCCGGTGAGGTAGATAACAGTCCTTCCAGGGCTTCCAACAGTCCCTTGACTCTATCCTTCTCAGGCTTCCGGCCTTTGCACTGTGCGCGGAAATGGCCCATCTCTCCACACCCGAAACATCTTTTCTTAGAGAGCAGAGACGTAGTTGCTTGTTGAGAGTTGGTTAAAAGATTTGGACCAGACGCCACAGCAACTTCCGTCGTCTGCATACCTGTGAGGAATTTCTGCATTTCTGCCTGCATTTCTGTCACCTTCATCAATACCCGGCACAGTTCCGCATGCGCTTGTTGCAATTCAACTTGAGCTTCCTGAACTTCCTTGACGGTTTTGGACAATTCACCCCGTTCAGGGAGGTTCGATTCTTTAGCAGCCCTCTCTGTAGATTTAAAACCAACTAGGTGTTCTTGTTCGTCCTCATCAGACCCATAGGTATCTAGAGAGTCGCTTTCAGGCTGCAGGCCGCCGCTATGTCTCACAGGTTGTGCATACGCCCTTTCCCCCCGCCTGAAAGATTTCTCTTCTAGTAAAGCCTCTTCCTCTCGCACAACTCGAATCAGTTCCAGGTACTTTAACTCTTGATTACCTGCTCTGCTTCTCAGCTGCATCATCACTGGATCTAAAGGTTGAGAGCCCCTCAGGATCTGTTTTATTCGGATCTTATCTACTTCGGCCGGTTCGGCCCCTTTCTTCAGGAGTATCTGGTGTAGAATCTTATCCAGGCGCCTCATGTACTCGGTCATTCTCTCACCTCTTCTCTGATAGGTGTGTTCGTACTGATATACCAGTTCGGCCGCCTTTTCGGTTCGTCCAAAAACTTCTTCAAGAACGTTTAAGTAATCTAAAGCAGTACAATCTTTTCTGCTCAGTTTCAGGTTTCTCACCGCTTCTGACGCAGGTCCCTTTAAGCTCTCGGTAATCCTTTGCTTTTTCTGGGCCTCAGGGACATCCCACTCATCCAGAGCCTGCATCGCCTGTTCCACCCATTCTTCAAAGGTTTCTTCTCCCGCCGGAGTTGGTACGTTTCCTGTAAAATTTCTTAACCGTCGATAACCGAAGTTAGTGTGAGGAGGGCTTGTTTTCTGACATTTAGCCAGTAGATCTCCAATAGCCACGATAAATTCAGGCCCAATCATGGCCAACGGACTAGGCACGGGAACACTTGCGGATTCACCACGTGGCGTACTTGGCTTAATTAGTTGGACTTCCACCTCTTCGGCCAGTTTCACGCTCGTGCCCTGAAAACATGGCGGAACACCCTTTCTCCATTCGAGAAGAACATACATGTGAGAGGTATCTGGGTTTTTTTCAATGTCCAGGATTAACCCCCGATGATCTGGTGCTAGCGTGGCCACGGCCTGGCGAATCTGATCTTCAGCCCAAGTGTCTGCTGGAATATCCATGACTATACAACATTCCGACTGGCTACTGTGCTCCCCACACCACTCGGCAACAGTGTCTGGATCCATATTTAACCCTTTAGATGCGGTTTTTCCAGAGACTGGATCCCGGAAACGAGCCCCCACGTGTAGCGCTCACTCCCGGAGGAGCCGCTGAAAATGAACCACGGGTCAGTCTCCAGCACTAGGGAATAAATATACTCCAACACAGTTGTGAGTTTTTATATTTATATAGTTTACTAAAATATTTGAGCAGATGTTGAAACACGGTATTCACAAGTATTATTACAGTATTTTCGTATCCCGGTAAAACGCGTAGCGAAAAGAAACGAAACACGAGGCTTCGTATTTCGGAAAATAAAATATTCGCAACCGAACATAAAAGCAATGCAATTTCCCGATAGTTCAAAAAAAAGGGACCCGTAGCGAAAACCCCAAACATACAATCCCTTTCGTATTACGGCAAACGCGCAGCGGAAAAAGAGAAAAATGTATTCGGAACGTATCTTTGTCTTTTAACCCCCGTTCCGATTCGTAAAAGGAAATGAGTCCTGTACAAGTTAAATTCCAGAATGTAAGAAGTGTATCTGTGTGTGTGTGGTACCCGGGTACTGTTCAACTGGCCAGTGAATTTATTAAAGGAAAGTCTTCGACTAGTCAGTTGGGGCCCTGTGAACTTAAAAGAGAAAAACAGCAGAGCGTCCTTTAATCATACAAACAGCCTTGGAGGCCTCTCACCCATCTGATGACTGCTTTAGGCTCCGCTGACCCAGGACGTCTCTCCACCCGATTTTGACTGGGGATACTAGCGGCCGGATCCGTTGTCTACCTTCATGCAGCTTGTCCAGCTCCCCGCCTGCTCTCCGTTCGATTCCGCCGGTCTGCAGCTGTTGTCTGGGTACTGGCAAGTCTCCTTCTCCTCAGGTTGAGTGACCCAAATAGGAATTACAGGTCTCCCTCGGGCTTTGGCCTAGCTCCTCCAGCGGTCTCCTCAGTGCGTCTGCTTTCTCTCATCCCCTGGCGCGCTCTGGAACTTTCTCCACGAGGCAGAGGATGTAAGACTCCAGTCTCCACCCACTTCCTGGCTTCTTGCAAAGCATGCCAGTTATTGTAGTCCCAAAGTCCAGCATCTCTGATTGCGATAGTCTCCATCTTGTGGCCAAAAATAGGTACTGCCACAGCAAGATTTTTAGCACAGCGCTACTATGAATGATTGAAAAGTGAAACACTGTTTGCAAAGAAACTACTGAGCGAAAATGTCTGAAATTTACATATGAGGTCCAGGGAATGATAATAAAGAGGGCTGTTACAGAAAAAATAAGTAAATTTAAAATAAAAAAAATTCAGAAAAATGGTTAAAATATCCGAAAAAAACTATAAATAAAGAGACTCTTTACTGCATAATTTTATAATGAACGGTTTATTAGATATTGAATTAAAACGGGAATATTTTTAACATTGAAGCCTATGGGATTCTCCTGAATAAACTTGCCGAATTAAACCACCGAATGGCAGGGCATTAGGGGAACCTTTCACTGCTGGTTTGTGTTCTCTGAATAGGGGATTTCATGGGGATTTCACTGCCCTCGAACAGGCACCGTATGTTCAGGCAATTCGCCAGGATTTTGTGAATTGCCTGCTCTCTGGATAGCCGAATGGCCAAGAAAGGTAACCGAACGCTGATTTTCAGCGTTCGGTTACCTTTCTCAAGCAATTTGTATCTCTTTGAATAACCCTGACTGTCTATATTAGGTTTGTACTTTCTATATTGTACCAGTTTTTCAAGGCTGCAGACTATGTTGGCGGTATACAATTAAAAAATATGTTTCGCAGCACTGCTTGACATAACCCTTTCAATTATTCCTTTTAGATCCCACAAGCTACATGTAAACTTTGACTGCCACCTAAAGGTAATCTTGATGTATTTCACTACAAAAATTAGAAATTAACAAAATAATCCGATGCAGGTCAGGCTAGGGTTGCCTCCTTTTCCTCAAGCCAAACCTGAACACTCTAGCACTATGCGTCAAAAATTGTTTTGCTGCTCACCTGCATTGGCTATCACAGATACCCACAGACGCTCACACACAAATACAGATACATGCCTTTCCTTCCACACCTCTTACCCCATTTCAGGGCCTTTCACCCCATCCGCAAATCAACTCTTTTCATCCCAGACCAGTCCCTCACACCTTCATATCAGCTCCATTCACCCAAACCTCAAACCAATTCCTTTCACCGTCAAAGCAGCTCCTTTCATTGCAAATGCCCACAAACTCTTCACCCTCAATTTACACATACATAAATAAAATAAATCCCTGACAGCATAGTGGGCGAGGTGGCTTCTCCCACTCCAAGCTGAGCGAGTGATTAGAGTTGTTGTTCCCAAACGTTTTTTACTTACTTACCCTTGGTAGTCCATTCCCATAAAATATACTGCTCATATTATTATAGCGATAAAACTCACAGTAATGTGCCATGTGTATGAGCTCCACAACAAAAAAACTAAATTATTAAAATTGACATTAACAAAAATAAATGATGTATTAAAATAAATTAAGAGAGTCCTGCTCAGAATCTAGCTGCCTCTTAAAAAATCTGTCCCCTCTCCCTGGCCATGACTGTATGAGGCTGTGCATAAGCAGGGGTTACAAGCTGTGTGAGTAATTAAGGCTGGTGTCAGACGAGCGCACTATGTGCGCCCGTACTGACGTGCCTCCCGGCGTCTGTCGCAGCGTTGTGATGCTGCGACTGGGCAGGCCACACGCTGTAGCGAGCGCACAGATTGTGCATGCTACAGCAGGTGTGCTGCGTCCATTTAGAAAGCCTCTGTGTCGAAGCGCTACAACACGAGTTCGACGGGGCTGCATAGCGCAATCCTCCATAGGAGGATCGAGCCTTGCAGTGCTGTGCGCACGAACTTCTTAAAACTAAAATTTTTTATCTGACACCAGCCTTGACCCTTGCAGTGGTGCGGTGTATAAAAATTAGCACTGCCACACTGACCACAACCTGGGCTCCTCAGGGTGAACAGTTAGAGTATTGGTAATGGGGAGCGGGTGAGTGACCAAGAGCTGCAAGGTGTAGGGCTGGCAATGGGATATTCTGGGGTGTGCTGCGGGCAAGCCCTATACGCAGGACTAGGAAGCCCTTAACCCAGGTCCTATAACAACAGTCCTTGAGATGGCTGGGTTTAGCAATAATGAAAGTAGACATAAGGCAGGGATAGCGAAAAAGGAAGGCAACACCAGTCCTTAATTTGGCCGGTAAAGCAACGGAGAGTTGGAAGGAAAGTATAAAGGGGAGGGCCAGGCGGCACAAGGCAGCAGGTCTAAAGGAATAGGAACAATTAGAATGCTAAAAATATCAAGCCGAGTCCAGGGGCGGACTGACAACTAATGGGGCCCCCGTGCCATAGGAGAACATGGGGCCCCCTTGTTCTGCACCCACAACGAGGCCACACCCATAAAAAACCCAACCCCCTACAACGTACATTATTGTGTAACAGCGAATTGTGGGATCCATTGTGCCCCCTCCAGATTTAGAGATGGCCACTGCTCTGCTGCAGCAGCCATCACCAACTCACTACAGCCAAGGCTGCACCACGGCACAGAATGTTCCTGCGGCAAATGTGGGAAATTGCCGATAACTTTAAAAGATACTGTACAATCCTGACAGACTGCACATTACAGAGCTCCACAGCAATAAAACTCCCTGTAATGTGCGGTGTGTATGAGCATATCACAGAGCTCCACAGCAATAAAGCTCACAGGAAGCACTGGGGTGTATGAGCATAACAAGAGAAAAAAGGTGTCATCTGCGCTCGTTTCTATGTATTTCCATGTACAACAAAACACTATCAGGAGTTTTTAGTTTGTTTCAATGGTCATTGCAACGTAAGCTCACTCGCCCCATCAAGGCACCTCTTTATAGAGTGAGTACCTAACCAATGTACCAAAAGCCGCTCTACTGAGCAGCTCCATGCCCCTCCTGCTGCTTTTCAGCTAAAGGAGAGGCAGAAAGATGGTGGGTTTTATTTATACACGCACCAAACACTTCCCATTTGGGGTTGAAAACAAAAACATGGATAAAGGAACAGCAGCAAAACGACTAACTGGTGTTACAAGCATTATATACATACATACAGAAAAAAATGGCGTTGCGCCCATACTCAGAGGGGCTGCAACAGCCAGGAGTAACAGCCCAGTTCATGTATAAAACATGATAGTAATATTAACACCTTGTGGTGTTAAGAGTGTTTGGCGCTATAATTTATTAGTCTCACAATAAGTGATTATACAAGCATGCAGCTCACCACAGGTGTGTCCCTCACCCACAGATAATACAAAAAATACAAACTCAATTGTAAGGGAGCCCAAGGAATGGATCTAGTTGATATCCGTTCACAGATGGTGTCACAATTCTTTTTGGTGGTCAGTGTGTATATATATGCAGTCACTATAAGAGAAACAAAACTAATTGCGCAATATTGTTACACACATTTATAAATCAGTCGATGTGTACTCAATATAGAGGGGCCACTCACAAGTGGGGAGCCTATAGGCTCTTAATATTCGCTTGTAAGCCTCTGTGGGGGGGCTCCTCCCATCAACAAAATATTGCTGGATGTATTCAAATTTCTTTGACCTCGATTAGAAAATACAAAGAAACAGCACATGGCACAGTACCAATTTGAGGCAAGTAGCAGTATATTAGATGTATCAGTCTACTCACATATTCATGAGCCTCCCAATGAGTGGCTCAGTATTTGTACTTTGGACCACTTAAAGGATGGTCCCACCTCTTCCACGAATCCCCTGTTGGACTGGAATTGAGGACTTAACAGAGTAATGGATACCCGCTGAATATATGCAACAAGTGGTCCAAGGAACTTGTAAAAAAGGAGGATTTATTGCATAAAAAAATAAAAAGTAATAAAACAAATTGTGGGCTACTGAAACGCGTTTCTCTTGCTTAGGCTGCAAGCTTCATCAGTCCGACTGTGACGGGCTGCATGTTCCTGGGGGCTAAGGGAAACCGGCGAGGTCCCACTTTTCCTGGCCAAACTGGATCCCTACCGACCCGCAGGCCCTCGGGCAGCTCCCGAGTGACCGATGGGTCGGTCCGCCTCTGGCTGAGCTGAAGGAGTTCAGAAATACACAAAAATGATAGCCAAAACCGGGGCAAAAGTGTGAGCGCAATCAAAATAGATTTCAGAAAAATAACACAAGGGTCAGTAACACTGGAACCACGAAAGGGCACTGAATTCAAGGCTGAGCAAGTTTAAATTCAGCACTCTTAACCGTGATTGGTCCGCTGGGTCACATGGCATTAGGAACAGCTGCCGTGGGTGCGATGACATCATCGGTGCGACGGACCGCCATTGTGCAAAAGACGCTGTGCCGGCAGCTCGAGCGCATAGGAGCCAGGCGTGGGCTGGCAGCTGCGTGGTGGCAAGCGAGGAGCAGTGCCGGGACCTACCAGGACCAGGTTTTACACCAGGGTGGATCTGTCTAGTTTATGGAGCTCCTCACAGGGCAGGGAACTCCCAGCTGCAGACTCAGCACTGTGTGTGCTGGCCAGAGAGAGGGGTGGAGCTAGCATCTTAGAACTGGGTGTTTGGCTGCTGTAGGAGGGCTGAGAGCTCTCTCTGTGCCCTCAGGCAGTCCTTTGCATCCCGCTGATCTATTGTATGTACTGGCAGTGTAGGAGAGTTAGACATGGAGCCCTGTGCCGCAGCCTCCAGAACTGCAGCAGTGTTTTGAATCTGATGCCTAACCCCGGGCATTTGCATGTCCAGGCCAGGGCTGGGCCAGTCAGAAAAATCAGGCAGACACTTAAAAACCCATACAGTATTGAAGTAGGTGGCAACCCTAGGATGTGGGTTGGTGGATGGGTGGCAACCCTAGGTCAGTGGGTGGATCGGTGGCAACCCTAGGTCAGGCACCACTAATCTGGATTTCAGAATCTGGGAGAATCTGATGCTTCAGAGCCTCGATCTCCTTCCTGCTGCAGCTCCCAGCGTGTGACATGTTGCCCAGACTCTGCATAAGCACCATGTCACACACTGATGATCGCCTTCCTGCTGCAGCTCTCAACATGTAAACTCACTAGTGCGCTGCAGCCTTCTGCTGTAGATTACTAAAATCTGGAAGGACTTTGTTAAACAGAAATGTTCTTGCCTTGAATTCTCTTTTCCCTGAATATACAGTAAATGGCAGTACATGATGGGTTTGGTCTTCACGGGGACAGGCAGTCACCTACAAGAGATTAGCATAAAAAAGGCCTTTGGTCTTCCCTCTTCCTCCCCAAGGGTCTGCCTTCCCATGCAAGGCCGGGCCCAACCTAGAAACCCCAGCAGTACACCAGACACCAAACATAAGTGTGTTAAAATACAATCAATGAGCCCAAATATGTAGAGGTGATTGATTAGATACTGACCGTTGATTCTTAGGATCTAGGGTTAACCTTATTAATGCAAAAGATAACTATAATCAGAGGGTTATGGTACAGCTGCTTATATTCAGGAAAAAGAGAATTTACGATAAGAAAATTTCTGGTTTTACTAACAAAGTGGCAGTACTAAAAGGGTTGTTCCAAGATGAATCCCCAGGGAGGGAATCATTTTGAGACCACAGCTTGTAGCACCTCCCAGCCAAAAGCTGCATCCTTAGAGGCACGGCCTTCCAGGCAGTAATGCTTGATGAACCTGGTGACAGAAGACCAGGTAGCTGCATTCAGGAGAGGATCCAGTCACAATTTCCAGGAAGGGCACTCTTCCAGTTTTGGCTAAGAACCAGGCTGGACTGGGGAAAAAAATAAATAAAAAGCAACCTTGGACTCATCCAGACCACGCTGCTGTGAGTATCACCTCCTGGAGTACATAGGACTCCATAGAGGTTTGCGTTTCCCAGGCCGTTCTCCCTGCGGTAATTAACGTTGGGACTTTGTAATAATTTACAAATTATTAACGGTAATTAATGATTGCACTCCCCATGTTACGTACAGGAAGCGCAAAATACAGAAAGCTCGCTGAAGCTAGCACAATCACCGATGCACTAAGTGATTTCTTAGGGTTTTAGCGTTAGAAAGGTAATATAGGTGGCATACGGTAACCCCTTAGTGACCGGCAGGGCTGGCCTTTGAGGTGTGCGACGGCACTGGGCACTATGGCAACTGGGGGCACCCAGGCAGCCGACACACAGCCTGCATTCCTCCCCACAGCTAGCTGGAGAGGATCCAGTTATAGGTACATCCATCCAGCTCCTCCCCTATTCCCCCGTCATCTCCCTGTCCCCGCGTATCGCACACTGTGTGCCTGGGGATGGAAGGGGGGTGGGTTGCTGAGGAGATAGAGCTAGACAGCAGCCGGAGACCCAGGGACCAGCAAAGAACAGCTCCCCCCTCTGACCCGGCGTGCAGATGGCAGCCCTGGAAATGGCACAGCTGGAGAATGTGCCTGGATCTCCCCTGCCTCCTGGCCCTGCCCCCTCCCTTCCAGCAGCAACTTCGGGTCCTGACAGGGAGGTGAAGAGGCACACCGTGAGTAAATGAAGTTGCAGGGGGGGGGGATTCATAGCTAGTGAAGTTTTCCTGCTATTTTTCCTTATATGATTTATTTAGTCCTATTTATATAAATAACTGTTTAATGTGTTCACTCTATCAGGGTTATTCAGAGAGCACTGACATGTCAGTGCTCTCTGGTTCACCTTACTTCAGCGAGTTAAATTTACCGATCCTGCGGTGAATTCAGCATTCACCGCAGGGTCCCAGAAGTGCGGTGAATCGACCCGCCGAATGCTGCGAACGCCACGGATCAACCTGCCGAACGCAGCCGTAAACCCACAGAGCAAACCACCGAACCCACCTGTCGAGCGCAGCCGCCGAAGAGACTGCCAAATGCACCAGCAAGCCACAGAAGAGACTGCCGAATGCAGCCAACGACCCACAAAATGCTGACCAGCGGCTAAACACGTAAAAAAGAAAAAATTCTTCTTTTAAATGGCGTTTGCAAAAAATTACTGCATGAAAATGCCTGGATATAAATATAAAAAGTCCTATGAATAATAATAACAAGGTCTGTTACAGAAAAAAGAATGCCATATAAATAAATTCACCGGAGAAGTGCCTAAAAAAATAAATACAAAAAATAGACTTGTTGCTGCAAATTTAAAGATTACTGTAAACGGTTTATTAGATATTCGATAAAAACAGGAATATATTTAACATTGAAACCTATGGGATTCACCGGTCGAATGAAACCAAACAGCCGGGCATTTCACTTCCAGTTCTCTGCTGTTCGGTGTCACTGAATAGATTCAGCCATCCTTGCTGTCCCTGCACTATGTGGACGCGTGTGGATTGTCCTGGGGATTCCCTCCTCATTGCGGAGGACATTCCACGCACGTCCTGCTGTGTCCCTGCTCGGTGCAGATCCTTGCTCCGTGTAGGGACTTCATAGTAGGGGTAATGCACAAACCCCCGAATTTCACTGAATAATGAATTTCACCATTTGGGGTGTGGACATGGTTGGGGGTGTGGCTACTGTGGGGCGCTGTGAGGATTTCTCGCACAGGGTGCCCATGGTGACTGGGCGGTTTTACAAAAGTCTGTCCTTTAGAGCCCGCTGCTGGTTTTACGTTTGTCATATGAACTTAGCATTGTTGCAGGGTGTGAGCCCAATCTGCAGTGTGGCATATATTAACCTCCCTGGCGGTATTCCCGAGTGTGACTCGGGGTTAAATTTCGCTACCGCGAACGGTAACCCCGAGCAACACTCGGGCTGGATGTTTACTTAATTGAATATCATTTATTTGCATTTTTTTGGATAATTATTTTTGGGATAATAAATTATTATGTCATGTTTCAAACTTTATCGGACTCAGTGTATTTACTATTTATTTATTTATAAAGGATTTTACCAGTAAGGACTCTTGATTGCACGGATTTCAGTGCTTGATTCCTAATTATTATAGGCTAACTATGTACAAAAACACGTTTCCTTTAAAAAAAAAATTAGACACGAAATTTTAAAAAAATTAGACAGCCAGGGAGGTTAAAGGAGGCAGGTTGCAGGTCTAAACAAGATACTTATTTTAACCACTTGGCTGCTATGGACGCGCTCAGCGTTTCCAGCCAAGTGGTTCTCCTGTGCTATGGACGCGCTGAGCCCCCCCGGTGCAGGCTGACATCTTGGATGTCAGCCCAGGACTCCGGGACCCCGGCAGGGCCATTAGAGGTCATCGCGGCGGCGCAGTGACATCTAATTCAGCCCCCCCCCCGAGTGTGCGGAGGCGGCGCCTGAAAGGGAGGGGGGGGAAGGTCCTTCGGACCTCTCTGCCTCCCGATCATCGGGGGGCACAGAGTTAAAGGAGGCACCGTTTGGAAGGGCACAGCCTGCCCTTCCAAGCGGTGGCTGACATTAACCCCTGGGGAGCCGGATCACGATTCGGCGCTGAAAAGCGCCGGATCGTGATCCGCTCACGGAGCTGGCCGACATCTTGGATGTCGGCCAAGCCTCTGGGAACTCCCCTGAGGACTGGCGTCCTCGTGCATATGTCCACAATATGTCCATGTGAGCTGGGGGCAATATATATATCCTGGGGGCAATATACAGTATATATCCGTGTCAGCTGGGGGCAATACTATCTTTTTTATATTGCAGGGAAAAAAAGTAAAAATATAGATCTTTTTTTGGGGGGTTGGGAGGGGCCTTCATGGATTCTTGCACCGGGGCCCTCAGGTTTCTAGTTACGCCACTGGCTAGGGGTTAATGTTGGACATTGTTGGATCGGCCAGAGCATGGCCTTTCCAACGATACCAAACTTGACCAAGTAAAAAGCATTTTTTTAAAAAATTTTAAAAAATCTTATAAAAAAAAAAAAAAGCTTTTTTTGTTAATGCAGCAATATTGTTCCCATTTCAATTATAATGTGAACAATGATGCTGCACTAACGATTTTTGTATGCAGTGCGTTTGTTTAAAAATAGCGAAATTTCCCCCCCCAAAAAAAATGTAACGAGTCCCCATTTCTAATTTTTTTAACAAGCACACCCCATAGAAAATATAACCGCAAATGCTCGCATGTTAAAATGTGAAAAAAAAACACTTTACACGTTGTAAATCATTGAAAATGCTAATTTTATTGCATTTTTTGTTATAATATACAGACAGGACATGACGTATACATATAATAATGACATATTATGAATCTGCCGAGTCTGCCGGAAAGAATGATATAGAATATGTCTGGGTCATATATTAAAATATGGCTTCAAAACGCGGTTAAACATTGTTGAGGAATATTTTAATCTTTCTATGAATGCGTATTCTTATATCAAATTGATCCTCAGATAAACTCTTTGTATCTTGAAGTCTTTATCAGAGTAGGAAACAGATGTTGAACACCTGCCTCAATCCTTGAAGGTTCATCAATTATGGCTTCCAGCATTTATTGAGGAAGGAGACATTAAGTCAACATCTTTGTTTCTTTCTGACAAAGACTCTAAGGCTGGGTTCACACCTAAGCGTTTTACAGCGCGTTCCTACGCGCTGTAAAACGCTCGAACAGTGAAATACCATTATTCCCTATGTGGGCATATCACACCTGGCCGTTTCTCAGCGCGCATGAACGCGCTGATAAACGGCCGACGCACAAAGAAGTTCGGGAGCTTCTTTGGTGCAGATATCAGTGCGTTCGCGGCCATAGAGATTGACGTGAACGCGCTTTCCAATTCAAAAACGTCCGTTTTCGCATAATGCGCGTGCGCGTTCTGCACATGCCAGGCACATGGCAGGAAGACACCACACCCCCGGGAAATTCAAACGCCACTGAGTGAAGTTTGAAGATGGATGCTGATGTTGGAGCTGGAGCTGGCGTTGGTCTGGGCGATGCGGAGTTGTTCATCCGTCTGGTGCATGGGAAACCATGCATCTATGACCAGCGGGGGAGCGACTATATAAACCGCACAGCGAGGCTGTGAGTATGGCAGGAGATCAGGGAGAAGTTGTGGGGGGATTGGAAGACCTGCAGCAACCGGGAACGTGATACCAGAGGTACATAAAACAAGAATACCCATGTGTGACCTAGGGGCAATAAATACCCATGTGGGACCTTTGGGGCAATAAATACCCATGTGTGACCTAGGGGCAATAAATACCCATGTAGGACCTTGGGGCAATAAATACCCATGTGTGACCTAGGGGCAATAAATTCCCATGTGTGACCTAGGGGCAATAAATTCCCATGTGTGACCTAGGGGCAGTAAATACCCATGTGTGACCTATGGGCAATGAATACCCATGACAGCTGCTGTGGCCATGTCTATAAAAACCGGCGAAGCACACAGCGTGTATTTTTTTTTTTAAAAAATACAAAAAGGTCTGAAATCCGTTATATACAAACAAATTTTATTAATTGAAAAATAAACTTTTTAAACGAAGAAACAGTTTTTTTTTGCATACAATGGGCAAATACTGCTGCGTCCGAGCTGCTCCCGTACGATCCGATGTCTATGTACGTGAAGCAGTAATTTGCATCGGATACCGCAAACTGGACAAAAGAAAAATATTTTTTATAATTTAAATTGAAAATTGCATGTCTTGGCAAAAACGTCTGCAATCGCCATCCACTCCTCTTTGTTGGGTTTCTTCATAACGACATCATGAAGGATATCCCATAGGGCACAGCATGTTTCCCAAGGCATAGTGCAGACTCACCAACGACTGTCCGGTTGCTAAATACCTATGAAATGTAGGAAAAAAACAATTAGTTCATGCTTACATTTTGTTTCAACAGTCAATAACATGAAGGCAAAGTGGAAGAGCATCAAAGATGCTTTCATCCGCCACCGGCGTAAGGAGAAGGACTACCGGAGTGGAGCGGCTGCCAGTGCGCCATCGCGTTATATACATGCGGACCAGCTGGAATTCCTCATACCATGCGTGGAAATGCGTAGGTAAGTCAAACCAATAACAATGTTTATGAGGGTCGTGGATATTGTTTTACAGAACATGTAAATAATAATATAATGCACCCACTAATGTATTATTTGCTATTGACAGCACTGACAGCAGCTGGGAGAGGCAGGAGGACGACCATGAGGAGGAGGACACGGCCACCCAAGAACCACAGCCATGCACCTCGTTCCAAACGTCGGAAACCCAACCGTCACCGTCACAGACACAGAGACAGAGGCACCAACAACTTCTGTGCCAAGGTCTGCCACACCAGCCATGACACCTCCTGTACGGAGACGTACGATTTTGAGGGGCCGTCGTCAGAGGACCCAACGTGAGGACGACCGAGTGATCTGCGTCATGGAGGACCTGGTGCAGAATGTTCAGAAGATGTCATGTGAGGCCCATTTCCTCCTCAGCTTGGAGGACAAAATGAAAAGGGTGCCTAGGAGTCAACAGACAGAGGCACGTGATGCCATCACCCGTGCCCTCGACTCCTTCCTTCCAACTGAAGAACGCTCCTCCCAACAACATACACAAGCTAGAACACAAACACCTCTACATACCACACACCTGCACACACACACTCCTCCACCTGCCACCTACTACCCACAAACACCCATGCACCACCCCCCTGAAACATGGTACTGACACACACAGTCCCCTTTCAGATATCCCACACCCAGCTGTGGAAGGAGGGAGGAGATGCATCACTATCAGAATTTATAATCTCTGTATCCCTAGGCACCTTTTTCATTTTCTTTACCTTGCTGAGGAGGGAAAATGCTTTGCCCATTGGCTGTTTTATTTTGTTTGTTTAGGCAATATGTGGCGAACTGCCCTGCCATTACGTGGTTTAATTTGGATAATTTAGAATAATATTTACCTTTTTTTTCTACATATTTGTAGAATAAACCCTTCTTTGTTTAAAGCAACAGTAAAAGTCTCTTTATTTATTTTATTGACCGGCGGCTGTTCTGCGTTCTGATCGACTCGTGCTCGGGTTTCTCCGGTGTGTTCGGCGGGGTTAATCCAGATGTTTTTGCAGGGTTTGGGCAAGCAATTGCCAGGTTATGGGGTGAGTGTTCAGCAGGTTTGCAGCGACTTTTCACCAACACTACATCGGCCCTGTGGCACTTGCTGAAACCACCGCAGGGTAGGTGAAGGGATCGCCGATCTGCTCCGTATTGGATGAAAAGTAACCAAACATGCAGTGACGGCTTGATTCACTTTGAATAACCACGACAGCACATCGCACTGTATTATGTGTGTAGTGATGTTTGTTGACTTACGTACTCACGCATGAAGGTGTCCTGCCGTTGCAAGGTGGGGGACATCAAGTCCAGCAGCTCATCAAAACTATTGTAAAATAAAATAAAAAAAACAAAGGGGGAATTAATAGCAAATCAATCATATGGGACACAACAACAATAAAAGCAGGGTACATGTACTAACCTCTTTACCGTGTGTATTGCATAAACTTCTCCTCGTGTGCACGCAGAGTTGCAAACAACGCCCAGACCTGACCTCGTTGTCAGTCTGCAATGGTCGGATGCAACCAGTAGCGTCGCCTGGCCATCGCCTGCCTCCTTCTCCTCAAGCGCA
Organism: Leptobrachium leishanense; assembly: GCA_009667805.1. Taxonomy (NCBI): domain Eukaryota; kingdom Metazoa; phylum Chordata; class Amphibia; order Anura; family Megophryidae; genus Leptobrachium; species Leptobrachium leishanense. Next base: position 102,196,023 of record CM019069.1, on the reverse strand, counting down.
GATATAAAGCTGCGATTGTTGCAATGGTGCGTCTTGGGCAGATCTCCATTTTGCATCTTTGGTTCGTGCACAGGGAGGTCTTTTTCATTGGTCGCCTCCGTAATTAAGACAGTAAATTTCCTATTGGACACCTCTGTAGTCAATCACAAAACGCGCGTACAACGCGCGTTTCATTTTTGCAAAACGCTCGTGAAACGCAAGGAAAACGCTGGTGAAAAACGCACGTATTAAAAACGCTTAGGTGTGAACCCAGCCTAAGAGTTACCGGCCTAAGCTCTCTTTGATGTAAGGAACTGATCATTGATTAGGTGTAAAAGGATGTTGTAATGTTTTTCACTGTTTAGGGTTAATTTGAATAACATATTGTATCCTAGCTCTTTTGTTTGAAATGGTTTGGAAAACGCGGCAAAAGCTTGGATATTACAGGATGTGTTTTATTGTGTTACTGTGACGTCATTTTCTGTACTTAAGGAGACCATGTGTATGGTTCTTCAGAGGGCAGTAACTGAAAGACTTAGAACCTATGTTTGGCGTCTGTGGTTATTCCTCTCTCCAGATATCTGCGATTCTCAAATTTGTAGTTTTATGTTATCTAAGAAAATAGTAAATACAGCCGGTTGTGAGAAAGAACAGGGGACTGACCAACGCCAGAATATAACATCACAACAACTTGGTGCCGCAGAAGTGGTGGACCTCTGGATATCTTTGTCACGGTTCCCAGATCCCACCACGCAGTACTTAACGCCCAACACTCCACAGAGCCCAGAAGCTACCAACAGAGTAGCCGTGAAAGATCACTAACTGTCTGGTCCTTAGAACTGGCCAGGTAAACTAGCTAGACAGAAAGGGTTAACAACACGGGCAGTAGTCAGCCGAGCCAGAAACAGGAATACAGAGTTCAGAATGGTCAAATGGAATAGCCGGGTCGATATCAGAGCAGTGGCGTAGTACAAGAAAATGGTCTAGGGCAACAGAAGGCAGAATAGTCAGAAACAAGCAGAGGTCAATAACGGGTTAATTCAATATAGCAGTCAGGTACAAGGAGCTCAGGTATGGATAACCACGATCTGGCAACTGCTGAGAATACACTGAGGGTTTTTAAAGACCTTCACCAGACAACGCCCCCCACTCAAGCCACGCCTCATGCAACCACCTCCCTGCCTGTCTCCATTTAAACCGGGCATTGGTCAGCGAGCAGCATCAGACATGCTGCCCTCAAGCACACAGGTAGGGCTGGAAGCTCCCAACGTTACAATCTTGAAGTTAAAGGTAAGAACACGTCATGTTTAGTGTTGTCTTCTTGCCTTTTTCTTTCTATGATATTTTAAGACCCACGTGGTGTTTTTTGTTTGTGGATGTATTGTGGTATTGGTCGGAAGTCTAGTTTCCTCTGTATCTTTATGTAGGTATAAAGTAGGGATGCACCGATACCACTTTTTTAAGACCGAGTACGAGTACCGATACTTTTTAAAAGTACTCACCGATACCGAGTACCGATACTTTTCTTTAATGTCATGTGACGCTTTCCAATAAGAACAGACCATATAAAAATGCCCCCAGCTCACATGTATATCCCCTCGATATATACATATATATTCATACTGCCCCAGCTCATGGATTTGCCCCAGCTCACACATGGATATTGCCCCAGCTCACACATGGATTTGCCCCAGCACATGGATATGCCCCAGCTCACACATGGATATTGCCCCCCAGCTTATGGATTTGCCCCCCCAGCTCTCACATGGATATGCCCCCCAGCTCTCACATGGATATGCCCCCCAGCTCTCACATGGGTATTGTAACGGTTAGCCCCTGCTTGGGCCATCGTGGTGGCTTGGAACATGAGATGAAGCCCTTAAGGCAGGTGAGTAACTGACTGGACACAAGGACAGACGGATTTCTCCAAAACCAAGGAGCACCAAAAAACAGAACAGAATTGCCACTAAGCTCCGAAGGCTTCAAGACCGACAGACAACTTAGGACACTCAGAAACACAAAGATACACTTGACAATCCGTGAAGGGAGCAGGCTGCAGGACAGTAAACAAAACAGACAGACTATACTAAAAGAGGTCCTTATAAGCGGCCTCTGAATATAATACTAAACTAAGACAGACAAGGTACATAAACATGAGACAACAAGAAATCGTCAGAATCAGGCAGCAGGTTTGGCAACACAGATCAGAAATATCGGTACCGGGGGGAGTAGAAGGGATAGTCAAAAATAAAGCCGAGGTCAGAACCAGAAAACACTTGAACAGGAATGCTTTACAGCAACTCAGGAAACACGAACTAGACAGAACCACCATCAAACTCCACAAACAGTCAATGAGGCTCTGTGCTGCTGGGAATATATAGGGAGTGGGTCTGTGTGATTGGGCCATGTGACCCCAGACCAGGAGATCACAACAGAACCCCAGATCAGCCCTAAACAGCACAGCCAGACACACCATAGGGGAAAAACAAACATGAAGACCCTTCACCACCAGGGGGCAAGGCCGAGACGTGACAGGTATGCACCCCAGCTCATGGATATGCCCCCCAGCTCTCACATGGGTATGCCCCCCAGCTCATGGATATGCCCCCCAGCTCTCACATGGGTATGCCCCCCAGCTCATGGATATGCCCCCCAGCTCATGGATATTCCCCCAGCTCATGGATATTCCCCCAGCTCATGGATATGCCCCCCAGCTCTCACATGGGTATGCCCCCCAGCTCATGGATATGCCCCCCAGCTCACATGGGTATGCCCCCCAGCTCATGGATATTGCCCCCCAGCTCACACATGGGTATGCCCCCCAGCTCATGGATCCCCCCCAACGATACTTACCTTCCTGGGCACCACTGGGAATGTCTCCACGCGCGCGCTCGTTGGAAGGACCCCAGCCACGACCACGTGGGACCATGTGATCACGGCTGGGGTCCTTCCAACGAGCGCGGGGAAACTTTCCCGGCGTCGCCCAGGAAGGTAAGTATGAGCGGAGAGCAGCTGCAGGGCCTGTCCGAATGCTCTATCTGCATTCAGACAGGCCCTGCAGCTGCTTAGTGTGTTTATACTTACCTTCCTGGGCGACGCCGGGAATGTCTCCGCGCGTGCGCTCGTTGGAAGGACCCCAGCCGTGATCACATGGTCCCACATGGTTGCGGTTGGGGTCCTTCTGTAGCCGGAGTCAGACAGGTTCACTTCATTAACGGCGCCGGACCAGACACAAGCAAGGATTGTCCAAACACGAGTCTCTTCAGGAAAGGCAAGAGTTTATTGTGTCGTCACACAAGTGCTCACACAGGATTGAATCGCTTAGAGTGAGCCCCGATTACACAGAAACATGAGGTTTTATGCCCCAAATACATAATTAGGTACATCCCCATTAGCCCACTTCCCTATGACACTCTATTCCACCCCACGTGGGTTAATACCTCCCATCATTAATTCGAACACAAAGAACATTCCACATATAACTATAAATTGATACACTTCTCGTTAGTTTGACAGTCTGTGATTTGTTTGTGCTGTCTTTCTCCGGGGAGTGCCTCCCTCCCTATCGGCTATGTTTATTCAGATGGCCTGGGGCCCGGTCTTCTATACTCCTTCGTCTTTCCACGGGCCCAACGACCTTGGAATATCTACTTCTCCATGCCAGAAACAGACAGAGATCTTTCATAAAGCTTTAATTGCTTTTCTGCTAATCTAAACGCATTCCTAAATTTCTACGTATACCTCATTCTAGTCTCAGCTACAAACCTGTCTAGTTATATACAAGTGAACCAATATTCTGAACAAGATGGCCGCCTGTGTACAATGGCGGCCGTCTCCCAGCCTATTTCCACTTCATTCCCCCCTTGGCTCAAGTGTCAGGATCTTTTCTGGCACTTGTAGCCATTACACTCCAACTATTCTGAAACTACTGAAAAAGGGGGGGTTTCTTTCACACTGGGAACATACCCTGTGGAATTATCAGTGCTGACTTGCACAGTGGCCATATGCATAGCCCTATGCGGTATATCAGTATCCCTATGATCAAGATCACCACTATCATGAGTATCATGGATCCAATCTTTGAGATGAATCTCAAGATAGAACCAAACCATTCTCCCATTGCTCCAAACCCCCGGAGCGGATTCCAGCCTTCGGCAGCAATCCTCCTGGCTGTGCCCTGCAACTGTGCTACCTTCTCCTGATGATCTTGAATTACCTGGTAATAGTCTGGGACTTTGTGTGTAGTGTTTCTGATGAAGGTGCAACATTCATAGTGCATTGTCATTTCACACAATCCATTCAAGGCCGCACTGATCTGCTCAAGCGCCATTTCATGTATCATTTGCACCTTTCATAACTCACGCATTTCCAGGTTCAACAGCTGGATATCCATACTGGTCCTATTCAGAATCTCATCCATCAGATTGACATAGCTATTCAATCTCCTCATCATCTCTCCTCCCCATCCAGTCCATGCTGGCAACCATGTCCATATTCGATCCATCTTCGCAAACAATTCTCTCGTCGGTCTTTCAAACACCAGTGGGTACCTAGGGTGTAGTTCTGTGTCTGTGTTTGTGTCTTCTCCCCTTAGTTTCTGGATTGGGACCAGCTTAGCCAAATAACACATTCCCGTTATTGTTGGTGGTACCTATGTGTAACACACCCTTTCACAGCACACCTGGTATCCTCCTTTCACTATAAATAGCAATAAATGTAGTGTTCCCTTTGATATCTCTATCGCAAAATGTCTCAGCCGTCTCATCATATCCACTGCACCCTGCCTCCATTGGTCACATTCCCAATCACCGCCTCTTGGTCTCTAGTGAGTTGCCTGCATCGTATATATAAATAAATCGCCTTTTGTCCTGTTTGAATATGTAAATGTATAATGTCCAGTTGAACTGACTTCCCTCCTCCTTTCCCTTTTACCCACGTGGTGAAGCTCTATTTACAAACACTGAACTATGCAACTCCACGCAGCTACCTTCTCCCTCTCATACAGAACTACCCTTTGATTGGCATTCAATTCCCCCGAATCCAGACGCCCGCTAGCCACTCTGGCTCCTCAGCAATGTCAGCGCTACAGCGGCGGGCTAGATATGCCAATAGGATGGTGGCCATCGCATCCTCTTATCCGTCTATCGCAGTCGGACGTTTCCTTAGATACCGGTATTTCCTTTAGACATACAAAACATAGAAGACACGTTACCTATCGCCGGCGCTGCTTGCTGTTTCCTCAGACTCGTTGGTGTCCCAGTTTTCCCGGGTCAGGGGGTCTGTTTGGGACGAGATGAGGTCCACTGTACAGGAAATCCTGCTTGGCGCCTGCAGATGTCAGCGCACCTTCAACGGACGCCCCCAACCATCGGGATTCTGGCACTGCTGCAGTCAAGCGCCGCACTGTGTTCAGCAGCCGTTGCCTGTGTCTTGGCAAAAGGCCCGTTATCCCGGACGAGCCCCCAGGAAATGTAGCCGGAGTCAGACAGGTTCACTTCATTAACGGCGCCGGACCAGACACAAGCAAGGATTGTCCAAACACGAGTCTCTTCAGGAAAGGCAAGAGTTTATTTCCACTTCACTTCCAACGAGCGCACGCGCGGAGACATTCCCGGCGGCGCCCAGGAAAGTAAGTATTGTGTGAGCGGCTCCAGGGGCGGCTGTCTGAATGCCGATAGAGCATTCGGACAGCCGCCGCAGCCCCTCGGATGCCGGCAAGCCGGCTCAATGCCGGCTTCCGGTATCAGAAAAAATATCGGGGGGTACTGCACGAGTACCAAGTACTCCTGCAGTACCCAGTATTGGCCCCGATACCGATACTAGTATCGGTATCGGTGCAACCCTAGTATAAAGTCCTGCATATGGTTTAGTAGGTATAAAGTCCTGCATATGGTTTAGTAGGTATAAAGTCCTGCATATGGTTTAGTAGGTATAAAGTCCTGCATATGGTTTAGTAGGTATAAAGTCCTGCATATGGTTAGTGGGTATAACGTCCTGCATATGGTTAGTGGGTATAGAGTCCTGCTTAATAGATTTGTGGATTGAGTCCACGTATGAAACTACAAATTGGAATCAAGCTTTTTGTTTTTTGTCATTGTTTGTCTTGTCTTGTTTTATGTGCTATGCTGTATTGATTGATGCATTAATATTTTGCCTTGTTATATATTTCCTTTGTGGGGTCTGGTCTGCCTATAATACCACAATAAGCCTGGGATCCTTCTTCATTTTCTCTGCTGCTTCTTTTCTATATTTCCATTCGTGGTCCCAGGATATAGTCTCACTGAATTTTAATTATCCATTATGAGCTGCAGATATCTTATAAGCTGCAGACTAGTCTCAAGATTATCCTTTTAAAGTGTATTTTTGCAGATAGTATCCAAGTTAGTAACTGTGTGTTTGTGTGGAATTTTTTCTCAGTGATTTTGCTGTCTCCCACAGGAACACATAATTTTAAGTTAGAGTATTGTTATAATGGGATCATCCCACAGTAAGTCTAATGCATATTCTTTACCTATTCTTTTAAAAGCTATAAACAGGTACCGAAAAATGCGAGAAATAGAACTCCTGCAGTTAAGTCTGCTAGTCCCAAACCTGATCAGACTCCCAAGGCATATGTACGAGATTTAATTGGTGAATTTTATACTGAACCTTTTTGTGTTAATCTTCATAACTGGTGTGTGCGTTTTGGTGATGTAATTGATAATCCATGGCCACGTATTGGTTCTTTTTCTAGTTATCATTTAGAAATTTTGAAAGGTATGTGTTTACTTAATGCAGTTCCATTTGGTCCTGGCCCGGATCCATTATGGAATAAGAATTATATGGGAAATGCTGCCCAGGGTTGGTTGCAATGTGCTTTGTTGTGGTCTTCTTCTGTCACTAACTCCCAAAACCCTGAGCCAGCAGTAATGTCTCCTCCACCATATAGTGATCCTTGTGTACCACTTGCTAATCCAGTTCAGTTATATCCTAATTTGGCTTCTTTGAGAGAAAATATACATGATGGTTTGGATGAAGAAATAGCTGCTGTAAGTGTGCTTCATGGAAGGCGTTCCATTTGAGTGTATGAAGACCGCACGTCTTCCCATATGCAGCCTAACGAATCGCAAATTGTGGTTATATCACTCTTTTCTAATCATTCCTAATTGTCCTGTCAATTTGCTTGGTCGTGATTTAATGGCTGAGATGGGAATGATTCTTTTTTTTTTGTAAATAAAAGTTTTTATTTTAATTTTTCACAGCAAACAAAGATATACGAAAGTTGTACATGTATCAAAGTCATCAGCTCGCAGGCTGGGCGGTGGCATCATCATAAAACAACATGTATCTTTTACATTCGAGTTAGGAATCAGACTTAGAAGTCTAAGTATCAGCATCAAGTTAGATTAACGTTATTGGGCTCACGTGGAAAGGGTAAATTAAACTAAGACCAAAAAAAAAAAAAGGGGGTATTGGGGAGAGGGAATTTGGGCAAATCCCTACTGGGCACAGAAACCATAAAACAGTGCATTCACTATACGTCAAGGGTAGAGACTAGAGCGTCTTAAGAAGGAATGTGGTCAGATACAATGTCACATTGGCTCAATTACAGGTACAAGGCACGAAATTCTGCTCCCCCGATTGGAGGATCCAAGTACTCCAAATCTGAGTATATTGGGCCGTCATACCGTTCATTGAGTAGTACAGTTGTTCGACTCTATGGAGCTCTTCCATTTTAGAGAGCCAAAGATGCATGGGAGGGCTCACCCTTTGCTTCCAAAATAGGGGTATTAGACTTTTGGCAACATTCAGAATGCGGATACACACCGATTTTTTGTAACCTGAAGTAGCGTAGTGTACATGATGTAATAGCATGGTGGCTGGTCGGAAGTCGGGGGGAGGTTCTATGAACAGTTGAGTGATTTTATGTATCTTTTCCCAATATAGGCGAATTACTGGACAAGACCACCATATGTGAAGTGCCGATCCCGGGCTTTCACCACAACGCCAGCACTCATCCGACATATCAGGAAACACGTGGCTAAGCTGTTCAGGGGTCTTATACCACAGGGATAGTAATTTATATGCCGTCTCCTGTGTTTTCGATGAGACCGAGCAGTGGTGTGTAAGGTCGCAGATTTTCCCCCATTGGGAGTCGGACAGAGTAGTTTCTAACATCATTTCCCGACGGCCCATAAACCTCGGCGGGGGGTTCTATTTGAGCGCTGGAGGAGTTCGTATAAATAGGACACGCCATGTGGCAGTAGGTCAGCTGTCATGTACTGTTTTTCAAATTCTGTTAGAGGGCGGGTCAGTTTTGTTCGTTGGGGTATAGATCTGATAAAGCTAGCACTCTGTTGATATCGGAAGTATCGTAGGAAAGTCACTGCCCTATCGCCCAGTATATCAGTAAGCGAGGCAAGTTGTTGGTCTCGAAATACGTCACGAATGCGCGGTGTTTGTGTTTGCAGCAAGCCTGTGAATATCGACGGGGTGTAAGACGTGGGCGTGGAGGCTTGGCATAACAACGGCGTAAGCAGTGACGGGTCGGAGGACAGGTCTAAAACACGCATTACTCGATGCCATATGCGTAGTGTAGCTGAGGTGTAATGTAGATCACGTACCCGGCGTAGCCCTTGCAGTTTAGGCAGCCAAGGGAGGACAGTGAGGGGAATCCCGGCTTAGTCTTGTTCAACCACCCCCCACGCTTTGAGTTTGCGGGGTTTTGCCCATTCCAGAATACGCTGAAGGTGGCAAGCCATATGGTATATCGCGAAGTCTGGTATGGCAAGCCCCCCCGTGCTTTAGGTAGGGTAAGGATGGAAAATTTTAGTCTCGGTCGGGATCCCCTCCACACATAATTCGAGATCTGCGACTGTAGGTCCCGAAAAAAGGTTCGCGGGAGGTCAATGGGAATCGTCTGAAAGAGGTATAAAATACGAGGGAGTACATTCATTTTGATTGCCTGGACGCGACCCAGCCAAGAAATGTGCAGATAGTTCCAGGCCTTCAGATCCGTGGAGATAGTCACGAGCATGGGCGCAAAGTTGTCTCTGAACATTAAAGTATGGTCAGAGGTCAACCAAATTTCCAAGTACTTAATTCTATCCTCGGCCCATTGGATCGAGAAGTTTGGCCGTATGGATTGAGCCTTCGACCGCGGCATGGACACATTTAACAGGAAAGACTTGGCGAAATTAATTTTCAAGTTGGAGAGGTTACCGTATACTTCAAAAGCTTTCAGTAAGTTGGGCAAAGTCGTTTCTGGGTAAGTCACGAAAAAAAAAGGAGGTCATCCGCGAAAGCAGCTACCCTGTGCTCCGTCCGGCCAGTCCGGATCCCTCGGATGTCCGGGCTAGCCCTTACAGAGGACAGGAAGGGCTCCAATGCCAATACAAACAACAATGGGGAGAGTAGGCATCCCTGCCTAGTACCGTTCCTTATCTTAAAGGGTTCCGTATAGATCCCATTCACGCAAACCCGTGCAGTTGGATCCGAATATAGAGCCCGGATCCAGGTGCATAGATTAGGACCTAGTCCAACCTGAGAAAGAGTTGCAAACAGGAATTCCCAGTTTACTCTGTCAAAGGCCTTCTCGTTGCCCTATGCATGATCGTCAGTACCCATATGGCGTTGTCTCGCGCCTCCCGCCCTGCCACAAATCCCACCTGGTCTTGGTGTATCAACCCCGGGACATAAGGTGTAAGTCGTGTGGCCAGGATCTTTGCATACAGTTTGAGATCGCAATTTAATAGGGAGATGGGGCGGTAGCTGTCGCACTGCTCAGCATCTTTACCTTCCTTAGGAATTAAAGATATGTTGGCCGCCTGAGTTTGGGACGGAATGGTGTGGCCTTCCAGAATGGCATTAAAAGCCACCAGGAATCTGGGGTAGAGAATTTTGGCAAATCTTTTATAATATTGCAGGGGAAGGCCATCTGGGCCTGGGCACTTGCCGTTTTAGAAGATTTTACCGCGTCACTCAATTCTTCTATAGTTAAGGGTGCGTCTAACAGTAGGGCAGTTTCAGGTGTCAGGCATCGCGTGACGTGTTGGGAGAGATAGGCATGAATCTTTTGCGAAAGAAGTGTGCGTCCTGCGTCCGTCTCCGGAGTGGGCAGGTCATATAGTCGCGAAGTAGGAACGAATCGTAGGGAGAATGCGGTGTGGTAGATGTTGTGTTTTGCCATGTGTGTCCCTGATTTTGGCAATGTACGTGGTCGAATGGCGGGCACGTAGCATACGAGCCAGCAGTCTCCCACTCTTGTCTCCATGAGCAAAGAAAAATGTCTTGGAACGTAAACAGTGTCGGTGATACGTGGAATTAAGAAGAGTGGCCAGTTCCCGGCGTAGGGTTGTCAAGTCGGTTAACTGGGCAGGGTCAAGGGATTCCTTATGTAAGGTCTCCAGGTTGTGAATGCGAGCTAAGAGATGGATTGTAGCTGCCTCCCTGTGTTTTTTTTGCTCTGACACCTTACGAATATAAAACCCACGTATGACACATTTATGTGCTTCCCAGATGGACAGTGGAGACACATCTGGCGTGTCATTGTCCTGAAAATATAGGGCTAGGGTCTGCTTACAGTCGTTTGAAGTCGGGGGGTCAGTCAAGAGGAATTCATTAAGTCGCCAGGCTGGGACGGCAGGGCGATGCAGAGGGGAAAGAAGACGCATTGTGACCGGGGCATGGTCAGACCATGTCAAAGATCCAATCCGGACTGATTGTAAATCAGATAAATAATAGTGCGGTATAAAGAAATAATCCAGTCGAGAATAGATCTGCGCAGGGTGTGAAAAATAGGTGTAGTCTTTGTCCTCCGTGTGCATTGCCCTCCAACAGTCCACTAATCTGTGTGTATGCAACAATTTGGAGATAGAGCGAGTGACATGTGGGGGGACAGCTGAGCGTCCCGAGGACGTGTCAAGGCGGGGATCCAGTGGTACATTCAAGTCGCCCCCTAAAACTAGACAGCCCTCAGAGAACTCAGTGATGAGAGGAAGCAATTAGTTCATGAATCTATGTTGTCCCTTGTTCGGTGCGTAGAAGTTTGCAAAAGTATACTTGCGTCCCGCTATTTCTCCCTTTACCATTACATAACGGCCATCTTTGTTGGATAGAGTTGCTTGTTGGACAAAGGGGACAGATTTGTGAAATAAAATTGCCACGCCCTTAGATTTGGCCATCGCATTGTTACTAAAAAAGCCTATTGGGAACCAGGAGTTTGTGAGTCTCGGGGCCGCCCCTTCTCTAAAGTGTGATTCTTGGATAAACACCACTGAGGCACGTGCTTTCTGGAAATCACGTAGAGCCCCCGAACGTTTCTCAGGTATGTTTAGGCCACTGGCATTAATGGACATTAACATGAGAGGTTCCTGACGCACGGCCATTATTGAAGGATAGCGAAGGAGCTCCCTAGGCCAACCCCGACTCCCACAGGAAGGGGTAAGGAAGGGAACCGGGGATCTAAGGGAATGGGTAGTAAGTGGTAACTATATACACTCGGAGAGGCGGGGTTGACGGCGGGCAGGAAGAATCCAACAGACCAACCAGTGGTCCGGGTATCCTGTCCACTTCACGTGTCAACCAACCTCGGTGGGGAGAACGTGACCTAGCGTTCGCGAGAACTAAACTCTATTTATGCATCGGGGCCTCCGCAGACCCCCCAAATAACACTGAATATCAATACAATAATACATTGAACGTTATATGAGAAAAATAGAAAAGAGAAAGAATATTTCAAACCAGCAGGACCCATCTCGTCCGAGAGTCCAAGGGAAGGCGCAACGAGCGATCCTCAAGCTTGGGCCCCATCTTCGGGGGGGAGGGAGAGAAAAAGTCCGTGTTCAAGACAGTTCGGATAAAATCCTAATCCAGATTCCACTCCCCCCCCTGCAAAGAAAAGAAAAGAGAAAAATAATAATAAATATAACAAAGTCAAACCTTTACGCAATTGACTACCGGCGACAAGTGTCGCGGAGTTATATCAGAAAAAAGGTCAGCAAGACCGAGATTGCAGGCCTTGGGGTAGGTGTCTTTCCGGACCAAATCTGGGCGTTAGCCGGAGTGTGTAATAGAAAGGCGCGATAAGAGAAAAAAATAAATAAAAAGAAGTCAAAAAGCCTTGTGAATTGGAAGTCCAGTGTTGGGAATGTAGGTCATGTGTTGCTGTCAGCCTGTGTGGACTTTCAGCTTGAGCACGGAGTCTCACATCTGTGGCCCCGGTCCCCGGGCAGTTTGTTGACGGTCAAGGCGAGCACGCTGAGAAGGTGGCCGTGGTCGCGGCCTTCCGAGACCACCATTATACAGTGCCAGAGGGTCAGGCCACGTCAGTGAAATAGGTGGCAGTTGTAAAAGACGAGCCAGTTCTGGAAGATCTTCAGCCTCCTGTACCAAAAATTGGCCCGCAGGAGTCGTCACTGAGAGTCCCGTCGGCATTTGCCATCGATAGCGTATTTGTTGCGTGAGCAGGACACTAGTCAGCAGCTTGAATGCCCGCCTGTATGCTAGAGTAGCCGGAGCAAGGTCTGGGAATAGCTGCAGGTTCACACCCTCAAACGAGAATTCCGTAGTGACTCTAGCCTGGCGCAGAATTTCTTCCTTCAGGTCAAAGCGAGACAAACAGCATATAACGTCCCGCGGGGGGCTGCCGGGGGTCCCTTTGGTCGTAAGGCCCTGTGAGCCTGAACAAAGTCAATCTCCGATTGAGGCGGCCTGTCAAGGAGGGCATTGAAGATATGCAGCAGCACTCGTTTCAGGGCAGAGGGTGAGTCCTCGGTTTCTGGCAGACCTCTGAGCCGGAGGTTTTGGCGTCTGCCCCTATTGTCCAGATCAGTGAGGTGGAGAGCCATGCTTTGCATCTGTGAAGTGTGAACCTGTACAGCACGTGCAGTAGAACCAGCTTGCAAACGGAGAGTGTCACATTCCCCCTCCAAGTGAGTAACCTTTGCAGTTAAACCGTGAATCTCTGTGCGAATATGGTGCAGTTCTGACATAATGGTGGTGCTCAAATTTTCATTAGCAATTCGCAGGTCAGATTTAGTTGGGAGGTTGTTCAGGATGGATTGCCAGTCAATCGTGGAAAGATGCCCGTTATTCCCAGGTCCCTGGGTGTTGGCAGACAAAAAAGAAGGGGTAGGCCGCAGAGAAGCCGGGGGCTCGAGTTGGAGCTCTGCCCAGCTTGTGCAAGCGCTGCGGGGTAGGCCTCCGGCCTTATCTGGGAAGGCGGATTTTGAGAAACTATTTGGGCCTGCATTGTGTCTGGGGTAGCGCTCATCCAGTCCCCCTGTGAATTGAGGTCCATAGCAGCCGGGGACGTTGTGGGTTCGGGCACCACGGTAGGCCGCGGTGAAGCCGGGGCCTCCAGTAATTCGTGCTGCCCAAATCGAGCGTGCGCTTCCGGCAAATCGGCGCGGTCTGATTGCGGGGTGAAAAATTGCCGCAGGGGAGTCGCTGGAGCGCCGCGATTTTTCTCCCCTTGCCTTTGGACACCTGTTGCCTTACTTAATTTGCCCATTTCGGGGTCCGCTGGATGCCTAAAACGTTCTGGTGGGGGAATCTGCGGAGGAGCTCGTGCTTCACACAGCCTTCTCCATCAGCTGCCAGGCCACGCCCCCCGGGAATGATTCTTGAAATTACCTCTAAAGGTGGTGTTCTGATGCACGCTGCTTTTTCAGGTTTCAGTTCGGAATTTCCATGTCTGGAATATGATTGTTTTGGCTTAAACAATTCTGCATTTGTTGATATACCAGATTTTGCTAGGAATACTAATTGTCTGTATCTAACATCTGACACTGAAAAAACTCTTTCAAGGACAGAAACAGAGTGCTAGCTCTTCTGCAAAAACTCAACTCACACATTCTCCACTCCCAGCTTTACAATTTTCTTTAGGTACTAACACGGAGATTACAGGAATGTCTGTGTGGCCGACACGGATTTGTGTGCATACAGTTGGAAATGTGTATTTGTGGAAACAAGGTTTTGGCTATGTGAAATCTCTAAAATTTGTGCTGTTTTCTCCTGCTTTGCCGTCAAGCGTAACTGATGCTTTCCATGGCATTCGCACTGTTCAGATCCCGGATGAATTGAAAGTTGTGTCTCCAGTTGTGTGGGCGGCCAGCAGCACAGACCCAGGTTTTTTAAATTATACCCCATACAAAGCTACTTTGAAACCCGATTCTTCTCCTGTTTACATTAAACAGTATCCATTGTCAAGAGATAAAGAATTAGGAATTGCACCAGTCATTGCTGAACTCTTGTCTAAATCTATAATTCAGTCAATTGTTTCACCATTCAATAGCCCAATTAATCCAATTCAGAAACCTGGTAAAACTGAATATAGATTTACGAGCAGTTAATGATTTGATTTTGCATCTGGCTCATTTAGTGCCAAATCTAGATCTTATTCAGGCTTCTTCACTGCTTCTCGTCCGACAATTCCATGGCTATGGACATGTCGGCCGAAGAGGGGTGTTGGCAATGATGAAGGAAAGATTTATAACCCATAGATTAGAAAGGAAGTCTTGATAAAAGTCAAAATTGGCCCGACCATTTACCAGCAGTATTGGCTGAAATCAGAATGACTCCTAGCTCGACTACGGGTTATTCGCCTTTTGAAATTCTAATGGGTAGACCATTCCCCACTCCATGGTGTAGAACTAAAGGTGCCCCGATGGTAAGCGGGGACCTTAATGTCGTAATTGATGAATATGTTTTGAATCTTGTGGACAAATTGAATGGCATCTATGGTGATGTATCTCTGTCTCTTCCTGTTCCCGCAGGAAAACCAACTCATCCTTTCCAACCAGGAGATCAAGTGCTTGTGAAGTCCCTCTTCAAGGCGAGAGTTTTTGATCCACCCTATGGTCCTCCAACTAAAGTGATCGCAGTCACCCGTCCTAACAGAAGATAATCAAGCATGGATACACGCAAGCCGCTTGAAGAAGATGCCATCCCTAACCAAAGCACCACAGATACCTTCGCGAACCGATGTACCATCTACTACTGCTGTTCCTGTTTAATAGCCATGATCTTTGTGATCTTTGTCATATATGCTATATTTTCAGGAACAATGTCTCCAAAGAATTCCCCAAATCATGTTGCTAATAAGATGTATCGTCGCTCACAATCTCATTCTTCTTGGGAACTTGATAATCATTTTATAAAAATTGCAAGAAATCTTTACACAGCCCTGAACCGCACAGATTCATGCTGGATCTGCGGTTATGCTCCACATTCCCATAACTATGGTTATCCCTTTTTAGGATCCCCATGGACCGCTGAATCAATTAGTTTAATGATCTAAACAAGACCCTGTTGTTGATTTTACTGATGTACAGAAGCAAACAGAAGCAAAGAAGATAAAGTTGCATTTAGCTCGCTCAGTTCAAACTGGAGCCATAGTATTTGTTAATCACGCAAATGTGTAGCCACTTCTAGTGTATATCATTCAGATCTGAGATCTAGCGTTAATATGCCTAAAAAAAACATGTATTAATTGTTTTGTAAGCCTTTGACACCTGGAGGGCAGGATAGTCCTTCATGCCTGGTGCCCTTGGAGATTTCCCAGCCCTTGTCAATTTAAAGGGAAGGTTTTTTCTCTACTGCTGAAAGGACGTGTTGGGGTTCCAAAATTAAAATTAGTTAAATTTGATTACAATAAAAGAGGGGAATGTTGAGGAATATTTTAATCTTTCTATGAATGCGTATTCTTATATCAAATTGATCCTCAGATAAACTCTTTGTATCTTGAAGTCTTTGTATCAGAGTAGGAAACAGATGTTGAACACCTGCCTCAATCCTTGAAGGTTCATCAATTATGGTTTCCAGCATTTATTGAGGAAGGAGACATTAAGTCAACATCTTTGTTTCTTTCTGACAAAGACTCTAAGAGTTACCGGCCTAAACTCTCTTTGATGTAAGGAACTGATCATTGATTAGGTGTAAAAGGATGTTGTAATGTTTTTCACTGTTTAGGGTTAATTTGAATAACATATTGTATCCCAGCTCTTTTGTTTGAAATGATTTGGAAAACGCGGCAAAAGCTTGGATATTACAGGATGTGTTTTATTGTGTTACTGTGACGTCATTTTCTGTACTTAAGGAGACCATGTGTATGGTTCTTCAGAGATCAGTAACTAAAAGACTTAGAACCTATGTTTGGTGTCTGTGGTTATTCCTCTCTCCAGATATCTGCGATTCTCAAATTTGTAGTTTTATGTTATCTAAGAAAATAGTAAACACAGCCGGTTGTGAGAAAGAACAGGGGACTGACCAACGCCAGAATATAACATCACAACAAACATGATGACCGAAAGCAGTAAAAATGACCTCAGCACAGAGGTGTGAAATGCCTCAGCAGCGAAAGGGTTAAATAACACAAACAGCAGAAGCAAATGAATAAGAGTGCTGACTCGAGGTATAGAAGAAAAGAGGGCGAGATGGGCAACTAACTAAAGCAGAGGAAAGACACAGGAAAAGGGGTTTAAGAAATAGATGGATGGCTAGGAGTAGTGGGAGAACTGAGTCAAGAGGTATTAGAGGAGGAGTGGGCGAGGCAGGCAAGGACCTAAAGCAGAGGGAAGATACAGGAAAAGGGAACAAAGCAATAGAAGGATGGCTGAGAGTGTGAGTAAAAGTGAGAAACTGGAGGCTATAGGGAGCTAAAAAGGTAGGGGGAGACAGAGCAGAACAAACAGATGAAGGGATTAAAACAGAGGATACACAGGAGGGAACTGAATAAGTAATAACAGAATACTAACTAAACAGGGGAGAAACAGATTAATTAAAGCAAATAATAATGTCCATAGCAAGGTATCCAGATAAGGGGCAGGCAATCTTGTAGTCAGGTATCAGGCAGAGTTCGTGGGTAAACAGATCGGAGAATAATCAAATGTCCAAAGCCAGGGGTCATACACATAGAATCCAAATAAGAGGAATGGAAAACAATGGATGGAGGTTACCGGTGAGGCAGAAGGAGTCCAGATGGGTGGCAGATCAGATGGGTGGCAGATCAGGGAGATTATCAGGGCACAGGTCAGCTAGGTTGCAAAGTTCTGACTTCAATGAGGAAGTGCTCAGCAAAGGGTGTGGCTTCCTCATAAGGAGTTCTCATTAGCAAGAGATAGAGTTCAGGTGAGTCTCCAGGGCTTGTGTACAAACTAAGATGGCAAGTCCTGGAACCTGCATTAAACAAGCTTACATAGCTTGGAGGGGCTGCCAGGTGTTAGCATATGTGATTCCTGACAACGTTTCTGCACTGTTTGTGTTTAGGTCAAATTTTCCTCTTACTCGTTTATGCAACCCTCACATATTATATACTGTTTTTCCCGCCATTAAATGGACTTTTCTAAAGATACCATTATTTCCATCAGATCGTATAATTTACTAAAAAAAGAAAAAAAAAAATTTGATGAAAAAAAAGGAAAAAAAAACACTTTCTTGAAATTTAATCCCCGAAATCTAAAAGACCCTGGCTAAATAGTTTCAAAATTTTGTCCCAAGAACAGAAATACCCAATTTTTTCATGTTTTGGCTTTTTAACCCCTTTACTGCTGAGCCATTTCACCTCTGTTGGGAGATAGAGGGCTCCAAAGGAGCCCCCTTATTGATTTTTACTGCAGGCGCCGGTGGGCACCTGCCGATGACATCATCACGCAGTGCGATGACATCATAGCGCCCACCACCCCCTAAAAGATGGGGCAAGCTTCCAGATTGTCATTCCACCGCAGGAGCCGGCGTGGGAGGTAAGTATCGGGCGGGAGGGAGAGTAGGAGACCCCTGACATATCATGTACACCCACGGGTCTAAGGGAGACTTCCCAATCGGACGTACATGGTACTTCAGCAGTCAGAAAGAGGTTAATGTCACTTTTCCTGGTGGTAACACTTACCCATCCAAACACTACCGTTAGTGTTCACTAGAGAATAGTGCCCATACATGGCAATACACACACCATTTAGAGCAGTCACAGAAACTAGGATATTCCCAGACTTCCTATTCAGCCCCACAAACTATGTCAATAAAAAACAAATTTTTTTGCGTGGATTAAATTTTTCTAACTTTTTTCTTTGTACATTGAACATGGACATGCTTAGTACCATTGGAAATGCCAGCCTCCACCATTTATGATGACACCTCAAATCGACCATGTAGGTTGTATGGAACCAGAGATACAGAAATTTAAATGTTCATAGGTTCCCTGTATCACCTACAATGGGTTTGCAGCTTGGGGGGATGGCAAATACCCCCTCTCTCTGGATCCACCAGTGGCTACATTGTACAGGTGAGAAATGGAAGGATCAGCTTCAGCAGCACAAGAGGTAGCAACGGCCCTGGCAGAATTGGCAGTAACCCGGATAGAAGCCTGAACACAAGCAGCTGAGCAGATTGCCATCCTGAGCCATCTGACAATGGACTTTTTTAGAAGCTTTGACACCTTTTGAATGTCTTTGAAATAAGAGAAACATGGAAGAACTATTTCTCCATGATGAAGTTCTAAGATAAATGGTAAGAGCTCTTATGACATCCAGAAAATGTAATCACAACTCCGAAGGATTTTTAGGATTTGGACAGAATGAAGGAATGACAATCTCCTGGTTAATTGTGAAGAAGGCTAAAACCTTCGGCCTGAAAAAAGGTAACCGGCGCAGTACCACCGGGTCCTGGTGAAAAACTAAATAAGGTCCCTCACAAGCAAGGACCTGCAGTTCTCCCACGCGCCTTGCAGAAGTGATGGCCTCAAAAACAAAAAAAAATACGGTTTTCAAAGTTAAAAACGTCAGAGGAACATCTAGGAAAGGTTCAAAGGGTTCACAGCATAGGACATCCAGTACCTGGTTCAAGTCCCATGGGGGAACAGAAGAATGAACACAAGCTTTGAGAGATAGAATGGCCCTGAAAAAATTCTGAACCAGAGTATGAGACATCAATTCACGCAATAACAAAAAAATCAATCGCCCCGTGTGGACCTTCAGGGTGTAAAGACTGGGCCGAATTCAAACCCCAAATGCCAGAACCCCAAACCATGAGGAACAGATGCACGCAGAGGGGAAATAGATCTAGAACTGCGTCAGTATGAAAAATCAGGGGAAATACATCTAGAACTGCATCAGTATGAAAACCTGGACCATATCCTGTCACAAATCTGTCTGGTAGAAGGCCTCCGTGCCCAGACAAGCAAAGACGCTAATTCATTACTCAAGTCCATAGCTTTCAAGATGGAAATTTTAGTCCCCAAGCTGTCAGCTTGAACTTCTCCAGAACGTCCAATGGTACTTCTTGTTCCAGCACCACCGGAGAAATTGGAAACATCCAAAAAGTCCATCGAGACATCTCCTTCATAGTTGTAAACCAAGGCTGAGCTGGCCAGGAAGAGAGGACAATGAGGACCACAGCTTTCTCCGCCTGAATCTTTGTGACAAACCTGGGATTTAACACCACAGGAGGGAGCAAGTATGGCAGTTGAAAATGCCACCTGATGAATAGGGCATCCACAAAATCTGGGTAGTCTGGGAGCAAAAGACCTAAACCTTCTCGTTGAACTTGTTTGCCAGGGGATTCACCACAGAACACCAAGGGTCCTATTACAATGTTAGCGCTCACCTGTGTGAGCGTTAATGTTCGCATTGGTTGCCCTAGCGTGGGCAGACCATATTAAATCTGAACGCTAACGAGTTAAAAAACCCATTAGCGAGTCGGATCTTGCGCTTTTCAGCACAAACTTACTGTACTTTGCGCTCTCTATTGTATACGTAACATGGGGAGCGCAAAGTGTTAATTAGCGTTAGTAATACAATGTACTAATGCTAATTACCGTCCTGCTGCATTTAACTCAAAAGTTAACCATAGCCAGAACCTGGTGCTAACGGATTTCCCGTCAGCACCGGCAGATACCACCCCCTCCCCCAAAAAAATCAGATACTCACCTCTAATCCCGTGGTGGGAAAGGTGGCTCCATCCACCTCTTCTTGCCGCCGGGAGCAGAGTGAGACTGGGGAAAAAAGTCTCCCTCCACGATCACTCTGCGGACCTGCAGGATCTTGCAAGAAGCGACATCCTGCAGGTCATGTGACCTGGCAGTCGAAGCCACAATGGAGTCTTAAGGACTCCATGAGGGGATTCTCAGAGAGGTGCGTTAGCGCTAAACCATGCGTTATGGGGCAGGTGCAGGTTTTCCTCATTAGCATCCCCATTTTAGCAGGCAGTAAGTAATACTGCCCTAGATATATATCAAACACATGTATCTGAGGTCTGATGTGGGTATACAGGTTTTTAAGGTCTGATGTAGGTACACATGTATTTGAGGTCGGGTGCGGGTATAAATGTGTAATGCTCACCCCCGAAAGAGCCGCTGAATAACCCGGAACCTGTCTCACCACATTAACAATTAACTGCACACCAGCACACCTTCATAAGTTTCTTCAAGATAATTTACTGTAGGCAATAGACCTGAATGATTACACATGCAACTTTACAGTTGCAAGAAAAAGTATGTGAACCCTTTGGGATTACGTGGAGTTTTGCATGAATTGGTCATAAAATGTGCTCTGATCTTCATCTAAGTCACAACAATTTGAAAAACACAGTCTGCTTAATATAATACAACACAAACATTATAAGTTTTCATGTGTTTATTGAACATAATATGTAAACATTCACAGTGCAGGGTGGAAAAAGTATGTGAAGCCCTAGCCTAATGTCTTCTCCAAGAGCTAATTGGAGCCAGGAGTGAGCCAACCTTGAGTCCAATCAGTGTGATATTATTGGATATGTTACTGAAAGCTGTCCTGCCCTTTAAAAACACACACCAGTTTTGGGTTTACTGGTTTCAAGAAGCACTGCCTGATGTGAACCATGCTTTGCATAAAAGAGCTCTCAGAAGACCTATGATCAAGAATTGTTGACTTGCATGAAGCTGGAAAGGGTTACAAAAGTATCTCCAAAAGCCTTGATGTTCATGTATCCACGGTAAGACAGACTGTCTACAAATGGAGAAAGTTTGCACTGTTGCTACTCTCCCTAGGTGTGGTCGTCCTGTATGACTGCAAGAGCACAGCGCAGAATGTTTAATGAGGTAAAGAAGAATCCTAGAGTGTCAGCTAGAGACTTACAGAAATCTCTGGCACATGCTAACATTTTTGTTGACCCATCTACAATAAGGAAAACATTAAACAAGAATGGAGTACATGGGAGGACACCACGGAGGAAGCCATTGCTGTCCAAAAAGAATATTGCAGCACGTTTTAAGTTTGCAAAAGAGCACCTGGATGTTCCACAGCACTACTGGCAAAATATTCTGTGGACAGATGAAACCAAAATGGAGTTGTTTGGAAAAAACACACAACACTATGTGTGGAGAAAAAAAAGGCACAGCACACCAACATCAAAACCTCATCCCCACTGTAAAACATGGCGGAGGGAGCATCATGGTTTGGGGCTGCTTTGCTGCCTCAGGGCCTGGACGGATTGTTGTCATTGATGGAAAAATTAATTCCAGAGTTTATCAAGACATTTTGCAGGAAAACGTAAGACCATCTGTCCGCAAACTGAAGCTCCGCAGAGGATGGGTGATGCAACAGGACAATGACCCAAAGCATACAAGTAATTCAACAATAGAATGGCTTCAACAAAACAAAATACACCTCCTGGAGTGGCCCAGTCAGAGTCCTGACCTCAACCCGATTGAAATGCTGTGGCATGACCTTAAGAGAGCGATTCACACCAGACATCCCAAGAATATTGCTACACTGAAACAGTTTTGTGAAGAGGAGTGGTCCAAAATTACTCCAGATCGTTATGCAGGTCTGATCAGCAACTACAGGAAACGTTTGGTTGAGGTTATTGCTGCCAAAGGAGGGTCAACCAGTTATTAAGTCCAAAGGTTCACATACTTTTTACACCCTGCACTGTGAATGTTTACATGTTCTGTTCAATAAAAACATGAAAACATATGTTTGTGTTGTATTATTTTAAGCAGACTGTTTTTTTCAAATTGTTGTGACTTAGATGAAGATCAGAGCACGTTTTATGACCAATTCATGCAAAACTCCACGTAATCCCAGAGGGTTCACATACTTTTTTTTGCAACTGTAATTGTCAAGAAACAAGCACCCTGCAACATCAAAATGGCGGGCAAAACAAGCGTATCAATGTATAGCGACTAAACAGTTAATATAACCCCAAGTCGATTTTATCAGAGTCGGATTTAGGAATATATATTGGTTTTGTCCTAGTGTACCTGGGTACTAAGCCCACTGGCCAGTGGATGGATGAATATCTTCGACTAGTCAACGATGGGGTCCAAAAATGTAGCAAATAAGTGCGCACTGTTAGCAATATTATAGGCCGGAGGCCTCTCACCCAAACACCGAAACAGCTGGTCCTGGACTGGTGAAACGCTGATGAAAGGTCCCTCGCGAGAAGATCTGTCCTCTCAGCCATGTGGAGCCCGATGCTGTCGAAGTTCACACTCTCGATCCTGTTCTCAGTCAGAATCAGAATACCGCTAGCACTCTGCTCCGCCTGCGGCCTCCTCACCCGCGATCTCTCTCGAACACCCTCGGGACAGGAACAGTTCAGCGTGATGTACAGCAAGGCAATATGCACTCTCCCCGATCACTCTAACTATGGATGCCGCCCGGTTCTCCGCGCTCCAACTTGCAAGATCCCAGAGAGTGTCACACAAGCCGACTGCCTTCTCTCACTGCTCACTCTATTCTCCCTACGCTGCACACACTGTTCTTTACTTCTGGCGCCAGACACCTTACTTCCTTCCTCTCCCCCAAGGGTTTCTGGGAGACGTAGTCCATATGTCCATCACAGTCTTTCCCCATACGTTGCACTCTGGCTCCCTCTAGGGGCATAACAGCTGCAGTTCTCAAGAGCCAAATTAACTACAGGGCTGCACATGTATCTGAGGTCTGAAGCAGATATACATGTATCTGAGGACTGGTGTCTGTGTGTATATACAGTTGTGTTCAAAATTATTCAACCCCCACTGAAATTGAGTGTTTTGGCCAGTTTGACATTGATTTTGATCATTCAGTCATCTTGCTTACAATTAAATCAATGAGGCACATGTAGGTCAGACAAATATAACATAACATTTATAATGAAATAACCACAAATGTCTTTTCTGTGCTCACATCATTATCAGTTTTATTCAACCCCAAGTGACATTCAATCTTAGTACTTAGTACAACATCCTTTTACAGTTATAACAGCTTTTAAATGTGAAGCATAGCTTGACACAAGTGTCTTGCAGCGATCTACAGGTATCTTCGCCCATTCGTCATGGGCAGAAGCCTCCAGTTCAGTCACATTCTTAGGCTTGCGCACTGCAACTGCTTTCTTTAAGTCCCACCAGAGGTTCTCAATCGGATTTAAGTCAGGTGACTGCGATGGCCACTCCAAAATGTTCCAGCCTTTAATCTGCAACCATGCTCTAGTGGACTTGGAGGTATGCTTGGGATCATTGTCCTGTTGAAAGGTCCAACGTCTCCCAAGCCTCAGGTTTGTGACGGACTGCATCACATTGTCATCCAATATCTCCTGGTACTGAAGAGAATTCATGGTACCTTGCACACGCTGAAGCTTCCCTGTACCTGCAGAAGCAAAACAGCCCCAAAGCATGATTGACCCCCCGCCATGCTTCACAGTAGGCAAGGTGTTCTTTTCTTCATAGGCCTTGTTCTTCCTCCTCCAAACATAGCGTTGATCCATGGGCCCAAACAGTTCTAATTTTGTTTCATCAGTCCACAGAACACTATCCCAAAACTTCTGTGGTTTGTCCACATGACTTTTGGCATACTGCAGTCGACTCTTCTTATTCTTTGGAGACAGCAAGGGAGTTCTGGCATGGAGGCCTTCAATACGCAGTGTGCGCCGTATTGTCTGAGCTGAAACTTCAGTACCCACATCTGACAAATCTTTTCTCAGTTCCTCAGCAGTCACACGGGGACTTTTCTCCACTCTACGCTTCAGGTAGCGCACAGCAGTCGAAGTCAGCATCTTCTTTCTGCCACAACCAGGTAGCGTTTCAACAGTGCCCTTTGCCTTGAATTTGCGAATGATGCTTCCTATGGTCTCTCTTGGTATGTTTAACATCTTTGCAATCTTCTTATAGCCATTGCCCTTCCTGTGAAGAGTAATCACCTCTTCTCTTGTCTTCCTGGACCATTCTCTTGACTTCACCATGTTTGTAACCACACCAGTAAATGTCTAGAAGGAGCTGAGTATCACAGTCATTTTAAAGCTGCCTAATTGGTGCTTATTATGCTTTATTGCTGCTCCGTGACATCCACAGGTGTTTTCAATACCTGATTGAAAACACTTGAATGAACCTCTGTTCTTCAGAGTGGTAGTCTTTAAGGGGTTGAATAATTGTGTCAATGAAGAATTCACAAAAGAAACATTTACTACTGAATTACAAAACCAATTGATGTCATTTTAGTTGCATATGGTTCTTTAAAAAGTCCTTGTAGGATTTCATTCTGAATACAATTACAAATGTACACTAAATTCCCTAAAACCCTTTACAGCATTGGGGGTTGAATAATTTTGAACACAACTGTATATATATATATATATATAAAGCCACAGTGTGGCATATCATTGATTTTAGGGTTCTGTGTAATAACAGACCCAGGATGCATAAAAGTGAGACAGATGTCATTTGCATATCCTACCCAGAATTCCTTGCTGCATATGGGGAATGTGGCACAGGAGCTCTGGGATGCAATTCATCGAATTGCTGTGATGTACAAGTGGCTTCTGCAATAATAAACACACTTATTGTAGTGTGGAGGCTTTTTATCTCACTTATTGTCCTCCACCACAACCCTTGTAGATACTGATTTGCCCTACGGGTCCCAAGCATCCACTGCAACTGGTCATCATGCCTAGCTCCTAGCTGATGAGGGTCCAACAAACCCGAAACAGCGCTGTCCTAGGAGTGGCTTTGACCAGTTGCATAAACCTTATCTCTGCTAGAAAGCCACAGTGTGGCATAGCATTGATTTTAGGGTTCTGTATAATAACAGATCCAGGATGCAAAAAAGTGAGACAGATGTCATTTGCATATCCTACCCAGAATTCCTTGCTGCATATGGGGAATGTGGCACAGGAGCTCTGGGATGCAATTCATTGTATTGCTGTGATGTGCAAGTGACTTCTGCAATAATAAACACATATATTATATATATTATTATCCTTTATATAGCGCCACATATTCCGCAACGCTTTACAAGATCTGTGTACAAGAGGTTGATACATTGGAATACCACACATGGATGATGACCTGATTCAGGGGGTTCTTGTTCCCAAGGGAATTTACAATCTATGAGATGTAAAAGTATTTTGTGAGGTAGGCGCATCCATATCGTTAGGTGTCTTGCCCAAGAACACTTGCTGGTGGCGTCTTCTGAGTGGGATCAAGTCGCCGTTCCATGATTGTAGTGATGATCAACGACCTGGTGGTTAAGTTGAACCCACTTCTTGTAAAGGTGAATTCGGGGGGGGGTTAATCCTTTAGATGGTGCCTGTTTAAAACAATACGGACTGGTGCCCACCCAGATAGAGAAGCAGTGTTACACACCTGCTGATGTATGTGGGGAAGGTTGGAATTTCTGCGTTGGGCACTGCCTATATGTAGGTACATCACACTTTATAGAGTGTGATATTCGTGAGATTAGTACCTTGCAGTGGTATATCGGAAGCAGACTGTTGGGGTGGTTAAACAGTAATGCTTCTTCTGCACAGTGTTGATGGTACTGGCAATGTACAATAACATATATGTGTGTAGACAAAGGTTCAAAGTAAGTGTTGTGTACCGTGCATAAAACCAGTACTTTACAATGCTTTACATTAGAGTATAATGCTTTGCTGCCATCCAGTGGCTTAAAATCGGTATAGCGGGGAACAGTTTTTCAAGTCTGATAAGGAGTTCCTCAATGTTCTACTCTAGTGGTTGCACTCGGTATCACAGCTTGTACTCGTGAAGAAAGAAATAACTCGCTGGTCCCTTATTTTCTTTCGTTGCGTAGGTCTTGTCCTCATAGGGATAAACACAGAAAGAGGGCATACATACCGCAACACTGTATCAGGAAATTCTGATGATACAAAAAAGCAAATTTTGATAAACTCACGTGGTCCAGAGCCTAGTGGGGGTGTCAGGCTCAGACTCGTTCGCTGCTCCAGTCCATCAAGGTGACTGGATCCTTTCTTTTTTTGGTCCCTCCTATGCTGCTGCAAGACGTTACTGTTGTCTCCTGGGTCCTCTGGGCTGGTGGTCCGAAGGTGGATGTCAAGCTACCGATGGTCTACTTCCCTGCCCTCAGGAGTAATCACAGAATGCAGGTAGTGGGGTAAAAAAAGGGGATTTATTCAAAATATAAACAGTACAGTCTAAATAAAATAATAAAAGGGTTGTGGGGTAATCCAGGACGCGTTTCGCCTTCTGGCCTCTTCTGCTGGATGGTTTCCCAATCTCTGCGGTCCTTCTTTTATATTAAATATGGTAGTCATTTTGTGCTTTCATTTTCGATTTCGCGTGCCGAATTGCGTGCATGCACCCGGGCTTCCATCCGATTGGGCCGGTCACGTGGAGATATTGGCTAATCGTGGTGGATCTCTTTTCTGAATCGCGAGAGGGGTTTTCATACATTCTCCGCTTTCAAAGAGTGGCTAAGATGTTTCCATGGCACCATGGTTTGTTATGCAGCTGATATGCATCAGTTCTTTTTGTGAGGAACTCCTGGGCATAATAAATTTGCGCTGCAGGAGTGTTTTAAAGCAGTCTTTCCTCAGAAGGTTTTTAAGTCTCCACATATAGGTGTAAGTACAGAGATAAATGCATCTTTGAGATGAGCGTTTTTATAAGAAATGGAGGAGATGGTTTATAAGAGAATATAGAGGAGAGTAAAATACAGACACATATACAGGGATTGGATTGTCCCTGTAGTTTAGCATGGTCTCCCAGGGTGCTTGTAAAAACTTTGTGTGTGTGTTACATCCAACACATATAGAGGAGAGGAGAGATACTCTTGTGTGGTATATGACGAATTTTGGGTCAGGATCGTATTTAAACGATCCCTGAGGTCCACTGATGGACTAGGTGGTGATTGTAATCTCCCTATATATGTAAAAAGGGAGAGAGTCCAAGAGGTGTGTATATTACAAATGGCTCAGGGAATGTTAGCTTGGAGGGTCTAAACACCCATGGAAGGGAAGGGAGATATACTTAAAGTAGACTAAAAGGGTGGTCCAAAGATAGGGGGGGGCATTACAGTTTGCGTGGTAGCAAAGGACGAGGAGTAATTTTAAAGGAGATATGAGGGAGGTTTTTCGAAGGCGCCCAGTTGTTCACTCTTCAGTCTAGTGTGGCGTGGAGGTATCTGTGGTTTTCATCGGGACTATTTTATAAGAAGTGACATATTTCAAAATCCATGTTCAAACCTTTCGGGTGTAGTGTGTCAAATTCATAAATGCAACGCATTTCTTCTTGTCAAATTTTTTTCGATAAATCGCCTCCTCTTCTATCGTTCTGTATCCTTTTGATGGCCATGAATTCCAATTGTTGTGGATTGCAGTTGTGGACCTTTTTAAAATGTGCAGGGACACTATGTGTTTCCAGGCCTTTTTCTATGTTCCTCACGTGTTCCCTTATCCTGACGCCCAGGGCTCTGGTGGTTTTTCCTATATATTTGAGACCACACGGGCATATCAGGAGGTAGATCACGTTTGTCGAAAAACAGGTTAGTATGTCTTTTATTTTCCATGAGCCTCTTATGTTGGTAACTTTTGTTACGTGTCTCTTTTTGTTTCCTGTGCTTCTGCAATTTATACAATTTCCACATCCGTAGAATCCTGTGTTCTGTTTGAAATGGTTGTTTAATTTCTTTGGTGCGTATTCGCATGTCGTCAGTCTGGTTTTCAAATTTTTTGTCCCTCTGCAAATGAATCTGGGTCTCTGGGGAAGAATGTCTTGTAGAATGGGATCTTCCCTGAGGATGTGCCAGAATTTTTTAATTATGCGTTTAAAGTTCGGATCTTGTTGACTATATGTGAAGAGAAAGGGTATCTCATTCTGTATAGGGTTCTGGAGAGTCTTGTCTTCATATTTAAGGTATTCTGTTCTTTCGGTCAGGGTTATTTCTTCTTTGGTTTTCTCCAGAGCCTCTGCATCATATCCTTTCTCTAGGAAGTCTTTCGTTAATTTCACAGCCTGGATATTGAAATCTTCAATTTTTGAACAGTTCCTCCTCATCCTGATGAACTGTCCTTTTGGAACGCCTTCTAACCACCTATCTAGGTGGCAGCTGTCTCGACCAATGTAGCTATTGCTGTCTACTTTTTTGAAGTATGTTTTTGTGCATATCTTTTCTTCTTCTATGTAGATCGTGAGGTCTAAGTAATGGACGGATTCCTTACTCCAGCTGGTGTCTAGTCTGATGTTGGGGTCTTTCCGGTTGAGATCTTCGAGGAATGTTATGAGAGTTTCTTCTCCTCCTTTCCATATAAGGAAAAGGTCATCTATGCATCTTCTATAGATAACAATTTCCTCTTTGTGATCTTCTATACTGTCTTTTTCCCAGATGTCCATGTATAAGTTTGCGAAGCTTGGCGCGAAACGAGTTCCCATCGCCATTCCTCTGACTTGTATGAAATGTTCATGGGCGTCCACAGCATAGGGCAAGGGGGGGCACTCGCCCCCCCCTGGATCAACAGGCTTAAATTCTGATAATTTATTCACTTCACGCTGCAGTTCCTGGGCTCTCCACTAGGCTGCACCAGCGTCACATCCCCACTCCACCTCCAATCCACCACGTGCTCTCCCTCACTTTGCATGCTGGGAGAGGCAGGGCTGAGATGCAGCTGCTACTATGGGCCACAGGAAAAAAGGTAATGATTGTCAAATAAATACTTTTTTATTAAGCTTGATGCCAGTGTCTTTATTTATGAGAGTTTACAATCTTAGAGTAGAGGGGACCCTGCTAAGAGGAGAAAGATTGTAAGCTC
Source organism: Leptobrachium leishanense (assembly GCA_009667805.1). Taxonomy (NCBI): domain Eukaryota; kingdom Metazoa; phylum Chordata; class Amphibia; order Anura; family Megophryidae; genus Leptobrachium; species Leptobrachium leishanense. Next base: position 102,167,052 of record CM019069.1, on the reverse strand, counting down.
TGGAGCAGGATCCCCTCTTAGATTGTAAGCTTTGGAGCAGTGTCCTAATAGGGGATCCTCCTGCTCCAGGGACTACAATCTAAGAGAAATATTGTAAGCTCTTGAGCAGTGTCCTTTCACATAGATTGTAAACTCTGGAGCAGGGTCCCCTCTCCTCTTAGGACCCTGCCCCAGAGCTTACAATCTAAGAGGAGAGGGGACCCTGCTCCAGAGCTTACAATCTAAGAGGAGAGGGGACCCTGCTCGAGAGCTTACAATCTAAGAGGAGAGGGGACCCTGCTCGAGAGTTTACAATCTAAGAGGAGAGGGGACCCTGCCCCAGAGTTTACAATCTAAGAGGAGAGGGGACCCTGCTCGAGAGCTTACAATCTAAGAGGAGAGGGGACCCTGCCCCAGAGTTTACAATCTAAGAGGAGAGGGGACCCTGCTCGAGAGCTTACAATCTAAGAGGAGAAAGGACCCTGCTCGAGAGCTTACAATCTAAGAGGAGAGGGGACCCTGCTCCAGAGCTTACAATCTAAGAGGAGAGGGGACTCTGCCCCAGAGCTTACAATCTAAGAGGAGAGGGGACCCTGCTCCAGAGCTTACAATTTAAGAGGAGAAAGGACCCTGCTCCAGAGCTTACAATCTAAGAGGAGAGGGGACCCTGCCCCAGAGCTTACAATCTAAGAGGAGAGGGGACCCTGCTCCAGAGCTTACAATCTAAGAGGAGAAAGGACCCTGCTCCAGAGCTTACAATCTAAGAGGAGAGGGGACCCTGCTCCAGAGCTTACAATCTAAGAGGAGAGGGGACCCTGCTCGAGAGCTTACAATCTAAGAGGAGAGGGGACCCTGCCCCAGAGCTTACAATCTAAGAGGAGAGGGGACCCTGCCCCAGAGCTTACAATCTAAGAGGAGAGGGGACCCTGCTCCAGAGCTTACAATCTAAGAGGAGAGGGGACCCTGCTCCAGAGCTTACAATCTAAGAGGAGAGGGGACCCTGCTCAAGAGCATACAATCTAAGAGAGGTTTGAGGAGAAGAGGTGTGTATGTGTGTATGCAGGGAAGGTGAGTGTGTATAAATATATGTGTATATATATATATATATATATATACACAGTATGTGTGTGTGGGAAGGGGGGCTGGTGTGTGTGTATATATATAAATATTTGGAGTGGGGAGCCTGGTGTGGGGGGCAGGGGGTCATGGTTTGTGTATACAGAGATGGCCTTAAAAAACACTTCCCTTAGTGCCTTGATCCTGGGTGTGTGACTAGTGTGGTGCATTGAATGGCATTAACAGACTAGAAAATACAACACTCTGATCAGACGCTTACACCTTTATTCTTCTATTAGACTTGCTTCATGTTTCGCAGCCTTTGTATTAATACGCTTTATTTTATGACTGTCCCCCTTCATGACATTGTCAAAACGGCGAATATGGATGCCATTAAAATTTTGCCCCCCCCCTGGAAAAATTTCTGCGGACGCCCATGGAAATGTTCATGGTTGAATGAGAAATAGTTATTCTTTAGGATAAGTCTGATCCCTTCTAGGATGAATATTTTGTGTTCAGGTAGTATAGTATCATCGGCATCTAGATGCTTACTTACTGCTTCGATTCCTTCTTCGTGAGGGATGTTACTGTATAGCGCCTGGACATCACTTGTTATCAGGATATATCCTTTCTCCCATGTTATCTTTTCTAGATCTTGTATAAAGTTGAGTGTATCTCTCAGGTGGGATTTGGTGTTGAGTACTATTGGTTGCAACATCTTATCTATGTATTCAGAGATTCAACTGGAGATGGAATCTATCCCCGAGATGATCGGTCTCCCTGGTGGATTCTGAACGTATTTGTGAATCTTCGGGGGGTGGTAAAATGTTGGTCGTCTGGGGTATTGGATCTTCAGGTATTTATATTCCTTGTCGTTGAGGATTCCTAATACGTGTCCTTCGTCTAGATACTGATGGAATGCCGCAGTGATTTCTTCCGTAGGGTCTTTCTTGACTCTCTTGTAAGTGTTTTCATCCTTAAGTATTTTATATGATTCTCTTTCATATCTCTCTGTGGTTTGTAGTACTAGGCCCCCTCCTTTATCTGCTGGTTTAATTATAATGGAACCATCTTTCTTAAGGTCATCCAGTGCTTTTCTCTCTTTTTTTGTGAGGTTTTTATTCCCTATTTTAATCTTCTCCATTTCCCTCGATACCATTTTTTCAAATGTTGCAATTTCAGGGGTAATCCTAGATCTTGGGTAAAATTTTCATTTCTCTTTTAAATCTGTATGCTTGTAAATCTGCATTGTTGTGTCCTTTCAATGGGGTTCTTAAGGAAATATTTTTTCAGACAGAGTTTTCGCTTGAATCTCTGTAGGTCAATGTAGGTCTCAAAATGATTTAAATTTTGAGTTGGGGCAAATCTCAAACCTTTGTTTAGCACTTTTATTTGGTCAGTGCTTAAACATATATCTGTGAGGTTAAAGATGCTGCCTGAGTCACTTGTTGGTTTCTTGATTTTTGTTATTCTATTTCCTACCTATTCCTACCCAGAATTCCTTGCTGCATATGGGGAATGTGGCACAGGAGCTCTGGGATGCAATTCATCGAATTGATGTGATGTACAAGTGGCTTCTGCAATAATAAACACACTTATTGTAGTGTGGAGGCTTTTTATCTCACTTTGTGTCCTCCACCACAACCCTTGTAGATACTGATTTGCCCTACTGGGTCCCAAGCATCCACTGCAACTGGTCATCATGCCTAGCTCCTAGCTGATGAGGGTCCAACAAACCCAAAACAGCACTGTCCTAGGAGTGGCTTTGACCAGTTGCATAAACCTTATCTCTGCTAGAAAGCCACAGTGTGGCATAGTATTGATTTTAGGGTTCTGTATAATAACAGATCCAGGATGCAAAAAAGTGAGACAGATGTCATTTGCATATCCTACCCAGAATTCCTTGCTGCATATGGGGAATGTGGCACAGGAGCTCTGGGATGCAATTCATTGTATTGCAAGTGGCTTCTGCAATAATAAACACATATATTATATATATTATTATCCTTTATATAGCGCCACATATTCCGCAACGCTTTACAAGATCTGTGTACAAGAGGTTGATACATTGGAATACCACACATGGATGATGACCTGATTCAGGGGGTTCTTGTTCCCAAGGGAATTTACAATCTATGAGATGTAAAAGTATTTTGTGAGGTAGGCGCATCCATATCGTTAGGTGTCTTTCCCAAGAACACTTGCTGGTGGCGTCTTCTGAGTGGGATCAAGTCGCCGTTCCATGATTGTAGTGATGATCAACGACCTGGTGGTTAAATTGAACCCACTTCTTGTAAAGTTGAGACTTCTCCAGTTGCACTGGAGGGATGTGCTGAATGGGACCTTAAGTTGCTTCTCCATGGTCGAAGAATAGAGACTGTGATGGAACCTACCGTCACTTGGGCATCTGGAGGGGGCTGTGGGCTAGCCTCCTGCCCAGGGACTATGGCCCGTGAAAGAGACTAATGGGGAAACTGGTGGACCTTTTAAACATATTTGGTTTTTCACGGTTTTAAACATTCCCCAGCAAACTAAAGTTATTCTGATGTCTGTGTGTTATGCGCTTATGTAGTTCTTATGGAGTCTCTCGTTGTGTACTTTTTCCGTACATTCCCTCAATTATCTAACCTCTCTCTGTATAGTGTGACCTCTGTATTAGTACCTGCTCTCTATTGTGTACATTCTCTCTAAGAAATTCCTTTTGTTTACCCTCTTCATCCCTCCCCTTCTCCTCCTAGGAAATCCCATTGTCCATTGTTTGAAGGTCCTGTGCAGTTATCTGATCTGTGATGTTATCTGTTTGATGGTCCTTAACTGTACCTGTGTGTCTCTGTGAATAACCAGTCAGTTCTATTCTGACCAAGCTTGAAATCACGGCTCATGATTTGGGGTAGCAGCTAACTTCTGCTTGCTGTGCCAACAAAAGGCTCCAGGTCTACAGCTTTGGCTTATTTTTGGAGGTGCTAGCCAGGCTCTCTACATGCACCTGCCTTTAAGCTGCAGCTAAGGTACTGGAGAAAGGCGTGAGAGTCACGAGGAGCACCTGGGTGTCTAGGGAGGAAGCAGCATTTGACAGATGTGACCCTGTCCGGGCACAGAGATCTGTTACAGAGACAATACCACTGGACTCCATAGCCAATATTGTGTGGTAGGCAAGTATGTACTGTTAGGTGTCTTGCCCAAAGACACTTACTGGAGAGGTGCTCTGGCCGGGATTTAAACCTGTGTCTCCACGGTTATAGAGCAGTGATGTTACCTCTACTCCATCCAGCTGGTACATATATTGTGACAAGGTGAGGGGAATGGTTTATAATGGTGTGTACATTCCTCCTATGTTTGTAGGAGAGGACGGCATGGCAGAAGCAAGCAGGAGATGGCCACAGTCACATATAGACTTCAGATGAAGGTTACTAGAATCGCAGAACTAGCATAGTGGACCGATGACAGAATAGATCCTGCTGGAAGAGAGTGCGAGAATCCGCCTGATGATGTGGTGGGAAGCTCTTCATGCCGAGCGAATGTACAATGGCAAAATGATCCCCTGCGGCTACTTGAGGTACGACATAATATTGGAGAGTCGTATGGTGGGCCTGGGAGTACAGCCACCAGAAGAGAATGTGCAGGAGTTCCGCAGACTGGCCCTGAAGGAAATGGCACTAGTGGAAAGATAGAGAGCCCTCTGGTGATATGTGGCAAAAGTGTACCCCTGGCTAGTGGATGACAGCCCGACGGAAGGCTATGGCTACGGCGGCCTAGGGCTGTTACATGAGAAGCTAGTGGAGGATCCAGATTTCGGGAGTGAACCTGAGTGGCGTCTGGAGGATATCTTGAAGTGCAGAGAGAGAGAGAGAGAGATGGAGCTCTCTGGCGAAGTTCTGTTCCAGGAGGATGTGGAATTTTGCAGTGTCCAGGAATGGGAGCAGGAAATAGCCTACAAGAAGTGTCTGGGTCGACCTAGAAAGACCAGCAGACACGCTGGCCAGGGGGTAGAGAGCCAGTAGTTTCTGCCCAGCAAATGCAGCAGTGTTGGAGCGTGGGGAGGACGAAGAAGGTCAGAGTTGCCCCCAGATGGTGGACACAGAGAGCAAGGATCTTATCGACAGTTCCGTCAAGGAGGAACAGTTACAGGGGGACTGCCAAGCAATGCTAGATTATGGTCAGCAACTTGGCTTAGAGTTTATGCCCCTAGAGCAGCAGATTTCCCTAGTGGAAGAGCAGAGGACAGCGGACATTACATGGCCCGCAGAGGAAGAGGCTGCGATCCTTCCCACGGAGCCCGGAAAATGTGGGGCAGTTGGCCCGGATTCAATGTTTGTATCAGCTCCAGCATTTACGGATTATAATTTTTTATGTAGGGGGGGCGGTTCCCCAACCCAGCTGCCATTGCAACAGAGGGCATCTCCGGGAGAGATGCTTTCTCCCTCCCCCTTCTCCTCCTAGGAAATCCCATTGTCCATTGTTTGAAGGTCCTGTGCAGTTATCTGATCTGTGATGTTATCTGTTTGATCGTATGCAAATGTGTTGGTCCTTGACTGTACCTGTGTGTCTCTGTGAATAAACAGTCAGTTCTATTCTGACCAAGCTTGAAGTCACGGCTCATGATTTGGGGTAGCAGCTAACGTCTGCTTGCTGTGCCAACAAAAGGCTCCAGGTCTATAGCTTTGGCTTATTTCTGGGGGTGCTAGCCAGGCTTTCTACATGCACCTGTCTTTAAGCTGCAGCTAAGGTACTGGAGAAAGGCGTGAGAGTCACGAGGAGAACCTGGGTGTCTAGCGAGGAAGCAGCATTTGACAGATGTGACCCTGTCCGGGCACAGAGATCTGTTACAGAGACAATACCACTGGACTCCATAGCCAATATTGTGTGGTAGGCAAGTATGTGCTGTTAGGTGTCTTGCCCAAAGACACTTGCTGGAGAGGTGCTCTGGTCGGGATTTAAACCTGTGTCTCCATGGTTATAGAGCAGTGATGTTACCTCTACTCCATCCAGCCGGTACATATATATTGTGACAAGGTGAGGGGAATGGTTTATAATGGTGTGTACATTCCCCCTATGTTTGTAGGAGAGGACTTGGTTGTTTAATCACAGGAGGGCAACATGTATTTTTAATTGCTTGCCACAAGGTTTTCCCCACCTGTTAATTGTCAGGTTGTTAAATGTTTCCTGTGTGTGAGGAGGAAGTGAGAGTGAGGCGGTTTTGAGAGTGCGAGAGCAGCAGCAGCAGAAGCAAACAAGGTGAAGCTCTGAGGCTGGCAGCGTCTCAAAAAGAAAAAGGTTGGCAAAGGTTTACATTCTTTTGTTATTTTCCTAAGATAGTAAGGGATGTGTATTAGTAAGAACTCAGACAAGTTAGGTTTTGTTGCTGAACACTGCTGAAATAAATGCTAAACCGTGGAAAGAGACTGTGTGCCATATTTTGCCCTAGAGGACTGCGCTATAGCGCCCCGTTACAATATTTATATACAGTATCTCACAGAAGTGAGTACACCCCTCCCATTTTTGTAAATATTTTATTATATCTTTTCATGTGACAACACTGAAGAAATGACACTTTGCTACAATGTTAAGTAGTGAGTGTACAGGCTGTATAAAAGTGTAAATTTGCTGTCCACTCAAAATAACTCAACTCACAGTGATTAATGTCTAAGCAGATGGCTACAAAGGTGAGTAAACCCCTAAGTGAAAATGTCCAAATTGGGCCCAATTAGCCATTTTCCCTCCCTGGTGTCATGTGACTAGTTAGTGTTACAAGGTCTCAGGTGTAAATGGGGAGCAGGTGTGTTGAATTTGGTGTTAAAATTCACTCTCACTCTCTCATACGGTCACTGGAAGTTCAACATGGCAAATAATTCTCTGAGGATCTGAAAAAAAGAATTGTTGCTCTACATAAAGATGGCCTGGGCTATAAGAAGATTGCCAACTTTGCCCAGACCCTGAAACTGAGCTGCAGCACGGTGGCCAAGACCATACAGTGGTTTAACAGGACAGGTTCCACTCAGACCATCGTCAACCAAAGAAGTTGAATGTACGTGCTCACCGTCCTATCCAGAGGTTGTCTTTAGGCAATAGACGTAGGAGTGCTGCCAGCATTGCTGCAGAGGTTGAAGGGGTGGGGTCAGCCTGTCAGTGCTCAGACCATACGCCGCACACTGCATCAAATTGGTCTGCATTACGGTCATCCTAGAAGGAAGCCTCTTCTAAAGATGATGCACAAGAAAGCCCACAGTTTGCCGAAGACAAGCAAGCAGACTAAGGACATGGATTACTGGAACCATGTCCTGTGGTCTGATGAGACCAAGATAAACTTATCTGGTTCAGATGGTGTCAAGCAAGTGTGGCGGCAACCAGGTGAGGAGTACAAAGACAAGTGTGTCTTTCCCACAGTCAAGCATGGTGGTGGGAGTGTCATGGTCTGGGGCTGCATGAGTGCTGCCGACACTGGGGAGCTACAGTTCATTGAGGGTACCATGAATGCCAACATGTACTGTGACATACTGAAGCAGAGCATGATCCCCTCCCTTGAGAGACTGGGCCGCAGTATTCCAACATGATAACGACCCCAAACACACCTCCAAGACAAGAAATAACGGGGTATTTGATATTAAATAATCCAAGCATCCAATAAAATTACAGATAAACACATTAGCGCTCCACACAAGAAATCAATCAGAATTCTTAAAATAGTATGGTATGCTGAGTGAATGAGTGAAAATGAATCCTGAACTGCTAACATTGTTGCCATGGTTGCAGTGACCCAGAATTGCTTCTACTAGAATATAACAATGTTTAATAGTGACCTGAATAAATATTCCTACAACATAAATGATACACTCATCCATAAGAATAACACAGGTGGTCATACAACAACAAATATATTATTTGACTTTGACATATATAGTTTAAATTAATAAAGTATGGCTGTCAACATCACAATTAATTGAAAGCAGACAATAGGAGTTTAGAAAAATAATAATAATAAAAAAAATCCTCATCCATAAGGGATACTCACACAATTGTCATTTATTAAGTAGAATAAAAAAATATTGCAACATAGAAAGAAAGAAAAAAGGATATTTGCCTTTAAAGTCTCTGTGGGGTTTTATCTCCTACAAATAGATATAAAACTGATACAATTGGGGGCGTGGCCGGCTGCAAGAGGGAACAGCTGTGTGCTGATGGAGCTCCGCTGTCTGGAGCCTTGTGAGGTTTTTTTCCCAGAGAAATCCTCCATCAATTTCCCTCCTGTTGAGGTCCCTCTGCGGCTGACCATCGGGAGGTATAATTCTGGAGTCCATTCTGGCCCCCCCTCTGGACTTGAGACTAAGGGCACTATTACGCGCTTTGCATTAAACCGAGGGTGCAAGGGAGAAAAAAACTGCGCCTGCAGTTTTCCCCCTTGCGCCCGCGTTTTAACGCTGGATTACAATGCAGGCGCAAAAAATTCTGCCTGCATTGTTATCGAGCGTAAAACTTAGGGATGCTCGCGGCAGCGCTGAGCGCAGCCGCGAGCATACACTCGCTGGAGTCCATAGGACTCCATTGAGTTCCTCCCTGCCGGTCACGTGACCAGCCGGATCTCACATTGCGAGATCCGGCCGGTCGGCGTAGGGATACGCAGGGAGAGACTGGGGGGACTTTTCCCCCCAGTCTCTCCCTGCTCCCGCTGGCTGGAGGAGGCGATCGGAGCCGCGGGACAGACGGTGAGTATCTGAGACTGTTTTTTATTTTTAAAGCCGGTGTTAACACCAAGTCCTGGCTCTTAACTTTTGCGCTCACCAGAGCCAAGCATTAATCAGCGCTGGGACTTTGTAATTCCAGCGCTGATTAACACTTTGTGCTCCCATGTTAAACATAGGGAGCACAAAGTACAGTAACCTCGCGCAGCGCAAGGTACCAAACGCAAACGGGTTTTTAACGCATTTGGATTGTAATATATGGTAAATACCGCGGCAAGCGTTAATGCTCACGCAGGTGAGCGTTAACGTTTGCATACAGGATGTATTAGTGCCCTAAGAGTTTAGCGACTGCTTCCCGGTTACTGGTCTTCCTGGCGGTCATATTGCGGCCTACCTCGTGGCCTGGAGCCCTGCACTGCTGTCTCCCTGTACCTTGGAGGATGACATACCTGCCTGAGGCCACGGGAGCGGACTGTGGAGATGGAGGGCCCACGTCTCCCGGCTGTTCGGTATATAGATGCAGCTGCTTGGAATGAAATGAATGGAAGCTGGCAACAGGGCGTTTCCCCTCCTTCCCCCTGTAGCTGTGGATGCAGTGCTTGTGGGCCTCGACACCTGCTTGGCACTGCTGTTGGAAGACGACAACGGGCTGCTCACAAGAGGGGTATGGCATCAGCTGATGGTTGCATTTCGGGGGTGCCAGGACACGGGAGTGCAAGACCACAGCTGCCTCGTCCTTGGTGCCTGCGGATGGCCTGATGTCCACCGAGGCAGCGGGGGAACGCTCTGGGGCAGACGGCGACCCAGATGAGGCATCACAGCAGAGCTTGGCGGCACCTCTGGAGTGACAACGGCTGACGACTGGCCTGCCACGGATGTCCTCGGGATGGCTGTTCTGAAGTCCCCTTTAGAGGAGATGGAGATGTTTGTGTGGGAGCCACGCCTCCGGCGGGCCCTATGTGTGTCCGTTGAGATTGGCAGAGGGGCCCACCCAATCTTGTGGCTGGACACAGGCTGAGAAGCTATGCCCTTCTGCACCTTTTGTTCCCTTTTTGGCCCCAGACCCATTTTTGGATTGCGGTGCCCCCCCCCCGCCCCCGAGAGATCTTTTTTCCCTTTTCTTCCCCTCCCTTGTCCCCCCCCCACAAGTTCAGATTTTCTGTTTTTGATGAGTCCCCCCCTCTATTTGTATTATATGAGGACGTTTTTGTTTCCCCTGCTTTGCGATACTTATGACATTTCTAGAGGATACTTTTGTTTTTCTGCTGTGTTTTTCTTCCTCATATGTCAATTTATTTGTATTCACTTTTTTCCTTTCCCGTGTGCGCTGTTTGATGATTTACTGTGGCCCTGCGTGGCCATTTTCCTACTTTTACCTGTTTGCTGTAATTCTTTCAAAATAAAAATTACAATAAAAAAAACTGATACAATTATAACCACAGATTGTAATTATTGACCAACTGAGTATATCTGTATTATAAAGCCTTGATTGGAATCTTATGAGCAATACCATGATGTTTTAATTATTAAGAGATGTTTAAACATTTGTCATATTGTAAACGGGGATATTGGAAAGTGTTATAATTTAATTTAAATAATAAACATAAATATAGACTGCATATATTTATATACAAGCAGAAATGTTAAAGTGTGCTATAAAAGGTACTTAATCCTTTCACTACCAACTGTTTTTACATAAAACCACTGTCAGGAACTGGGGTCATAGAATTTTATTAAAATTCTATCATTTGCATCCTATGAGAAAGTCGCCACCTTCTGGCGCAGTGATTGAAAAGATTCATACAAAAACACATTATTAAATAAGTAGCATACATTACGTTGCATGAAAAATAAGTTGATCTGCCAATTATTATCCCATTAACGACCAAGGATCTACCAGATATGTCCTATGAAAAAGGTCGCTTAGCGACAGAGAACGTACCTGTTAAGTCCTTTAATAGATAGAACACTGGAAGCTTCATGACACGCTACTGCTATTGCATAGAGGCATCCTGCAATAGAGAATTCAGCTGCCAAGCCCAGAAGTGACCCATCCCCAGGAGTAAACACTTCCGGTTTAACCGTACGCATACGTACCCGGGAGCGAAAAAGAGCGCTGGAAAAAAATCAACATTGCTTCCTGCTGCTCTTTTACAATTGCGGGGATGCCTCACTATTGAGGCATCCTGCAATATTAGTTTTACTTGCCAGACCACTTTGTGATCGCTCCCCGGGAGCAATCACTGCCGGTCATAGGCATCTCTACAGGGGGACAATTGCCCCCCCATGGTTATTCTGTTACCGGAATCCACCTGGCTCTTTCGGGAGAAGACCAGGCCGGCACGGACAAGGATTGACTGGACACGAGTCTCTTCAGGAAAGGCAAACTTTATTGTGACGTCACCACTCAGTCAGAATTGAATCGCTAAGACTGAGCCTCGATTACATTCAGACATGGGGTCTTATACCCCGAATACATAATTAGGTACATCCCAATTAGCCCACCCCACAGTGACCCTATCCCACCCCACGTGGGTCTGTACCTCCCATGGCCGAATACAAAGACATTCCATACATTGGACATAAAGTGGCAACTTTCATGGTATTCTGACAATCGAGAATTTAACACTCTTTGGGATACTGCTCATGCCTACCTCCCTTGGGCTTGTTTATTGTTTATTTTAGATAAGGCCTCGTCTGGTTTTCACATCTCTCTTTGTTCAGGCCCTAGCTTTCTGACCTTGGAGTAACTACTTTCTCATCCTGTCACTTCGTGCCAGCATCTGCCCAGATCTCGTTAGTTTAATTGCTCAGCCTGTTAGTTTAAAACATTCCTAAGAATCTATGCAAGCTAAATCCTAAATCGAGCTAATATTTGCTATCTACATTCACATGAACCAATGTTCTGAACAAGATGGCCGCCTGACTCAAGATGGCGGCCATCTCCTGGCCTGAGTCCCTTATATTCCCCCCTTGGCTAGAGTTTCAGGTTCTCCTCCTGAGACACTTAGCCACTACACTCCACTATTGCTATTCTCAAACACTTTGTACTTAGGGGGGACCACTTTCACTGGGAACATATCTTGCGGAATCATCAGTGGTATCTTCTGTGTTTGTGTGTGTGTCAGAGCTCCCTTGCACAGTGGCCATAGACATAACCCTATACGGTACAGCAATATTCCTACCACTAGGATCACTATCATCATCATGGATCCAATCCGTGAGATGAATCCCAGGATTGATCCGAACCAGTCTCCGAAAGCCCCAAACCCTCGAAAAGGATTCCAGCCTTCTGCGGCAATCTGTCTAGCTGTGTTCTGCAGCTGGGCCACTTTCTCTTGGTGATCCTGGATTACCTGGTAATAATCAGGGACCTCGTGTGATGTGTTTCTGATGTATGTGCAACATTCATAATGCAGTCATTTCACACAGTCCATTCAACGCTGCACTGATTTGTTCCAATGCCATGTCATGCACCATCTGCAACTTTTGGATCTCTCGTAGCTCAAGATTTAGCAACTGAATATCTGTGCTCGTTTTATTCAAAATCTCATCCATCAACGATGAGTAACTGTTCATTCTCCTCATTAACTCTCTTCCCCACCCTGTCCATGTTGGAAACCATGCCCATGCTTGATCTTTCTTGGTAAACAACGCTCTCTTCTGTTTCTCAAACACAAGTGGGTATCTGGGGTGTAGTGCAGGGTCTGTTGCAACGTTGTTGCCCCGTACCCTTTGAATTGGGATCAACCTGGCTAAATAGCACATTCCTGTGACCGTAGGTGGTACCCATTTGTAACACACTTTCTCACAACACACTTGGTAAACCTCTGTCAATATAAATGGGGATAGATGAAGTGTCCCCTTGCGCATCTCAATCATCATTCGCCCCAAATCGTCTCACAAGATCTAGCGCATTCCATTTATCCACAGTCACATCAGCTATTGTTTGTTGCTGTTCCGGGGTAAGCTGTATTGGCCTAAGCACAATCAGTCCAGACCCTGTTTCTGACATAATAGTATGTGCCGTCCAATTAAATCTACTCGACTGACATGGATTTTCACCTGTGCTTGGATCATTTGTCCCTATCTGGAAGCACCACTCTGGTGGATACACTGGACCTGTTATCGGTAATCTGGGGTGGTCTCATCAGGTTTAACCTGGGGGTCCGTGATAGTGTGTATTGTAATATTCCCAGTTGCGAATGTAGTTAAGTTCATAGGAATTGCAGCAAATGGAATATAAATTGTCTCTGGATGCAATCTGCTGCACACCCAACACGCCTGCTGTCCAGATTTCTTTGCGTAAGCGTATTTAAACTTCACAAGTAGGTGACCTCTTGGTGTGGTTTCAGGACCTGGGTCACGCTTCTGCCTCCACATGGTACGGTTCTCCATTACTGGGTGTGTGCCATTCCAAATGTGAGAGATATCCACTCTCCCAGTCGTATTCGGACACCTAGGACAGGAGCCGTGCGACAGTCCATAAATCAGATTGGCAAAATACAGTATCAGTACCAAAAACTCTCCTAATGTCAAAATCCCTTGGGCAACCCTCTTCACAGTCACATAAACCCAATCCCTCCCCACAGGTATTTCAAAAGTAAAGGTAATTTCAGGTTGGACAAGAGTCGGGGCAGGTCCCCTAAAAATAGCCCTTGGGGTCTCCCTCTGGGTATCCCCATTCACCCTCGTTGGTGGGTGGTCAGGCATTATTATGGCCTTCAAAACACCCACTTGTTGAGTCCTTTAGTTGCTCAGACCTGCAATCTTTGTCAGCTTTAGCCTCAGTGGATTGGTGTCGCTGGGGATGACTTTCCACTCTGGTTCAGGGATGGCTGCAGCTACTTTCAGTCTGGAGTGATGTATCCACGGGACCACCTCGGCAACCTTCACTGCTGTGGGGGTTGATAACAGGACAAGGTAAGGACCTCTCCATTTTGGGCCTAGTGGGTCATTTTTCCACTCTTTTACCCAAACAGAGTCACCTGGACAATACTTATGCAGTGGGGGATATAAAAAGTGAGGTAGATTATCTCCCACCCAAGTATTCAGCTTTTGCATAGATTGACCCAACAACACATCTTGTTCATTCAATTTAGTTTTTCCCAATGCCCGAAGGTCCCTGTCACGACCGACTACGCGCGCTGCTGCGAAAAACGCCAGGTTAAGCCGCTCACTATCTGTCTATCCTAGACCCAGATAATCACTCGCGCTTATCTACCCGTCCCGGCCACACTTTCTCTCACAACAGGCACGTAGAGCGCGATATACTGATCCCAGGATTGCAACGCAGTACAAGTCTTCTCCTGAAGCACGTACTAACTACGTCTCCCACAATCCCTGCAGTCTCTTTTTCCTATTCTATTAGTAATGCTGCCACCAGTCCTCATGGACACCACGCGCGTCGCGACTGGAGACGCAGGGCTTAAACAAACGCACTGTCTCCTGACGACCGCAACTCGCAATTTCTTATATATAACCGAGCTTAAAGCAAATAGCAATACTCCCAATCTCTTAGTTAGCGTGGATCTCATCAGCCAGAGTCAAAACTTAAATATGTTTTTGTTTATTTATGATATAGAAAAAATCACAGTGCTTTGTTACAGAAAAAATTATAACTAGAATAAATCAATTAATTACACACTACACAGCAAATAAAAGAAAAAAGGGTGAACCATAGAGCATTACTTACGAAGAGCTATTCCTTAAACTAGCATCAATGGTCTCCTGGAGCCTGGAGATAGAGCATGGACAGATCAGTCCTCTTTCGAAGGTACCCCAAGTGATCAGCCCAAGCACATGGCCAGTTTTCAGAATTTATACCCTTCCTGATCCTTCCAGCCCACCCCCAAATGGCCCAGTGTCCTGCACTACATTTCCCAGAGTCCCCTTTGCTACAGCGCATGTCAATTAATCCTTAATTGCCCAAAAGTGTCCCTCTTCCCCCCAGACCCCCCCTAAGAGAGCAAGGATGTGCTTCCTGTCTTTGAAGATAGGGTCTAGATCTTGGTGCCGTCCTGGCTCCCAAGGTGTGATTTACTATGTCAGTGTGACGGGGGGCCTGACCCGACATGGCACAGAAGGGGTGTGAGCTACTTGAGCAGTTAACAGACATGAACCATGGAAGTATAAACAAAACAAGGGATTTATTTACAACAGTACTATATACAGCAAGGAACCAGAACACCACAATGAAACAAAAGACCTGAGCACTAGAATAAAACCATAGACCTGAACTAAATAAATAAACAGATGAACAACCAAGGACCTGGGAAACTATAGGCAGAAAGACATAAGAGAAATAAACACTAGAGTAACATGAGTGAAAACATAAACCTGTTTAAACCTAGAGAATAAACATGAAATGCAAACATAAATACAAAACAGGAACCATATGAACAAAACAGAATGAATAACCAAGGACCTGGGAGATTATAAACAGATGTAAATACAGAACTGGCGGAGGAGTAAACCCAAAACCTGAAAGTAAAGTAATAAAGGGTAACTTGAACACATACAGGAGAACCTGAGTAACAGATCCCTACCAGAACTGCAAGGTATGTGAATAAGGATCAAGGAGATCAAGGAGATCAAGGCGATCAAGGCTTCGAACAAAGCAGACTGAAACATCAGAATGAGGCAGCGCCCTTCTTAGGGCGATGCCTGCTTATATAGCACATGACTAAATGAAAACAATTAAGAGTCCAGGTGAGGTCCAGGCTTGGACGTGAACCAAATGTCCAGAACTAAATGCAATGTCCATGGAAGCCAGAGGGGGCGCCAGATGTGCTAGAATGTCCAAAAACATAACTGGCAACTCCCACCTCTGCCAGAGGGGGCGCAGGACGTCACAGTCAGTGTACAAAAGAAATTCCCTTTTTACAGCTACGTGTTATATCCTCCCCCCAGGGGAGAAAGCTAACCATTTTAGCAGGTCTTTCTCAACAGCTGAAATGTAATCAAAATGGTCAAACACAAATATGAATATAACTCTATATGGAGGAGATATGTATAAACAGGCAGATAGACACATATATACAGGCAGACCCTTATATAGATAGAAATACAGATCTAATCTGCCACAGTCCCCCCTTAGCCCATTAATCAGAGGGGTGGGCCACCCAAACATGAGTTCGTACGGACTTAGCTTCAATTGGGGGGTTGGCCTGCATCTAATATGCAATAAGACTATCGGTAGCACCTCCAACCAGCCCAGTGACGTTTCTTGGCACAGTTTTGACATCAGAGTCTTTAGTGTTCTGTTCATACACTCGACTTTTCATGAGCTCTGGGGCCTGTAGGCTGTGTGTAGCTTCCAGTAGACATGTGCATTCGTTTTAGTACTAAAACGATTTAGTCAGAATTTTGGGATAATTTAGTTTTAGTATGACTCAAGAGAAACGAAACTGCTCAGTACATAAAACGAAAGAAACTAAAATAAAATCCACTACATTTTAGTTTCAGTCCTTTTTGTGATATTACATTGAGTGAAGGAGACCAGCAATGAAGAGCGCAACATCCGAAGTTCTGCACCCTCCACATGCCAATGCAGTAGGATGTTCTATACAGAGAGGGGCATTAATTAATGCAGGAGGATGTTCTATACATTATACAGAGAGGGGTATTAATGCAGGAGGAGGTTCTAAACATTATACAGAGAGGATCCTTTTTTTTCAGCCCTTTAAATCCAGTGTCTGTGAGCACGGAGATCAGCTGCTTGTTACATTATCTATCGGTACAATGTATCAGGCTCAGTTGTTACAGTAACTGACTGTAACAGCGCTCAGAGTTTCAGTAAAACAAGGAAATAATATTGTTCTAACCTCTTATATATAAAAATATTATTTACTAGTTTTACTGAAACTCTGAGCGCTGTGATGAGCAGCAGTCAGTTACTGTAACAGCTTTGCCTGACACGGGGCAGTATTACAATGTTGGTGCTAACTTAACCAGAGCTGTTGTAAACTGAAAACCTCCATAGGCTATAATAGCTCTGGAAGTTTACAACAGCTCTGGTTAAGTTAGCACCAACTATATAATATGGCCCACATTGTGCTGAGAGTGAGAGATACTGTAACAAGCAGTGATCTCAGCCCTCTGAGGAGCCACTACAATAGTAATTGTATCCATTGGTTTTCAGATGAATGAAATTAGTTTTCATACTAAAGAACTGAAAACGAATTTCTTTAGCAACTAAATAAATTGCATTTTAGGACTAATCCATTAGTTCAAAACGAAATTTTGTGCTGTGCACATGTCTAGCTTCCAGGTTATGCCCAGCAGGCGGGCAAGCTGCTGCAAACAGTTCTGTACAAAAGCTGGGCCATTGTCTGACCCGATTTCAAGAGGAAGTCCATAGCGTGGTATAATTTCCTTCATTAGACTCTTCACTACGTCTGCTGTCTTTTCAGTTCTTGTGGGGAAAGCCTCAACCCACCCTGTCAGAGTGCATACCATCACAAGCAGGTATTTGTATCCCCTGCAGGGTGGCAGTACTGTGAAATCTATCTGCAACGATGCCATTGGGGACAGCCCAATAGGCTGCTTCCCTGGAGGCTGAGATGGGCCTGTTCTTGGGTTGTTCTTGGCGCAGGTCACACACTGCTGAGCTATTGCCTTACAAACTACTGACAGTCCAGGCACATAGAAGTGTGGCTCCAGCTGTTGCTCCATCTCCCGGCCTCCATGAGTGCTAGCATGGAGTGCTCTCACAATCTCAGGGGCCATTGTTGCAGGTAGAACTCTGTTTGCTGGCCAACTGAAACCATCCGTCTTCTCCATATTCTCCCAGTTCTTCTGTTAGCCACTTCTCCTTTACTGAATACACGGGTGTCCATTCGCTCAGTGGAGCTGGAATTCTTCTTTTGGTTTATAGTGTCGCCAGGCGAAGTACAGCAGGTCTTGCCTCTTCTGCACATCTCTCACCGCCAGCACAAAGTTCATTGCACTTTTCTTCATTCGTGGCAGGTTGTGTTCGAGAAGGATCTCTTTGAGGAAAAACTTTACCAGTGGGGCTTGATATTCTTCAGCTCCCAATTCTCCCAAGCTCAGTAGGACACGTGTAATTCTCAGATTGTTATGAGGGTTGATTGTCAGGTTGTCAAAACGCTCAGCGAAATTTTCTGCTCATTCAACTTCAGTTACTTTCGTATCTTCTCCATCCTCCCCCACTAATTTTACGCCGAAGAACTTCAGCATCATCTTGTATGCTCGACGGAGTCTTTGCTGAATTTCTGAGGTGTTACACATTACACCTCTACAATCCCGTGAAAAGTGCCTAGAGTAGAAATTTCGGCTTTGTTCAAAGGTCGGGAAGAGCCATTGGATATAATCGTGGTTGTCTTCGAGCAATTCAAAGTTGGCATCCCATTTTTGCAGAATTGTCTCGATGAATTCTCCTTTTGGTTCGAATTTACTCCAATTCATATAGAATTCATAGTTCGGCATTGGAACTTGGTCATCTTGCTTGCAGAGGAGGACCCTGGATGCTTGGTAAGGTGGTAGTAGTGGTTTTGCAGCAGACTTCGCAGCTTGGTCTGCTCGTCGATTACCTTTGGTGATTTCCTCGTGACCCTTCTGGTGACCACGATAGTGCATAATGCTGACAGCACTTGGTTTCCATACAGCATCTAGAAGGGCTGCAATCTCAGCAGCATACTTGACTTGTCCTGAGGAAGAAAGTAGGCCTCTCTCCTTATAAAAGCATACTTGGAGTCAGTATAAATGTTCACTCTTTTTCCTTTGGACATAACCAGCGCTCGTCAAGGCCAGTATCTCAGCCAGTTGAGCTGACGTGTGGCCTGGTAAGGGGTTTGCTTCAAGAACTTCCTCTGCTGTAACAACTGCATAGCCGGAGCAGGGACGTGCACTTAGTGGAGGCATGGGAGGCACAGCCGCACCTGCCATTAAGTGATAAATTAATAAACTAAAAACAAACTCACCTGCTCCCCCGCTGTCAGCTCCGTCCTCTGCCTCTGCAGGCATTAGTTTTCCCAGCCTACGCAATTTGCATAGCAGGACGTTTCCCCGCTGCACTAATTGAGTAAACTGCTCAAGATGTGTGCAGCACACGTCAGAGATCACTGCTCATTAGTGCCGCACAGACTGACAGAGCATGGGAAAGCTTGGACCAATGGGAAAGCACCATTGGTCCAAGCCATTCCCAGAAAACCCCTACATTAGAGGACTGCCTCTGATTGACAGGAAGTCTAGCAGTTAGACATGCCCCTTCCTGGCAATGATAGGCCAGGCAGCCCTCCAATGCAGGCTGTGAAAAGATTGCATGATGGACAACCCCTGACTGGCTGCATGGGGAGCTGCAGTCCAGGAGCCTGGCACAGGGGTGTCCTGCTCTGCCACAGCTGAGGATGCCCAGTTATACCCCAGGCTGGTTATTGTCTGCTAACTGGGGCTGGAAGAATGCACAACACATCTGCCCCCCAGGAGGGATCTGAGGGGGTGCAGCAGCAGGAAGCCCTCTTTGCCCAGCTGCAAGGTAAGTGACCTCACGGGGGGTGAGGGAGAGGCCATGGCCATGGCTTTCCTCTGTGCTGATGTTCAGATAATGCTTAGCTGCCAATCTGTATGATGTATTGTACCTCTAGCCAGGCTGCCTGACGAGGGACAGGACAGGTGGGGGACTCAGCAGATGCAAAGTTGCCAGCAAGTAGGCTTGTGCACCGATTATTTTTTTCGGTTAGATTCTGTTCGATTTGTTCGGATGTTTAAAATTTTCGATTCGGCTCGTTTCGACCGATTTCTGTTTCGATTCGGTTCGGCTCGTTTTTCGTGTACATTTTTTTTCGGAATATCGACCATTTTTCGTGTTTTCGGGTCACTTTGCTCGTTTTTTGTCTCGACTTTTCGGAAATTTCGGAAATTTTCGTTTTTTCGGAACTTCTGTTCTCCTCGTTTCAAAGTGTCTACGATAATTCTGGCGATTCTATCGTGTTTTTTTTTTATTAAATAAAGATCCTTTTTTTCTTCTTATGAATAATTGAATATACATTTCACAACTTTATTTAATCATATTAAAATGGTATGAAAGCCAAGGAACAAAAAAAATGAACAAAACGATTTAAAAAACGCTAAACTGACCCGAATGCCACAAGAAACAAGTGATACGCATTTACAAATACAAAATTTACAGAATCAGCGATATAACCGATAATAGTTAAATATACGATTTCCAGAATTACCGAAATGGAACCGAAATCACGAATGGAACCGAAATCATGAATAGAGCAAAAATAAATTTCGATTTGACACATTTCAAGTCCATTCGAAAAATCCCAAAATTTTTCGTTTCGGCTCGGAAAACTTTTCGGATCTATCGGTTTTCGGGTCCGACCCGATTCGGAAATTGGGCCAAATCCGAAGACACGAATCGGGAAATTTCGTGAAAATTCTGAAATTCCGAAACCCGAAACGCACATCCCTACCAGCAAGACTCTCTCAACTCCTCTTCTACCAGGGCTGTCAGATCACAGCGTGTGCTTCATGGGTCACTGGCTTTGGGCTGTGGTGTCAGATCTCCATTTTGCTCCCTGTCAATGCCTGAAAGTGCTGCCCTGCAGTGTGCAGAAGTCAGGTTGGGTCAGTGGCTTGCTTTCCCTTCAGTATAATATGAATAACGCAAAATGTATAGGTGCTTTAAGGAAACCTAATGGATGTGGCCAGGCTCCTCTTAATACTTTTGTTATAGGGGCAGCATATAGAGCGGTGTGTGTGTGTGTGTGTGTTCTTACAGTGCCAGTCTCTTTACACACCCTTTCTTTCACGTGTGTGTGTTTTTTGGTTTTTTTTGCCAGGGGCAAGCGTTGGCTTAACATTTTATGCTCAAAAAAAATAAAAAAAATCAGGGTTATTCAGAGAGGTGAAAACCTTGAATTGGCAGGAAAATGAACAGCCAATTTGGAAAGTGAGATAAATGGGAGAATTTTTCTGGTTTAACTTCTCCAGTCATTCTCCAAGGTTTTCACCTCTTTCTGAATAACCCTGATACAGGGTCATTCTTCTGCTTTTCACCGCTCTCTGAATAACCCTGATACAGGGCTATTCAGAAAGAGGTGAAAACCTTGAATGACAGAAGTTAAAATTCTAGGTCAAAATAGTCAAACCAGAAAAATTGTCCCATTTATCTCACTTTCCAAATTGGCTATTTGGTCTAGATTTTTCAATGAGCTATTTGGTCTAGAATCTGTTTCTCAACTCGTTTCCTCGGCCTGGTTTGCCAGATATGTGAAGCACAGGTGATATGATTTGCTGCTCAGTGATTGCAGTATTCAGTCTGCATTTTCCCAAGGTGATCTGAAAAATCTAGCCTGTAGTGGATCCTGAGGACTGGAGTTGAGAAACCCTGGTCTAGATTGTTCATTCTCCTGCCAATTCTCAAGGTTTTCACCTTTCTCTGAATATTCCCGATATTGAATCATTGTGCTGGCTACACTATCAGGGTTATTCAGAGAGAGGTGAAAACCTTGAATTGGCTGGAGAATGAACAATCTAGACCAAGGTTTCTCAACTCCAGTTCCCAGGACCCACTACAGGCTAGATTTTGCAGATCACCTTGGGAAAATGCAGACTGAATACTGCAAACACTGAGCAGCAAATTATATCACCTGTGCTTCACATATCTGGCAAACCAGGCCGAGGAAATGAGTTGAGAAACAGATTCTAGACCAAATAGCCCATTGAAATATCTAGACCAAATAGCCAATTTGGAAAGTGAGATAAATGGGAGACTTTTTCTGGTTTGACTATTTTGACCTAGAATTTTAACTTCTCCTGTCATTCTCAAGGTTTTCACCTCTTTCTGAATAGCCCTGTATCAGGGTTATTCAAAGAGCGGTGAAAAGCAGAAGAATGACCCTGTATCAGGGCTATTCAGAAAGAGGTGAAAACCTTGGAGAATGACTGGAAATTAAACTTCTAGGTCAAAATAGTCAAACCATAAAAATTCTCCCATTTATCTCACTTTCCAAATTGGCTGTTCATTTTCCTGCCAATTCTCAAGGTTTTCACCTCTCTCTGAATATCCCTGATAGAGTAGCCAGCACAATGATTATCAGGGATATTCAGAGAGAGGTGAAAACCTTGAGAATTGGCAGGAAAATGAACAGCCAATTTGGAAAGTGAGATAAATGGGAGAATTTTTCTGGTTTGACTATTTTGACCTAGAATGTTCACTTCTCCAGTCATTCTCAAGGTTTTCACCTTTCTGAATAGCCCTGTATCAGGGTTATTCAGAGAGCGGTGAAAAGCAGGCGAATGACTGGAGAATGGAAAATTCTAGGTCAAAATAGCAGATCATGAAAGGGAAAAATTTTCTGGTTTGGCTATTTTGACCTAGAATTTTCCATTCTCCAGTCATTCTCCTGCTTTTCACCTCTCTGAATGAATAACCCTGTATGAAAACAAGTCCAGGTACAAGGACCCAGGACTGTAGATCCTTCATTTAAGAAGTCTTTACCAATGCAATTTAGAAGGCCTATAATTGTTCTGTATAAAGGTCTGTGGGAACAGAATCGGCTTCCAGTCAGTCCTTACTCGCAGTGTCTGTCCTTCTGATGTACTAAATGCCTGAAGCCTCCTCTTTGGGAGCTAGAATGTTTTTTGGCTGTTTTGCATTTGTATATCTGGCTCTGATACTCTTGTATCTTTTCATGTTCTGGTGTTTACTATTTAATAAACCCTTTTGTTACCCTGCATACCTGCCTATTTTCACTGCATCCTGGGCTCACAACCCCACCTGCTGCATTAGTCCCAGTCTGAACCCATGACAGAATGAGGAAGTCAAAACCCAGTGAGCTCGCAGTGATTATTGCTTTGGTGGAAAACCTGAAAGAGGCTATAACAAAACAAATCCAGCAGCACCTGGACTCCTTGCTTGAGTATCTGCAGCAGAATTTAAGGGGCACCTCAACCAAGGTGCGCATTCCTTCTACAAAGGAGGGTGCTCGAGGACCTCTGACCCCAGAAGAAATGGCGAGGCGGGCGCTAGAACTCTGCTTCTACTGTGGGGGTCATTCACACAAAATATCTGCCTGCCCATTGCGCCCACCGAAGCCAGGCACAAAATGTATTCCTGTTTCTACCAAGCCCGCACTTCACAAACCTTCAAAGACTTTCCATGTTCAGCCTAGAGAAACCCCTTCCTCCAAACCGGTGCCTACCCAGCCAAAGGTGACTTCTCCAGCCAAGTCTAAAAAACCTGCATCCAAAGAAAAACCTCTATCCAAGCAAGCTCCCAAGAGACCTCCTGTGTCAAAGAGACCTGCCGTCCCTAAGTCGGTACCCCTACCCAAACCGGCCCCCAGGAGACTTCCAATGCCCAAGAGATCTCCAAAACCCAAACTTCCTGTCCCCAGAAGATCTGTACCTGTTATGCCCAGAAGGGTGTCGCTGGACTCCACCTCTGAAGAGCAGTCAAAGTCCTATGGAGACAGAGACCACCATAACCGTGGAAGCAGAACTTCCAACCCCCATGGAGATCACGTGTATCCAAACACCAGGTGTAACAACTCCATTCACTCTTAGCCAGCACATCCTGGCCGGTGTAGCCAAAAATCCTGAATTAAGCCCTCTACCTCCATGCTGTACATATGCCTCCAACGGGACTGTCGTTCGAAGGGTGGTGTTAGATATTAATTCTACTAATGATATATGCTGCTAATTGTCTCTCTGAGTACCTGTTAACATTGACCATTAATCTAGTCTGGTCTTCTCTGTCTTTAGGCCTTTTGCTCATGATACCTAATTCTGCTTTTAATGATGATCTTTTATTCTGCTGTCTCAGCTAACTCTGGTTTTCTGTACCTTGATCATTTCTGCTCATCTCATTTATTGACATAACTTCTTTGACCGAGCCGATTATTGATTTGTTCCTAAAGACGAGTTCATGTCGACCTGACCAATGTTAATTGATAACTTGCTACGTGCGGTGATGGCTTTCACTATTAATTAATCTAAGCCCCATCTTTTAATATACTTTAATGCAATGTATGTTTCTGATTGATGAGCTGCGTCTCACCCGATATTGTACCACCCTGTGTCCTCCCCATTCCTCCCCTTCTCTTTTCCTGTATCCTCCCACCTGAATCCTTTAAAAGACCTATCTCAAGAATAAATCAATAGAATGATTGCACACGAGATACTGCTTGTTCGTGTCATTCCTTCTCCGATCGAGTGGCGTCTGATACATTGAAGGAGAGGTGTTGAAGATAGGTGTCAGGAGAACACTTACAGAATGGTATCAGAAGTGGGATCCTGTGATTGGGTAAATTACTAGTCCTTTTGACTATTTTACCTGCTCAGTAGGATTACGCATCCACGTTTAGGGTTACGAGCTGCTTTTATTCAGAGCGACTACGTATCCCACTATCCAGGATAGTGTTGCGGCAAATGCTAACGGAAGCAGGTTGCCTTATCTGGAGCACAGTGTATGCCCAGAAGTGATTGATCGGTGCTGCGGGACACGACAGTAAGTATATAGAAGTGCGCACAGGTTTTATTTGTTTTTGCTTGTATTTAGTGATAGTATAGTTAGTTGGGAGATAGCGACACTCTCTTCTGTGTATCAGAGCCACACACGCTGCGAGGCTGGTTGTTTGCATAAGGGAGTGGGGATTGCATGGGCCAAGATATCAACGCAACTGAGTATGTGTAAATCTCTGATGTATGCCGTTTTCTGTGCTTGTGTTTTGTGATTGAATAAGTACTATATCTTATCTTGTGACTGTATAAGAACTGTTCAAGAAACATAGAACTGTATATGGTTTTTGTAGACTTTGTTTGTGTAGTCTTTTCTACATAGGTGTTATGATGGGTAACTCCAGCTCCAATGAACAAAGGGAGAAAGTGCCTGATTTCGAGGCACTACCGAAGGAAACAACGAAAGGGGGAAAACCCAAGATCCGATATCGTACCAGTCGGAGCCTGCCGAAGTCAGCGGGTAACTGCACAAATGCCCCAAAGGATCCAAAGACGTTTCCAGATGAAACTCCTTTCGAATACGTAGGTCGTATCGCTGGTGCTTATTATACGATTCCATTTACAGATCTTCTCAATTCTTGGACGATCAGCCTTATGTCCACAGACCCGTTTCCAGCAAAAGGGGCAATGGATGAGTGGCACATTAAGATGATTAAAGGTTTGTGTCTGAATGATAGAGATGCCTTCCCTTGGTTTACGGGAGACCCCAAGTGGGACAAGAAGTACATGAAGGAATGTGGTAAGGTATGGGTTGAGTTAGCCCCTGGGACAAAAGCACCCAAGTACATCCCTACTGCACCTACACCCATACCACCAGCATATGTACCCCTGTACCCACCAACATCCACTTTGTTTCCACACACTACGAAGCCAGAAGTGCTGGCCTCGGCCCTACAGGCCTGTTAAGAGATAGGGCACTCAGCTCCAGCTGGGGGTGACATTGGTCTAAAACATGCACACGTTCCGGGGATGGGGACATTGGTATGGGGGAACAGGTACAGTATCCAAAAATAGAAGCGTCCGCAACGGGAGACATGTTTATGGGAGGGATTAATGTAGACTTAGTCCGTGGTGACCGTGATCGTCACCCCCCCCTCTACGATATGAAGATGAAAAATATCCGTTTATGTCAGCAGGTGAACACATGATCACAGTCCCAGTAGATATGGCTGTGATAAAGGAGCCCCAGACCCGGTAAAATCACCTACAGCCACTGTACAGTACCTAAAGAGAGCTACAAAAGGACTTTAGGTTTACTGTAGTAGACTATAGAATGATTATAAATGGTGTGATGGAAGGTTTAGATGGGAACAGTGTCCATTACTCAATGAGGTGGCGGTAACGAATTACACAGAATACCCTTTGAGAACACCGATTAAGATAGATGAGATGTGGGCATCTGTGTTAACTGAATGGATTGAGATGCATGGTAATCGTAAGTCGATGGCTGCTGTCCTAGCTTATAAGCAGGAGAAGAATGAAAGTGCAACGCAATTTGTGAAACGTTTTCGTGCGAATTGGAAAGAAGATGGTGGACTGACGAGAGATGGTGAAATGTATGTACAGACGCTGGTGAATAACCTGTTGCCTGATGTGCAGAGATTGGTGAAGCAAATGGTTGATAATTGGCCTACGCAATCGCCTGATGATATAGAAAGAACACTACAGGTAAAAGATGCAGCTGGGTGTTTTGAAAGGAATGTTAAAGATGGTAAAAGTATGTTGCTAGCGTTTCAAGGACAGTATAGAGGAAGTTGGAATAGTGGACAGCAGCAGAGAGGAAGATCAGGATATCATAACCAGGGAGATAGAGGAGGATAGGATGCGCAGCATGACGATAGGCCATTTCCGAGCACAGTGACCAGCACTGGCAGATCGACAACAGGATGGGTACCCACCACAACAGCCTAGCCCCTACCATGCTGCACAACATAGTGACACAAGGGATTCACAGTCCAGACATCAGATTGACTGGCAAACACAAAACAGACAATAAGGCTGCCTGGAAGGAGACGCCCGCAGTCTAGTCCAGATTACCAATGCCCATACTGAACTACCACTCATTCAAATCCGAGTGGAAGATCAGTGTATCCCGTTCTTGGTTGATACAGGGGCCACCATGTCTACCATATTGGGTGAGTGGTATAATGGTGACCTGGAAGATGCCGAGCCTTCTATGGGAATCAATTGGGTCTTGACTAAAACCAAACGAACCACACCTTTACGCATATGGGATGACGATGGGAATGTAATTACCAAACAAAGTTTTTCCATCCTCCCCACATGTCCAGTGAACTTGTTAGGGCGTGACGTGTTGGGTGACTTAGGTATACAGATCACATGTGGGCCAAAGGGAGACCTTGACGTTACATCACCTTACTCATGTTTCCAGACAACCACATCAACCCGTACGTATGGGACACGACATTTCCCTGCACTTACCGTTCCTGAGGCCTTGACTGACGTACCAAAAACAATATGGGCAGAACATGCATACGATGTAGGACTGATTGACTGTACACCTTTCAGAGCTACACTCAAACCTGGTACAGGGCATGTATACCAAAACAATATCCATTAGGACCAGCTAAAACAGAAGGCATTAGAAAATTTATTCATAGGTTCCTAGAAGCTGGTATCCTGAGACCAATAGTATCACCTTACAACACACCAGTAAATCCAATTCCCAAGGTTGAGGGTTTCCGCTTCACCCAAGACTTCAGAGCATTAAACAAGGTCATCATTCCCATAGCGCCTATTGTGCCTGACTTACACTCACTACTCACATCCATACCAGCTACAGTCATAGACCTGTCCAATGCCTTCTTTTCTATACCAGTGGACAGGGAGACACAGCCCTTGTTAGCCTTCACATTTGAAGGAGCGCAGTTCTGTTGGGAGCGACTCGCGCAGGGTTTCGTTGACAGCGCTTCTGCTTATTGTAGAGCTCTCCGTGAGACCCTCAAAGAGTGGGCGCCGCCGTCTGGTTCAGTCCTATTGCAGTATGCGGATGACTTGTAGCTCAGACGCAGATGCATGCAAGCAGGATACGTCAGCCCTGCTCGTGCACCTTGCACAAGAGGGACATAAGGTTTCCTTGTCAAAATTGCAGTATTGCCAGCCAAAGGTCACATACCTGGGTTTCACGCTTTCCCCAGGTATGTGACTCTCGTATAGAAGCTCTTTCACAGCTGGCCCAGCCCACCAGCAAAACAGACATGATGAGCTTTCTAGGTATGGTCAATTTCTGCAGACACTGGATTCCTGATTGCTCCCACTATGACAATATTTTGCGTAAAGCTACCAGACAGGACGCACCAGATATGCTGATCTGGGACGAGTCCATGTGCGCCGCATATGAAATGTTACAGGTATTGTTGTCATCCACTCCTGCTCTAGGTTTGCCTAATTATCATGTACCCTTTCACCTCTATTGTCGAAGAATGTACAGCCATGGCGGCGGTACTGGCCCAGGTTCATGGAGGTGTTCTAAGGCTGACAGCATTCATTTCAAGGGTGTTGCCTCTCCCAGTACAAGGTATGCCAGCATACTTAAGAGGTGTAGCAGCATGTGCAATGGCTGTAGAAGCCGCACAAGCCATCACATTATCACATGATACTGTGTTACA
Organism: Leptobrachium leishanense; assembly: GCA_009667805.1. NCBI lineage: Eukaryota > Metazoa > Chordata > Amphibia > Anura > Megophryidae > Leptobrachium > Leptobrachium leishanense. The sequence continues at coordinate 102,139,217 of CM019069.1, read as the reverse complement.
TACACCACATCACGTACTGAAAGTACTGCACAACTTGACCACACAACATGTGACCGCACAACGACTCTCAGGATATGAGATAATCCTTACAGCCACACAAAACCTGACTGTCAAGTACTCATCACCAACCTCAGGTCCCATACATGCACTAAACAGCCTACTTAGGTTACGTAACACACCAGAAGATGACGAACATGACTGTTTGCCTCTCATACATGCAGTAACCTCCCCACGTATGGATCTTATGTCTACACCACTAGAGGGTGAACACATACGTCACATATTTGTTGATGGTTCATGCCGTAGGCCCACAGATAATACATACATGACAGGATATGCAGTGGTAGAATTACCAGACATGATACATGATTCAGGAAGAATATCACAAGGATCAGCACAAGCAGCAGAACTGATAGCACTGACCAGAGCATGTGAGTTGTTCAAGGATAAGGAAGTAACAATATATACAGATTCCAGGTATGCTTTTGGAGTGGTGCATGATTTTGGTGTATTGTGGACGAGATGAGGATTTCAGACAGCTGACGATAAGACGATAGCACAAGCAGACCTCATAACTGACTTGCTTGAGGCCATACAGTAACCTGCTAGGTTAACTGTAGTTAAGTGTAAAGGACATGCCACTGATGGTTCTTTCCAAGCAAAAGGAAAGTTTGCTGACATCATCTCGAAAGAAGCAGCTGACACAGACGACACAACAAACATCATACAGACACACTTCTTTCTTGCTCCACCAACACTTCCCAGTGAAACATTGCTCCTAGAATTAAAGGCAGTTGCTGCTCCAGATGATGTATCCTTCTGGCAGTCACAAGGTTTGACAATAGATTCCACAGGACTATTGTCCAAAGATGGAGTGGTTGGGCTACCCAAAGCCGCAGCACCCGTCTTCATAGCACAGTTCCATGGTATTGGCCACCGTTATTGGCCACCGTGGGATTAAACGCACATGTACAGAACTGGCTAAGCGTTTTTTGTTTTCTGATATGACATCTATGGTGCAGGCCCAAATCAGTCAATGCTTGACCTGCGCCCACAATAACACACAAGGTAAAAGAGTAGGATTACATGAACATCTAATCCCAGCTCAGGGTCCCTTTCAGGAATTACAGCTAGATTTCACACACATGCCAACAGCCAGAGGTGGAGTCAAATATCTACTTGTTATAATAGATAGGTTCAGCAAATGGCCTGAGGCCTTTGCTGTTACCAGAGAGGATGCAAGAACAACAGCTAAGATTCTATGCAAGGAAATCATACCCAGATTTGGTTGTCCAGTGACAATCGATTCTGATAAAGGTCCAGCATTTACCTCAAAACTTGTTCAACAAGTGGTTAATTTAATGTCAATACAGTGAAAGTTTTACATCCCGTACCACCCACAAAGTTCCGGCCTGATCGAACGCCAAAACCGTACCATCAAAGATAAGATAAGGAAGGCCACACAAGGTACATTCACTAATTGGCCTGATTACCTGCCTGCCATATTGGCAGAGATCAGAATGAGGGGGCGTGGTCAAGCCGTCGACTGAGATGGCCGCTTGAAGCCCGAGCTCCTGCCATTTGCACCATACAACGCCTTCCTCAAAGCCTGCCTGGACATGGGTAAGGGCAAAAAAACGACCCCTAACACCCCTGCTTCAAAGACACCCGCAGGTCCATCTTGTGGCACGCTGGATGCGTTCCTTCTCCCCCCGGACCCGACGGATGGGGATCAGGCCTGCTCCAAAATGGGGGCGGCGGCCGTTGCTTCATCGTCGCCTCCTGTTGCTCCGGACGAAGGGACCCTGCAGCGCCTGGAAGCTCTCCTACATACCCTCCCGACCCGCGAGGACATTCACAGGCTGATCGCTACGGTTCAGGACACATTTAAGGCGGACCTAACGGAGGTAAGGGGAGAAATCTCTGACCTTGAGACCCGACTCACTGTAATGGAGGCGCGGACAGATACCTGCACCCACGTGGAAACCACTGAACACTCTATCTCCACCATGAGGCGTCGAATTGACGACCTCGAAAACTGCTCCAGACGCCACAATATTAGGGTGAGAGGGATCAGAGAATCTGTAATTAATGTGAAAGCCCGACTGGTATCGATCTTTAATATGCTCTTGGGGGAAGAAGCAGTATCGACGGCTGACATCGACCGGGCGCACAGGGCACTGAGAGCACCGCAAAACCCACCGGCTCCACCTAGGGACATAATATGCCATCTGCCTAACTACCAGCTTAAGGCGGCAATAATGGATAACGCTCGAACCCGACGTGTCTGGCGCTTTAAGGATGACGACCTCGAGCTGTACCACGATCTCTCACCGTACACTTTATTAGCACGGAGGTCGTTACGCCCCGTCACCGCGCTACTACGTGAGGCGAATATGCCGTACCGCTGGGGACACCCATTCTCACTACAAGTCCGAATTGATAACCGCCTGCACAGTATTTTCTCCCCAAGCGACGTGCCATGGTTCCTGGAGGCCCTACGGTTCCCGCCGACGGAGGTACAGAATTGGGAGGTGGATCAACCGTATATGTCGCCCCCACTAGAAGGAGGTCGGCCGCAACGACCACCACGCGCGGCTCGCAAATCAAGAGAGGTCTTGCCGGATCGTTGCTCCTCGAGGACGGGATCTGCTGCCGGGTCGGATGGGGCGGATTAGGAGTTATGTCACTACTCAAGATATATCAGCTACTAAGATGATGGTGGTCACTGCTACCTTTTTGCCCCCGCTCCCCCTCCCCTTTTGGCCACACTCTGGTCGTCATTGAACTTCGCCACTTCAATTCGCTAGATCTCCCTTCCACCTTCCTACGTTTGAACGGGCCAGAGGGAGAAGATAGACCGTGAATGCCCATACTGGAAGGAAGGATGCCATACCTTTTCTACGAATCAATATGTAGCATGTGATGGCTGCCAACGAACCTAAAGGTGACACTCACGAGAGAACTCTGAGGGTTTTTTTTTTTTTTCTCGCTGATCAAACGGTGGGGCTGTAAGTCTGAACACGACCAATCGCACTATATTTTCGCCCGCTGCCGCCACCTCCATACTGCCCTCACTCCTTCTTTTACCTAGTGGACATTGCTCTCCCGCCGCACCGACTCATCGGACACTTCCCATGCAAGTATTCCACTGGGATGGTTGAGATGTGTGGGGCCTGGGGGGGTTGTTGGTAATGCTTGGGGGGGGGGGTTGTGGTTTTTTTTTTTTTTTTCCCTCTCACTCTGTCACCTTATGCATGCCGGACGCGTGTGAACACACGACCAAAGGGGGTCATTAAGCACTAACATGCAGGTATCTTACTTGACGGGGGGGCGGAGGGGTGGGAGCAGTTTTTACTTCCTTTGGGTGTTATATATATTTCATGTTATAGATCGCTGTTTATATAAGTTTGTATGCTCTATGCCTATGTCTTTACGGCCATATCAGCTTTATGGTGCAATGGCAACGGCTGTTATGGCTGATTTGTGTGTTTTTTATTTCCTTTTTCTTTAGAGTGTTTTGCTAGATAGATTTGTTGTTTAAAATACACAAGTTCGTTAATTCACACCAGATACAGGTGGCTTGACCTGATTCTCCCCCAACGAGGTTTCGCGCATTTCGTCTTCTGAGGGAGTTGCTGGTTCCCCATTGCAGGGTCTGGTGTCTCGTGCCTCAGAACGGCGCTGCCTCACCAGTGATTTCCCCCTCTCCTTACCTTCTTTCCTACTGTACCACTCCTACCCACGTTTCCCAAAGCCTCCCCATACGCCCTTTCCCTACTTTCCTTTTCACTCCCTCTCACTTTAATCTCCCCCCCTTTTTTTTTTTTTTTTTTTGCTTTTTGCTTTGGCCTTTCCTTCTTCGTACACTTGTCCTGTCCGCTTCCTAACCAGTTTGGTTGGGGTCTTTCTTCTCCGTTCTTCTCAAGACCTAGCCCGGCGGGGAGATGTTCGCGCCCCGGGATCTCCGCCTCACGTCATATAACGTGAGGGGTTTAAATACTCCAGAAAAAAGGTCTAAACTGTTTAGGGAGCTGCGGTCGATGCGGACGTCGGTCGCCCTGCTGCAGGAGACCCATTTCCGTCTGGGGTCGACTCAGGCACTGCAACACCCGGACTATCCCCTGGGATATTTTGGTAGCTATTCGGAGGGCAAGTCTAGGGGGGTTGCGATTTTGATTTCTCGCCTTATCCCATTTGAGGTAGAGGATACGTTGACAGACCCGAGTGGGAGATATATCTTCGTGAAAGGACGGATAGCGGGAACGTTCTATACATTTGCTTCCATATATCTCCCTAATACCGCGCAACATCGTTCACTGCAGCGCATACTTACCTCCCTGAGAGATTTCCAGAAGGGATGCCTTTACGTAGGGGGGCGATCTGAATGTACCCCTGGATCCACGAGTGGATACCTCCACCCGGGTCTCTGGAGTTCCGCAGAGTACCATACGTCACATACGTCGGACCCTGGACTCACTGCGTCTGGTAGACAGTTGGAGAAGTCTTTAACCCCTTAGACCGCGAGTACACATACTTCTCCACAGTGCATCGCACCTATTCCAGGCTTGATTATCTTCTTGTCTCACATCATTGTTTTTCGGACGTGGTGGATACGCACATTGGGATTCGCACATGGTCGGACCACGCACACACAGTGACCTGACCATAAAATTCCCCCCTTTTTCGCCCCCGCACTGGGTCCTGGCGGCTAAACAGCTCACTCCTCTTGGACACTCAATTCTGCCGGGATGTTTCTATAGCAATTCAGAATTACTTTGCAGAGAATGTTACCCAGGGATGTCCAGGACGGTAGTATATGGGAGGCCACAAAGCAGTTCTGAGGAGGAGTAATCATCGCAAAGGCAACGGCCCTCAAGAAAACGAGACAAACCAACATTTCTGACCTACTCACTAGGCTTCGACCATTGGAACTGGAACACGCTACGACTGGCTCGACAGCCGTGTATGATCAAATACTGCCCCTCCGGAGGGAGCTGCAACAGACGCTGACCGACGATGCGAGACACATGGCGCTTCGGGCAAAAAGCTTTTTTGCATTGAGGGAAAACAAGCCGGGGCGTCTTTTGGCGCGTATTCTCAGACGGCGGAGAGAACTTGCATATATTCCCCGGATTACTACCTCCCAGACCACGACGACGTCGCACCCTGCGGAGATTTTGCAGGCCTTTAGAAACTTCTATCAGACACTGTACAGCCCCCCGGAGGATCGCTCGTCCTTAATGCCTGAGGGATGCCTGCGTACCCATTTGGCGGCCAAGATCGGCGCTCGCCTGACTGCGGTGCAGGCGGAGGCCTTGGGGTCGCCTATTATAGCGGGGGAAATCACGACGGCACTTAAATCCTCTAAGAATGGTAAGACACCGGGCCCGGATGGGTTCCCGGTAGAATACTTTAAAAAGTTTGCTCCTGACCTCCACCCCCATCTTCTGGCCACGTTTAATGCCATTAGAGAGGGGACGGAGCTACCTGATTCCGCCCTCATGGCACATATCACCGTTCTTCCCAAGTCAGGACGTGACCCGCTGTTGTGTGATAGCTATCGCCCCATCTCCCTGATAAATGCAGACGTTAAGTTACTGGCCAAAATCCTAGCGACTCGTCTCAAAACACATCTACCATCCCTGGTTGGTTCAGATCAGGTAGGTTTTATCCCCGGCCGGATGGCCAGAGATGCCACCACTAGGGCCCTGGACGCTATCAGAGTGGCCCGCAATTCGGATACTCCTCTGCTTCTCCTATCAACAGACGCAGAGAAAGCGTTCGACAAAGTGGATTGGCAATATTTGTTCGGAACACTTGAGGAAATGGGGGTGGGTAGGGGCTTCTTGACTTGGCTTCAGGCTTTATATCGCAACCCGACAGCTCGTGTTAGGGTGAATGGGGCACTGTCGCACCCGGTTAGCATTCGGAGGGGGACCCGCCAGGGATGTCCGCTTTCCCCATTATTATTTGCACTCTCCTTGGAGCCTCTACTGCAATCGATTCGATGCAATCCCCACATCACGGGGGTAAAGGGTAGAGCACTGACACATAAAGTCGCAGCGTACGCCGATGACCTACTCTTTTTTCTGACTGAACCCCAGACGTCTCTCGTGGCCATACTCCAGGAATTGAATGTCTATGGAACCCAGGCTGGACTGACGATTAATAAGCACAAATCTGAGATGCTGGACATCTCTTTGACACCGGCACAAGCGACATGGGTGAGCAGGTCCTGCCAATTCCGCTGGTGCGACGGACGGATGAAATACCTCGGTATTTGGCTTACCACAAACCCATCTAAACTATATGACTGTAACTTCCTGACGCTACTCACAACCATTAAGTCTGATCTACTCCAATGGCAAACTAAGTATATTTCATGGCTAGGCAGAGTGAATGTTCTCAAAATGAATATCTTGCCAAGAATACTATATACCATGCAGGCTATACCCAAGGTCCTACCATCGAGCTTCTTTGCCACACTGCGGTCGATGTTTACGACTTTTGTATGGCCGCGTTCTCGCCCTCGAGTCCGGCTGGACACGTTGAGTCTTCCTAAGAATGGGGGAGGTCTAGCCCTCCCAGACATTCGCTCTTATTACTACGCAACCCACATGGCGCGGGTCTTGGACTGGATGCAACTTGCGTCAGAGCAGAGGTGGCGTGATCTGGAGGAGAAGGAGGCAGGGCGTCCTTTATGGACTCTGCCTTGGCTCCTTTCGGACTTGGGAGGCCTGAATATTGCCCACGACTCTACAGTGCACGCAACGTTGCGTCTTTGGCACCAAATTCGAGTACGTTTCACTCTCTCCTCGGCGCCCTCTCCCTTGCTTCCTCTGGAACACAACCCGGAATTTACGCCGGGCGTGAGGGAGACCCTGAGACAACGGTTGACGCAGGGTGCCAGAGTGAGCGCCCTTTCGGTTCTCCGCGATGGCGCTTTTGCTAGTCTGGAGGGTGCATCTGGAGATCCACCGCCCGCGCTTTTGGACCAATTTAATTTCCAACAGATTCAGCATTACCTACGGCGGGTCCCTGGAAACACGAAGCTGACGCGCCCTCTCACACATTTCGAAACACTCTGCAGCCGGGGACAGAGGGTGGAGCATGCTGTTTCTACCTTCTACCTCCTCATACGGGGTGTGGGCCCGGTGGTACCTTCCTATATGGGGCGATGGGAGAGGGAGCTGGGGGAAGAGATCACACAAGAACAATGGAACAAGATACTTATCTTGGTTCACTCTGGGTCTCAGACCATGGCAATTGTGGAGACCTCATTTAAACTTCTGACCTTCTGGTACAGGTCTCCCCACCTCCTCTGCCGGATTGGCGCCTCGGATACCGCGCGTTGCTGGAGGGGGTGCCTACAGACGGGTACATACCTGCACGTCTGGTGGTCCTCCCGCCCATTTGGCACCGTATTGGAGGATGGTGAGACATGATGATCAAGGACAAATGTGACTTCGACTTGCCTTTTACACCAAAACGTTTTTGTTACTAGTTATAGACCTTCCGGCTGCAGCCCTGAAGAAATCACTACTGCTTCGTATATTGCTGTGTGCACGATTGCTAATACCGGCACACTGGAGGTCGGCGACGATCCCAACTCGTGCTGAGCTCATGGCACGAGTGAGTGGGCTGCGGGGTGCCGAGGAAACAATGGTGCTGAGCGCAGATGCCAGGGAACGATTCACGCAGACGTGGTTCTATTGGGGTGGCTGAGCGGGGGGGACGTGCGTCTGGGTCGGCCGTGGCTCTCTCCTCTTAGCTCTGATGTAGGTGACCATGTGGAGCTGCTGGACTAGGGTGCTGTCCCATATGGCTTCACTCTGTACGTCCCCCGGGGTGCGACCTCGCCGGGCTGGGGAGGACAACCTCATTCAATCCTCTTTATACCTCCATTTATTTTATTTTACTTTACAATAGCCCTCTGACTCTTCACTTCTCTTTCACACATCTCCTCTTCTTTAACCTTTCTCCTTTCCTCTTACTGTCATAAGTTACCCTTCCCCCCTTACCCTCAACCCCTTTCCTACCTTCCTTTTCCCTGTGTCAGCAATTTATTTCTCCATTTGGAACGATTATTCTACCTGGATTTACATGGTCCAGCACATGTATCGGCAAACCTGATGATTGGAACGGCACAATGTACCGGTGGTTGGGCCTTACTCAGGCCACCATCGCGGCGTATTACTTTCTTGTCGATTTGTCTTCCTGTGTCATTCCCAATTGCCTGGCCATGCGCCAACAACCCGAGCTCATTAATATGTACACGGACATTGTAATTTCAAAGTTTTATTTTCTGTATGCTTGACTTTATTTGAATAATAAAACCTTTTAAACTCAAAAAAAAAGAGATCAGAATGACTCCAATGGCTCAGACAAAGCTGTTGTCATTTGAGATTCTGATGGGACGACCGTTCCCAACACCGTGGACCAAAGGAGGGCCACCGGTAATGTTATCTGGTGATCTGGAACAGATCCAGGAACATTACGTGGCCCGGTTGATAGAAAAACTGAATCGTGTTTATGGTGATGTGTCTTTGTCTTCTGTTTTTCCTTCTAGTGAGCCAACGCATCCATTCCGCACAGGAGATCAAGTCCTTGTGAAGGAACTACACTGGCACAAGTCTCTGGATCCACCGTACGGTCTTCCGACGATGGTAGTGGCTGTTACCCGTACCGCTGTACTGACGAGTGACTCACCCGCCTGGATACACGCATCACGAGTAAAGGCCGCACCACCAAAGATTCAACCATGGCATTTGCGTTCGCCGGAGGGATCATCTCCATCGGAATGATCACAAAGATCTGTGCCATTGGCTTTCCATTGATCATAGCATTACATATGCTAATCGAATGTTATAATGACTGTGCATGTATTGCTCTTAATCCTTCTTCATGTCCCAATACCTCTGCTGCTACAATACAAAGAAACCGCAGACACTCCGCATATGAGATAGATAATGTGTTCATACAAACCCTACAATCTGTACACAGTGAATCTTACATGAGGAATGAGTCCTGTTGGATATGCGGATATGCCCCACATTCACAACAATATGGCTATCCCTTTATAGGGATAACATGGACTGCACAGATGTTAGCTGACATGATAAAGCATAATCAGACCATGATTACTGATTTCCCTAGTGCACCTGAGGCCAGAGCCGAAATGGAACGCACTAAAGTACATCTTGCTTATGTTATAACAAATGGAACTTTTGCTTTTGTCAACCATGATAATCGTACTAACATACCCGATGTGAATGCTACTCTTGTGTTTGATTACAATGTCCCTCTATGGCTTCCGCGCATGGGTAATGATCCTTTGTGTCCACATACAGACAAGGAAAGACAACAATTAACGAATTGCATGGGTATCTTTTGTTGGTACCTGATAACCACTCTCGTTCAAAGATGTACACCTATAGAGGCTGTTCTAACACAGTACATACGCACCACATACCTGGAAAGTTATGTTATATCCCCACACATAGAACCAGAGGAAAATGTGAATGTTACCATCATTCGCTAGGCTAAGGCTGCTTCCAAGTACCTCATAGCCCCGAACATCACTTCATTGTATCTACAACACCAGGAGGCCAATCCAGGTCTGGTTCTTACCTTACCTGAAGGGGTATATTACCTCTGTGATAAGTGGGCATACAAGACTATACCAGTACACCTAAAGAAACCCTGTTTTATAGGACAGATCATGCCCGCTTTCACTGTCTCTAAGACATTACCCAAGACACATATACGCATCCCAAAACTCAAACGCAAGCGAGCCCTGACAGTGAAATCCTCCACTACTGAAATGTTTTTCCTATCTCTGATGCCTGCTTTTGGTGTTGCTCGCTTATTTACTAAACTGAACTTGCTTGCTATAGAAGTAGATGCTGCGTTCAATACAACCCGAGGAGCCCTACAGTTGATTTCATCTGAACAGGAACAAATAAGATTGGTCACATTGCAGAATAGAATGGCCCTTGACTACCTGCTAGCCGCAGAGGGTGGGGAATGCACTAGAATAGGCTCCTCCTGCTGTTCCTGGATCCCTGATAATTCAGGGGTGATACACCACGAGTTAGACAACCTAGAGAAAGTTCAGTCCCATATCCGGGAGAAGGCACGTGGTCTGTTCGATGGATGGGATTGGTCCTTAGGTATTGGTTCCTGGCTAGGATCCATGGGTAAGAGTATTCTTGCTGGTCTGCTAGTGGTCCTAGTAATGATATTCTCCATCTACCTGATCTATAAGTTGATTGGTTGTCTCTTCGACCGATGTGCCCAGCAACAGCATGGTAAGGGAGAATTAATACGTTTTATATGACGTATTGTCGCAGTTGCGACAAAAGGGAGAGTTGCTAGATATTAATTCTACTAATGATATATGCTGCTAATTGTCTCTCTGAGTACCTGTTAACATTGACCATTAATCTAGTCTGGTCTTCTCTGTCTTTAGGCCTTTTGCTCATAATACCTAATTCTGCTTTTAATGATGATCTTTTATTCTGCTGTCTCAGCTAACTCTGTTTTTCTGTACCTTGATCATTTCTGCTCATCTCATTTATTGACATAACTTCTTTGACCGAGCCGATTATTGATTTGTTCCTAAAGACGAGTTCATGTCGACCTGACCAATGTTAATTGATAACTTGCTACGTGCGGTGATGGCTTTCACTATTAATTACTCTAAGCCCCATCTTTTAATATACTTTAATGCAATTAATCTATGCAATGTATGTTTCTGATTGGTGAGCTGCGTCTCACCCGATATTGTACCACCCTGTGTCCTCCCCATTCCTCCCCTTCTCTTTTCCTGTATCCTCCCACCTGAATCCTTTAAAAGACCTATCTCAAGAATAAATCAATAGAATGATTGCACACGAGATACTGCTTGTTCGTGTCATTCCTTCTCCGATCGATCGAGTGGTGTCTGATACATTGAAGGAGAGGTGTTCAGATAGGTGTCAGGAGAACACTTACAGGTGGACCTGGAGAGATTTGAGTCGGCTCTGAAACTTTGGAAAGCTGCACACCATCCAAAGAAAGCTGTCCTGGCACTAACCGCCGTTTCTCACCGGCACGCTGTACCACTTTCATTGTATCACTCTGCCGAGAACTCGGGGTCAGAAGAAGGGGAAGCCGCTGATCCTGGTCTGGACATTACCAGACAGACTGCACACCACTCCCAGGGGCCCCCAGGTCAGCAAGTGGGGTATTTTGGTGCTGCCAGACCCGCTTACCATCCTGCTGGAGTGACTCAACCTACTGTTGTTCCTCAGTTTTATCTGGCGAAAGATTACAAACCTTTCAGTGACTCCTCTGACTCAGACTCTAAAATGGAGCCAGGTAAGAGGATTGGACCCCCCCTCAATCCAGCCACCTACCTGTGCCACTCAGTTGCCAACTCCAGACCCCCATCTACTAAACGAATCTCTAGTGCACCACCCCAGAGAACAGCCTTCATTGGCACCATCTTCTCCATGTCACCCACAGTTTTTCAGTTGCCTGTGAAACTGAAACCCCAAAAGCTGGAGGCTCACCCATGCCTCACTTCTACAGTATCTTTAGTCTCCTCTGGCTATCCCTCATTTCTCCTGCTTTCTAACTGCTCTCATCTTTAGTTCTCCCTAATCTCCCTTCCCACTACTCTCAGCCATCCCTTTGGCCTCAACCTCCTTTTCCTGCCTCTCCTCCTCCTATAGCTATTCCCCATTGTGCCCAGTCTCCTCTAGTGTCCTGTTCAGATGTCTTGTATCTTTTCATGTTCTGGTGTTTATTATTTAATAAACCCTTTTGTTACCCTGCATACCTGCCTATTATCACTGCATCCTGGGCTCACAACCCCACCTGCTGCATTAGTCCCAGTCTGAACCCATGACACTGTCTGGTTGTGTTCATGCACATACAGCTGGAAAGGTTTGCTATGATCTGGCAAGCCCAGTGCTGGGGCTTCCATCAGGAGGGTCTTTAATTTCAGGAAGGCAGCCACCTGTTCTTCTTCCCAGAGGAAAGAGTCATGCTCTCCCCCCTTGGTAGCTTGGTGGAGGGGTTTGGCAATTTCAGCAAGTTGGGGATCCACAGGCGGCAGAAGCCTGCAGCTCCTAGAAATTCACGGAAGTGTCTCCTGGTCTTTGGCTGGGGTATACGGCAGCCAGCTTCCTTCCGTTCAGCTCCCAGAGCACGCTTAGTACCTGTTAATTGAAAACCTAGATACTTTACGATTTGTTTACATATTTGTGCTTTCTTTCTGGAGACTTTATATCCTGCTTGACACAGCAGATGTAACAGTGCTTTTGTGGCAGAGAGACAGCCTTTTTTGGTGGGGGAAGCAAGCAATAAATCATCTACATATTGCAGTAGAACAACTTTGTCTGGCTGAGCGTTAACGGACAGGAGGTCCTGGCTGAGCGCGCAACCAAATATTGTGGGCGAGTTTTTGAAACCTTGAGGGAGGCGTATCCACGTTATCTGATGATGCGCTCCCGTTGTAGATTCCTCCCACTGAAATGCAAAAAGGGGTTGGCTTACTGGGGCAAGGCTGATGCAGAAGAAAGCATCTTTTAAATCAAGCACTGTGTAATATTTAGTATCTCCAGGGATTAATGTCAATAAATTGTACGGATTGAGGACCACAGGGTGTAGGGTTACAGTAGCTTCGTTAACTGCCCTCAAATCTTGAACCGGGCGGTATTCCTGGGTCCCTTCATTCTGTACTGGCGACATTGGTGTATTCCATGGTGACATACAAAATTTCAATATCCCGTGATCTTTCAGTCTCTGTAAATGTGTCTGAATATTCTGTTTGGCTTTCTGTGGAATGTGGCATTGTTTTAGAGCCACCGACGTTGCACCAGGCTTCAGATTAACATAAACGGGGGGAATATTTACAGCTAAACCAGGCTGGTTCTCTTCTGCCCACACTCCAGGGATGCCCAGTAGTAGGGTGTATGGGTCTGGTGCGACCGGCAGGGTTGGTGCCGTCCTCCATTCTTCTTCTCTGGGCATAATTACGGCAATTTTTACAGGTTGGGTCTCCTGGCTGGCTGGGTTATGCTGCTGAACAGAGCCGCCACTCTCAGGCAGGTCTAATCTAGCGTGACCCCCAGGGAGAAACGTAATTTGGGCTTGCAATTTACAAAGGATATCCCTCCCCAGGAGTTGGATGGGACATTCAGGCATATACAGAAATTCATGTTCTACATTGTGCCCACCCAGACTGCATTTGAGTGAATCAAGAAAAGGTTACTTTGCAGACACCCCCATTGCCCCTATTATATCAACCTCATTTCCTATTGGCGGCGCAATTGGCTGTGTATTCGGCATCCGTGTCAACCATAAAAATTTCGTCTTTGTCTCCCACCCTTACTGTGACCGTGGGCTCGTGTTTACCGAGTGGGATGGGCCCAGGTCTGTGTCAATATATACCTTGCCCTTCAAATGACGTTCCCGCCAAACCCAGACCCCGGCAGCATCGTTTCTTTCATATCTGCCATTTGTCACCTGGCCGTTTGCGTGGCTGTTTGATGCCGTGGCATCTACCTGGCTGTTCTGTCCAGCTTGTTTCTCCAGGAACACGGGGCAGTCCCTTCTCCAGTGACCTTCACCCCGACAAAATGAGAACTGATTGTACCCCAGGGGTGCCCTAGGGGCTCCCCTACCTCTACCACCCCGGCCTCTTCCTGTCAGGAGCGGGTAACCCCGCTTGCAGACTGTAAGCCAACAGACCCTGACCAACCGGTCCTTAGAAATGGCCGGGTTATGGTCAGTAATACTGAGAATGACGAACACAAATAAAGTGGTGGAGTGCAAAGAAAAACAACCTGCGGAATAAAGTAACCCACAATGCTCTAGCTAGCCAGTCCTTAATAATGGCCGGGTTAAGCAGGGCAAACCAACAAAACACACATAGGCAGGGGTTAAGGAAATAGAGCTCCGTTATACTATGCCAGAAATCAGGGCGCCAGAATACAGGGAAGTCGAGACAAGCCGGGATTGTATAAACCAGGAAATCAGTCAGAATAGGAATCAAGAAATAACAACAAGGCACTAGGAGTAATAGGAACCACGCTAGGGCAACTGGCTAAGAGAAAGGAAGCCCTTTAAATAGAGCCACAGCACTACCTATTGGTGCCCAGAGGAGACGCCCTGCTCTGCTATAGGATAGCTGGTCATGTGCTGCGATTGGTTGTCCTTCCTGCATGTTGCATCTGATTCGCGGGCAGCACCATTCCCTGTCCTTTAGTACACAGTACCCTGGAATAAGGCTTTCTGGATATCAGCTGCTGTGACGGCCGCAACATTTCCCCGGACATGGGGCGAAGGTGCAACATTTCCCCAGACATGGGGCGAAGGTGCAACATTTCCCCAGACATGGGGCGAAGGTGCAACATTTCCCCAGACATGGGGCGAAGGTGCAACATTTCCCCAGACATGGGGCAAAGGTGCAACATTTCCCCAGACATGGGGCAAAGGTGCAACACTTCCCTGGACATGGGGCGAAGGTGCAACATTTCCCTGGACATGGGGCGAAGGTGCAACATTTCCCCGGACATGGGGCGAAGGTGCAACATTTCCCTGGACATGGGGCGAAGGTGCAACATTTCCCCAGACATGGGCCACTGTGACAGCACCCCCCCCTGACGGCGGGCCCGAGGGCGAGAAGGGAAGCGGCGATGATAGGCGGGGACCAGCCCCGGGGCATGAACATCAGAGGCAGCAACCCAGGAATGTTCCTCCGGGCCGTACCCCTTCCAATGCACAAGATATTGCAATCCGCCTCTAGACCACCTGGAATCGATGAGAGCCTGCACCTCGTATTCCTCCTGACCCTGAACTTGGACAGAAGGAGGCTGGTTCACGGGAGTGGTATACCGGTTACAGACAAGGGGCTTGAGTAGGGAGGTATGGAAGGAGTTGGGGATTCTCAAGGACTTAGGCAACTCCAAGGCATAAGAGACGGGATTAATGCATCGGAGGACCCTGTACGGACCGATAAACCGTGGTGCCAATTTGTGAGAGGGCACCCGGAGTTTGATATGCCGAGTGGAGAGCCATACCCTTTGACCAGGGACATAAGAAGGTCCTGGTCGTCTGTGGCGGTCTGCAAACTTCTTATGGGCTAAAGAAGCTTTTTGCAAAGCGGATTGAATCCGCGTCCAGGACTGACGTAGGTTGTTGTAAGTGATCGTTAAGTGCAGGAATGGGTGATTCAGACGGAGTGCCAGGTAATAAAGCAGGATGGAACCCATAGGTCGCAAAGAACGGGGTATGACCAGAGCTGTCATGTACCACGTTATTCCTAGCCAACTCAGCCCAAGGTAATAAGGAACTCCAATTATCTTGTTGGTGGGAGATGAAGAACCGTAAATATTGTTCTAAGGACTGGTTGGTACGTTCAGCAGCACCGTTAGATTGTGGGTGGTAGGCAGAAGAAAAGGATAAGTTGATACCCATTTCTTTACAGAAGGATCTCCAGAATCTGGAAATGAACTGAGTACCACGATCTGAGACTATTTCCTGCGGTATCCCATGTAACTGTACCACCTCCTTAGCAAATATACCGGCTAGCTGTTCTGAAGAAAGAAGTTTTTTCAGTGGAACAAAATGGGCCATTTTAAAAAAACGGTCAATAACAGTGAGAATGGTGGTATTACCCTCAGATGGGGGTAGGTCCACAATAAAGTCCATGGATAAATGGGTCCATGGTCTCGAAGGCACAGGGAGAGGTTGTAATAGACCCACTGGAAGATCAGCAGGGGTCTTATTCTGGGCACACACGTTACAGGATGCAATAAACGCTCGGATATCAACACGAAGAGTGGGCCACCAATATAGACGATAAACGGCGAGAATGGTCTTATTGACTCCTGGGTGACCTGTAACCTTTGATGCATGCATAACTTGTAATAACTCCTTCTTTTGTTCTCTCCTACATACAATCTTTCTGGAGGTAGAGAGCTAGGGGCGGCATTCTGATAGGACAGAATGCGCTCGATCAACTGAGAAGACACTTGCATACACACAGTGGCGATTATATGAGTACTGGGTATGAGAGAAACCGGTTCGGTGTGAGGCAGTTCCTCTTCCTCAAACTGTCTGGAAAGAGCATCCACCTTGGCATTACGTGACCCTGGGCGGTAGGTGATCAAATAATTGAAGCGACTTAGGAACAACGACCATCTGGCCTGGCGGGGGGACAGTCGCTTCACGTCTGCCAGGTAGACTAGGCTCTTGTGGTCAGTTAGAATGATCACTGGAATTTGTGGACCCTCCAGCAGATGTCTCCATTCTTTTAGAGCCATTATAATAGCCAAGAGTTCTCTGTTGCCAATGTCATAGTTTCTCTCTGAGTCGGACAACTTCTGGGAGAAGTAGGCACAAGGGTGAAGTGGGGCATCCCAGGTGTCTCTCTGGGAAAGTACTGCCCCTATACCAGATTCTGATGCGTCGACCTCCATTATAAATGGTTTAGAAGGGTTAGGATGTGCTAGAATAGGTGCAGAGGCAAAGGCCATTTTTAAATCCTCAAAGGCTTTAAGGGCAGCGGGAGACCAGTTGGTTGTATTGGCCCCTTTCTTGGTCATAGAGGTGATAGGAGCAACTACAGAAGAAAAGTGTGGGATAAACTTTCTGTAATAGTTAGCGAATACAATAAATCTCTGGATAGGTTTCAAACCTTTGGGTAGAGGCCAAGATAGGATGGATTCCAGTTTTTTGGGATCCATTAAAAAACCCCTGGACGACACGATGTACCCCAGAAACGGAACCTGTGTCACATGGAATATACATTTTTCTAGCTTACAATATAAACCATTTCGTAACAGAGTGCCGAGAACAGAACGCATGTGATCATAATGTGTATGTAGGTCAGGAGAGTGCACCAGAATGTCATCTAGATAGACTATGACACATGAGGAGAGGTAGTCCCGAAGGACGTCATTTATAAAATCCTGAAAAACCGCAGGGGGATTGCACAACCCAAACAGCATGACCAGATATTCGTAGTGGCCGCTATGGGTGTTGAATGCGGTCATCCACTCGTCTCCCTCCTTTATGCATACCAGGTTGTATGCACCCCTAAGATCCAATTTAGAAAACACCGTGGAACCTCTAAGACGGTCAAAGAGGTCAGAGATTAGAGGAATGGGGTAGGCATTCTTGATGGTGATACGATTCAACCCTCAATAATCTATGCACGGACGGAGGTCACCCTCTTTTTTGGCTACAAAGAAGAACCCTGCCCCAGCGGGGGAAGAAGATCTTCATATGAAACCCTTCTCCAGCGATTCCTGGATATATTCCTCCATGATACTATGTTCCTTTGGGGACAGTGGATAAATTCGCCCTTTAGGGGGAATGGTACCAGGGTATAACTTGATAGCACAGTCATACGGACGGTGCGGGGGTAGCTTATCGGCCTCTTTTTTGTCAAACACTTGTTTAACAGACAGATATTGCGCCGGAACGGTAGAAGACAAAGGTTTAGCAGTAGGGGTATTGAGTAACCTGATAGGTAACATAGAGGGAAAACAAGAGGAGGAACAGGTGGAACCCCATGCGACGACCTTTCCCTTTACCCAGTCAATGTGAGGATTATGTTTTTGTAACCATGTGAGACCTAAAACGACTGAACAAGACGGTGATGATATGATTTGAAACACTATGGATTCGTCATGATGATCCCCAAGACACATGGAAATAGCTTTAGTCTCTTGGGTTATAACAGGAGAGGCAAGGGGCCTACCATCAATGGCCTGTACCATTAAGGGTTTGGATCTAGGGGACAGAGGAACAAGATGACCTGAGGCAAAGGACTCATCCATAAGATTATCAGCAGCCCCTGAATCCAGCAATGCATCACAATCGAATTTGACAGAACCCCATGTTAGACAGACAGGAAGAAGTAATCGTAGTGAGGTCGGTTTGGGACACAAAGTAAGAACACCTAAGGCCGGTCCCCTCCTAGGACTTAGGTGCGAGCGTTTTCCGGGCGTGATGGGCACTTAAGGCGTTGGTGCCCCCCAAGTCCGCAATATAGGCAAAGACCCTCTCTACGCCTATAGGATTTCTCTTCTTCTGTCAATTTGGTGTGACCCAATTGCATGGGTTCGGTATCAGAGACCTGTGAAGTGCGAGATGGTGGACTAACGGAACCTCGTGTAGGAACCCTAGCAACGCTTTTTCTGGGTCTCTCTCTGTGTTTAGCTCTATCCCTGATTCTGTTATCAATATCAATCACGTAATCGATCAAATCCTCTAACTCCTCAGGCAAATTCTTTGCTGCTATCTCATCTAGGATAGTATCAGAAAGGCCCTCCTGGAAAAGCAATACAAGGCAATCATTAGTCCAATCAACCTCTGCTACTAGGGTTTTGAAGTCTATGGCATAATCTGCAACAGACCTGGAACCTTGCTTAATTCTGAGCAGGGATCTCCCAGCCCTCTTGGAACGACCAGGAGGATCAAAGGTGCGTCTGAGAGCACGTACAAAGTTGTGGTAGTTATAGACCACGGCATCATCATTTTCCCACAATGGGTTAGCCCATGCTAGGGCTCTACCAGACAAACGATTTATCATAAATCCCACACGGGCACGATCTGAAACATACATTCTAGGGTTTAGTTCAAAATGAATGCTGACCTGAGTCAAAAAGCAACGACACCCAGTCTGTTCCCCACCAAAACGAATAGGAGAAGTCATGGATACATGGGAGGCAGGTAAAGCAACCTCAGGTGTGTGGGATTGCAGGACCGGGGCAGAGGTCGCCACCTGTGGTTCAGGCTGCAAATAGGCAGTACGGACAAGAATAGTTTGTATAGCCTGAGCAAAGGCATCCATGCGGTGGTCTAATTCATCGACACGAGAGGCACATGCAGCGAGCTGCTGACCTACGTCTGCAGGGTCCATGGCCCTAGTGTAATGTCAGGATCGGGTAACCCCGCTTGCAGACTGTAAGCCAAAAGACCCTGACCAACCGGTCCTTAGAAATGGCCGGGTTATGGTCAGTAATACTGAGAATGACGAACACAAATAAAGTGGTGGAGTGCAAAGAAAAACAACCTGCGGAATAAAGTAACCCACAATGCTCTAGCTAGCCGGTCCTTAATAATGGCCGGGTTAAGCAGGGCAAACCAACAAAACACACATAGGCAGGGGTTAAGGAAATAGAGGTCCGTTATACTATGCCAGAAATCAGGGCGCCAGAATACAGGGAAGTCGAGACAAGCCGGGATTGTATAAACCAGGAAATCAGTCAGAATAGGAATCAAGAAATAACAACAAGGCACTAGGAGTAATAGGAACCACGCTAGGGCAACTGGCTAAGAGAAAGGAAACCCTTTAAATAGAGCCACAGCACTACCTATTGGTGCCCAGAGGAGACGCCCTGCTCTGCTATAGGATAGCTGGTCATGTGCTGCGATTGGTTGTCCTTCCTGCATGTTGCATCTGATTCGCGGGCAGCACCATTCTCTGTCCTGTAGTACACAGTACCCTGGAATAAGGCTTTCTGGATATCAACTGCTGTGACGGCCGCAACATTTCCCCGGACATGGGGCAGAGGTGCAACATTTCCCCAGACATGGGGCGAAGATGCAACATTTCCCCAGACATGGGGCGAAGGTGCAACATTTCCCCAGACATGGGGCGAAGGTGCAACATTTCCCCAGACATGGGGCGAAGGTGCAACATTTCCCCAGACATGGGGCGAAGGTGCAACATTTCCCCAGACATGGGGCGAAGGTGCAACATTTCCCCAGACATGGGGCGAAGGTGCAACATTTCCCCAGACATGGGGCGAAGGTGCAACATTTCCCCAGACATGGGGCGAAGGTGCAACATTTCCCCAGA
Source organism: Leptobrachium leishanense (assembly GCA_009667805.1). Taxonomy (NCBI): domain Eukaryota; kingdom Metazoa; phylum Chordata; class Amphibia; order Anura; family Megophryidae; genus Leptobrachium; species Leptobrachium leishanense. The sequence continues at coordinate 102,119,350 of CM019069.1, read as the reverse complement.
CATGGGGCGAAGGTGCAACATTTCCCCAGACATGGGGCGAAGGTGTAACATTTCCCCAGACATGGGGCGAAGGTGCAACATTTCCCCGGACATGGGGCGAAGGTGCAACATTTCCCCAGACATGGGCCACCGTGACACTTCCCCTTTCTCCATCGTGGGCACCTCGTCCATTTTCCATGTAGGCAACCACACCAATCTGCCCTCTTTGTTTCCGTAACTCCTCCCGCTTTTCCTCTATATCCCGGTTGTGATATACTTTATTTGCAATTTCCATTAATTCACTAATTCCTTTGCCTAAGAAACCATCCATCCTCTGTATCTTATTGCGTATATCCCGCTGTGACTGGCTTACAAAGGAGGAGTTAACTAATCGCTGATTCTCAGCTGCCTCTGGGTCTATTGGACTATACATCCTGAATGCATCTAGTAATCTCTCTAAAAATGCACTTGGAGATTCCTTGGGGTCTTGCACTATGTCTGCGATCTTACCCATATTTGTAGGTTTCTTCCCTCCCGCTTTAACACCCATCATTACCGCTGTACGGTAGGTTTGTAGGTGAGCCATGCCCACGTCAGTATTATAGGGTCATTTGAGATCTGTTTTGGGATAATGCTCTTCCACCCACGCTTCTGGATTGGGTTTACTGTCCTCAACCGCTTGGGCCATAAGGATTTTCCGGGCACTACTATTTATTCGAGTTCTTTCCTCCGTAGTGAACATGGTCAGCAAAACCTGCTGACAATCTGCCCAAGTGGGATTATGTGTGAGCATAACTGATTCTATCATACTGGCGACTGCTGCAGGGTTGGCAGAATAAAGTGGTGTATGTGTCTTCCAATTGAATAAATCTGTTGTTGTGAACGGGACATATGTGAATTGTGTTGGCCCTGGCTCTCCGTTCTCTAGAGGGGGGCCTGGCACCTCCCTTAAGGGAAGCTGTAATTTACTTCTCCCGGGGTTGTGTTGATATATATCCTGAGGTTTGTGTATATTATTATCCGCACGCGTCGTAGCTCTGGGTCCCACATCTCCTCCCTCTTCACCCGCGGAGGTCACTAGCTTATATACGGTCCCATCAGGCATCTCAATTTTATCTGCCGGGCGCACCTCATCATCTCCACCCACAGCCCCCTCCATCCCGCCACCCCCAGCCGGGGCCGAAGGAGCAGGTGAAGAACTAGCAGGAGCCTGCCCCCCCTGCCCCGCGACCGCAGCACCCAGCGCCTGCCAGGCAGCTCCGAAGCAGGATGGTGTCATGGAGCTGATGTAACGCTCCATGCTTCAAACCCCAAGAGACTTTATGTTCAATTGTATTGTGTGATTTTAAATATATTTTACATCGTTTGGTTTTACTTTAAATTAGTTTAGTGTAAAATGGCGTAACTTTAGTTTTAAAATTACTTATATTTCTTTAGGTAAAAATTTGGTTTTTATTAAAGATACTACCTGCAGCGAGTGCAATGCTTTCTTTTGTATAGATTGTAAAATAGGTTGACCAATTTGTGATTAGGCAAAAGGGTTTTTCTCTTTGTTCACCTGTTATCTGTTTACATGTCTCAGAGGTTGGAAGTCACCATTGTCTCAGCCAAAACCTAACTGATCTCCTTTACAATAGATTATGCAAATATTGTGTGAGCTAAAGGCTAAAGAATGTAAAGAATGTTTATTGTAAATACCTGACATAATGTAATTAGCATTTTAGTAGGACGATGTGCATCATTTATGCAAATTATGGCTGTTGGATTTCAGCATAAATGGTGGCGTTTTTCTTCATTAAAAGTCAGAACTCTCAGAGACTGAGACAGAGAGAATCCTGTTTTAAAGCATACAGCCGCGTCTGGTGTTTTATTTCAGCGACGTTACACTATACTCTCAACCTCCGAAGGCACCGAGCAGCCTTCTGGGAATTCCTAACGATTCCAGGGCAGAGAATCAGAAGCAGGCGGGTCAAGCTGCTCGAGGTGCTGAGGACAGCGCTCCCAGTAGCCGGGCTGACCGCAACGAAGGGGTGTCTGGAGAGTCAAGACAGCCGGAAGAGAATGGTTCCGTCACAGACAGGTAGGTTGGCGCAAGAGAATCGGACTCCTCCGGGTGTCCTGTCAACACTGGCTTGCACCCCATCCCATCAGGCGGGGACCCTTGTTTCTTATTCTGCCCCGCCAGCATAACGAAATGGCTTGTCTCTTACACAGTACCTCCAAATATCAATATAAGGGTACTGATCTGGGTGCCCATACCTCCCGGTGATTTGGGAGTGCATTTTCTGTATTCATGCTGGATCCATGGATCCCTGCTCTGGCCATTCGGGGACTAACATTGGCCAGACTATGGTGCACAAAAGTTTTAATTTCTCCTTACTTAACTCAACAGCATAGTGGTGCGTTTCATATAACGCTTCAAAATTGTGCACCATATACTGTAGGGGTGTTTCACCTTCCTTTGCCTTCTTAGGGTTTGATGACCCATTCCCCATGGTTACTCTTTTTAATAGTAACTTCTTCACAGTGCAGACACAATTCTTAGCAAACAGTTTAAATCAACTGTCTGGTATTTCAATCAACAATTCAATCGTGTCGTATTTGCTTCCTCCTTAGGTAGCCAACTGCAGTCGCCTGAGCTGGAAACCTACCTCCAGAGTCCACTCTCAGATTTGCTTCCTTGCTATGCTAAGCAAGTAGGCGCACACTTACTCACAGCACTCTCAGTCACAGCACGTACTATACCAGATACATTCAGCATGAAACAATACAAAATACAAAGACAGTTCTACTCCTCCTATTGCCAGGGGCACACCGTCCCGACAGGCACTTCTTGCCTAGAAAACGTCACCCCAACAGGCACCTTATACCCGTTAGAGTAATTTGTATACTGATCTCTAACTCTTCTCTGTTTGTAACTATGTGTAGCCCGTTCCTCCCCAAAACGTCAGCTATCCTATTTCACCAAGGGCACACCGCCCGTCAGGCATCACTTTCCTGCAGCTATTTATTGCCCCTGCAATGCAAAGCTTCCCTCTGCTCAACTAAGATACACAATAGCACTGACACAAGGCTCTCAGCCCAGTCACAGAATTCCCTCCTTTCTCTTTCCCACGTGCAGCAGTTCTAAAACAAAATATCAACACTGCGCCACGTGGTCACCCTCTTCCCTACTCCTTTTAGCCAATATCCGATCCCCCGGGTCCAGACACGCGCTAGCCACTCTCTGGCTCCCGTGCTTTCGGCGGCGGGTTCGGTATACCGACGGGACCGTGTACGTGGGTCCCCTCACCCAACTATGGCAGGGCGCATGACACTACCAGTTCCCGAAAATAAAATAGTATCTTACCTATCGCCGCACTGTTCGCGCGTCTCAGCTTCCCAGGCTGGGGGTCTGTTTGGGACGAGTCGAGGTCCACTTAACAGGAAATCCTGCTTGGCGCCTGCAGATGTCAGCTCACCTTCAACAGACGCCCAACTGGCAGGATCACTTGCACCGGCAGTCAAACGCTACAGTGTCCAGCAGCCGTTGCCGTACCGGAAGCGGCTGGATCCCGGACGAGCCCCCAAAAATGTTGCCGGAATCCACCTGGCTCTTTCGGGAGAAGACCGGGCCAGCACAGACAAGGATTGACTGGACACGAGTCTCTTCAGGAAAGGCAAACTTTATTGTGACGTCACCACTCAGTCAGGATTGAATCGCTAAGACTGAACCTCGATTACATTCAGACATGGGGTCTTATACCCCGAATACATAATTAGGTACATCCCAATTAGCCCACCCCACCGTGACACTATCCCACCCCACGTGGGTCTGTACCTCCCATGGCTGAATACAAAGACATTCCATACATTGGTCATAAATTGGCAGCTTTCATGGTATTCTGACAATCGAGACTTTAACACTCTTTGGGATCCTGCTCATGCTTACCTCCCTTGGGCTTGATTATTGTTTATTCTAGATAAGGCCTTGTCTGGTTTTCACATCTCTCTTTGTTCAGGCCCTAGCTTTCGGACCTTGGAGTAACTACTTTCTCATCCTGTCACTTCGTGCCAGCATCTGCCCAGATCTCGTTAGTTTAATTGCTCAGCCTGTTAGTTTAAAACATTCCTAAGAATCTATGCAAGCTAAATCCTAAAATCGAGCTAATATTTGCTATCTACATTCACGTGAACCAATATTCTGAACAAGATGGCCGCCTGGCTCAAGATGGCGGCCATCTCCTGGCCTGAGTCCCTTACAATTCCTTGCCCCCCCAATAAAAATCAGCATCCAGCTTCCCACACTTTTCAGACCATGGTATCTCCGTTCCTGTGCATCTTATATGGACGTTCTAAGTGTCATTGGAAAGGGCAGATTCTGGCCTTTCCAATGATACCCAACATGACCATATTCAGTGTAATGTAAAAGTCAAAAACATTAAATAAAAACGTGCACTTAAATGTAAACATTTTCACAGGGTTGAAATGGCTCAGCAGTGAAGTGGTTAATGTTCAAACTATACATTACATTGTGTATAATTTTAGTTTTTGTCTTGGTTGTATATTAAGGGTTAATGGATAGGCTTCATCCCTCACAGTATACATTTTATTTTTTCTTGATTAATGGCATTTTAGGCGTTATTGGGTTGGTGTTAGTGTCACGGTGGCCCCCGCACCCCCCCGGCGCCTGGCAGCAGCTTCCTCGCTGCTCGCTGGCCAGGCGCCGAGTGATATTGCGGTCGCTTCCGCACACGTGGGACGCCGGGGGGCGGGGCCTGGCGGGGAGACGCGGACCCGCCGGGTTTAAAGCCCAGACTCACAGAGACGCCGATGCCCTGACGTGGTAGTTACTTCCCGCAGAGCTCTTGTATATTTTGGCAAACTAACGATTCTGTGTATGACCCTTGCATTGGCAAACTAACGATTCTGTGTATGACCCCTGGCATTGGCAAACTAACGATTCTGTGTATACCCCTGCATTGGCAAACTAACGATTCTGTGTATGACCCTTGGCATTGGCAAACTAACGATTCTGTGTATGACCCTTGGCATTGGCAAACTAACGATTCTGTGCATGACCCTTGCATTGGCAAACTAACGATTCTGTGCATGACCCTTGGCATTGGCAAACTAACGATTCTGTGTATGACCCCTGGCATTGGCGAACGAACCATTCTGTGCGTAACCCCTGGTATTGGCATTAACTCTTCTATTTCTGGTATTGAGGTCAGTCTGTGTGGCACCCTAAGCACACATCAGACTACCCCTTGTGTTGTTAGGGTCTTGGGAAGAGCTAATTATTCTAAGTCCTGTGTATCATTCTATGTCCGTCTAGTCGTGCCGACCAATCTAAGGATCGAAGGGTAGAGAGTGTCCTGCGTCTAGGGACCACTAGTCAGATAAGCAGAGGGATCCGTGACGTCTCTCTTGTATGTGCTCTGTACTGCCATTCTAGTAGTCTGTCTAGTCGTGCCGACCACTCTAAGGATCGGAAGGGTAGAGAGTGTCCTGCGTATAGGGACCACCATTCTAGTATCAGGGGGATCCGTGACATTACGTCAGGGCCAATGGATCCCGCAGACCTCTCTAATCAGTTGACACGTATTGCAGCCAGACAAGAAGAGCAGGACCATAGAATGGACCAGATTGCTCTTGCCCTGCAAACCCTGTTAAATCGATCCAGTTCTGGAACTGCAAGCCCTCCAGACCCAGTAGTGCCTAGGGTCAGTTCGGCCGCTCCGAGGGATGTAGGCTCAGTATGAAGGCACCCGTACGCTATGATGGAACACCAAACTTATGCCGGGGCTTTCTGACCCAACTCGAGATCTTGTTCGAGAACAATCCAGGGTCCTGTATGTCCGATAAAGCCAAAGTAGGCTATCTGATTAATCATCTAACCGAAAAAGCTTTATTATGGGCCACGCCCTTGTGGGAGAATAAGAAACCCATCATTTATGACTATGAGGGTTTTACCTCCGAGTTAAAGCGTACCTTCGATCCCTCTAGAAGGCTACCAATGCGGGTAGATCCCTGTTTCACATCAAACAGGGTAATAGGAGGGTCTCCGACTATGCCATAGAGTTTAAGACTTTGTCTTCTGAGGTACACTGGCCGAACGACGTTTTAACCCTAGCCTTTACCGAAGGCCTGAACGAGGCTTTTATGTTTGAGTTGGCTCCCTTAAAATTACCAGAACATCTGGATCATTTGGTTGATTTCTGCATTGCCATGGACGATCAAATCAGGGAAAGGAGACACCCCAGAGATAGACCCAGACGGGTCCTGCCTCCTTTGCCCCTAGTACCCAGACACACCACTACATCAGGCAACCCGGAGACCGCAAAGACTGATGTACCGGCCGTTGAACCCATGCAGATAGGAAAAACGGGTATTTCAGAGGCAGAAAGAGCTCACAGAAAAGAAAGGGGGCTCTGCTTTTATTGTGCCGGGGCAGATCATTTCCGCCTTCAATGTCCTCAGAGACCCAGGGGTAGCAGGGGTGAGACTAACAAATCAGGTCAAAGAACAGCCAATACCCAGGTTATCGGTTCTCTGTATGCCTCCTTTGTGGACGATGAAAAAAAAAAAACCCGGATTCTGGTACCCATCTCCCTCACCTGGGAGGGGGTTCACCTCGAGACTGAGGCATTCCTAGACTCTGGAGCCTCAGGTAATTTTATGGACAGATGTTTTGCCGCCAAAAACCTCTTACCTCTGGTTCTAAAGGAGAGGCCTCTAATGGTGGAAGCCATAGACGGAAAACCCCTGTCATGTCCCCATATCACTCACGACACTATTGATGTATGCATGACTACGGGAGTTCTGCACCGTGAAACCATACGATTCCAGATTATCGACTCTCCCTCATGTCCTGTCGTTCTTGGGTTCCCATGGTTAATAGAGCATAACCCGGTGATTGATTGGGCCCAGCGAGATATAAAGTGTTGGGGTCCTAGTTGCCAGTCAAAGTGCCTGGGCAGGGTTGATGTGATTGGTAGCCTCAATATTGCTACAGCACCTCCTTTGTCCACCGAAGTCCCTGAATGTTATATGGCGCTAAAGGAGGTGTTCTCTAAAACCAGGACTGAGGTCCTACCACCGCATCGTCCTTATGACTGTGCTATAGAGTTGCTCCCTGGTACTATGCCTCCTAGAGGACACGTATACCCTTTGTCACAAAAGGAAAACGACATTATGGAGGAATATATAAGGGAGAATCTAGAGCGAGGATTTATCAGACGATCCTCCTCTCCGGCAGGAGCAGGTTTCTTTTTCGTTTCCAAAAAGAGGGTGACCTGCGACCTTGCATCGATTATAGAGGTTTGAATAGGAATACCATAAGAAATGCATATCCAATACCTCTTATAACAGAATTGTTCGACCGATTAAAAGGGGCCCGTATTTATACGAAGCTTGATTTACGCGGAGCGTACAACCTGGTCAGGGTTAAGAAGGGGCATGAATGGAAAACGGCTTTTAATACACGTAGCGGGCATTATGAATACCTAGTGATGCCCTTTGGATTATGTAACGCGCCAGCCGTTTTTCAGGACCTCATAAACGACACCCTACGGACTTTCTGCAAACGTTCGTTATAGTATATCTGGACGACATCCTGATATACTCTCCTGATAAGGACACCCATCACGTCCATGTGCAACAAGTGTTGAAGAGATTATTGAGGGCTGGGTTATATTGTAAACTAGAGAAATGCTTATTCGACATAGAGACAGTGCACTTCCTTGGTACATAATAACCCCTGAGGGTTTCCAAATGGATCCTACAAAACTCTCAGCGATTCTTGACTGGCCTTTACCCCAGGGCTTAAAGCCATCCAGAGGTTTCTGGGGTTTACTAATTACTACCGGAGGTCATTAAAAACTTTTCGGCCTTGGTAGCTCCCCTCACGGCTATGACTAAAAAAGGGGTGGCGAATCAGAAATGGACACCCCAGGCCAGTCAAGCCTTTGAGGCACTTAAACAGGCTTTCACAACTGCCCCTGTTCTCCGACATCCAGATCCGGCTCTGCCTTTCCAGGTTGAAGTTGACGCCTCCGAGCTAGGTCTTGGTGCAGTCTTGTCCCAAGGGAGGCACCCGACAAACCCTTGCATCCATGCGGCTTCTATTCCCGAAAGTTGTCCCCGGCAGAGAGGAACTATGATATCGGAAATAGAGAGTTGTTAGCAGTTATCGCAGCCTTGACGGAATGGAGATACTTATTGGAGGGGTCTAGGGACCCCATTGTCATCATAACCGATCATAAGAATCTTACGTACATTGGAGACGCTAAACGGTTAAATGCCAGACAAGCGAGATGGTCGTTGTTTCTTTCAAGCTTTAATTTCGTCCTCACATATAGACCTGGGTCAAGAAACATTAAAGCAGACGCATTGTCAAGACAATACGAATCCTACGAACATAACATCCAAGATCAGCATCCCATTGTACCCAGGAAAGAATTATAGCCCTTACCACGATTAGTGTCTCGTCTCCTCTGATGTTAAGATTGCAGACCGCCCAGGGTACAGCTCCTGGGGGAGACCTCCTGCGAAACTCTTTGTACCTGAGAACGAAAGAGAAGAAGTACTGAAACTTTATCATGATAACAAAACCTCTGGGCATATGGGGATCACCAAAACAGTGTCTAGTATACGTAAACTCCTCTGGTGGCCCACGGTGCGCCGTGATGTTAAAGATTACATAACCGTGTGCGAGGTGTGCACAAGACATAAAAGTCCCAAAACAGCGCCCATTGGTTTACTCCAGCCTCTGCCAATCCCCGAACGACCATGGTCGCATTTAGCTATGGATTTTATAGTAGAGTTACCCGAGTCAAAAGGGAATACTGTAATACTCACGGTCATTGATCGATTCTCCAAAATGGGTCACTATGTTCCTCTTCGGAAACTTCCTTCGGCAGCCGAACTGGTGCCCATTTTCATTACCAATGTGGTCCGCATACACGGTATTCCTCTTGGGATTGTCTCTGATAGGGGGACCCAATTCGTCTCCAGATTCTGGAAAGGGTTTTGCAAGAATGTGGGGATAGACCTATCCTTCTCTTCGGCCTATCACCCCCAGACCAACGGAGCAGCAGAACGAGCCAATCAAAATATAGAGAAATATCTCAGGTGCTTTATATCCGAACGACAAGATAACTGGTCAGACCTGATACCGTGGGCAGAGTATGCCTTGAACAGTGCAGTGAGCGAAGCCACAGGACATTCCCCTTTCTTCACTGTTTACGGTTTTGATCCTCCCGTGCTCCTGCTACGTTTCCTGATACCGCGATTCCTGCTCTGGATGAGCATTTAGCGTCATTGAAAGAAACTTGGGGAAGGGTTAAAAGGGCACTGGAGATAGCAGTGGTATCCAGAAGATCAAGGCCGACAGACACAGGAGGCCGGCACCCGTGTATCAAGTTGGGGACCGGGTTTGGCTTTCTTCACGGAACATCAAGCTCTTAGTACCCTCTATGAAACTGGCACCCAGATACATAGGGCCCTATAAGATTCTGCGGCGAATCAATCCGGTCTCCTATGCTTTGGCACTGCCCTCCCATATCAGGATACACAATGTGTTCCACGTGAGCCTTTTAAAACCACTCTTGTGTAATCGGTACACCAGGGTCCGTGTCCCCCTCCTCCTGTCTCTGTGGAGGCGAGGAGGAGTTTGAAGTTGAGGCCATTCTGGACGCTAGGGTTTCTAGGGGGGTCCTTCAGTACTTGGTTGACTGGGTGGGCTACGGTCCAGAGGATCGCTCTTGGCTCCCGGCTACTGAGGTTCATGCTCCTCGGTTGGTGAGGGCTTTCTATTTGGCTCATCCCCGCGCTCCTGGGGGTCGTCCAGTGGCCGCCCGTAGAGGGGGGGTTCTGTCACGGTGGCCCCCGCACCCCCCCGGCGCCTGGCAGCAGCTTCCTCGCTGCTCGCTGGCCAGGCGCCGAGTGATATTGCGGTCGCTTCCGCACACGTGGGACGCCGGGGGCGGGGCCTGGCGGGGAGACGCGGACCCGCCGGGTTTAAAGCCCAGACTCACAGAGACGCCGATGCCCTGACGTGGTAGTTACTTCCCGCAGAGCTCTTGTATATTTTGGCAAACTAACGATTCTGTGTATGACCCTTGGCATTGGCAAACTAACGATTCTGTGTATGACCCCTGGCATTGGCAAACTAACGATTCTGTGTATGACCCCTGGCATTGGCAAACTAACGATTCTGTGTATGACCCTTGGCATTGGCAAACTAACGATTCTGTGTATGACCCTTGGCATTGGCAAACTAACGATTCTGTGCATGACCCTTGGCATTGGCAAACTAACGATTCTGTGCATGACCCTTGGCATTGGCAAACTAACGATTCTGTGTATGACCCCTGGCATTGGCGAACGAACCATTCTGTGCGTAACCCCTGGTATTGGCATTAACTCTTCTATTTCTGGTATTGAGGTCAGTCTGTGTGGCACCCTAAGCACACATCAGACTACCCCTTGTGTTGTTAGGGTCTTGGGAAGAGCTAATTATTCTAAGTCCTTGTGTATCATTCTATGTCCGTCTAGTCGTGCCGACCAATCTAAGGATCGGAAGGGTAGAGAGTGTCCTGCGTCTAGGGACCACTAGTCAGATAAGCAGAGGGATCCGTGACGTCTCTCTTGTATGTGCTCTGTACTGCCATTCTAGTAGTCTGTCTAGTCGTGCCGACCACTCTAAGGATCGGAAGGGTAGAGAGTGTCCTGCGTATAGGGACCACCATTCTAGTATCAGGGGGATCCGTGACAGTTAGATCCTTGGCCCCCGCAGCGCTTCCTGGGGGCTCAGGGTGCCAGGTAGCATCACTGGCTGGCCAGTTGCCAGTATTTAGAGCTGGCAGTACGGCATCTGAGGGGGCGGAGCTAGACATAAGTGCAAGGAGCCATCAGCCTTTAAAAGAGGCCGAGAGGAGCTGCTCCTTGGACTGTCGTGGGACTAATTTGGAGTGTAGTCCTAGTGCCTACTTTTCATGAAATCGAGTAGTTCGAGTATCTGTTCTTTCTAGTTCTAGTTCATGTATCTTGGTTTCTAGTTCTTGTATTTGAGTTTCATGTTCATGTATTGGAGTTTCTAGTCTGATTTTTCTGGTTCATGTTTTCATGTCTGTTTGTCTGGTTTCAAGGCCTTCTCTCAAGGCATCCAGTTTTGTGTCTAGATCAGTGTCCTGTCTGTTCCTAGATTTAAGTCCTGTCCAGTCTGTTGCTGAATTCATCTACGGTCTTGTTTCCTGTCGTGTATCTGTTTTCTTGGTGGCTATACAGAGGTGGCTATAAAATCGAGCTAATATTTGCTATCTACATTCACGTGAACCAATGTTCTGAACAAGATGGCCGCCTGGCTCAAGATGGCGGCCATCTCCTGGCCTGAGTCCCTTACAATTCCTTGCCCCCCCAATAAAAATCAGCATCCAGCTTCCCACACTTTTCAGACCATGGTATCTCCGTTCCTGTGCATCTTATATGGACGTTCTAAGTGTCATTGGAAAGGGCAGATTCTGGCCTTTCCAATGATACCCAACATGACCATATTCAGTGTAATGTAAAAGTCAAAAACATTAATTAAAAACGTGCACTTAAATGTAAACATTTTCACAGGGTTGAAATGGCTCAGCAGTGAAGTGGTTAATGTTCAAACTATACATTACATTGTGTATAATTTTAGTTTTTGTCTTGGTTGTATATTAAGGGTTAATGGATAGGCTTCATCCCTCACAGTATACATTTTATTTTTTCTTGATTAATGGCATTTTAGGCGTTATTGGGTTGGTGTTAGATCCTTGGCCCCTCGCTGATAGTAGGCCTGCCTGCATGCTATTAACTGTGTGTTCCCCCTCTGGATTTAGTATGTACTCAAGCTATACAATCTTAGATTGCAGGCCTTCCCTGCAGGCTATTGAACTAGTTAGTTCCCACTTTGTATGTCTCAAAAGTGTCTTGCATCTGTTTTCTGTGCTTTAGTTCTGACATCATTGAGATTCAGCAATCTTGTTCATGTTGTTTTTGTATTACGTTATGTCTATGTATCAGTGCACCGATAGTTAACGTGTTTTCACTCAGTGACCTCCTGGCCACGAAGCCATTTGGAGCTAAGGTGGTAATTAGGTTTCTTGTAGTACCTCCCTGGTGTGGGAATCAAGGTACTACAGCCTTACTTGCTGTCTGTGGTTTCAGTATCTGTATAATTCTAGGTATTGTGTGACTGCCCTGCTCGTTAACCATTGATATCCAGCAATCTTGTTCATGTATTACGTTATGTCTATGTATCAGTGCACCGATAGTTAACGTGTTTTCACTCAGTGACCTGCTGGCCACGAAGCCATTTGGTGCTGGGGAGTTAATTAGGTTTCTTGTAGTACCTCCCTGGTGTGGGAATCAAGGTACTACAGCCTTTCCTGCTGTCTGTGTTCAAGAATCTGTCCTAAAGAATCCAAATAAATGCTACTCCAGGGTAGCGCCGTTAGCGCACCGTTACAGTTGGCTACATGCCTCACAGTGTATTAATTTCATGTTTTCCCTTGATCAATTGCATATTAGGGGTTAATGGGTAGCTAAATGCCACATTGTTTATTAATTTTATTGTATTTCCCTGGGTTTATGGCATTTTAGGGGTTATTATGGAAGTTATAATCTAAAGGGTCTAATCATCTTTAGAGCCTCTGCTTTTCGTCATATTTCGGGGAATTTATTTTGCAGAAAATAAGGTGAATTCCCTATTTAGCGAATGGTCACTGTAATTTGCTAGAAGTGGAGTAGAGCCAGGTTAATTGAGTCTAGCGCTTGACCAACAGATTGTTTGCCTCCCGCAACAAACAGAAAAAAAATCAAATAATAAAAAAAAAAAAAATCACTTGGCGCGCTGCTATTAGCGATTTGTAGCTTGAGCTTACTGTACTTTCCGCTTCCTTTACTTAACATGGGGAGTGCAAGAGATCTCTAGCGCTTTTGCAGCTAACAGATCACTTAGTGCCCCTCAAAAAATTAGCGCTAGCACCAACTGCAAAATTTTACCTACTGCTCAACCCTGGTGCTAACTCCAAAAAAACAGGTCCTCGCCCAAAAGTAACAGGCAATGTAAAGGAATGCAGCACAGGTGTTCTCTTGGCCCCATACACCATAGTAATGGATCTGGTCAGCAATGTCACTGCTGTTGCAGTAGGCTATATTATGATATATATATGTATCCTTTATTGACATATATCCTAATTCTAATATATTGCCTAATTTTAAACATTTTATGCTGGGGGTTATTCATAGTATGTAAGCGGTTGATTATTGGGGTGACTGTGTGGACCATGTTTAAAGGGACACCTGAATAAGTCTTGCCCTGAAACATGTATTATTTATATGCTGCAGCAGGGAAGTTATTGTGGCTCATCTGGCCTCCCTTTTGGATCTATTAAATGCAGTGTAAGGATTCTACATGTTTCTGGGTGGCGTTTATCATGCAATGCCCATGAGCCTTAATATATGTGTGCATCAAAACATGGATGATATGACCACCGTGGAGGATTTTAATAATGCAGGGGTGTGCGGTTATTTACTGGATGTGTTCATATTCAAGTTTGAGTTGTGAGGGCGGGGGATAGGTATGGCCCGGCACTCTGCAATGGAAAAAAAACAGTTCTACCCTGTAAACAACCGCATTAGTTTCCCTAGCGTGCGCTAAATGACCTTGTTCATGGACTCCCGCAGACAAGGTGATCTGTTAGTAGGTCGTCAGGCACTACATTTTAGCGACTCGCACTAAATTTTTACTTTAGGGATGTGTTTTAGCTCACACCAGGTGATTGTGCCTTTAGTTTTATTCAGTAGTATGATTTAGTGGTGAAAATTATTCCCCCCCCCAGTTTTGACTGCGGTATCCTATGTGCCCCCCCTCTAAATATTGTTCCTAGAGTCACCACTGCTGCCGGTGTACCCAGTGAAGCAGGCGAATTGAATGCCTCAAGGCACTCATCTGAAAGTATGCTGGGTGCCTCAAAGGGTCGAGTATACCAGTATATAATATGTGTGGGTACAGTAAATGAGTAAGCAGAAAATTAGAGCTAAACACAAACAGCACAGAAATGTAAAAACAGCAGTATGCACTTTCAGACAGACAATAGTAAAACAGTAAGGTCACTAAGGTGTTAAAGGGACACTACCACTTACATAAACTGTAACTAGATTACTTGTGCATTACAAATAAAACCACATATAAGCCACATGCTGCGGTTTTTTTCTTTGTTTGAAGTAATTGCATGTAAAAAGGAAAAAAAGTAAACATTTTGATCTTTTGATTCTGTGTATTTTCCCATGATGCAACATTTACTAAAAGCTTTGCTTTGTGACTCGTTTATATTAATCTACATTATTTAACAGTTAGTGAGGTGGAGGAAGGAATGTTTAGGTAAATCTGTAGGAGGTCTATTGTTATGCAGCCCAAGATAAGAGATGGCATCTGAACAAGATATGAGAATGCCCAGATTTAAGAATATAATTAAGGCTAGTATTAGAGTCAGTGCTAGTATCAGGGTTATTAGGGTTTTCATAGACACAAGCGCTGCTATTGTTAATCTAAACAACAGGATTGCCATTGTTTGAAGGGCCTGCAATTGTTTTACAATGTAATGTAAAATTTCTATTTTATTATTGCAATTCTTTATGCCCATTATTTATTGTATAATATAATTTTGTGTATTATAACAATGTGCAAATTCTTCCAATGGTTACAACTCAATAAGAGGACACATCATAGAGATTTGTGACAAGGGGACACACATGTCCGATCATCGCTAGTTACATGGAGTTGTGATAGGCTTTATAGGTCCCTAGCTAGACCTATTATTCTTGTTGCACAGAAAATAAAAACAAAAGAAAATATTGTGTTAATAAATGTGGATCACATAAGAATAAATTACGCGCCATTTTTATCTAAGTCCAGAGAGTGGCTCGTTTTTCAAAGTGATCCCTTTTGTTTTACCGCAACCATATACAGGACATACTTGAAAACGAGAGAAATCTCAATGTATCCTTCCTGGTAAAATACTTTTATAAATCTATATATAACCAGCACCCTAATAAACAGAACTCTACCTCTCCTTTCTACCATTGTCTTTACAGAGCTAAATGTACTGTATTTGAAAGGCAGAGGGCTTCCTCTACTGGTCAATTCAGGATTAGCACTTCCAGCCCATCCAGTCAATCCAATTGCTCTCAATGTCAGGGCTGATGCAAGCATTTTCAGGATCACAGGAGAAGCCTCCATCTCTTTTTTTTTTAGCTTAGGTAAAAATACTCACCTATTCTCCTTCTTGCACTTTGCTGCTCCTCTTAAGCTCAGGGTTCTTGAAATGGGAAAATCCCTGCAGCTTCTTACGCAATTTGCAACTTTTATACTTTCATACAGAAGTTATACAACACCTTGGATTGGTGCATTCGCAGCACCAGTCTTCATCTGTCTCCCACAACACTCACTGTTGCAAGCAGTGGCGTAGCGTGGGTTGTCCCTCCCCGGGGTGGGGGGGGGAGCTGTCCAGGGGCTTAGTGGGGACCGGATTTTAAATGTGATGCAGGGCAGGCGCCTCCCTCCATCCTGTTCAGCAGCTGCAGGGCTGCCAGCGTCGGGGGGCTGGCACAGGGCTTCAAAGGGGGCTGACAAACGTGGTACAGGGTGTGCCGTTGGATAATGCTGTGCTGCTTCACGTGACTCATGTCAGCATTGAGGAGGAGTCTGGACAGGGCCAGAATTTTCTGTCCTGGTCCTCTGTTCCGGACGCTGAGTGCCAAGTCACCGCCGGCACCACAAAACTGGTGGCTAGCCGTGCAAGGGCCTCTCATGGACACCTTGCTGATCCCTGCTGGAAAATATTAGTGGTTCAAACTTTTGAAATTTTGCACCTTTAAGAAAATTGCGCCGGGGCGACTGCCGCCGAGGCCCCCCCCCTACGCTGCACCACTGCTTGCGAGTGTTCAGAGCCAGGATGTTGCAAACATCATTGGTCCCCCCGCAGGGGACTGGAACATCAATGCCTCACTGCAACAAATATAGATACTGTAAGCTTTTGAATACAAGACCATGGAGTGCTGCTCTGTTTATTTTTGCTTTACATATGCTGTACAGTATATAGTGACCCTGACCCCCCCACACACACACAATTACACACACGCAAGTAGCACCGGGAGCAGAAATTGCACAGAAAAGCTTCAGGGACGTTCGGGGGTCCCTGAAGAGAAGCAGCATGCGTCGAGGGAAAACCGATGAGTAAATTCACCAAAAACAAGAAAAATAAATACAAAACCAATTGGGCAGAGGCTGTCAGTAGCCTCTGCCCAATTATTTTAGGGCAATAGAAGTACACTATTATTCAGTAGAGTTTTAGTATTATCATTATTTATATAACGCCAAACGTTTTCGCAGCGCTTTACAATAACCAAAGGGAACGAGATACAGGTAAATACGATGGAAACACTAGGTTTAGAGGGTCCTGCTCATAGCAGATTACAGGCTAGAGGGATTGGGGTTGAGAAAGACAAGGGGAATTTTACTGGATGACAGGATCATTAGCACCAGTGGTTGAGGAATGGTGGGGCCATAGAAGCATCTTCAATCATGGGTGAGTAGGTGAGCAGAGGGATGAGTTGCATCAGTGAGGGATTTCTTTGAAAGCCTTTGGCGGATTTGTTGAAGGGCTAACGATCAGGGGAGAGTTTGATAGGATGAGGCAAGTCATTCCACAGGACCGGTGCTGCCCTTTAGAAGTCTTGGAGGCGAGAGTTGGCCATGCGGGTGTAGACAGATGACAGGTGGAGATCGCCCGCTGACTAGAGTTGTCTAGACGGGAAGTGTTTGTGTAGTAAAAGACATACAGGGAGGGATTGAGTTATTGAGAAATTTGAACGTGAGTGCTGTGTCGGTATTGTTGTGGAAATTTTATTATAAAAACACACACATCCTAGAGTATAATGTCCACATAAGTTGTCATCTGTCTCCCTGTGTTGGATTTGAATGTGGTTTTAAAGCCAAGCCAGCGGCGGACATTATACTCTAGGATGAGGTGTGTACAGGGGGCCGGTCCGTCATTCTAGTCCACTCCTCTGTCCTTTTGATATGTAAATGTAATTACTGGACAAACTTGTTTTCTGTTGTATAGTCAGTGGCCACTGGGCGTTGTCCTATTGTGTAATAAATGAAACTGACCAGAAGCCAGGAGGTCTTGGCTCAGTTGGGACTTGGCACTTGGCACACTTGGTCAGAGGAACTCCAGCTAGAAACAACGTGTGTGTGGCTTTATTTGGGTGAGGATGCAATAGACCACAGCAGAGTCTCTGGATCTCTTTGTTCAGGTACGTATGCAGGGGATAGCCAGAGAGCTGCTTGTAAGTGCAGCGGATCAAACTACATTAGGGAATGGATAGTAGATTAATTTCCAAAACATATGGCGAGTCAGCTAAACAAGGAACCAACAGATTTTTCCTCTGCACAGAAGAAAAAAGGAGAGAAAGTAAATGTAAATTGTAATTTTGACTCCTGCGTCGAGGAAATTTCTGCTTGCTAAAAGAACGATTTTGCTCGTTTTGTGTAAGAACGAGATAAGTAATTTTCTGGTGTAGTTTTTGGTGGATCTGAGCTGATTGTACAGAGACTGTATGGTGAGATTGTGACGTGTGTGCTGACCAGTACAGGATATCGTTTTTGTTGTAACTTCTGTTTGTGTAACTTTTATGTAAGTAAGAGGTGATTTTGGTTTGTAGAGGCAGAATTTTGTTTTAATGTTTGTACAGGAGAAACGGCATTTAGAGGATTTTTTTATACTGTTAGCCTGTAAATCAGAGGAGGTTTTTACTCTTGTTTCGGGGGTGGGGCACAGGGAATAGAGAAACTGTTTTGTTTAATTTGGTTTCTATTTGCTGGATTTTGGAGACACCATCTTGGTCTTCCTTTGTGTGAAAAACCATGCGGCTTGGCAGCCATCTTACCTTTGTGTGAAAGACCATGCGGCTTGGCAGCCATCTTTGATTACCTTTGTTTGAAAGACATGTGCCCTGGCAGCCATCTTGGTTAGTTTGGTGCTGCAGGTTTTTTAACAAGGAATTCAGTTTTAGATGGAGCTGATTCACTTTTAGTTTTGGTGTCTATGGAAAGCGATTAGTTTGTTTTTGCCTCAAATGTTAGTTTTTGTCCTGAAGTTATGTTTGTCTCTTTTGTAACTTTTCTATGTACGGCTTGATTTTGTTTTGAGTGTTCGGTTATGTTATAGCCCAGTGACCAGCCTGATAGGGGAATCATTGTGTGATGGTTAAGGATTCTGCTTAATGTTTGTATATCTGTGGCTGTTACAATTCAGTGTAATTGTTTGGTATAGTTAATACGGGTACTACAGTGTAGGAGGGTGGTGCTTTGTAGTTCTGTGCCAAGAGTATTGGGACAACTCATAGAGATTGATAGCAGTGTCTTTTTCGTAGTAACCATTGTAGTGTTTGTATTCCTGTACAATGGAAAGCATTTTTAAGGAAGTAGCTAAGGTACAACACACGGCGGGCATTGTTCAAGCTATGCAGGGATCTAATGATCCTTGGTGGGAGGCCAAGAATTGTGTAGCAAACCTGATAGGTAACGGAAAGTTCCGCAAACGGAAAGGAAAGTATGCTCTGATTTTTGCTGCTGGTTGGATAGCTGATAAATTTCAGGAGTCTTGTAGGCTGAAGCTGAGTTTGGAAGGAGAGATGGAAGATTTAAAAGTGGAAATTGATAAATTGAGAGCTCTTGTTGTCCAGCAGGCAGCTGAAACTAGCACAGAGTATGAATGTACTGTGAGGTCTAATACGGAGCTGTGCAAGGAGAATGAATGTTTGTCTGAAAGCTCGACGCATGCACAGGAGGCTGTAAGGGAATTGTCTGGTCCCGGCAGCAGGACAGAAGCTGAACATTGTGCTGTAAGTATGGAGAAGTCTGAGGACTTTGGGTCAGATACTGAAACCGACTCAGGGATGGAGATGGACAATTTGTCTGACCCTGGAGTTGGGAATGTTGGTGCAATGGCGGAGGATACTTCAGGTGAGTCTGTGGTAAAAGGACTCCATTCAGATAGTGGTGTGGGATCTAGTCATGCTAGGATGGCTAGTGTTGGGCAGCAAGGCCGATCACCATGTGCCCAGAGAAGGTTTTGTGCAGGGAGACAAGCTATTCGTTGCTTTGCATGCAGGGGATTTTCACATATTGCCAGGTATTGTGTGGTAACTAATGGCAACAGACACAGATATTCTAAGTATCCCAGAACCACAGCTAGAAGTAAAGCGGTTTATTCAGCAAGGTGGGGTAATGGTCCCAGACATGGATCTTTGCAAAGGCATAGAAGCCAGGGACAGCCAAGGTCATGGATCCAGGAAAAAGATTTAAAATCCCAATATGAACGGCTGAAATGTGAAAATGTGAAGCTTAGAGAGGAAAGAGATCGCCTCTGGGAATTCAGCAGAGTTCCTAATTTTGGGTTCCAGAAAAGGGGAAATGAAGAAATGTTATTGAGGTTTTTCTAAACTATTTTACTGTTTGTATTTTTGCAGGAAAAAGAAAAAAATTGAACTTTTAAACTTAATTCAAATGTGACTTTTTCCTTTCGCTGGAAACCTGTTTGGGGACCTTTTTGTAATGTTAAATCCTGTTTCTATGGTAATATAAAGGTGGCCGGGGACTGGACTGTTTCAGGCATTGATGTGTTAATTCAGTCCTATACAATTGTTTGTTCTAAGGGTTTTTTTGTTTTGCTCTTGGTGTTTGCATTGAGTTTTGGTTTTAAGTTAAAAGTTACTTTTTACTGAATCTCAATGTATATAGCAAGACTTCCTGTAACTGAAGTTTTGGTAGAGAATGTACTTCAGTTGTGTTTTTTTATGTTATTGTTTTGAGTTTTAGAAGTTTGCTGCGTTTTGCATAGTATCGCATTACGGTTGGTTTTGCGGTAGAAAAAGAAAGGATTTGGTTTTAAAACTTTCTTTTTATATTTACTACGTCAAAGCGGATTGTGCAAGCGAGAATAACACGCTTTTATTGGTTTAGAGTTGCTTTGCGCAGCGAGAAGGTCATTTTACGTTCAGACTGTTAGTTTCTGTTTTGAGAAGTTTTTTCATTTGGTGACAGTGATTCATGTGTTGTAATGAGACATCGTACAACTAGGAAATAGACAGCAGAAGGCTATCCCCATTTAACAAATGTATACTGAGAGAAGCCACATTGTTCTGTAGAGAAAGAGGATAGTCATTGTGCTGTGCGGTTTAGTCTGGCGACGCAGTGTACGGGCGTACAGCGTATACGTTTGTGTATGCATACACTGTGAGGGTTAGAGACATAATTCAGGGGGGGGGGGTAATCTGTGGTTGTTGACTAATCGTTTGGGGCATAGTTCTGTACCAGACCTGTTGGGACAACAAGCCATAGAGTTACACGTTGCCTCGGTTAGGGTCTCTAGTTGGGGGACTATAGTGGATATAGTCTGACAATCCACCGTGAAAGAGGACACCAGACGGTGCTCTCCTAAATTGGTGCAGGGTTTCCCTGGACGCAGGGGTAAGACGATAGGCCGATTCGAATCGCCATGGGCAATGTGCCGTCCATGCAAGGGAAGGAAAGCGAGGCTTCCCACAGTCAGACGGTGTCACGTACTGGTACCGGGGTGGCACCAGAGTACGAGGGGGATGGTTGAGCCCAAGTGCAGTATACTGCACAGAGACAGGAATGGGTGGAGGTGGATGGAAAGGACAGACTGACCAGATTGCTGAAGATGGTAAGTGCGGTTGCTGGAGTCCAAGGATTTGGTGAGTGGTTTGAAATACAGGAACAGATATTGGAATAGGGATTCCAGACAAGACTGGGGTTATACTGGAGCCACAGAGCACAGCACTTCTCTCTGTGGGGAATGAAGCACAATGATGAAGCGAGGATCAGAGGTGGGCGTGGTGCCTTTATTTTGGTGTGTGGTGTGACATGCTTGGTGTTTTAACTACTTGTATACTTGAACCAGTGCTGGATCAGAAAGAGCAGTTCCTGAAGCAAGCCACTAGGGGAGTTCCAGAATGTCTGTTGTGATATGAAAGCTGGTTGCAGACAATGAATGCTAAGTGCAGGTTCAGGGGTTCCAAGGATGGGACGTGACAGTAGAATGCAGGTTCAGGGGTTCCAAGGATGGAATGTGACAGTATCCCCCGCCTTCAGGGTCACACTCAGGGTGACCAAGGACTGTCCGTAGGACGGAATGCCCAAGTTCCCGAGGCCTGGTCCCAGGTGGGCGCAACAAAGGTGCCCTGCACGGTACAGGGGTCCGGTTCCTCCAGTGAGGGATTTGGACGAGTAGGAGTGTCACGGTCACGTAGACTCCTGGATACAGAGTGACACAGGTAGGAGGCAGGGTTACCAGGGAACTTCGTGCCCACATAGGCAGAAGGCATCGGGGTAGATGTAACCCGTGGGACGTCCTGGATCATTCCAATGGTGGAACCTGCAACACTGGCCTGGAGACGGTTCTTCCTTTGTTGTCTCCGCGCCCTAGATTTAGACTTCCTTGTATAGGTCTCATCCGTCTGGGTGCTGAGGACAACAGGATCGGTCACCTCGATGTTGCCCACATAATCACGTCGTTGACCAGGTGGCCCTTTGCTGCGCCGTGCGGTCTGTAGCAGGCTTTTAGCTTCAGAGTCATCGGTCTCCCAGTAATCGTCTGACTCTCCATGGATTGCAGGTTCTACTGTTGCAGCGATTATTGGTATGCCGGGCATGCCATACCTTGTATCGGTGGGCACACAGGTAGGCAGGTAGTCCTCTTCACTCGTTTTCCACTCTGAATCTGAACCACTAGGGGGCATAAAGTCCAGGTGTGGCTTATAGAGCGTGGGCTGCTGGCTGAGGGTGATGGGAGTAGCTGTCGCCACCATAGTGGTGTTATTGGATTGGTGTGCAGCTTCCCTGATCTTCAATGCCTCTTCAAATCTCGCTCGGTCTTCTAGGCGAACCAGAGTTCCATTAGAGGCATACACGCAGCCAGGTGGTACAGGGTCTGAAACCTGGGTGGCAACCCCTACCACATCCTGACTGGTGAGTGCGCTGTCCTGGGCAGTTTCCCTCAACAACGTCTCTGGATCTGAGTCGTCAGAAGCTATATAACCGAGTGGTATAAAATTATAGAGGGGGTCATAACCCATACCTTCAGACTCAAGGATCGCCGGATCTTGCAGGCTGGGAGTGATGGGGGTGGTTGTTACACCCGAAGTCTGGATGCAGTTAATCTCCATAGGGATTGGAGGTTCTGGTTCCACCGACGTACTTTCGAAGTCCACAGGAAAGACAGTTTCTGATTCCACGGGCATGGTGGTTTCTGTTTCCATAGGGCTTTCTAAATCGTCTTCAGAGGTGGACTCCAGAGACACCCTTCTTCTGGGCACAACGGGCACTGACTTTCTGGGGGCAGGTCTGGGTACAGGTACTGGCTTAGGGACAGCAAGTCTCTTAGACACAGGAGGTCTCCTGGGAACAGGATTATGCAGGGGAGCCGGTTTAGGGCTGAAAGGTTTAGACACAGTACCTGTAGCAGGCCTGGGAGCCTGAGGTTGCTGTAGAGTTCTACACACAGGAGCATGCTTGGAGCCAACAGAAGATTTTGACACAGGTGCTGTTTGGACAACCGCAGATCTGGGGTTTCTTTTTGGGCAGCTGGAAATCCAATGGGATTCAGCACCGCAGTACAGACAGAGATTGTGGTTTTGTCTCCTGACACGCTCTTCAGGAGATAGGGGATCATGGCGTTTGTTGGTAGGAGTACACACCTTAGTTGAGGTGCCTAGAATATTTTGCAGCAGCTCCTTTACAAAGTCAGTTAGGTGGTGAAAAAGCTCCTGGTAGGCTTTTTGGATTAACTCCACCACAAGGTGCAATACTGCAGGCTCAGTGTCAGGCTTCATCATCTGTCACGTACTGGTACCGGGGTGGCACCAGAGTACGAGGGGGATGGTTGAGCCCAAGTGCAGTATACTGCACAGAGACAGGAATGGGTGGAGGTGGATGGAAAGGACAGACTGACCAGATTGCTGAAGATGGTAAGTGCGGTTGCTGGAGTCCAAGGATTTGGTGAGTGGTTTGAAATACAGGAACAGATATTGGAATAGGGATTCCAGACAAGACTGGGGTTATACTGGAGCCACAGAGCACAGCACTTCTCTCTGTGGGGAATGAAGCACAATGATGAAGCGAGGATCAGAGGTGGGCGTGGTGCCTTTATTTTGGTGTGTGGTGTGACGTGCTTGGTGTTTTAACTACTTGTATACTTGAACCAGTGCTGGATCAGAAAGAGCAGTTCCTGAAGCAAGCCACTAGGGGAGTTCCAGAATGTCTGTTGTGATATGAAAGCTGGTTGCAGACAATGAATGCTAAGTGCAGGTTCAGGGGTTCCAAGGATGGGACGTGACAGTAGAATGCAGGTTCAGGGGTTCCAAGGATGGAACGTGACAGACGGCTGCGCAGCACACGAAATCCTAGGTTTGGGGCGAAGGCCATGAAACCCCATTTAAAGAATGGCATAGATGGTCCAAGGGTACCGCTTGGGGTATCCCTCTGGAGGGGACATTTGACGCCTGGAGATGGGAGAAATTCATAATGGAGTTTAAACCCAGACTCTGGACGGCAAAGACCTTAGATGTAGTGCAGATGTAGCTTCAGAAGTCTTTTAAGGTAAACTGACAGGGTATACAGAAGGCGGTTTCAGCCCGGAAGAACCGCATTATGTACACCTGGCCAGAGGGGATAGCCACGATTGGTAATCCAATGATGGGAGCGGAAGAGGCTCTTACTGGGCTAACTCTGCTAAGGCAGGCTGGATCCACTAACACTGGATCTGTTGTAGTTTCCTCTGATGTTTCTGTTGTCACCAAATGTAACTAACTCTGCTCTCTCCAGTTTTTTGTGTTTTTACATTCCAAGGTTAACACCTAACATGGACACGTCTTCATAAGGGGTCGGTGACTAGTCCCTCGGAATACAGTTGCAAGCTGAAGATCGTGTTAGATTAGAGGGCCCCAATCGATCCAGGGGTGGTATGTGGATGACTTGGTACTTTGATGTCCCACACAGGAGGTTTGTTATCGGCATACTGTATCATTTCTTAACCATCTGGTGCCCACAGGTAATAAGGCTAACAAGGAGAAAGTACAGTTTTGCAAGGAAAAGGTTATCTTTTTAGAACATTGTATCTCTCAGGGTACCCAACATTAATCACCCAGAGAGTAAAAGACATTAAGTGGCTCTAACACCCACTAAACTGACTCTAAGATGATGCACCATTTTTGAACACAGCGTCTCTTCTTCCTGTTATGAAGGAGGAAGAGAAGGGGGGAGATAATGGTGTGAAAAACGTAAATTTTCCAACTTTTACTAACTATTCTGTCAGGTATATTACACAGAAAAGGAGAATTTTAAAATGGATGCTTGTAGCCATTTTGTTTTGAAAGACAGTTTTTCTTTCTATTCTCGCTAGGTTTAGAAATGAACGAGATTTTTTTTACAGAGTTCATTCCTGGGTGAAGTCTTTTATATTTTTTTAAGAAGTGCCAGACACGAAGGAATCTAGAATGTTTGTATGTGATAAGGCTAGGTTTAAGTGCTAAGACGTGTCCTAATTAAATTTATTGGTCTGTCTTAAGTTTCTAAAACAAAAGATATTTTGTCTCATGGGTATAGGAATAAGAGTTAATATTCTCTAATATAGATTTATATTCACAAAATATATGTTTATAATCAAGGTATATTTTATTATATTTACAGTATGAAATATACTCCAATAAATATTGTAGAAAGTATATAATTGGTAAATAATAAAAATTACTAAAGAATAGATTCTGTTGAGAACCAGAAAAGAATTCAGCTGAAAGGACTCTGAGTCAAAAGGGAGTAGGGATATAAATCAAAGATGACAGATGGAGAGACGTGTCTAGCTGGGAGAAGAGAAGGTCTTTGTTGAGTCAGATTGACCTTTTAACCCGAGATAATTAATTCACCCTTTTCTTTTTAATTTTCTTAAGAAGTGCAATACTGCCCTCTAGAGGATAGTAAATATTATAAATCATATTACCAAAAATATTGTGTGACGTCAAATTGGCTATAATAAGCGGCAATGCTGGGTACAAGTCAGTCAGAGATTCCAGCATTCAGAGACTCACACTGCAATGCATTAGACATGACACTCTGAGAGTCCAAGATTCCAACACTCAGATTCACACCACGATGCAGGCAGATCCCAAGACATGAGGCAATCAAGAGTCTCACTAAATTTCTGACTCTCACCAAATCTCTAACTCACAAGCATTGATTATCTGATAGATAATTTTCACACATTCCAAAAATTACTACATCAGGAATTCCAAGGCAGACTTATCAACATCCAAATTGGACAGGTAATGTATGAAATAAGGAATTAATGTAAAAATATATTTGTAGAGATTCTTGCAACGTAGACTGAGACTTCTCGGACACGGTTAAATCCAAATTCTAAGTATTTCTATTCTGCAGATAGAAATATGAAGAAGTGGATATAAGGATTTATTCCTAAAAGAAATGTTGTAGGATTGATACCAATATATATATTGAATTTGGAAATTACTGTGATTAAAATTAATAAGCAAGGAATTATATAACTACAAAATAAAAAGCAAAAGATTAGAAGTTTAATTCTTGAGATTAGGGGAGGATTCACTAAATAAGTTATTATTACTTATTAAATTAGCTCATCTTTTGTTGATCCATGTAGCATAGAGATAGATAGATAGATATCTATCTATCTATCTATCTATAAGAGCTGGCTGGTTAAACATTGTTTGCTGGGAAATGCATGTTGTATTAAGCAGAAATGTTTATTAACCATTTGTGTATTAGTTACTAACTGATAAGGTAAATGATATTAATCATATATGCAGTTACTAACCGGAGATACATATATTGTGAAGCTAGTTTTTATATGCTGATGGATTGTGGTTTATAAATTTTTGTTTATGAGATCTGAAACTTTTTTGTATACGTAATAAATATATATTTTTATCCGATTATTGATTATTGTATTTTTTAAAAGCAAAACACAGACAATTAAAAGAATTCAGGATAATTTCTAAGAAATATAGACGATTGATATTTGTGTCTCGTATAGGTTTCTTATGAAATAATAATCCCTGATATATTGGAGGCAACTGCCGAGGTAGGTCCAGTAAGTCCAATATAGACATATTGGAGGCTTGGCTGATAAGTCCAATATATATAAACGTGTTGTATTCACGTGCAGAGATTATATCCGACATAACCTCTCAACCTCTAATCAATTTTTCAACCTAGTAGGGAAACACTTTGAGGACCATCATGATTGCTTTTCCTTGATGAGCTCCAAAAAGTCCACCAGGTCCGGGAGTCTCTCCCAGACCCAAACTCAATAACCAGTGTTCATTCTAGTCAACCAGGTGATTGGATCATGCTAAAGAAACATCCGAGGACGGGACTAGAGGCGAGATATCGTGGGCCATTCCAGGTGCTGCAGACGATGCCAACCTCCCTGAAGTTCGAGGGACAAGACAACTGGATCCACGCCGGTCACTGCAAGAAGTTTCTCAAATACGTCAAAGAGTGAAGAGTATCATTTTCTTTATTTGTTTAGTTTAGTTTTTAGCGAGGGAAATGTACCTAAGACTAACAAGGGCCACAAGGAGACATTTGTAATAGTAACTCTGGCTCCTGTCGTTCGCTTGTTTAAATTCTTGTGCGGTGTTGTAGTGAGGGAGATCACCAAGAAACAACGACAGTAGAGCGCACAAAGGGGGGGGATTTACAAGGGTCAGGTCCACACTGATGGGAGCAGGGCAGAAGCGGAGCTATAGCTAGTGAGGGTTGGAATCTTTTTTAAAGCTTTGGGAAGCTTCGGGGGGTTTCTTGTTTTCCATTGGATCCTGGCTAAAGGTAATGGGAGTATAAATACTTATGGTGCTTCTGTCTCTATTCCTTCTATATGCCGGAGTGAGATGTTCCTGATGTCTAAATCGACCGAGTTACCGAAGTCCGAACAGATGAGACGCCCAGAGGACCAACCCATGGACCGGATACAGAGGATTTCAGACCGACCGAGTTACCGAGCCCGAACAGATGAGACGCCCAGAGGACCAACCCATGGACCGGATACAGAGGATTTCAGACCGACCAACAATCGGCACAACCCACCACCTCATGTCCTCCCTCTGAGGAGATTCTACGTGTCAAGTTCTACGTGTCAAGATTTGTTTTAAGATTTGCCAAAAATAATTGGCGTGTCAAGATTTGGTTTTAAATTTGCTATCCACGTGTCAAGATTTGTTTTTGCTTTATGATTCACGTGTCAAGATTTGTTTTAACACTTGCTTTAAGATTCGGCGTGTCAAGATGGACTGTCTGTTGTTTTCTATCATGTGTTTGGCTTTTTGCATTCAGAACTTACAAGAGGAACCGTTTCTTTCCAAGGAAGATCGAGATTCATCGAGGGACACTGGGGAGCAAATGACAAAGAGGAGGGACTGTTGTGGAAATTTTATTATGTGGACATTAGGATTTGTTTGTTTTTATAAGTTGTCATCTGTCTCCCTGTGTTGGATTTGAATGTGGTTTTAAATCCAAGCCAGCAGCGGACATTATACTCTAGGATGAGGTGTGTACAGGGGGCCGGTCCGTCATTCTAGTTCACTCCTCTGTCCTTTTGATATGTAAATGTAATTACTGGACAAACTTGTTTTCTGTTGTATAGTCAGTGGCCACTGGGCGTTGTCCTATTGTGTAATAAATGAAACTGACCAGAAGCCAGGAGGTCTTGGCTCAGTTGGGACTTGGCACTTGGTCAGAGGAACTCCAGCTAGAAACAACGTGTGTGTGGCTTTATTGGGGTGAGGATGCAATAGACCACAGCAGAGTCTCTGGCTCTCTTTATTCAGGTACGTATGCAGGGGATAGCCAGAGAGCTGCTTGTAAGTGCAGCAGATCAAACTACATTAGGGAATTGATAGATTAATTTCCAAAACAGTATTTTAAACTGTATCCTGAAATGTACAGAAAGCCAATGGAAGGACAAGCAGAGGAGGGAGGTACACGAGGTGCGTCTGGTGAGAAAAATAACCCTGGCAACTGCATTCATTACAGATTGCAAAGGGGCAATACGGGAGTTGAGGAGGCCAATAAGGAGTGAGTTGCAGTAATCAAGTCGTGAAATGACAAGAGCAGGAATGAACACCTTCGCAGTATCTTGCGTCAGAAAGGGGCAGACGCGGGCGATGTTCTTGAGTTGATAGTAACAAGATTTGGTGGATAACGTCAGGTCGGAAACGAAAGTGACACCAAGACAGTGAGCTTGAGGCGTCGGGCTAATGAGCGTTCCATTTACTCGTAGAGATATATTATTATTATCATTTATATAGTGACAACAGTTTCTGCAGTGCTTTACAATAACCAAAGGGAACGAGAAAAACAGACATATGATGGAAACAACAGGTGTAGAGGGCCCTGCTCATAGGCGTTTACAGTCTAGAGGGATTGGGGTTGAGTAAGACTAGAGGAATTTTACTAGATAGCAGGATCATGAGTGCCAGTGGTTTAGGAATGGTGGGGCCATAGAAGCACCTTCAATCATGTGCGAGTCGATGAGCAGGGGGATGAGTTGTGTCAGTGATATGGTATGCCAATCTGAAGAGATGGGTTTTGAGGGATTTCTTGAAGGCCTGAAAATTATGGGAGAGATTGATGTGGAATGACTTGCCTCGCCCTTCCACAGGACTGGTGCTGCCTGTGAAAAGTCTTGGAGGCGAGAGTTGGTCGTGCGCGAGATAGGCGGTATTGGGTCTTTCTTGGAGCGAGGAACAACTAGCATTTCAGTTTTGGCAAGATTGAGTTTAAGAAAGCAGAAAGACATCCAATTCGAGACAGTCAGTGACTCGATCCAAGAGAGCCGGAGAGATTTGAGGGGAGGAGAGGTATATTTGAGTTTTACCAGGGTATAGGTGGCACTGGAATCCAAAAGGAGCTGCTCAGTTTACCTAGACAGTGTAGATTGAAAAGAGCCCAGTACTGAACCTTGGGGCACCCCAACAGAGACAGGATGCTGAGAGGAGGTACTACCAGAAAATGCGACACTAAACAATCGTTGGGACAGGTAATAAGAGAACATGAAAAAACAGTACCTTGAAGGCCTATATCACTAAGAGTTTGAAGGAGGAGCGAGTGGTCAACTGTAAAGGCGGCAGAGAGGTCAAGAAGGATCTGCAGAGAGTAGCATCCATTAGATTTAGCAGTTACACTTACAAGGTCATTGGTCAGTTTCGCAAGAAGGCCTACCTCATGACTGAAAAGCAGCATGAGCAGTTATGGTTTGCTACACAGCAGCCTGTGGTTTCATTTTTGGATAGGACTCACCTTCACTAGAGGTGTTTTGACGTCGGCAGGTGAGCTTACTCTTAGTGGCCATTAAAAGAAACCAAAGCCTCCAATTGTGTTTTGTTTCACACAGAGTAATAGGAATAAGTGCAGATGACACCTTTTTTTCTTCTTATATTTGGATGTATAACTAAATATTTATAGTCTTCATTCGATTGTCACATGGTGTACAAAAGTTAGATACATAAATTATGTATCTTGCGTACTTTTTACACAGAGGGTATGCGAGCACCTGGTCAGAGTGATGGATTGATGCTGTGTGCGCAACTGAAGCTCATGTCTGCTTTCTCACTGAACAAACGCGGCTATGAGCGCTCGTATAGACATGTCAGCATGCAAATCAGGGTGAGAAGGTGGGGGCTCTGCACACAGCCTGACCAGGTTAATAAGCTGAAGTGGTCAGGGTGCATAGCAAGTCCCTTTAACCCTTTCGCTGCCGAGGCTTTTCACACCTCTGTGCTGAGGTAATTTTTACTGGTCTCGCTCATGTCTAACCGCGTTTTGTAGCCATATTTTGATATATATATATATAATATGTCTGGGTCATATATCATTCTTTCCGGCAGACTCCACAGATTCATAATATGTCATTATTATATGTATACGTTATGTCATGTCTGTATATTATAACAAAAAATGCAATAAAATTAGAATTTTCAATAATTTATTATGTGTAAAGTGTTTTTTCTCACATTTTAACATGTGATCGTTTGCGGTTATATTTTGTATGGGGTGCGCTTGTTAAAAAAAATTAGAAATGGGGACCCGTTACATTTTTTTTGGGGAAAATGTCGCTATTTTTATCCAACGCCCCGCTACAAAAATCGTTAGTGCAGCATTATTGTTCACATTATAATTGAAATGGGAACAATATTGCTGCATTAACAAAACCTTTTTTTTAAAAAAAAATTTTAAATATATATATTGGTGGCAGCTAGGGGTTAACTCCAGGACTGGCGTCATCGTGCTGTGCACGATGACGCCAGTCCTCAGGGGGAGTTCCCGGAGGCTTGGCCGACATCCAAGATGTCGGCCAGCTCCGGGAAAGGATCACGAACGGGTGCTTTTCAGTGCCGATTTGTGATCCGGCTCCCCAGGGGTTAATGACAGCCACAGTTTGGAAGGGCAGGCTGTGCCCTTCCAAACGGTGCCTGGATTAACCCCCTGCTCCCCGGCGATCGGGAGGGCGAGAGGTCCGAAGGACCTCCCCCCTCCCTTTCAGGCGCCTCCTCCGCACATGCAGGGGGGGGCCTGAATTAGAGGTCATCGCGCCGCCGCAATGACATCTAATCGCTCCGCAGGTCCCGAGTGCTGGGCTGACATCCAAGATGTCAGCGCGCACCCGGGGGGGGGGGGGGGAGCAATCCGCTGGAATCCGGCGGATTGCTGCCTGAGCGCGTCCATAGCACAGGAGAACCACTTGGCTGGACGCGCTGAGCGCATCCATAGCAGCCAAGTGGTTAAAAATGATTTCATGAATGGGGGGGGGGGACGACTAGAGAGGAGAGGGAGTGAGTTTGGGCAAAGGACTGGACCCGAGTGTGAGAGGGAGCGAGTTTGGGCTAAAGCAGGGGTAGGCAACCTTTCTCTGCCTGAGGGCCGGATGCAACAACTGTGAATGCAAGGAGGGCCGCAATCACCTACAAAGCTAATAAATGATGATAATATTGTAATAACGCAGGGGCGGGGACCCAGACACAAGTTTTGGGGGGGGGCATTCTACCAGTTTTGGCCAAGAGCTGGTGTTGGTTCGTAGTGACAGGCGGATATATTTGCCCCCAGCTACCATGGATATGCTCCCATGGGTATATATTTGCCCCCTGCTCCCATGGATATACTGCCCCCACCTCACCTCCTATGGATATACTGCCCCCACCTCACCTCCTGTCGCCGCTTGATAGTCTCCCTCTGAGTGTCCGGTGGCATGGAGCTTGGGAGCTCGCCTGGGGAGCCACATGACCAGCCGCGACCTCGCGAGAACTCGGCTGGTGACGTGGTTCCCCCAGGTGAGCGCCGAAGCTCCATGCCTTTGGACGCTCACAGGGAGCCGAGCACGCAGCGCACAGCACGCGCCGCCGCCCCTGTTGTTCAGGCCTGCGTGTGTCTGATAAAATCATGGACACCCGGCCCGCGATAAAAATCTGAAACCGTTGTTTTGGATTTTTATCACGGTCCGGGTGTCCGTGATTTTATCACAGACACCAGCGGACCTTAACAACAGGGGTGGCGGGCCGTAGGTTTCCGACTAAAGACTGGGCCAGAGTTGAGGGAATTTGCAGGGAAAGGGCCAGGACCAAATGGAAGAGGCCAGGGTCAAAATAATAAAAGTTGTACAAGGTTTGCATACTGTATAAATTCACCTTGCTAGGTTGAAAAAAATGCAAGAAACAAATTAAAAAAGTTCTGTGTTAAAAATAAAGTCCACAAACTTAAAACTCTTCAAATGTTGAGAACGATGAGCTTGTGTGAGCAGAGTGATCACATCTCTGGACTGGAGGTAGGGAGGGTGGGGGCACAGGATTTCAGGTCCAAGTAAGGGTACCAGCTCCAACCACTCAGTGGCAGCACACCACGGCCTGTGTAATGGTTCTGCTACTTTAGTAAAGTAAAAAGGAAAACAAACTGGTGGTGTCTAACATAACTCTACAACAAAATCATACAGAATAAAAGCAGTTGCACATCTTCTCCGATCAGCTTCAAAGTAGTATTTGAGGTTAATAATGTTTAACCCAGCCTGACTCTAAACAGTGTGCTGTACACAGATTAATCGATAATGACAATAGTTGACAACTATTGTCATTACCGGTTGTTTCAGCCTTAGTTATTTCCCTACAGGGTCCCTTTTAGGCTGGCGGCACACTAGCAAACATTTTGCGTCCATCTGACCGTACTGTTTGACGTCAAAGCTTTAAAAAGGAGTCCCTGAAACCCACCACACGAAGCACCTGCGCACTTTTTCACAGATGGGCAACGCATATAGCTACGGACGCGAAAACAACATTGACGTGAAAAAGCTAAACGGACGCAGAAACAACGCCGCCATGTATTTTCCTAGGGCGTGGAGACATCAGATGTTACGGATGCACTTTATGCAGTACTCAATATCTCCTGTGTAAAAGTGCATCCATAACAGACGCAGTACAGTATGCTTGTGTGTCGCCTCCCTTAACCAACAGTTATCACGCTGTCTTATAGTCCACTGGTTAGAAATATATCACGAGGAAACTTCCAAAATGGGATTAAATTCTCTGCAACCTCTTTAACCTCCCTGGCGGTATTCCCGAGTGTGACTCGGGGTTAAATTTCACTACCGCGAACGGTAACCCCGAGCCACACACGGGCTGGATGCATACTCACCTCCTCCTGCGCTCCCTGGCTGTCCCCCGCAGTGTGATCACGGCAAGCTGCTTCCTGGTAAGGCTCCCTGTGAATCACACGATAAAGGGGCAGGACCAGCAGCAAATTTAGAAAAAATTTATAATACACTGCATAATCCTATGTGCAATGTTTATGAACGGCCACTAGGTGGCACTACAGGATAAACAGACCATACATCGTCTCACCCTTGTTTGCAGACAGATTTCAGTGTTTTTTGTAGTATTTTATTGAATATCATTTATTTGCATGGTTTTGGATAATTATTTTTGAGATAAATTATTTTGTCATGTTTCAAACTTTAAATCGGACTCAGTGTATTTACTATTTTTTTTTATTTATAAAAGGATTTTACCAGTAAGGACTCGATTGCACGGATTTCAGTGCGTGATTCCTAATTATTACAGGCTAACTATGTACAAAAACACGTTTCCTTTATAAAAGGATAAAAAAAATATATATAAAAAAAAAAAAAAAAAACTTTTAGACCCAAAATTTTGAAAAAAATTAGACCACCAGGGAGGTTAAACGTTTTGCTGTTAAAAAACATCACATCTGTCCATTTGGAAAAACATTAAAACATGCATCACCATCGTGCATGAGATTTCCAGGTTTCTGCTGGAGTAAGGAAAAGCGCCAGACCAAAACAAAATTTAACCAGAATGAAACTAAACTTTTATTTGGACTAGGGCTGCTCATCCATAGCGCTGCAGACGTTTTGGAACTACATCTACTATCAGGCCCAGACTGGGACAAAAAAAACAAAATTAGACCCAAGCACTTTAAAGGTGAGCAGCCCACTTCTGTCTACCGCTACACAGAAACACAAACATACACACTCCTTGATATGCACCCCTATACTCACCTATCCATTCCTGTACACACAGGAAGAGAGTGCATCAGGGGCTGAGGTGACGATAAAACATCACAAGAATATGGGCTGTGTAGGAATTACTTTTTTATTTATAATTGAATATATTATTTTAATAAACGATAAATATTCCTAATAATGAATTATCGCTCCCTCTCCTGCTTACCTTTTGTGCAGGGAGGGGGCCAAATCACTGGTGGTCCGGTGGGCAGTTGTGAGACAGGTCTCCCTGGTGGTATGGGTTGGAGGGGCCCTTGTTCCTCTGTCGTTGACCTCCTGACAGTGAGTTCGGGAGCCGGCACACTCTGATACGTCAGAGTGCACCGGGCACCTCAAAACGCACTGAGCAGTGGAGCTCAGTGTGAAGGCAGTCTGTGCACGATTGCAGCACAGATTGCATTGATCCAAGTGAGAGGGACCACAGAGATCTGAATCCCCGATCAGTGACTGGGAATTTGGATTTTTGTGCCTCCGTCGAAGTTCTTCGTGGGCGCCTGCCAGTCGGGCCTGAGTCTGCCTTGCGCTATGCTATCGAGTGGTACAAGGCCTTTTGCAGTCGTATCTCTAGGGCAGCCAGCCGAACAGCTGCCAATGCCATTGGCCTACCAGGCAAATGCCCGGTACTCCTCATGGCGAGTCCAGGCCGACCATGATACTCAGTCACGCATTATGTAGGCAGGTTCTTGCGAGAAAATATAAAACATTTGGAGTGCCAAGATTGAACACCCTTGATTTAGAGCAAAGAATGCTCTGGGAAATATCTGCATACGCCCGAAGGTTAACCTAGTCAGAGCCACATACCGAGGTCACCCACAGTATCTAAACGGGCTACCTGACTCCCTACAGCCATACGTTTAACCAGTGATTTTTTCTGGAAAAATAGGTGGGGGGGGGGTACTCTCACATCTGGGGGAAAACTGATTATTAGGACATGAAAATAGTCGGAAGACACTATAAAAAAGGGAACCGTATTTTTTAATACTAGCAGGGTTATCCAAAGAGATTCGAAAAGTCACCGCACGTTTGGTGACTTTTCGTTCTCTTCAATTCGGTTCGTGTTGCCGATCCCATTTCGGTGACCCTGCGGTGTATTCAGCAAACACCACAGGGTCCCCGAATTGCAGGGAAAAGCTGCCGCAAACCCGACGAAAACTAACCGCAAAACCCAGCAAATGCACGCTGAAAACCCGCAAAAACATCTGGATTAACCCGAAGACGCCGGAAAAACCCGAGCAGGAGCAGATCACACGCAGCGAGGGAGGTGAATAAATTAGCAAAACAGTTTGTATGAATGTGAAAATAAAAGGCTGTTTGCAAAGAAACTACTGAGCGAAAAGGTCTGAAATTTGCATATGAGGTCCAGGAATGATAAACAGGGCTGTTACAGAAAAAATGAGTAAACTTAAAAAAAAAAATTCAGAAAAATCCTTAAAGTATCCTAAAAAAAAATCTATAAATAAAGAGACTCTTTACTGCATAATTTTATAATGAACGGTTTATTAGATATTGAATTAAAACGGGATTATTTTTAACATTGAAGCCTATGGGATTCTCCTGAATTAACTTGCCGAATTAAACCCCCGAATGGGAGGGCATTAGGGGAACCTTTCACTGCTGGTTTTTGTTCTCTGAATAGCCGAAGCAGTGCTTTTTCATGGGGATTTCACTGCCCTCGAACAGGCACTGTATGTGCAGGCAATTCGCCAGGATTTGGCGAATTGCCTGCTCTCTGGATAGCCGAATGGCCAGGAAAGGTAACCGAACGCTGATTTTCAGCGTTCAGTTACCTTTCTCTAGCAATTCGGATCTCTTTGGATAACCCTGTATGTGTTCCTTTAAATGAACTACAACTATTGTTGTAACCCTATGTATGGGGGTTATCCACTGAGTGTCTCTGTTGCAAGAATAATCTGAAGAATAATCAAAGCATTGCTTCGCTATGGGGAATTCACTGCCCTTGAACAGGCACCGTATGTGCAGGCAATTCGTCAAGATTTGGCTAACTGCCTGCTCTCTGGATAGCCAAATGGCCAGGAAAGGTAACCGTACCCAATCTGTGATCCTACTGACAGCAGCTTTATATATTAACATTATAAAAGGGTTTAACACCCTACGTTCTGTATGACCATTACACTATCGGAATTATCCATCTTGTGTCACCACTGTTTCACAGTGGATATTCATTTGATGATTTAATGAGTGCATAGCGGGGGAAAAGACTCTGCATTGAATGCCCTCAGAGGCCTCAATGGCTGCAGAGCAGGCCTTCTTAGAAGGTTTAGACAGGTGCTGCAGCCAACCCAGAGTCTGCTCAGAAAGGCTCCCCAAACAGAGGCAGCTCCCTGCAGAATCTGAATCCCTGGAAGCTCTAGGAGGGACACCTAGTGGACATTTAAAGAAAGACAGGATATCTACTGGCAGGACAAGACAATGCAATCTACTTGGCAATGCAAGCAGGATACCTACTTGGCAATGACAGTATCCAAACACAAGGTGACGCCGAGTGGAGAGAGCATGCGGCTACCTCGTGAGGGAAAACCTTCCCCCCAACAGATCGCTGGGAAACCTCAAACCAGGCCTCGTTGTGGCCTACAGACCACTGGGCTGGAGCATTAGAAGAGGACCCTGCCAGCTGAGGACCACAGAGCAGCCCAACAGCAAAGGCAGCTCTCTGCCAACACAGAAACCTAGTTAGGTATGTGAATGTATGGGGAATAACACATACACAGGAACCCATTATATTCTGACCAAGCACAAGGCACCGATTTCCACGGTGTGAGCCGGGCAAATCACTCCTTGATAACCAGTAAAAATTGAATCATAACCACACAAACAAATACACAGTAAGATATATATATATATATTTATTACACACACATACATAGGTGAAACTTGAAAATTTAGAATATCGTGCAAAAGTTCATTTATTTCAGTAATGCAACGTAGTTTCACCTTTTAATAGTTCAAGCCGTGATTTGTCACAATTGTGATTATTATGGCTTACAGCTCATGAAAACCCCAAATCCACAATCTCAGAAAATTTGAATATTGTGAAAAGGTGCAATATTCTAGGCTCAAAGTGTCCCACTCTAATCAGCTAATTGAGCCATAACACCTGCAAAGGGTTCCTGAGCCTTTAAATGGTCTCTCAGTCAGGTTCAGTAGGAATCACAATCATGGGAAAGACTGATCTGACAGTTGTGCAGAAAACCATCATGGACACCCTCCATAAAAGGAGGGAAAGCCTCAAAAGGTAATTGCAAAAGAAGTTGGATGTTCCCAAAGTGCTGTATCAAAGCACATTAATAGAAAGTTATGTGGAAGAAAAAGGTGCACAAGCAGCAGGGATGACCGCAGCCTGGAGAGGATTGTCAGGAAAAGGCCATTCAAAAGTGTTGGGGACTTTCACAAGGAGTGGACTGAAGCTGGAGTCAGTGCATCAAGAGCCACCACACACACACAGACGGATCCTGGACATGGGCTTCAAATGTCGTATTCCTCTCGTCAAGCCGCTCCTGAACAACAAACAACGTCAGAAGCGTCTTACCTGGGCTAAAGAAAAACAGACCTGGTCTGTTGCCAAGTGGTCCAAAGTCCTCTTTTCTGATGAGAGCAACTTTTGCATCTGATTTGGAAACCAAGGACCCAGAGTATGGAGGAAGAATGGAGAGGCACACACTGCAAGATGCTTGAAGTCCAGTGTGAAGTTTCCACAGTCTGTGTTGATTTGGGGAGCCATGTCATCTGCTGGTGTTGGTCCACTGTGCTTCATTAAAGTCCAGGGTCAACGCAGCCGTCTACCAGGAGATTTTGGGGCACTTCATGCTTCCTTCCGCAGACGAGCTTTATGGGGATGCTGACTTCATTTTCCAGCAGGACTTGTCACCTGCCCACACTGCCAAAAGCACCAAACCTGGTTCAATGATCGTGGGATTACGGTGCTCGATTGGCCAGCAAACTCGCCTGACCTGAACCCCATAGAGAGTCTATGGAGCATTGCCAAGAGAAAGATGAGACATGAGACCAAACAATGCAGAAGAGCTGAAGGCCGCTATTGAAGCATCCTGGTCTTCCATAACACCTCAGCAGTGCCACAGGCTGATAGCTTCCATGCTACGCCACATTGAGGCAGTAATTGCTGCAAAAGGGGCCCAAACCAAGTACTGAGTACATATGCAGCTTATACTTTATAGAGGTCCGATACTGTTCTATGTACAATCCTTGTTTTGATTGCATGTAATATTCTAAATTTTCTAAGATTGTGGATTTGGGGTTTTCAGGAGCTGTAACCATAATCATCACAATTATGACAAATCACGGCTTGAACTATCTTGCTTTGCATGTAAGGAGTCTCATACATTAGTTTCACCTTTTAAGTTGCATTACTGAAATAAATTAACTATTGCACGATATTCTAATTTTTTCGAGTTTCACCTGTGTAATTTACACACACGGATCACTTAGAGGAGGGGCTGCTCTGTGCACAGCCTCATATGGACTAAGGGGGAGGTGGCTGGTAGCTACTGGGGAGGCAACATCCCCTGTTGGGGATGGGTTTGTATAGTTTTGTTTTTTTCTGTTTTCTTCTTGCTGCTGTGAGTGAACTTAAAGAAAGATAGCAAATATGAGCCTCAGTCATGTTTTAAAATTAAATTTACAACATACAGGCCGATTTAACGTTGAAACTTAAATAATTGGACAGGTACCACTGACAGCATCTGCCCCACTTGTTTAATTTTACCAGTAGGTAAAAATACTCACCTTTCTTCCCTCGGCTGCTCATCCCTTACACATCGGTGCATCTGAATTTCAGAAGCCCCTGCAGGTTGTTTTTTTTTAAAAAAAAAAACAAAACACAATTTGCTTACTGTACGCAACTTGCATACTATTGAATGGGACACACAAGTATAGTAAGACCTGCTCAAAATGACAGATTAGAGCGCTGCCCGGATGTGCAGAACCAAATCCATCAGCTACTGTCTTGCAGAACACCTGCTACTGAAATTGTTCAGAGATGGGATGATGCAGCACTCAGAGCATACTGACATCGGTGAAAGGTCTGGTGACCAGCAGGCAGGATGTTCAAATCTCATCTGCCTGGTGACGCTTGTGTGGGTGGAGGGAACTTCTCCACACAGCAGTATCAGTCCAACAGGCTTGCAGGGAGTGGGCATTCAACGTACCCTGACCACTTTAAAAAGCCAAAATGCTCTGGGTAGCTAATGTCCTTTTAAAAAGGGAGGTATATTTTAGGCCAGGGTTTCCCAAACCTGTCCTTATGGACCAAAACAAGTAAGACATCTGAAGTACAACCCATCTGATATGGTTTGCTGCACAATGATTCAGTTTGCATTTTCCCGAAAGTAAAGCCTGAGATACACTGAGCACGTAGCGATGCACAGCGTAGCAAAACATTTTGCAGGCTTGACTTCACTTCGCCTCGCAGCTAGTCTACACTGCATTATATTTGCTTCTCTCCGCACTGGACAGGAATCCAATAACTAAATTAAAATGTACACGCCAAAAGCTTTTATTTTTACAAAGCGCATGTCATATAGGCAAAAAAGTTTCTATTGAATAAAATACAATAACTGCCAATTTAACTAGTTAAAAATAAATTTAAAAAAACAATAGAAAAAAGCAGCCCCAATCATATAGCAACCCCATGTGATATATATTATAGGGACACAGGGAGCGCAATGTATAGAGTGGGGATACATACATACCCAGGTAGAGGGTGGAGGCATGTGGGCTGCGCGGGGGACACTTTACTTATGGCCAAGAAACCTGATTATAGAGAGGGGGGGGGTGGTCCCGGGTCCTGCTGCGGGGCAGCTCTCCTCTCCTGTGCTGCTGGGAGGACCGAGGGAAGAGTGAGGCGCAGCGCTGGTGGGAGGGACCTACAGGAGACTGCGCAAGCGCCGTGTGCTGCAGGTCCTGCCCCTCCCCTCATCACGCCACTCCGAGGGGAAGTTGGATTTTTCCAAACTCCCTTCGCTCAGCGCCGCGGCCTGAGCGAGGGAGGTGGAAAAATCTCAACACACTGAGGGCGTCTCGCCGCGCAACGCGGTCAGTGTATCTCAGGCTTAATCCTGAAAATCTGGCCTGTTAGTTGGAAAGGTTTGTGAAACACAGCTTTAGGAAAATGCATCACAGAACACAAAAGATCCACATTTAAATTGATCAAATCGTTAACCTTTTTTGTCACAGTTCTAAAGAAAAAGGTATCCAAGTCATAGATCAATAAAACAAGTTAGCTACTGCCTCGTAAACTTCTAGATTACTCTATGCAAATTTAGAAAACATTAACCCAGGGATGTCTAATCTCCGGCCCGTCAGATGTTCCTGAACTACAACTCCCAGAAATCTCTGGCTGCATTAGATGGACGGAGACGCATGGGAGTTGTAGTTCAGGGACATCCGGGGGGGGGGGGGGGGCGAAGTTTGGACATCCCTGCATTAACCAGTTCCTAATAAAAAACAAAAAACAGGCTAGATTCCAAGTCAGGTGTGAATTTAAAAAGAAGATATTGTGAAGTTACTAACTCCCAGACTTTAATAGCTCTGGTTTTTACACTTGACTCAGAAATGAGCCTGGAATTTGGCTCCCAAGCTTTCTTAGAGGTACCCAAGTTCAGGCCTGTTATAATTACAATAAAGCACAATCAAGCTAGATCGATAGACAAATTTACTATAAATCAAGAATTGTACAGGACTGTTTAAAAAAGACAAAAACAAAATCACTAGAATTA
The DNA here is from genome assembly GCA_009667805.1 of Leptobrachium leishanense. Lineage (NCBI taxonomy): Eukaryota > Metazoa > Chordata > Amphibia > Anura > Megophryidae > Leptobrachium > Leptobrachium leishanense. Next base: position 102,078,921 of record CM019069.1, on the reverse strand, counting down.
TACACAAATACAAACCTTTTTTTGAAGATCAACCAAACATTGCATTATTTATAAAAAAGGAAAACAAGTAAAGCAGACAGTTTGGTTTATATTTTAATGGTCACATTGGACATCTGGCTTGTTTAGTATGGTACAACAAACATTATACTTTGTGAGGGGGGGGGGCTGGAAACATCCTCATACAACTTTTTGTAGATAATCATGTTAGTTTGTAACTTGTATCCAAGGTAATCTGAGTAAACTGCAGGTCCTCAGCATCCTGTTGCAAAAAACTGAAAAGAATCAGTGCAGCAATATTGTAAAGTTCATGTTTGATTTTAATTTTTTTGTATGTTCAACCAAACTCCTACACCATCAATATTCAGGGAGAAACAAAAGCGTTAATGTTGCGTCTTTTTTTTTGTTTTGTTTTTCTTTTTTGGAAATACACCATGGCAATCAGAGAGCATACAGTTCATAAAGCTTCTTGACACAGTATGCCAGAGCAGCAAGAGCTATTGTGTTATGGAGTCTCTTTCTGTGGACGTCGTCCTTTCTTACAAGCACCACAGGGGTAGAGGAGGTGAGTGTATGTAGTGGCAGTCTTGACAGTTTGTATGCATCATACTCCACCTGGTATTTGCAGCAAGGGTCGAACTGCCAGGAGATTCCATAGAGGGTGGAGCAAGCCAAGCTGACCATGCCAGCGGGTAGAGACACGTAGTGTGAATACTCTGATGGCAGAGCCAGTGGGGTAAGGAGGCAGGCCATGCCCGACAGTACCGCTGTTTTGTGCAGGCAGTTCCCCACAGAAATCCAGCGTGCGGTTTCATCTCCGATACGTGTAGGCTCAATCACTATGTACTTGTACTGAGCCTCTAGTGCTTTTTCCAGTTCGTATTCAAACTGGTCCTGTGCATTCTCTCCATTGTAAATTTCATGTACGATGTAGCACTCGCTGACTGAAAGTGGTACCCTAAAAGAGAATAATTTTGCAAATTCAGAATGCAGAGTTGTGGGAAAGAAAGAACAGTAGAACTTTTCATTCTATCAATACACCTTTATATGCAGCAATGAACCTGATATAAAAGTGATGGTGAACCTTGGGACCCCAGATTTGTTTCTGAATTACATGTCCCATGATGCTCAGATCACATACAGAATATTCACCCCGGGTTACCATGTGTGTCACAACCCCCCCCCCCCAAAAAAAAAAAAAACAAAAAAAAAAAAAAACAAGCTGTCCTGCAGCTGCTCGAACCAGGAGGGATCCCGTCCGTACCTAAATCAGGGGCCAATAGCTGGCACAAGAAATCGAAAAAGACAACCACTAGGGCTGCTGATATGGTGGCCACTGGTGAGATCCTTTTACGTAAGCAGAGAAGCAGTACCCAAATGTTGTTTTGGGGACACAGCCCTAGGTGTTCTGGGGGTGCATATTGCAAAGAAGGGGGCTTTGCCCCAAAACGTTTGTGGGTTGCTTCAGAACAAGGGTCACATCAGTGGACCACCATTTCAGCAGCTCCAGTGGTTGTCTTTTTCTTTCTATTTCTTGTGTCAGTCTTAATGCTAGTAGAGCTTCAAGGAACATGTAGTTCTGAAAGATCTAGGACAGGGGTCAGCAACCTTGGCTCCCTGATGTTTGGGAACTACATCTCCCACGATGCTCAGTCACCCATTAGGCTGGCTGAGCCACATGGGAAATGTAGTTCCCAAAACATCAGGGAGTCAAGGTTGCTGACCTGTGGTCTAGGATGTTAAGGTTCACCACCATTGTGATATACTGTAAAACAGTCAAACTCTGTCAGGGTTTTTCAGAGAAAGGTGAAAACCAGGAGAACTGGCAGGAGACGAGAACAATCTAGACCAAATAGTCGATTTGGAAAGTGAGATTAGACGAATGTCAGACGAGCGCATTCTGAGGGCACTCTGCGTGCGTACAGAACGGACAGACATCCTGACGGAAGATACTGTAGACACCACGCGATCGGTTTTTCTTGATGGACGTAGGGAAAAAAAGGACTAGCGGAAACCAATTAAATATGAAAAATGATAAAAATTGATACATGATATGAAAAGCCATTGTGTGAGTCAAGGTGCTGGACGTCGCAAATGCAGCCTGTCTGACTTCGTTCCAACACACACACACGCTACGCAGACGTGGCGCACTCTGCGTGTCCGTTCTAGCGGTTTTACATTCTTGCCTAACTTGCGTCCGTTTGCCACATGCGCTGTGTGTGCGCTGTTCGGTGCGGACGCACTTAGTGTGTGGGTTTCTATTGCTCATGATTCTATGCCACGACGGACGATAAACTGTGCAGCAACACGGACGGGATCACTGCGTTCGTCTGACACAGGCCTTAATGGGAGAATTCTGGTTCGGCTATCTTGACTTAGAATTTCCACTTCTCCATTCATTCTCCGGAGATTCACCTTTCTTTGAATAGACCTGTACATCTCTAGAGGTTTTGGAACTAAAACTCCCATAATTCTCTATTGCATTTGAAGAAATCTGCGAAATTGTAGGCAATCTACAAAAAAGGGCCGAAGTCGGAGATCTCTGTTGCCGAAAATAGAATTTGGGAGCGAGACACACGGATTGCAATACTTCACAGGGATTAGGACAACATGTAAAATACGGGGAGGGTTTACTAATGAGGATAGTATCCGGGGGAAACGTTACCGTCACATAACTAATGTAAATACAACACATAGAAAATGCCTTCAGCTGTCAAAAAAAACAAAAAACTTCGTAAAACTGGTTGTTCTCAATGACACATGACTCAGCATAAATATTAAATTGTACCCAGTTTCGCACCCCCAGGGTATGTTGCATAACGTTTATGTTCAAGGACAACGCATGGGTGAAATGTAAAGAGAAATACATTTAGCATAACCGAATGTACTTTCATATTAAAATGGCATAAAGCCTCCAGGATGACAAAAGGAATGAAGATATGGGGAGTGATCAGATAACAATGACGGGGGAATGAAAGGCATGGAATAGGAGGATGTGATAAAAATACACCTTTGCATCCATACATATTGGTACAAGCAGGATTCGCTCTCAGACGTTCCTTGCAATGGACATAAAGACAGAATGATAAGATTACCGGGTAGAATGAGTCTCCAGCCCTGCTAAAAGAACATTAGGATTTCAGGCACTTTTAAGAAATCCTCCAAGCACTATATGGCTGGGGTCAGACCAGCGCACTTTTAACGTGCGTTCTGGCGCACTTAATCACGGCCGCACTAGCAGCAAATGACGGGCAATGACAGCCAATATATGAAGTACGGCCGCGCAACGCAAGTGGAATTTGAACGCATTTTTTCGAGAACGCAGAACCGCTAGTACGGACGTACAGAGTGTGCTGCGCCCGCTAGCGGTGTGTGTGTGTGATTTGGAGACGTCAGACTCTGCTGGTGACCGGCCAACATAACGTCCAGACGCAAAAAGTTTCCTGGTTTGGATTCGTAAAACATCACGCACGAAAATGCGCATCGTATGACCGTTTTCGCATATTCCGTGAAAAAAATACATCATTGCGTTCGGACGCACTTTTTGACGTTCGCGTGTAAAAATGCTTTCGTTTGACCCTAGTCTAAGAGCATACCCTGTAAGGCAGGTTACAATGCATGGAGATCCGCTGTCTGCACACAAGCTGCTTCGAATTATAAGGAGCCGGCAAAAAAGTTTTTAATCTGTCTTTGTCATTTGAGATCTGTTACAAAATGGGAGGAGATCAATGGAAGATCCAATGTTTTTTTGGACCTACAATCTGAGCATTTGTTTCTCTCACACAAGGATTTATTTTTTCCTCTGTCTTCTATCAGGACAAGGACGGCAGATTAACCTCCCTGGTGGCATCCCGAGTGTGGATTGGGGTTAAATTTCAGTGCTGAAAAGGGTAACCCCGAGCCACACTCGGGCCGATACATACCTGTCCCTGTGTTCCCTCAATGTCCTCCTGGAGTCACTTCCGTCCAATCGCGATGATCTGCTTCTCTTCTCGCCACACTCGGGAATACCACCTGGGGGCTGAGTAAATGCACTGATTTTGACATATAAAAGGCAAGAAAGTAAAACCGCTACCACGGACGCACAGAGTGCGCCACGTCCGCATAGCGTTCTGTGGGAGTGGGAGGTCAGATGCAGCGCATTTGCGACGTCCAGCATCTTGATGCACACAATAGCTTTTCTTATCCTTTTCAAATTTTTATTTTTCATATTAAATTTTGTTTCCCATAATCCCTTTTTCTACGTCCATCAACAAAAACAGACTGTGTGGTGTCAACAGTATCTTCCGTCAGTACATCCATCCGTTGTGCAAGCACGCAGAGTGCGCTCAGACTGCGTTCGTCTGGCATTAGTCTTATCCCCCATCGCCACATAAAAAACCACATACACAGTATAAATGCATATAGAAAAAAAAAGGATGGAGAATAGTAAAGGGGGTAACCCCGATTCTAATTTCTCAACTCACTACATAAATTTTATTCAAATTAAAGAAAAAAAAAAAAAAAAAAAAAACACACAAAATTAGGTCACACACACAATTGATAAAAACCAATGAAATGTACAATTAGGAGCACACTGGTGTATAGCAATTGATTGTCAGAGAGTTTTGAATATATATTATTTGTTCAAACACAGTGTCTATTATTATTATATATATTCTCATGAGAGGCCAGTAGGGTGGGCACAAAATATGCATAATGTAGTACTTTTTAAATATGACTGAAGAAGGCAGTTCGTAATAAAGATTATACTTCCATATAGTCAGTAGTTACTGTGAACCTGTTTCCATCACATTCATCAGGCAACACATGGACCCATGCAAATATATATATATATATATCTCTTCCATCAGTTATTCTTGTGGATTTGAAGGGCACCGCTCAGAGTTCTCAGCAAGGTCATTGAAGGTTCATATCCACAGTTACACAAATTCAGTCAACACATTGACCCCATGTAAATTAATTCATGTATCATAAGGAGGAAAGAGATCTTCCATTCGTACTGAACAGTGTAAATGGAATACAAATTTACAGACTTTATGCAGGATTTGAAAGGCCAGAAAGCCCCTTCCAGTAATGCAACCTGTGTCTATGCAGTGCATTTGGTGTCCCATATGGACACAGCGCAGTTGTAGTACATTGGTTGCTTTGTGCAGATGTGATGCAACGTTTCAGACATGTTCTGGAGCCCGTATGCTAAAGAATTACACTTGGAATAAACTGAATTTGTTTGCCTTTCTCCAGAATAAATACAGCTCAAATACCTGAAGTTAATTTTGAAGATAAGAATTTACTCGATTGTGATGGATGAAAATTTTAAGTGACCAGGTAATTGTTAGGAAGCACCCCTGAGTCTTCTGGCAGGTGTCCAGTCACACAGATTCAAACTTCCTAGGTGCTAGCTCCACCCAGAAAGCTTTCAAATTAGCCCAAGATAATCAGCCTTCTCGGGTATTGGTCTGGAATGTACAACTCTGCATTCGGACAAGCCAGAGCTTCTGATTGGACAGCCGAAGCGAACTGTCAGATGCAGAGCAGCAGCCAACTCGGGAAAGACAACATAACAAAAGGACTCTCGTGGTTCAAAAGACACATTTTCACAGATTTTAAATGGAAGTCTGTAGACATCCCTTTTAGACCTAAACACCTGGGCTTTTCTGCCATGCTGGGTCCTGTTTGAGTTAATCAACCTTGGCCCTCCATTTGTTTTGGAACTACATTTCCCATGTGGCTTAGCCAATCTAATGGGTGGCGAAGCAGCTCCAAAACATCTAGAGGCCAACGTTGTTGACCGTTGTCCTACAGCTTGTGTCAGCCTCGGTTCCCCCAGGCCGCAGCCATCACCCGGAGGGGGGGGGGGATCCAAATCCTTTTTCAATGACATAAGGCAATGAATGCATTGCAGTGTGCTTCATCCTATTTACCCGAGAAATGGAAAGAAAATCCACCGGACTTAAAGATGTGTCCGAACAGAGCAATGATCCAGGAGCACTGCCGCCCGGGCCTGACAGACCTGCGCCCCCTGTCTTTCCATATCTTTGCCATTGGCCCACACTCCCACTCGTAAAAAGCGAGACCTCCCCGCAGACACTCAGTTTTCCACGGAAGCCCGAGCAGACAAGCCAACCCGACCGCGGAATACCTACCTCCAGCACCGAGCCATCCAGACACAAGAGGACGCAGCGCCCTCAACACTCACCTTTCTCTGCCGCCCGGCCCTGCGCGCCTCCTTCCCCAAGTGGCCATCTTGGACACTCGGATCCAAAGCGATTTCTCTAGGACGCTGTGCGCCACGCAACGGCCGACGGGAAATGAAGTTCTACGCGTGCGAGTATTGAAGTGGATAGTGAACGTATAGAAACTACAACTCCCGGAGATCTCTGCGACGGCGTTCGTGCGTTCCGCCGCACAGGCGCTAGGGAGATGTAGTGCCGAGGAACCAGAACGTGTTAGTGAATGTCACAGGGACGTAAAGGGCAGGGAAATGGAGTTTCTCTGAAAACCCATACGTCAGCAATTTGGCATGGCATGGCTAATCCCTTTTTACAGCACATGCTGCCTCTTATTATCTGCTGAATGAAGAGCTGCACTTATGGGAGATAAAAGTCTGCACAGAGCGCAACAACTCCTTCCTGCCCGCAGGACGTGAAAACCAAAGCGTCTTCAGGAGACACATTCATTAAATATAAGGGACTTTGAAGGGAAGTGCAGCACTGAGCGAGAAGCCGCTGCAACACAATGGGTTAATCCAAGCTGTGATCCTGAGGATACTGTCCTCTTCATTCCTGAATGGAATGTCTTGGCTTAGCGCCCTGATTGGCTGTGCACGAATCTCGACTCTGCGATTGGTCAAGGCGCGTTGCTTTCACAGCTATTGGCCGACAGCGTTTTGTTTGGAACTGCGGATAGTGGCATCCGATCTGCTGTCGTTGATTGGCAAAGCAAGGCACGTGATCTCACAGCTGATTTCCTGGCCGTGTTTGGGGTGAATTCGTGCTGCACATGTCGCACCCTGTCCCGGAAAGTATGGAACAGATCGGTCCCATCCGGGTGGAACACGATAGAAACAGGAGACAGTTCTCGGTGCGTCTCAACGGTAAGGATCTAGTGATACTTCGTACAGTGTGGGGAGAAAGCCCCCTCCCTTCAGGCGCCACGGTATTCGGTGATCTCCTGGGCCAGCCAGGATGACACGGGGAGAATGCTGGATCTGCAGTTTACAGGACTGTGTTGTCCCCTCCTTTTAGAGTGGCTGTCACATGGTTAAATCAAGTCACCTGGCAGCCCCTATTGACTCAGGGGAACAGCTGCCAGTGAGAGCACATAAAACCCACCCAGGGGGCACATTAAACCAGGCAGGGAAAGTGATCAAGATGGGACATTTAACTGTTACCACAAAAATATTCTCTCTTAGGTTACCAGCATGGTGAGAACCCCCAATCGTGATTTAGGGGGGCAGTGTGTGTAAGTAGACCACAATGTGTCTGGTGTCCAGAAACAAAGGAGCGAGGAACTCACAGAGGCATGTCGTCGTATAGGTGAGGCTGGGTCCATTTTAACACATATCGTGACGACCATCATAACATTTTGACAGGTTTTTCAGGGAGCAGCACACAATTTTTCATGCACGTTCGAAGGAACGGACAAGGATTTTTGGTTGGTGTCAAATGCTGGGACGCTCACTGAGACATGACTACAGAGGTGACACTTTCCATAGGCAGGAGAACAGGACATCAGCGGGGCTCGTCGTGTGTCAAGAACTGAGACTACAAAATGCAACGGCTTCTTCAGCTTCCATATTTCTCGAGGTTTCATTAAGGCTAATGTCAGACGAACGCAGTATGAGCGCACTCTGCGTGCGTGCATAACGACGGGCGTACTGACGGAAGATACTGTAGACCCCACACAATACGTTTTTTTAACGGATGTAGAAAAAAAAAGGCAACTAATTAAAATAAAAAGACAAGAACAGTCAGCCAGACCAAAAAAACTTCTGCGCGTCAACGTGATGGATGTCGCAAATGTGCTGCGTCTGACGTCACGTCCTCATGCACACAGGCCGCTACGTGGACGCGGTGCACTCTGGGCGTCCGTCGTAGCGCTTTTATGTCAAGGCCTAAATGGCGTCCGTTGCCACCTGCGTGGTGCGTGCGCACGTACTTCGTGTGTTGGTCTCTTGATTACAAATCAATGCTACGAAGGACGTTAAACTGTGCGGCGATATGGACGTGATGACTGCGTTCGTCTGACGCTAGCCTAAAGAAACGCACCAGATATCCTGACCACTTTATGGTTTTTAAAATGGTCAGGATTTGAGAAGTGCCCCAGCCCCCCTGTTTTGCCTAAAACGCTGGGTGAAGTGGTGTAGTTTGCTCCACCCCACCCAGCATCACCGACAACCGGGGAATTTGAATTTCCCGGATGCCGGTTACTACTCAGTTACTAGTGATGTCGCGGCATACTGGGAGCGTGCCAGTGTCCCTATCTCTGAGACTTATTGTGCAAGCGATCGGTCTCCTAGAGGCTGCGTTGGATCAGCTCTGATCCATCGTTCTGCGCAGGCGCAATGGAACTTTTTTGTATATGAAGTTTGAAGTCCTGTTGCAGTGGGCAATTTGCGTTCCCAAAGCTACGCATGAAAAGCAAATTGAGCAGAAAAGCCTCTGGGTTCAGGAGTCCCAAAGAGGACGAGCTGCACCCAACGAGGGACAAAAGCTAAGTAAAATGGGGCAAAATAAAAAGTAATAATTGGGCAGAGGCTGCTGTCGTACGACAGACATACTTACTGCGTTTGTGTGACACCAGTTTAAAGCGATTTCTTATCTATCTAGCCACCTCACTTTTTTTTCTGTGTGCGGGGGGGGGGGGGTCTTGGATTAAAGGGTTTGGATAGTGCTGGGTTTGTTAGTTCAAGCTGTGAATCCACATGTAGAGGTAAGACGGCTTGCATGGTTGTGCATTACAGCTGTATTTGCATGGTTTAACTCTCACGTACTTGTGACAATTCTAGATGTTCTCTGGCAAACATCGCAAAATATCATGTAAAAACCTACAGTAGGTGAGTGTATAGGCGCTACATAATTAATATAGGACAATATATGTTGCAGCTCACCAGGTAAGCGTATCCTCCACTTCCAATTGTTTAAGAAATAAATGCTAAAAAACATATGGGAGCGCATAAATCACATATACATATGGGAGCGCATAAATCACATATACATATGGGAGCGCATAAATTACATATACATACGGGAGCGCATAAATTACATATACATATGGGAGCGCATAAATTACATATACGGGAGCGCATAAATTACATATACATACGGGAGCGCATAAATTACATATACATACGGGAGCGCATAAATTACATATACATATGGGAGCGCATAAATTACATATACATATGGGAGCGCATAAATTACATATACATATGGGAGCGCATAAATTACATATACATACGGGAGCGCATAAATTACATATACATATGGGAGCGCATAAATCACATATACATATGGGAGCGCATAAATTACATATACATATGGGAGCGCATAAATTACATATACATATGGGAGCGCATAAATTACATATACATATGGGAGCGCTAAATTACATATACATATGGGAGCGCATAAATTACATATACATATGGGAGCGCATAAATTACATATACATATGGGAGCGCATAAATTACATATACATACGGGAGCGCATAAATTACATATACATACGGGAGCGCATAAATTACATATACATATGGGAGCGCATAAATTACATATACATATGGGAGCGCATAAATTACATATACATACGGGAGCGCATAAATTACATATACATAGATTGTAAACACAATGATCAAATTATGATAACGAATAGCCCCAATTGGTAATTGAAAGAACCACGGATGAGTGACGTTATCAGCAGATCCCACCCGGAAAAAAAGAGAGAAAGGCCATCGCGCAATATATAGCACTGAAGTGTATTGGACACACAACTTGTGGGATGGCACTCACAAACGAGGAGTCTTCAAGACACCAGATGTAAGCCTTTAAGTCTCTTTTGGGGGACTCCTCCCATACATCGATGATTCCTGTTCTCGATGATGAGTGTATCTCAAAGAGAGAGAAATAGGTACATAGTACAGTTCTGCGACCCAATGAAGGAATAACTGTAATAAAAAGACACACTCACGTACGTGCCCAAGAACCTCCTGCCCAGGTGGTTCGGTAATATATCGCCTTGGACCTCTTGCCACTTGAGGGGGTCCCACCTCGTATCTCCTGATCCGATCCCAATTCTGCTGGGCTCCACAATATATTTGTATCCTGTTCAGTTTGGGGAACAAATCGCAGAGGGACTGGATATCCTAATGAAATTAAATAAAGGGAGAGATAGTAGGGTTGCCACGTTTCCTTCAAGCCAAACCCGAATACTTTGGCGTGGTACATTTTTTTTTATGTAGCATATACACGATGTGTATGAAGGATGACTGCGGCCCCCCACTGATCGCGCTTGCGCGACTGTGTTGGCAGAGTTTTAATATAGCCTGGTCCTCTGCATGTAGCACCTCACCAAGTGCCAGGCAGCTAAGTGACAACCTGCCTACCTGTCACAGTGGATCCTTTGGAATTCTCTTCTGCTCACTGCTGGTTCATGGAGCCATAGATTAGCAGAGAGCAGACACAGGCATTGACAGCCTTCCTCTCTTCTTCCTGCCACTTTATTATTCTAGTGATTTCTAATAGAGATTGTCCCCTATCTGCATTTCATACCGTCTCACACAACTGCTGATTGGGGGGTATATGCCAAGGAGCTTTCAGCCAATTTAAACCTCACAGACCTCTGCTTGTGGGAACACATACCAGGTTAGCTGCAAGTGCATGTGTGTGTGTATCAGTGGCAGGAAAAAAAAAAACCTTTCAAAGTGCAAGTGCAAAACTTGGGGTTTTGATAATATATACCCCCCACTTACAGTACTGGGAGGTATCTGTCCCTCCCAAAGGCCAGTGTTCCCACACAGCTCTCTGAAACAGGTGTCCGGGTGGGATGGGGTCTGAAACCCGAACACATGATTCAAAACCCGAACTGTCCAGGTGAAAACTGGACAGGTAGCAACCCTATGAGTAAAAAATAAAATTTATTGCACATAACACCGAGACGCGTTTCTCCTGCTTGCTGCAGGCCTTATCAATCCGTAAATAACATGTGATCTACTGACATTTTGATGTAGGTTTCTGCAGGTGGGGTACATTATCAACCTGTTAGCAGGCAAATCATTAGCGAGGGTGACTCCATTGTGAAAGCAACCTCCCATAGTTTCTAATTACCAACTGTTTGTGGATACATTCCATAAGTCGTTGGACACTCTGCGGCTGAGTCCCAACCCTCGCTACATAGCAATGCAAGTGCCTGACCATTGAGTGAATATGCTCCAGAATTTAGGATCTATGCAACAGCATCGAATCTCAGCAATTCTGAGTTAGACACACGGAAGGATTGCCTGACACCGTGTTACATAAAGTTTGTTGCGTAGGATCATTCCACAGGATTCAAGGTGTTTGTGTCTCACCACTCCGTGACTGATAAATATTATATTTATCACAAGATGCACACCAGAGTAAAATGTAACTAATAAAAATAAGCAAGTGTGTACACGTTACCAGAGCTATATAGAGACAATATATACAATATATTCCAATACAAAAGCAATATGTTCATCCTTAGTACTCATAACAGTTCCATTATAATGTCTTCCCATAAGAGAAAAGACATGTCCACATCAATTAGGTTGTATCCAAATATGGAAAGAAACTGCAATATTGTCAACAAAGCTACGATATTGAACAAAAGACCGTTTTACACAAGCGCCAAAAACTAATTCACACACGAGAAAATCTTAATAATGAAAGATATTGAATAACCCTTTTAGAGACTCTTTATAAGAGTCAAACTTGTCACCGAATTGCACTGAATGGTGAATTTCCCCGTACGGTGCAATTTCATGGCAGTTAGGCTATTCAGAAAGCTGGCAATTCGCCAAATATTGGTGGTGAAATGCCCAGGTTTTTAGTGCTTCGGTTCAACAGGTTTATTCCCTTCACTGCTGAGCCATTTCACCTTTGTGTGCTGAGTTCATTATGACAGTTTTTTGTGCTCGTCGTGTTTTATTCTATGACCCCCCCCCCCCCATCTTTTACCATAGGGATTTCCATAGGAAATCCCTGGGCAGCTAGTGGTTAACTCAGTAACTGACGTCATCACGCCATGTGCGACGACTTCAGTTGACGACGGGAGACCCGGGGGTGGCAGCCCTCACTGGTAATAGGCTGTTAGGTGCCAGGCCGCAATCCAGCACCAAAGGGATTAAAGAGGGGCCTCTCTGGAAAGGTCAGATTGTGACCTTTTCCATTGATGCCTCTCTTGACCTGCTACTCTGGTGATAGAGGGGTCAAAAGGACTCCCCTTGCTCTGGCAGGGGGGGAGGGCGCCTGAATCTGACATCATTGCGGCCACCTGAAGACATCCCCCACACGTCATCCGCATTGAAGGGTTTAAAAAGGCAAATCCCATAGGTTTCAATATAAACAAAAATTGCCGTATTTTATTCAACCATTTAATCTTTTCATTTGCTTCAAAAATCTGTATTCATTTTTTTTAGATTTTCTGGATATTTTAGACAAAACCTTTTTTTTATTTCCATGCATTTTTGTTGCTTTTAAACACCTTTTAAAAAAATAGGGTTTTTATTTTATTTTTAACCCTTAGTTCTGTGGATCGTCTTTTGCGTTCGGTGGATGCTGTTCAGTGCACCTCAGGGACCCTGGGGTGAATGCTAAATTCACTGCAGGGTCGGCGAACTGAAATCGCCGAAGTGCACAGAATTAGGCTGGTGTCAGACTAGCGCATTTTGTACAGACTGTGTGTCCGTGCAGTACGGACGCACATTCTGATGGAAGACGCAGTAGTGGCCACACGGTCCGTTTTTGTGTGACGCTATTTTTTACAGATGTAGCAGGGAAAATAAATTAAGATGAAAAAACATTTTGTCCGTCAAAAATGCTGGATGTATAAATGCAGTCCGTCTGACTACGTTCCATCAATCACAAACAAAGCTATGCAGACGTTGCGGACGTGACGCACTTGGCACGTCCGTTCTAGCAGTTTTACGTTCTTGCCTAACCTGCGTCCATCTGCCGCGTCCGTTGTGCTTCCGCACTTCTGTGCGGACGTACATCGTGTGTTGGTCTCTATTGATCATAATTGTATGCTACCACGGACATCAAAATGTGCGGCAACACAGACGTGATCAGTGCGCTCGTCTGACACGAGCCTTAGAGCACACAAATTTCAGTGCTGTTTGAATAACCCCTTAAGCAGGGCTCGAGTCCTGCGGGAACGCTGTTTCCGCACTTCTCCCGCAGTGTGTAAGTGCCGTTCCCGCACTTTTCCCGCAGCGCGGGAGCGCCGTTCCCGCACTTTTCCCGCAGCGCGGGAGCGCCGTTCCCGCACTTTTCCCGCAGCGCGGGAGCGCCGTTCCCGCACTTTTCCCGCAGTGTGGGAGCACCGTTCCCGCACTTCTCCCGCAGCGCGGGAACGCCGTTCCCGCACTTCTCCCGCAGCGCCGTTCCTGCACTTCTCCCGCAACGTTGGAGGAATGCATGTTCCCGCTGTCGGCCGACTTATCGCTGGTGCTGCTAGCGGAACGCATTAAACCGCATTCCGCTAGCAACCCCCTCGACTGGCCGCGTTCCCCGAGCGCCTGCCTGTCTGCTTCCTGTGTGCGGCCGCCGTCCCCAGCCCTGTGACGCGGCCTGCAGCCGAGATCTTGTGAGACGCGTCATAGCCTACAGAGGGCTGGGCAACACCGGTGGACGTGTGCAGGAGTGCGCTGGAGCAAGGAGGAAGACGCGGCACAGGAGATCTGAGCTGCTGGTAAGTATAATTCTGGGGGGTCTGCCTGGCTATATTATTCTGGGGGGTCTGCCTGGCTATATTATTCTGGGGGGTTTGCCTGGCTATATTATTCTGGGGGTTTGCCTGTGTATTATTCTGGGGGTCTGCCTGGGTATTATTTTGGGGGTCTGCCTGGGTATAATTCTGGTGGTCTGCCTGTGTATATTATTCTGGGGGTCTGCCTGTGTATATTATTCTGGGGATCTGCCTGGCTATATTATTCTGGGGGGTCTGCCTGGCTATATTATTCTGGGGGGTCTGCCTGGCTATATTATTCTGGGGGATCTGCCTGGCTATATTATTATTATTATTATTAATTTATAAAGCGCCAGCATATTCCGCAGCGCTGTACAATAAGCACAGTACAGACAGGGTTACAATACATTGAACAACATTTGACAAACAGTACAGGAGGAGATGAGGGCCCTATTCCCGTAGGAACTCACAATCTAGGAGGGTTGGGGTTGGAAACAGGAGGAGAGGACTGTAAGGTGAGAGTGATTGATGGTTGCGTCAGTGAGTTGGGTGGTAGGCTTCCCTAAATAGCAATGTTTTCAGGGAGCGTTTGAAGGAAGAGAAGTTAGGGGAAAGTCTGACAGCACGAGGGAGAGCGTTCCAGAGAGTGGGGGCTGCACGTGAGAAATCCTGCAGTCTATCATGGGAAGAGGTGATGCGGGGAGAAGCTAGGCGCAGGTCACTGTTTGACCTTAGGGAGCGGGCTGGGGTGTATTTGGTGATTAGTGAGGACAGGTAGTGGGGCGCTGAGTTAGTGAGGGTTTTGTAGGTAAGGATAAGGATTTTGAACTTAATTCTGCAGTGGATGGGGAGCCAGTGAAGGGACTCGCAGAGGGGAGCGGCAGAGACAGAGCGGCGGGTGAGGTGAATTAGCCTGGCGGAGGCGTTCAGGATGGATTGTAGGGGGAGAGGCGAGACAGAGGGAGGCCAGATAAGAGATTATTGCAATAGTCGAGTCGGGAGATTACCAGGGCGTGTATGAGTTGTTTTGTGGTGACAGCGGTAAGAAATGGCCGAATTCTGGAAATATTACGCAGTTGGTATCGGCAGGAGGAGGAAAGAGACTTGATGTGGGGGATGAAGGAAAGAGCAGAGTCCAGTGTAACTCCAAGACAGCGAACTTGGTTTGATGGGGAGATGGTGATACCCTCCACCGTGATAGAGAAGTCAGGAGGTGGGGAGGCATTAGAGGGAGGAATAAGTAGGAGCTCAGTCTTTGACATGTTGATCTTTAGGTGGTGGGAGGCCATCCAGGAGGAGATGCCAGATAAACAGTCACTGACTTTTGAAAGGACAGGGGAGAGAGATCAGGGGTAGAGAGGTAGATCTGAGTGTCATCAGCGTAGAGGTGGTAATTAAAGCCAAAGCTGTTGATGATTTTGCCCAGGGAGGAGGTGTAGATGGAAAAGAGCAGAGGACCAAGGACAGAGCCTTGAGGTACACCAACAGATAGAGGCAATGAAGAGGAGGAGTTACCAGCAAAGGACACACAGAAGGACCTGTTGGATAAATAGGAGTCAACCCAAGCAAGTGCAGTGTCACCGAGACCCAGAGAGTTGAGGGTCTGTAGAAGGAGGGGGTGGTCAACAGTGTCAAAAGCAGCCGAGAGGTCAAGCAGGATGAGAATAGAATAGTGGCCGTGTTTTTTAGCAGTTAGGAGGTCGTTGGTGACTTTGGTGAGGGCAGTTTCAGTTGAGTGTAGCGGACGGAAGCCAGATTGCAGGGGGTCAAGTAGGGAATTGGAGGACAGGAAGAGGGAGAGGCGGTTGAAGACTAGTTTTTCTAAGAGCTTTGATGTGAAGGGAAGCAGGGATACAGGGCGGTAGTTGGATGGAGAGTTGGTGTCTAGGGATGGTTTCTTTAGTAAAGGGGTAACTAGCGCGTGTTTGAAGGCGGATGGAAAGGAGCCAGTGGAGAGAGATAGGTTGAAGATGTGTGTGAGAGCAGGGGTGAGGGAGGAGGAGAGGGGAGGAATTAGATGTGAGGGAATGGGGTCGAGCGGGCACGTGGTGAGATGTGAGGAGGACAATAAGGAATTGACTTCCTCCTCAGTGGTTGGGAGGAAGCGGCAGAGGGTGGCAGAGGGGACCTGTGGGAGTGGAGGTGGCAGATAACTATCTTGTGTAGGGATGTTGCTTCTGATAGTTAGAGTTTTACTGAGGAAGTAGTCTGCCAGGTCTTGAGCGCTGAAGGCAGCTGAGGGGGAAGGTGCAGGTGGGTGGAGGAGGGTGTTGAAGGTGGACCAGAGCCGTTTAGGGTTGGAGGACAGCGTAGATATAAGAGATGAGAAGAAGGATTGTTTGGCCAAGTGGAGGGCAGAGGTGTATGACCGGAGAATAAACTTGAAGTGAACAAAATCAGCTTCAGAGCGGGATTTCCTCCAGGCACGCTCTGCAGTGCGGGAGCATCTTTGCAGGTAGCGAGTTTGGAGGGTGTGCCAGGGCTGAAGCTGGCTATATTATTCTGGGGGGTCTGCCTGGCTATATAATTCTGGGGGGTCTGCCTGGCTATATAATTCTGGGGGCCTGTGTCTGTGTGTGTATGTATAATTCTGGGTGCCTGTGTCGTTGTGTGTATGTATAATTCTATGGGTCTGTGCCTTTTGTGTATATATAATTCTGGGGGGCCTGTGCCTGGTTATACATGATTCTAAGGGGTGTGTGTATGTATGTGTCCGTGTATAAAAAATATATTTTATTATTATTATTTATACACGGACACATACACATTTTTTTCTTCTTCAGGTAATGGGGGTTGTGGAATTCTTGGGTGAGTTCCCTCACTTTCGTTGCCAGGACGTGACCCCTGCCCTTAAGTAAATCAGGCCAACATTGACCAGCTGTTCCAATGTTTCAGCCTTGGAGCCTTTATCATGGGTGAAACGGCTGAAACGTTGGGACACCAAGTCTCTCTTGGTCTGATTTACTTAAAGAATAAAGAGTCTCTATTATGTTCTCTAGTGTGTGAATTCGTTTTAGTGTTGTGTACAACTGTCTTTTGTTCAATATTGTAGCTTTGTTGACAATATTGCAGTTTCTTCCTCCTATGTATCTGGATACTACCCAATTGATGTGGGCATGTCTGTTTCCTTATGGGAAGTCCTTATGATGTAACTGTTATGAGTAATAAGGATAGTTATCATAGTTACATCTTGTCAATAGGCTGAAAAAAGACATTGGGTTCAGTCTTTCACACATCACCTACTGCTGTTGATCCAAAAGAAGGCCAAAGACTCGCCAATATGCAACATACTGGGGAAAAATTCCTTCTTGACCCCAGAATGGCAGTCAGATTTCTCCTTGGATCAAAAAGCTTCTACCAGTACCCACACATTAAATGTTAAACTTATAACCCTTAATATTCTGTGTCTGCAGGAAGTCATCCAGTCTTTGTTTAAAAGTCTGTACATTCTCTGACTCAGCCACTTCAACAGGCAGAGAATTCAAAAGCTTTATTGTTCTCACCGTAAAATAACTCTTCTTATGCTTTAGGGCAAATTTCCTTTCGTCCAATGTATAGTCCTGTTAATGTATAGGTTTCCAGACAATGGTTTATAATGGTCCTGTATATATTTATATATAGGTTTCCAGACAATGGTTTATAATGGCCCTGTATATATTTATATAAGGTTATCGGATCCCCTCTAAGGCGCCATTCCTCTAAACTAAACCGGTTTAAGCTTGTTGGCCTTTCCTCATAACTTAACCCTTCCATTCCCCTTATTAATTTAGTCGCCCGTCTCTGCACTTTTTCTAGCGCTATAATAATTCCAGGACATACTTGAAAACGAGAGAAATCTCAATGTATCCTTCCTGGTAAAATCCTTTATAAATAAATAAATAAATATCATTTAAGACAGGTGCCCAAAATTGCACGGCATATTCAAGGTGCGGTCTTGCCATTGATTTATAAAGAGGCAACAGATTTATTTTGTATTGGAATATATATATTTCTTTTGTATATGGATTATATAGTGTATATATTGTCTCTATATACACTATACTGCCAAAAGTATTCGCTCACCCATCCAAATAATCAGAATCAGGTGTTCCAATCCCTTCCACAGGTGTATAAAAGCAAGCACCTAGGCATGCAAACTGTTTTTACAAACATTTGTGAAAGAATGGGTCACTCTCAGGAGCTCAGTGAATTCCAGCGTGGAACTGTGATAGGATGCCACCTGTGCAACAAATCCAGTCGTGAAATTTCCTCTCTCCTAAATATTCCACAGTCAGCTGTATTATAAGAACGTGGAAGTGTTTGGGAACGACAGCAACTCAGCCACGAAGTGGTAGGCCACGTAAACTGATGGAGCAGGGTCAGCGGATGCTGAGGCGCATAGTGCGAAGAGGTTGCCAACTTTCTGCAGAGTCAATCGCTACAGACATCCAAACTTCATGTGGCCTTCAGATTAGCTCAAGAACAGTGCGCAGAGAGCTTCATGGAATGGGTTTCCATGGCCGAGCAGCTGCATCCAAGCCATACATCACCAAGTGCAATGCAAAGCGTCGGATGCAGTGGTGTAAAGCACGCCACCACTGGACTCTAGAGCAGTTCTAGACACGTTCTCTGGAGTGACGAATCGCGTTTCTCCATCTGGCAATCTGATGGACGAGTCTGGGTTTGGCTGTTGCTAGGAGAACAGTACTTGTCTGACTGCATTAAATTTTGGTGGAGGGGGGATTATGGTGTGGGGTTGTTTTTCAGGAGCTGGGCTTGGGCCCCATAGTTCCAGTGACAGGAACGCTGAATGCTTCAGCATACCAAGACATTTTGAACAGTTCCATGCTCCCAACTTTGTGGGAACAGTTTGGAGCTGGCCCCTTCCTCTTCCAACATGACTGTGCACCAGTGCACAAAGCAAGGTCCATAAAGACATGGATGACAGAGTCTGGTGTGGATGAACTTGACTGGCCTGCACAGAGTCCTGACCTCAACCCGATAGAACACCTTTGGGATGAAATTAGAGTGGAGACTGAGAGCCAGGCCTTCTCGTCCAACATCAGTGTGTGACCTCACAAATGCGCTTCTGGAAGAATGGTCAAAAATTCCCATAAACACACTCCTAAACCTCGTGGACAGCCTTCCCAGAAGAGTTGAAGCTGTTATAGCTTCAAAGGGTGGACCGAAGTCAAATTGAACCCTATGGATTAGGAATGGGATGTCACTTAAATTCATATGCGAGTCAAGGCAGGGGAGCGAATACTTTTGGCAATATATAATGTAGAAAACATAACAAGGAAAAAAGGTGTCATCTGCGCTCGTTTCTATGTGTTCCATGTACAACAAAACTGAGGTTTTTGTTTGTTTCAATGGCCATTGCAACGTAAGCTCACTCGCCACTTCACGGCACCTCTTTATAGAGTGAGTACCTAACAAATGTAACCAAAAGGCCGCTCTACTGGGCAGCTCCAAGCCCCTCCTGCTGCTTTTCAGCCAAGGAGAGGCAAAGATATGGTGGGTTTTATTTATACACGCACCAAACACTTCCCATTTGGGATTAAAAACAAAAACATGGAAAGAGGAACAGCTGCAGAACGACGGACTGGTGTTACAAGCATGATATACATAAATACAGAAAAAATGGCGTCGCGCCCCTACTCACCAGAGCGGCAGCAACTGCCAGGAGTAACAGCCAAGTTAATGTATAAAACATAACAATGGTTACATTTGTTAGGTACTCACTCTACAAAGAGGTGCCGTGAAGTGGCGAGTGAGCTTACGTTGCAATGGCCATTGAAACAAACAAAAACCTCAGTTTTGTTGTACATGGAACACATAGAAACGAGCGCAGATTACACCTTTTTTCCTTGTTATGTTTTATACATTAACTGGGCTGTTACTCCTGGCAGTTGCTGCCGCTCTGGTGAGTATGGGCGCGACGCCATTTTTTCTGTATTTAAATATATAATGTAGCTTTAGTATTGTGTACACTATTTTTATTTAGTCACAATAAAAGTTACATGTTACTGTAGTGTGCATCTTGTTATACATATTTGTACTTCTTTAGGGGCAATTAGGGTAGGCTCATGTTAGCACCCTATATAGCTTATTGACGACCAGTGTGCAGCACCACTAGTGTTTTGTTTTGATAAAAAATATCCGAACACGTCAGGGTATTAAGGAAAGGGAAAGAAACCAGGAAGTCGTTTTTATAAACTAATTCTATACAGTTTCCTCTCCTCAGCCTCCTTTCCTCTTGATACTTTTAAATGCAAAAACTCCCCTAATAAGTCCTGAATAAGCTTTCTGAGGCTGAAAAGCTGTGCAGAAGACAAGAAGGTCTTTGCCTAAAGTATAATGTGACAACCTCCATGCCTTAGGCCTCATCTGGCTGGGAAACCTGTGTGCTTGATTTGTCTGAGGAACTGGCCTTGGGTATGAGATCTTTTGTTTCTCACAATTCAGTCGTTCTTAACTGGGCTTTTCCTGTTCTGTGGATACGTTTGCTCCCTAAAGCTAAAACAAAAGGAAAAAGAGATACCACCAGCGCTGCTTTTTTAAATGGTCCACTAGAATGACCAATGCTTTACTTAGAGAGCCAAACAAAATACAGACGTTTTGGGGACAGAGACCCTTCTTCAGTGCTACTTATGCTCCCTTGATTCTGTCCACCTACGTTTTAGCTCCTCTTTTTCTTGCTCTGTAGTTTGAGGATTTCCCTAGTTATTTGAACATTTAATTGAATGGAGGGAGGGACCGCTAATTGCCTGGGGTCTGGATTGTCTTAATGTCACGATAACCAAGTAACTCAACATTCAGACCCACGAGAATGTAGGTGGGATAGAATGGCTAAGTACCCGGTCCTCCTAATGACCAGGCAGGCTAATCGAATAAAGGGAGTAGTTAGAAACCAATGTTTTGTTGTTTTGTGTTTTTTTTTTTTTTTTTTGTAAAAATTATTTTAATTATACAGTAATCTAGTTATTACTGTAAATGACCTATTTGGCCAGTAGATGGCACCATCTACTGCCAAATCGAGTTAGAGGTTTGAGCTGCAGGTCTATTTCTTTTCCTACCTTGTATCTGCTGCTGAAAGTCTGATATTTTAGAGCACTTATCAGCTGATTTTACAGTTTTAGCTCTTTGGGCATTATGCCCACTGGTATAAAACTTTGGGGGCACCTTCTGGTTCTCTGGGATACATAATTTCTTCTTCACACTACAAAAGGGACCCTGAAAATGTGTCCTCCATTTGAAATTGGCCTGTTTCTCTGAGCCTTAAGACCTTTTTATTGAAGGATTTTTTTTCTAATATTGCACTTACTGAAAATAATGCCAATCATTTCAATTGGAATTCTGATTAACCCCTTCCTGACCGCTGGTACGTCATGGCCACGGGTCTCATGGTACATCAGCGGTCTCCTCCCTCCCGCCGATACTTACCTCCCTCGCCTGCTCCACCGGCGTGTCTGGCAAGCTGGAAGCCTGCCCTGCCGTTTCCTGGGGGCCGGCAGATGTGATGACGTCATCACGCTGCGTGATGTCATCGGCAGACGCCCTCCGGCACCTGCAGTAAAATTCAGGAAGGGGAGCCCTCTATCTCCCCAACTGTGTAAGCTAGAAACTTACAAATTACACCGCTGGAAAGGGGAGAGTCTCCCTTTCAGCGGTGTACAGCATTAACTGTTTCACTGCCAGATCGCATTTCGGGACCGAATCACGATTCATACCTGGAGGTGGCTGACATCTTGGATGTCAGCCAAGCCTCCAGGTCACCCCTCCACCCACTGACATCCTCACCATATGTGTGAGGATGTCAGTGGGCCAGTTAACGCCCTAGTTGCCAAGTGGAGATAGGGGATCCTTTGGATCCGCTTATCTCCCGATCAGTGGCAGCTAGAGGGTCATGTTTGTGGCCTTTACAATGATACCAATGAACAAGACGCTATACTGCACACCACTTCAAAGAAACAGAAAAAATGTGTGCTAACCAAGAAATGGACTTATCCTCAAAAGTCCTCCATAACCAAAGCCAATATGGAAAGCACACAAAGTAATAAAAAGTAATAAACTCTTACAGTATTAATACAGAAATGTATATAAAGACATGCCCTAGGAACATACGGAAAAGTGAAAAAATACTGGAATCAATGATGAAAATGCAGCTCCCCAAAAGGACAACACAACCGAATTAATGTAAATGCATCGCTAGCCTGGACTGTCAAAGTGTAAGGCCCCAAATTGCCCCACTTCACAAATACATATCCTGCCCGAAACATAAAAGGAGGAAAAACATGAGAAACATATAATGTGAAAAAAGATAAATTAAGGAAAACCTTCTCTGTGACACAGCGCGGCAGAGACCAGAAACCCAACGTTTCGGCTATACAAGCTTTTCTCAAGGGTGGCGATGATACCAAACATGAATATATAGAAGAATACGGAAACTTCAGCATCTGATGATGACCCCAGCTAACATGGGAGATATCCCAGTAGTGGCACTTTTTATCGCCAAAGTAGGAATGATGAGAATTATTTTTTTATATAAAAATAAAACTTTTATTCCAAATAAAATATCATAAAAGATAAAAGCCCGACGCGTTTCGTCTATTGCTAGACTTTCTCAAGGGCAATAATAATACACAATGAAACAAAATAAAATGATATAACAATCAAATTTCCCATCATTCCTTATATAGTCCCAAGAGGTTTTTGATTGGTTCCTCTTATGGGTATGGTGTTCTCTTTATAAAGGCAACTTCCTGTGAAACCAGTCTTTCTTTCTCATAGGTCTCCACACTCCAAGAGAAGTCCACATCCGACCATTCACGACACCGATACCTCCATCTTGGTCCGCTGCCCTCACTTCCACTCATAGTTCTTCCTATCCGGTTTCATTTTCCCATTGTCCCGGCCGCGATACGTCACATCCTTTTTTGACCGCGACGTCATGTCCTTTCTAAAGATTCCCTTGCGATACCTCACATCCTGTTCAGGTCGACGCGTCTCTTCCTTTCGTTCTGTTTACTTTTGGTTTTCCTTTTCATGTACCCGGACCTTTTATTGAAGCCTTCCGATGCAGCGGATCTCTTCCAAAAGAGTTCATATAACCAGGAGAAGGCATAATAAGAGAGCCAGAATGGAATAGGCAGAAAAGATGTCAGGAATGTCTTCAGGAAGGGTGGAGACCTCAGGATGCAGGAACCGGTGGGTTACATGTAGGATAGTCAGGAACGGCAATATAGGTCTGAGGGGAGGCAGCTTTGTTGCATAAACGAGGAGACAGGCAAAAGGGTCGGTACACGTGGATTCTATCAGAAGGTATTGGAGTAAGGTATGTGTTAGCAAGGGGTAGGGAACTCTATACCAGAGCGTTTGCGTCTAGTGAGCGCTGGGTTTAAATAGTGTTGCTAAGTCTCCGCCCCCTCCTCCTTTGCGAGGTGGCCGATGACATCATCATTGCTTGCCTGTAGGAGACAGAGAAAAGGAGGTGTGGTGCGGCGTGCTCGCCCTGACTTTGTCATCCTCCTCCTCCTCCTCCTGTCATGGTCCAGGGTGAACTGGAATATGAGGTCCTCCACATTATGAATTCCCGTCGGCGTCGGGGCCGTCTGGAGTATCTAGTCCATTGGAAGGGCTACGGTCCCGAGAAATGGTCATGGGAACCTGCATCCGGCCTCCGTGCTCCCAGATTGCTTAGAGCTTTTCACCTCCGCTATCCTCATTTGCCGGGCCCCATTCTCTCCCGGAGGGCGCTCCTTCGGGGGGGGGGGTACTGTCAGGTTTATACCCTCAGAGCCGCTTACCTTCGCGCCACCATGGTATACAGCAGCGCCATAATCGCGCTCCTCGCAGTACCGCACTCTTCTGCAACCCCTTCGGCAGTGACTATCTCCCCCTCATATGTCACGAGGCTTCGTGGAGCAGAAGCTCTTTTCGGCTGCTTGTAATTTGTATGATAGGAATGCTACGGGATGTAGCCGTTTGTCCTCCTCCTGTCGTTGAGACAAGATTGCTCCAGTAGCTGTGTTGGATGCGTCTACTTCAAGCACAAATGCTCTCTTGGGATCGGAGCGGAACAGAATTTTTTCTTGGTCTCCTGAAATGCTTTTTCTGTAATAGCAGTCCAGGTGAAGGTGTTGTGGTGCTTGGTTAGGTCGGTTAATGGGGTGACGATGTGAGAGCAGTCCCTTATGAATTTTCTGTAAATAATTTGCAAATCCCAGAAAACGTTGTACTTCTTTCCCGGATTTGGGTACAGGGCAGTTGACTACGGCCTCGACCTTTTTGGGATCCATCCCTATATGGCCCGGAGTTAGGATATATCCTTGGAATTCTATACCTGTAGACTCGAATACACATTTCTCCAACTTTGCGTATAGATGGTGTTGACGGAGGTGGGAGAGTACCGTTTTCATGTGGAGACGGTGTTCGTCTAAGTCTCTGAAGACGTCGTTGACAAAGTATTGGAAAGTAGCGGGGGCGTTGCACAACCCATATGGCATCACTCGGTACTCATAATGGCCATATCTTGTGCGGAAGGCCGTCTTCCACTCGTCATCCTTCCGTATTCTGACTAAATTGTATGCCCCTTTTCAGGTCGAGTTTTGTAAATATTTTAGCTGTTTGCATACGTTCCATCAGTTCGGGGATGAGGGGTAAGGGATATCTGTTCTTAACTGTGACTCGATTAAGCTCTCTGTAGTCCACACAAGGGCGCAATCCTCCATCCTTTTTTTCTACGAAGAATATCCCAGCTCCCGCTGGGGAGGTGGAAGGTTGGATTAACCCTTTTTTGAGGTTCTCTTGGATGTACTCATGGAGTACTCGTAACTCTGGTTCAGATAACGGATATATGTGTCCGTATGGGATAGGCGCCCCGGGTAGCCGTTCGACGGGGCAATCTTATGGCCTGTGGGGAGGTAGTCGCTCTGCCTCCTTCTCGTTGAACACATCGGCGTATTGTTGATATGCCGAGGGTAGAGTGGTATTGTTCATGGGGACCATTTTTTAATGGAGAACAATACTCCGGTGGTGGTCTGTAGACACTTCTTCTGACAGGTTGTAGATGAGAATACAAGTTTTCTGGTCTCCCAATCAATAGTGGGATTGTGTCGGCGGAGCCAGGGTAACCCAAGAATGAGTGGGAACATGGGAGTAGGTACCAGATCAAATTATATTTGTTCAACGTGTAGTGTGCCCACTGACATGGATAATACTAGGGTTGCACCGATACTAGTATCGGTATTGGTGCCGATACCGGGTACTGCAGGAGTACTTGGTACTCGTGCAGTACCCCCTGATATTTTTCCCGATACCGGAAGCTGGCATTGAGCCGGCTTGCCGGCAATCGAGGGGCTGGGGCGGCTGTCCGAATGCTCTATCGGCATTCGGACAGGCCCTGCAGCTGCTCTCTGTGATACTTACCTTCCTGGGCGACGCCGGGAAAGTCTTTGCGCGTTGCGCTCGTTGGAAGGACCCCAGCCGCGATCACGTGGGACCATGTGATCGCGGCTGGGGTCCTTCCAACGAGCGCACGCGCAGAAGCTTTCCTGGCGTCGCCCAGGAAGGTAAGTATGAAACAATGCTTAGAGGAGCTGCAGGGCCTGTCAGAATGCCGATAGAGCATTCGGACAGGCACCTGGAGCTCTCCGCGATTACTTACCTTCCTGGGCGACACCGGGAAAGTTTCCCCGCGTGCGATCGTTGGAAGGACCCCAGCCGCGATCACATGGTCCCACGTGATCGTGGCTGGGGTCCTTCCAACGAGCGCAACGCGCGAAAACTTTCCCGGCGTCGCCCAGGAAGGTAAGTAATGCGGAGAGCTCCAGGTGAGCTGGGGGGGGAATCCATGAGCTGGGGCATATCCCATGAGCTGGGGCATATCCCATGAGCTGGGGCATATCCCATGAGCTGGGGCATATCCCACGTGCTGGGGGGCAATATCCATGTGCTGGGGGGCAGTATCCATGTGCTGGGGGGCAGTATCCATGTGCTGGGGGGCAGTATCCATGTGCTGGGGGGCAGTATCCATGAGCTGGGGGGCAGTATCCATGAGCTGGGGGGCAGTATCCATGAGCTGGGGGGCAGTATCCATGAGCTGGGGCATATCCATGAGCTGGGGGCATTTTCATATGAGGTCTGTTCTTATTGGAAAGCGTCACATGACATAAAAAAAGTATCGGGGGGGCGTGGCCAGCCGCATGGGGAAGCAGACGTGATTTTAAGGAGCTCCGCTGGAACCTACTGCTATAGGGGATTTCTAACCGGATTTCCTCGTGCCTTACCCTATAAGAATACCCCTGCTGTGCTGGTCACCGAGAAGCGAACTCCGGAGCTCGTATTGGCCCCCCTCTCCGGAGTTTGGAGGTGTCTGGAGGAGTTTGCGGCCTCTGAGGGAGCCCTGCAGTCGGCCATCTTGAGGCCTACACCCCGGCACTTCGTAGGCCTGCTCCACGTGTGACCCTCTTACCCGGGTGTACGGCTGTGGCGGTCGGAGAGGATGGAGGGCCCCCGTCCACCGATTGCTGCGGTGGTCCCTGTAGCAGAGAAGGGGGGAGAGGGAACGTTCCAGGGGCAGCTGGATCTCCCACCCCCCGTCGATACATTGGGGAGCCATGTTGGAGCACCTCGAGGCTGTTATGGAGCTGATACCAGGAGATGATGACGCTCCGCTCACACGCGGTGCGTGGCGCCGGATGATGGCCGTGCTGCGGGGCGATCGGAGGCCAGAGACCTTCGATGGAGGAGCGGCGGCGGATGTCTTACTGACGACCCACGTAGAGGTCCCTCCGGAGGTGGATGCCGTGCCTTTGTCCGGGATCGTGAGTGAGCAACGGCACGACCATGAAGTAGCTGTGGGCTTCTTGGCGGACGAAGGGGTGGTGGTTGTGCTGCAGCCGCAGCTTTTGGATTCTGTGTGGCTCCGGGAGGAAAGTTGCCCATCCGCACTGCTCCCGTTACTGGCGCCACAGGGGTCCCTAGATCTGCCTGTATTAACTGAGCTACTTGTGGCTGATGCTCGACCACCCACTACCAGGGGCCGTATTGTGGTTCGACCGCTGCTGGAGCAGCAGACCTCCTACCTTGCTGAGGGACTTGCACGGGCGAATACCGGCCTCTACTGCAGTGCCTTGCCTGTGGCTCGGGAGCCTCTGTTCCGGGATGCCGGCTGACGGGATGCTGATCCCTGGATGTACCCTTTGCTGTAATGACACCCCCCCTGCTGACTCTTTTTTGTTTTATCCCCCCTGCAAACGATGACTTTACTGCTCTGTCTGAGATTCGCCACTGTTTATTTCCCCCCTTTTTTTTTTTTTTTATAAGACCCCCTTTAAACCCCCCCCCCCTTACTCTGGGACATTGCAGGTGTTATATTCTCAAGGACTTTGCCTATAGGTTGTTATTTGTGTACTCTGAGATCTTTTGATTTTTATTTACGGAGCTTTCATTTTACAGATGCTGTTGTCCCCTCCCTTTATTTCTCTTTTTTTTTAATTTTATTTTATTGGCATATCCGGGTTGACTTGGGGGGTGCTGCAATGCCTGGTGCCCAGTTTGGCCCCCCGAGTGCCTGGGCCTGGTGCCATTATCCCCCCTGGCCCTCACACACGGTTTGTCTCCGTGCGGGAACCCGCCAGGGCAGGCACAATTTTGGTCTTTGCCATCTTTTCCCCCTTAGGCTAGGGACAGATGAGCGCATTTTCTGCGGCCACCGTCAAAATGTACGTCGATGCGTGCGCACGCATTTTTTCACGGAATACGCTTAAGTGGTCAGACGATGCGCAATTCTGGACGTATTTCATGACGATGGGGTGAAAAGAAGTCTAGGGAAATCCGGCTGTTTGAACGTTATGTTGGCCGCACACTAGCAGCGTCTGACATCTCCTAATCACGCACACACGCTGCTATGCGGCCGCAGCGCACTCTGTACGTCAGTACCAGCGGTTTAACGTTCTCGAAAAAATGCGTTCATTTTCCACTTGCGTTGCGCGGCCGGACTTTTGTGCGACCGTACTTCGTATATTGGCTGTCATTGCCCGTCATCTGCTGCTAGTGCGGCCGTGATTATGTGCGCCAGAACGCGCGTTCGCACTGCCTCAGTCTGACCCTAGCCTAAACCTTACCACCCCCCCATTTTTATGTTTGTTATACTCAGCAGTGCTTTTATATAGCTGTTTCTTTTTCTTTGTTTCTTTTTGTATACCTTTTCCCTTTTACAGCTGACTTAATTATTGTTTTTTGTAAGCTGTGGTTTATTTCTTTTTCTGACGTGTATTTTTGCGCTACCTATTACCCCCTTTCCCTCCTCCCTCTTGGATAATGTTATACGCGACCCCCCCCCCTTTTTCGTGGATGTTTATTATTTTTCACATGTGGAACTTATGCTGTGGATGGCCCTGCATGGCCCTTGTTTTCCACGTTTGATTTATATGTTGACTTCCTTACAAAATAAAAATCATAAATTAAAAAAAAAAAAAAAAAGGATCGGTACTCGGTATCGGTGAGTACGTGAAGAAAAGTATCGGTACTCGTACTCGGTCTTAAAAAAGTGGTATCGGTGCATCCCTAATAACGAATCCATGAGAATATTATCGGATTTGACCACTTACAAAAAATTTAAGTAAAATCCTACTGATAAATATATAAAAGAATTCTAAGAACTCTTGGAACAAGCAGTTAAGAATGAAATTATTGAAAAAGAAAATAAATTATTCCTAATGACCATCCTCAGAGCCCCATCTTTTATTTTTTGCCAAAAGTACACAAAAACATTCAGGAACCCCCGGGGAGACCTATTATTAGTGGAATAGAATCTCTTACTGCTAACTTGTCCGAATATATTGATTTTTTTTTTATTTATTTTTTTTTCTCTCTCCCACCCATGGTCAGGAACACATTACCATATGTGAAAGACTCAAGTCACATCTTGCAGGAAATGGAAAATATTGAATGGCGCTCTACCTACTGTTGGGCAACACTTGATGTTACTTCATTGTACACAGTAATACAACATGATTTAGGCATTGAAGCTGTAAGTGCCTTTTTATTCAAATAGAAAGGAGTTCTGATATGAAAGATTTTCTAAAAACCACCATCAGATTTATTTTGGAACATAATTATTTTTTGTATAACAAGCAACATTATCTACAGATCAATGGTAATGCCATGGGCTGCAAGTTTGCCCCCAGTTATGCCAATCTGTATATGGCATACTGGGAGGACTCCTTCATATGGATTACCTCCCCTTGGGGGACAAGCTTGCTGCTTTGGCGAAGGTACATTGATGATGTTATTTTGATTTGGGATGGTGGTCTGGAGGCCTTCAATCAGTTTTTACAATATATAAACTTAAACGATTTCAGTTTGAAATTTACAGCAAACTTTCCTAACGAACAAATAAATTTTTTGGACATCACTTTTTTTCTGTCAAGACAATACAATCAAAAGTACCGTATATACTCGCGTATAAGCCGAGTTTTTTGACTCAGATTTTGAGTCAAAAAAACGCGATTCGGCTTATACGCGAGTCCGTCCGTGTTGAAGGGGATGCGGCTGCGTGCAGGCGCAGCCGGTCACGTGGTCCGGCTAATCAGGTGGTACGGAGTCTCTGTACCACCTGACTGGCCGGACCACGTGACCTGCGCACGCATGCAGCCGCATCCCCTTCAACACGGACGGACTCACGCTGTTCAGGACCGGGCAGGCACTCCCGCTGCCCGGCATCTGGGCCCCCTCAACCCCTGCTGGATCCGGAGCTGGGGCAAGTATCCATGTGAGAGCTGGCTGCCGCTGGGGCAATATCCAGGTGAGAGCTGGGGCAAATACATGAGCTGGGGGCAAATCCATGTGTGAGCTGGGGCATATCCATGAGCTGGGGCATATCCATGAGCTGGGGCATATCTATGAGCTGGGGCAAATCCATGAGCTGGGGGCAAATCCATGAGCTGGGGGCAAATCCATGAGCTGGGGCAAATCCACGAGCTGGGGCAAATCCACGAGCTGGGGACAAATCCACGAGCTGGGGGCAAATCCATGATCTGGGGCAAATCCATTGTTTGAGCTTGGGCAATATCCATGTGTGAGCTTGGGCAATATCCATGTGTGAGCTGGGGGAATATCCATGTGTGAGCTGGGGCAATATCCCACTTAGGCATATACGCGAGTCAATACGTTTTCACAGTTTTTTTGGGAAAAAGTAGGGGGGTCGGCTTATACACGGGTCGGCTTATACCCGAGTATATACGGTAAGTGTTATTTCAAACCTACAGATGGTAAATGGTTACATTCATTATACAAGTAGCCATTATAAACCATGACTAGATGGAATTTCACGGAGTCGAGCATTGCGAGTCCGGTGGAATTGCACAGATGAAAATTATTATTTTGATCAAATATCGGTGGTTCAGGATAAACTGATAAAAAAATACAATAGGAACGAAGTTATAAGGATTTGTAATGAAGTGGGGAAGTTGGAGAAAAAAGATCTGCTGAGACCGAGGGCCAAGAGAGATACAAATAATTAAGAGTTCCAATTTTCCTTTTCTACGAAATCTAATGTACAGCATTATAAAATCAAGAACATCTTACACAAAAAAACTGTTTCATTTTGAAGAAGGACCCTGTCTTAAGAGAGATTATTCCATCTAGATTGTAAATTCCCATCGGAATAGGGTCCTCATATCCTCCTGTATCGGCTGGCAGGTATACTGACCTGTCTCCTGTACGTATTGTAGAATTGTCCTGTCTTTACCCATTACACCTTGTACAGCGCTGCAGAATGTGTTGGCGCTTAATAAATAATGATGATAATAATATTATTCCGGAAAAACCCAATGTGATTTTCAAAACAGCAAAACATTTGAAAATCGATTATTGCTCCAAGCGCTACGTTTCAACCATTGAGAGAATAGACAAATAGCCAATTTTAATAGATTTTATCAATGTTCCAAATGCAAAGCTTGCAGATATCTCAAGAAAAATAAAGTAACCACTTTTTCCAGTATGGTCACAAATGAGAGCTTTAAGATCAACCACAAGATTTCTTGTGATACCACATTTGTAGTATATTTATTGAAATGTGGATGCGATAAACAGTATATAGGGAAAACAATACGAAAATTAAAGGAAAGGAGCATCAAATATGCGAGCATCAAAATAATATTAGAAATTTTTTTCTTAAACATTCTGTTCCCTTACATTTCAATGGTTGTACATCGTTTTGTTTTTGGAGATTTTGACTTTGTGGGTCTAGAACACGTGGAAGAGGGATGGAGAGGAGGCAATAGAAATAAAAGGCTCCTACAAAGAGTCTTACTGGATTTATAAACTTGAAGAGTTGGATTTGACCTATCAGATTATCCTGAATTTAACCTTTCTTTTGTCAGGTTTATACCCTCGGAGCCGCTTACCTCCGCACCGCCATGGTATACAGCAGCGCCATAATCACGCTCCTCGCGGTACCGCACTGTTCTGCAACCCCTTCGGCAGTGACTATCTCCCCCTCACATGTCACGAGGCTTCTGTGGCCTGCCTCGTGGAGCCGAACGCCACTGCACTTCCACACACCGCCATGTTTCCTGAGTCCCTAAGGGCGAGCATGCCGCGCCACGCCTCCTTTTCTCTCCTGTCTCCTACAGGCGCTCAATGATGATGTCATCGGCCACGTCGCAAGGGAGGAGGGGGCGGAGACTTAGCAACACTATTTAAACCCAGCGCTCACTAGACACAAACACTCTGGTATAGAGTTCCCTACCCCTTGCTAACGCATACCTTAGAATCTACGTGTACCGACCCTTTTGCCTGTCTCCTCGTTTATGCACCGAAGCTGCCTGCCCTCAGACCTATATTGCCATTCCTGACTATCCTCCTACATCTAACCAACCGGTTCCTGCATTCTGAGGTCTCCACCCTTCCTGAAGACATTCCTGACAGTATACCAGAGCCAGAAATGGACCTCGCAGGACTGGCTGACGCCATCAATGTCGTGTCACAGCAAGTCTCGGTACTGACTCAGTTAGTCCAGGATATACAGACCAATCAAAACCAAGGTCTACCTGATCCACCACCAGATCGCGCTAATTCACCGAAACCTAGGTTTCCTATGCCTGAAAAATTCTCTGGCAGAAGGGAAAGCTCTGTACCTTTGTCACATCTTGTGAACTAATGTTCGCCATTCAACCGCATACGTACTATTCGGATTATGTAAAAGTACATACGTTCATAGCCCTACTAACAGGCGAAGCCCAATTATGGGCCCATAACCTTGTACGGTCCAGACATCAAGCCTTGGCGACCTGGCCCACATTCCTGATCCTCATGGAAGAAATATATGACGACCCATTCCACGAAAATACCGCCCAAACTGCCCTTAGATCCCTACGATAGGGGAGAAGGGCTGCGGAGGAATACGTCACAGAATTCCGTAGGTGGGCATCAGCGACTACCTGGAATGATTCGGCCTTACTGGACCAGTTCCGTTATGGTCTCAACTATAACCTGAAGGATGAATTTGCCAGAATCGGCCTCCCTTCTACTCTGGATCAACTTATCCATCAAACCATCCAATTGGATAGAAGAGCCAGAGAGGGACAAAGAGAAAGAGCATCACACCTGAATGACATACCAAGAATGGCTATGCGCCCCCTACGTGCACTCCCTCCTGTACCAACCCAATTAGCTCTTCCAGCACCGCCTGAAGAACCCATGCAACTGGGAGCCAGTAGGAGACTTCCTCCCGAAGAACTCCAGCGTCGCCGCGAGAACGTTCTCTGCCTCTATTGCGGAAGACCAGGACATCAATATCACGTCTGCCCTATAAGACCAGTCAGCAGGAGAGGTAATCCTGTATCTCACAGTATATACAAATGAACTCCTGACCCCTTCGTTACACCCATACCTCATCTTTCCCTCTCTGTCTACAGTGGGGAGAGAGGAACGTGGAAACTACTGGCCATGGTGGACTCAGGGGCGAGTAATTACTTTTTGGACTTTAAAGTCGCAATGGATCACGGTGTTCCCCTTATTGAAAAAATAAAACCTATAAGCATACATGTAGTCGATGGCTCTTCCTTAAAATCCGGTCCAGTTACGCAAGAAACCGCCGTATTATCTAGGGATGCACCGATACCACTTTTTTAAGACCGAGTACCGATATTTTTTTCAAGTACTCACCGATACGTTTATTTTATGTCATGTGAATGCTTTCCAATAAGAACAGACCTAATCTAAAAATGCCCCCAGCTCTCATGGATAATGCCCCCAGCTCTCATGGATAATGCCCCCAGCTCATGGATAATGCCCCCAGCTCATGGATAATGCCCCCAGCTCATGGATATGCCCCCAGCTCATGGATTTGCCCCCCCCCCCAGCTCATGGATTTGCCCCCCAGCTCATGGATTTTTGCCCCCAGCTCGTGGATATGCTCACCTGGCACCTAGAGCTCTCCGCGTTCATACTTACCTTCCTGAGCGACGCCGGTAAAGTCTTCGCGCGTGAGCTCGTTGGCCCCCCCCCTCTTTTTGGGCATAAGTTCTGATTTAAGGGCAAAAAGGACTTTTAAAGATGGCGCCTAAGGATTCTGTTTCCTGTTTTGAGTGGATCAAGGAAGTAAATACACAGTGATTGCAAGAGGCTGGTGTTCGCAATTGAGACACAATTAAGAACAGATGGACCTCTTCACTGGAGGATATCGATTGGTTGACTGCACTATTAAGGACATTATAAATGTACTTTGTTTTTATTTGTATACATATCCCTGATGAAGTTAGTCTAAGCTAACGAAACATGTTGGATGTGTTTCATTTTAATAAACACACTTTTTATTTTTATTCATTGCGAATTATGTCCTAATTCATCCTAACGCTGCTGGAGTCCTGAGGTTGCTGTATATCCTGCCCAAGGCTGCTGGATTCACCACTAAAGGCTTCTGTATGGTAATTACTGTTGTATGCCAAAACAGCTGTCCCACCGGAGAGAAGGAGTTATACCTGCTGCCGGTTGGTGTGGATAAGAAGCTGGTGTGCACTTTTGATGGGCCTGAATACTTTCTGCTTTTTGTAATTGTGGTCCTAGCAGGGGCCTAAATATTTACTCACAATAACCGTATTATGCTATGGTCATCTCATTTTATTCTTTACAGACTTCAATTCTCTAAGGAGGAGGCCGCTGTAGAAGTCTGAGGATACGTATTGCTTTTTTTTATTTATATATATATATATAATAATATATAAAACATTTTTCCTCTCCTGGGAGCACAAATTTGTTGTATTTGTTTTTCACTGATATTGGTGTTCCTCCGAAGGATCTTTCTTATACGCCGTCTCCTTATCCCTCAGATCAGTCTGCAGATCTAGGATCTGGGCATTTTTATATATTTTTTGTATTGGGACCCATATTTGATAAAAGAGCCCCTGATCACAGCCTTATGGGCCGCCCAAACCACTGGGGTGGGGACCTCTTCCCCGGAGTTCAAATCAAAATATTCAATCAAATCGGCAGCTATCTTCTCAGTAATTTCCTGTCGCGTGAGTAGTATTGGGTCCAGTCGCCATCTCCTATTCATCAAGCCCCCCACCCCGTCAGGTCTATATGAATATCTGCATGGTCAGACCAGGTGATGGATCCGATAGAGGAGTCGTCGATGATCTTTAAACTGTTAGGTGAGGCGAGGAAGTAGTCAATGCGGGAATAAGTTTTGTGGGGATGTGATAGGAAAGTATAGTCTCTCTCTCCCGGATGTTGAACTCGCCAAACATCCACTAGACCCATGTCCCGTGTTAAAGAGGAGGAGACATGATCCTGTGGCGTAGGGGCACCTATACCTGATCGATCTACCGCTGCACAAAGCGTAGCATTGAAGCCCCCCCCGATGATTAGGTCCCCTGGGTGCGTGACCCCAAGAACTCAGAGTGGACCAAAAGGCTCTGTCCAAGGTGTTAGGGGCGTGTACTGAAGCCAACGCATATGGGTGAGCACCAAAGTAGCCCTGTACTACAACATATCGGCCAGCATCATCCCCCTCTACCGATTCCACCTGGAAGGGACAAGAATTATGCACGATGACCAAGACACCATTTCGTTTAGGTAATGCATTAGAGGAAAAGACCCGCTGGTAGCGCGCATCAGCCAATCTGTAGTTCGCCTTACGCGGGATACGTGTTTCCTGGATAAAGGCTATGTCAATTATTTGTTTGCGTAATTCGTGGAAAAGGAGACGTCGCTTGCGCGGGGATTTGAGTCCCCTTAACAGTTAATGAGAGGCATTTCAGTGACGCCACAGTTCGGGTTCAGGTAGGCAGATGCATGGACCAGTGGGTCCTCTTCCTCTCCCCCGAACCCCCCCCCCCAGGTAGGAAAAGAAGCAGACAACAAGGAAAGAAGAGGAGAGGAAAAGAAGGAAGAGAAAAAAGAAAATGAGAGGAGAGAAAGAAAACCTTGACACAAAGGACAAACCAGAGAGTCGAGAAGGTAGGCGCAGAGAAAGCGCACAGCCACTTTTGGAAAGTGATAAAGTCACCCCTCCCCCCGCTAGAATACCGTACAAGACATGGCAACCAAGGTTCCAAGGAAAATGCAAGACAACTTATATAAGCTAGATAACCTGGGAAATGCCAAACAGATCTAAACCAAAAAGAAACGGAACGGACACAAAGCAAGTATGTAATACATTACATTTCCCCCTGGAAGTCGAGAAGGCCTAGACCTCAACCGACCTCTGCCAGCACCATTTTTTTTTTTTTAAATGTTTTAAAGTTAATTTGCGTAAAAACTTTCTAGCATCTGTAAATCAAATTTATTCACTGATTCATTGGGACAAAATTTCAAACCTTTACTCAATATTCTAATTTCTATATCTTTTAGGGGCATACCTGTTAGATTAAAAATACCATTCTTTCTCTCCCCAGAATTAACTATACCTTGGATCTGGGTATCTTTAACTAAACTTCCTCACACCTCCTTTTCTTCTGTGGGGTTTCTTCTTTCAGAGGGCTGTACCTGTTTAAGTGTTCCCGATTTCTTACCTTCCTTCGAAAATAGTTGGTAATGCGACCCTCTTTTGGGCCTAGCCCCTTGTCTAAAAAATCCTGGTTCTGATCCTGGGAAGGGTATTTTGTAGTGGAATGAGAAGTGGAGGCTATTTCCCAATCCGCTGTTGTTCTGATTTTTCTTGTTGGATTTTGCTTTTCCCGAAATAGGCATGTTGGATATTTATTCTTCCCTTAGTAGGGGTTTTTGGTTTGTAGTTCTCTCTAAGGGGTTTCATGGTTTGTTTAGAAGATTTTTTTTACAGCTGACGCATATGTGTAGGGTAATGGGCCCCTACTTGGGGTATGTTCCCTTTTCGAGGATGTCATCCCATATGTATTTCTTCTATTTTGTAATTTATGCCGAGTCTCATACTGACCCCTTTCTTTATCTGATTTATCTCTCATATATTTTTTTCTTTTTATATCAAATATCTTTTCATCTATTTTTTTTCTATTTTCTGATACATCTCCTTTTCTTTTTCCTCAAACTCATGTTTTTCCAGCTCTTGTATTTCTTTCTCAATTTTTGTCTGAACTTCTTTTTCTCGTTCGACTAATAACCTCATTAGGTCCGAAGAGCATTTATGTAGGATAGCATCCCATTTTTTCATAAATTTTTCATCCCCAAGGCCAAAGGCTGGTGTTTTTTCAACTCTTAGGCCTCTTGGAATCAATCCATCCTTTTAGATATTGCTCTAAATATGAAATTTCCCACCGCCTTTTAGTTTCCTTCACCAGAAGGTTTTCCATCCTGATAAAGTAACTTTGTATTTGGTGTGGTTCATTTATATCCACTGTTCTGGATGGCTATATAAACTTTCAAATTTATTGGATCTTTTCTTTTGGAAATTCGAATAAGATGTCATATATGCCATTTCTCCTCTTCACCTATGCCAATAATCATGTGTAAAGAACACGGTGATAGGAGAAATAATTGCTTAACTCAATATGAGTGCTGAAGTATACTCCCAGGAGATGGTCCACCGCTCCAAACGAAAATATATAAGAAAAATATGGAAACTTCAGCATCTGATGATCACACCAGCGAACATGGGAGATATCCCAGTAGTAAAAAATAATAAAATATTAGAAAATATCTTAAACATTCTGTGTTCTGACATTGCAATAGTTTGTACATCATTTTGTTTTGGAGATTTTGACTTTGTGGGTCTAGAATACGTGGAAGAGGGATGGAGAGGTGGCGATAGAATTAAAAGGCTCCTACAAAGAGAGTCTTACTGGATTTATAAACTTATGACTATGTCACCATTGGGTTGTAATGAAGAGTTGGATTTGACCTATCTTTAATTTAACCTCTTTTCTGCCTTTTTCATTCTGGCTCTCTTATTATGCCTTCTCCTGGTTATATGAATCCTTTTGGACGAGATCCGCTGCATCGGAAGGCTTCAATAAAGGTCCGGGTACATGAAAAGGAAAACCGAAAGAGGAAGAGACGCGTTGACCTGAACAGGATGTGAAGTATCGCAAGGGAATCTTTAGAAAGGACAAGACGTCTCGGTCAAAAATGGATGTGACTTATCGTGGCCGGGACAATGGGAAAATGAAACCGGATAGGAAGAACTATGAGTGGAAGTGAGGGCAGCGGGCCAAGATGGAGGTATTGGTGTCGTGAATGGCCGGATGTGGACTTCTCTTGGAGTGTGGAGACCTATGGGAAAGAGACTAGTTTCACAGGAAGTTGCCTTTATAAGGAGAACGCCATACCCATAAGAGGAACCAATCAAAAACCTCTTGGGACTATATAAGGAATGATGGGAAATTTGATTGTTATATCATTTTAGTTTGATTCATTGTGTATTATTATTGTCCTTGAGAAAGTCTAGCAATAGACGAAACGCGTCGGGCTTTTATGATATTTTATTTGGAATAAAAGTTTTATTGTTATATAAAAAAAATTCTCATCATTCCTACTTTGGCGATAAAAAGTGCCACTACTGGGATATCTCCCATGTTCACTGGTGTGATCATCAGATGCTGAAGTTCCCGTATTCTTCTATATATTTTCGTTTGGAGCGGTGGACCATCTCCTGTGAGTATACTTCAGCACTCATATTCAGTTAAGTAATTATTTCTCCTATGACCGATTGTGTTCTTTACATATGATACCAAACCTGTTTTGGTGTAAAAAAATAAATGTATATATTAAATAAAAAAATGTAAAAAAAAAAATTTTCTTGGGGGGTTTAGTTAAATAGGTCCTAGGCTGTTATCTAAAAATAATGAGCATAAACCGGTCATAATGAGCTCAGCGCACATAGGTGAACTGGCTCAGCAGTGAAGGGGTTAAAAAGCAAGACCATGAAAAAATTGGGTATTTCTATTCATGGGACAAAATTTTGAAACTATTTAGCCAGGGTCTTTTTTGGTGGTTGTAGATTTTGGGGATTAAATTACGAAAAGTGTGTTTTTTACCATTTTTTTTTCACAGTAAATTCTACAATATGATGGAAATAATGGTATTTTTAGAAAGTCCATTTAATGGCAGGAAAAACGGTGTATAATATGTGTGGGTTGCATAAACGAGTAAGAGGAAAAATTTACCTAAACACTAACAGCGCAGAAACGTAAAAACAGCAGCGGGCATTAAAGGACGGATTTGCGTAAAACCGCCTGGTCACTAAGGGGTTAAATACTTTATTTAGACACTTAAAAAGACTAACTACTACCCCTGTCCTTGTCCACCCAGATCCAACTAGGATCTCTATTCCATTAGGCGCTGTAAGGCCTGTATGCGGCCTGGTAGTTATTGTAGAGCCTCATGCACCTGTTACCTCATTGCTTGCTATTTTAAGTAGAGCAGTAACTTGAGTTAACACTTAGCGTTTGCATTTTCTATACAGTGCATAGGGCTCGCAAACCTGCAGTTACGCTGGAATGATGAGCTATTCCATATCCCTTTTTATTTCCCTTTTACTTTGTAGGTTTTATTTTTTAGCATCTCTTTTTTTGTTTTATTATTGTTTTTTTTATTATTTTTCAGTATACATGTCTGACCAGTTGATCATTTGCACTGGCGGGTGACCATATATATACATGTTTAGTGGTTTTCCATTAGGGGGTTATTTTCTATTCCATCGCAGGGCTACTGGTCAACCAAGGTTGTGATCTGTAACCGGGCTGCCAACACTTTTTGTCAGCACCAGGCCTGGGCTGGCCATCGGGCAAACCGGGCGCTTTCCCGTTAGGCCACTAGCCTCCCGGGCCGGTCGGCCACTAGCAAGCATTCCTTGCCGGTCGGCTGTCTGACATAGCCGGCCACCCGGCAAGGCAGCCTACACTGACTGAGGAGGGCAGCCGAGGAGCCCTCTGATCTAGTCAGAGGGAGCCGGGGCGTCCACACACATGCGGCCTTGGATTACGGCACGTGTGGGGTGGGCCGGATCCTTCTGTTCCTTCCTGCTGCCAGCCACGAGGTATGTGCGGGTGGCGGCGGAGGTTTGAAATGATGGATGGGGGGGGGGGTGGATTGAAATGATGGATGGGGGGTGGGTGGATTGAAATGATGGATGGGGGGTGGGTGGATTGAAATGATGGATGGGGGGGTGGATTGAAATGATGGATGGGGGGGTGGATTGAAGTGATGGATGGGGGTGGTTTGAAATGATGGATGGGGGTGGTTTGAAATTATGGATGGGGGTGGTTTGAAATTATGGATGGGGGTGGTTTGAAATGATGGATGGGGGTGGTTTGAAATGATGGATGGGGGTGGTTTGAAATGATGGGTGGGGGGGTGGTTTGAATTGATGGGGGTTTGAAATGATGGATGCGTGCGGGGGGTTGAAATGATGCATGCGGGAGGCTCGAAATTATTGGATGCGTGCGGGGTTCAATTGATGGATTGGGGGTTTGAAGTGCTGGTTGGATTGGGGGGGTTTGAAGTGATGGATTGGGGGGTTTGAAGTGATGAATGTGTGCTGGGGGAGGCTGAATGAATTGGTATGCAGTGTTTAAGGGTGTCAGAGCTCCCCAGTAAACACTGCACATCACTGTGGAGCTCTGTGACGCTCTCATAAACACCGCACTTTACTGCGGAGCCCAGTGACGCTCTCATAAACACTGCACATTACTGTGGAGCTCTGTGACACTTTCATACACACTGCACATTAATGTGGAGCTCTGTAACACCCTCAAACACTGCACATTATTGTAGAGCTCTGTGACCCCCTCAAACACTGCACATTACTGTGGAGCTCTGTAACACCCTCATAAACAGTGTTGTATAGGTGTCATAGAGCTCCACGGCAATAAAACTCACAGTAATGTGCGCTGTGTAGAAAAAAAATTGGGCTGCTCAGTCCAAAAAGCCCAGGCCTATATTTTTTCCCAGTCCGGGCCTGGTCAGCACAATGACTTGCACGGCTATATGTGCAGTGGGCACTCAGCATTTGTTGTCATTCTCTGATCCTCCATAGTTGGCCTCTACAGGTCTCCTCGAGGACTGTTTTCCCCCCATAGCGGAGCTGTCATTTTTGTTTTTAATCATTTACTGTGGTTGCCATGTGCCTCCTGCCTAAGCATCATGGGTTGGCATGGTAGCACCCATTGACGGCGCAATCCGATATCATCGCACCGACATTTCCGGGTTGTGCTTGGCCGGACGCTGATGCACGGTGGGACGTAATAGGGGAGTCTTCGCTCTTGTACACTACACCTCACTATCTCTATATGCTGCTTTGTTACAGAAGTTATTTTTTTTACCTTGATAAAGGCCTCTAGGGGCCGTAACGTCGGTTTTTATATGGATTAAATAAACTCTGTACCTTTTTACAACACCCGGACTGCCGCCCCTTACCCATTTTATTTCTACTATATATGTATGTGTATATTGTTACTCCTGGTCGTTGCAGCCACCCTGGTGGGCATGGGCGCGACATCACTTTTGTATGTATGTCTGTATGTATGTGTCTTTTTTGTCTCCTTTTTCCTTTTCTCCTATGTA
Organism: Leptobrachium leishanense; assembly: GCA_009667805.1. Lineage (NCBI taxonomy): Eukaryota > Metazoa > Chordata > Amphibia > Anura > Megophryidae > Leptobrachium > Leptobrachium leishanense. The sequence goes on along the minus strand of CM019069.1, from coordinate 102,038,025 downwards.
TTTATTTTAAAGAACCACTCTAGAGTTAAATCTTGCTATGGAGCTTTAATATTAAGGTGGCCCTTGCGCACCCCAATGTCCATATTCTATTAGCACAAATCATGCCCGTTACTTTTTATTTGCTATCTAGCTATCTTTTTTTTTTTTTTTTGCTTTTGAGGGACAGGGGGTCGATACCCAATCTCATGTATACTTGAAAATGTTCTTAACATATACAGTCCTTGATATTCCATTTGCAATAAAAAAAAATAGAATTTTAAAACACAAGTTTAGTTTATTTACTGAATAAGCTGAACTTTTATTTCAAGCATAATACTTTTATATACACTGCATTTCACATTCCCAGTGTAACAAAATGGCTTTCAATTTGTAAAACTACTCACATACTAAAAAAAATAAATCCTCAGTTTTTCCTTTTTTTTTTTATTTTTATACCCTTTTTTCTTAAAATAAAATTTAGGACACAGGATCCACAGCACTTTTTTTTATATTTACCACAATCTATAAAGATGTTTGGGGCCCGACCTGGGTGTCATCCTCCAGTGGATGCAGACTGGGCTGAGCTGGGGACTGCAGACTGGGCCGAGCTGGGGACTGCAGGCTGGGCCGAGCTGGGGACTGCAGGCTGGGCCGAGCTGGGGACTGCAGGCTGGGCCGAGCTGGGGACTGCAGGCTGGGCCGAGCTGGGGACTGCAGGCTGGGCCGAGCTGGGGACTGCAGGCTGGGCCAAGCTGGGGCCTGCAGGCTGAGCTGGACTTGGGCCTGCAGGCTGGGCTGCCGTGACATGTGCTTACCCTCTTCTGCCGCTGCGTGCAGTGCACCACACTTGACGCACCACGTGATGAAGGGGCGGCGCCATAGCAGGGAGCAGGCTGCTTTTGAAAGTGGGAAGCATGCTCTGTATGTGAGTGACTGCGGCTGCGCTGATGCGTGCCGCAGCCGCTCTGCCTCTGTAAGCGTCGCACAGCAGTGCAGTGTCTGTCGCTGTAAAACCGGGCCCTCGGGCAGTGCCCGAGTGCCCAATGGGTCAGTCCGCCCCTGCCACCGGCTGCCTCTCTGAGCAGTCTCAGGGTGACGCCAGCACACAAATCTTGCTAACATCACCGGTGACCGGCAGCCAGGAAATTCAAAATCCCAGCTGCTGGTGGCACTGGTGTGGCAGGAAACTCCTCTGCTTCACCCAGCGTTTAGACCAGATTGGTGCCGGGGGGGGGGGCACATAGAAAGCTAAAGTGGTCAAGATGTGTAGAGTGTCCATTTAATTTCTGCTGATGCTTAAAAATTGTACAGATATGTAAATGTATAACTTTATTCTGAAGTTATACACTCGGTAGATTCGATTTTAACTATATACGAAATAACGTATGCTCTTGTGACATCCCCAAGTGGCATCCTAAGTGGACGTTTAGAGTTGATTTCCTGGAGTTGCGTGACTGGAGGAAGGAACTGCAAGGCCCACTTTTTACTCTGGGTAAACACACGTCTATATCATGCTTTTTCTCACGCTTCTACTCTTTACTTCTACCTTTCTCCTTAAATGGAACTCCTGCCCCTCTACCATCGACCCCTACACTATCTGCATCTCTCCCTCCTCTCGTCCCACATGATGGTCCCACATGATGGCCTCGCATGAGCTCCTTTGTTTCCTCAGAACATTGTCTCCCTCTAACTCTCGTGCTGCCAATCACTCCCACTCCCACAAATCCCATTCCCACCTTCTCTTTCTCACCCTCCTGCTGTTACTCTATGCAGGTGACATATCCCCTAACCCTGGCCCCACAACACATCCAATACTTCCCTCTCATCCTATCTCCATCGCACATAAATCACCTCCCTGCAAGTCCAGCAACCTCATTCCCATAAACACTCAGCGCCTGTCCTCTTTCTCCTGCGCCCTCTGGAACGCTCGCTGTGTGTGCAACAAACTCACAGCAATCCATGACCTCTTCCTTTCAAACTCCTTCAACCTCCTAGCTTTAACTGAAACCTGGCTAACTCCCTCTGACACGGCCTCCGTTGCTGCTCTCTCACATGGCGGTCTACACTTGAGCCATACCCCCAGACCGGGTGAGAGAAATGGTGGCGGGGTCGGAATCCTGCTCTCTCCCACCTGCACCTACCAGCATCTCCCTCCACCCCTATCCCTCTCCTTCTCCTCCTTCGAGACACACTGCATCTGCCTGTTCTCTCCTCTGGCCCTCAGGGTGGCAGTCATCTACCGCCCACCAGGACCAACCTCCCAGTTCTTTGACCACTTTGCTACCTGGCTTTCTCACTTCCTGTCTTCTAATCTTCCATGCCTAATTCTCGGGGACTTCAACATTCCCATTGATGATCCTTCCGCCCCTGCTGCCTCCAAACTTCTTTCACTCACGTCCTCCCTTGGACTCCCACAATCCTCCCTCCTCCCTACCCACCGCGATGGTCACGCTATTGACCTTGTCTTTTCCAACCTCTGCTCCATTTCTGAGTTCAACTGTCGCCCTTTCCCCATCTCTGACCACCACCTTCTCTTTTTCTACCTATTTGGACTTCCTAAACACCCTGCTCCCCCACCCCGCACACACACTCGCAGAAATCTACATGCTGTGGATCCCCATCAATTCTCCAATCTTCTTCACCACCTCCCTCATACCTCATCCTTCACCTGCCCTGATGCTGCCACTAATCACTACAACACTACTCTTATCTCTGCTCTAGACACTCTTGCTCCTCTTTGAGTCTGTAAGGCCCCACGCCGCCAGCTTCAGCCCTGGCACACCCTCCAGACTCGCTACCTGCAAAGATGCTCCCGCACTGCAGAGCGTGCCTGGAGGAAATCCCGCTCTGAAGCTGATTTTGTTCACTTCAAGTTTATTCTTCGGTCATACACCTCTGCCCTCCACTTGGCCAAACAATCCTTCTTCTCATCTCTTATATCTACGCTGTCCTCCAACCCTAAACGGCTCTGGTCCACCTTCAACACCCTCCTCTACCCACCTGCACCTCCCCCCTCAGCTGCCTTCAGCGCTCAAGACCTGGCAGACTACTTCCTCAGTAAAACTCTAACTAGCAACATCCCAACACAAGATAGTTATCTGCCACCTCCACTCCCAGAGGTCCCCTCTGCCGCTTCCTCCCAGCCACTGAGGAGGAAGTCAATTCCTTATTGTCCTCCTCACATCTCACCACGTGCCCGCTCGACCCCATTCCCTCACATCTAATTCCTCCCCTCTCCTCCTCCCTCACCCATGCTCTCACACACATCTTCAACCTATCTCTCTCCACTGGCTCCTTTCCATCCGCCTTCAAACACACGCTAGTTACCCCTTTACTAAAGAAACCATCCCTCGATCCCAACTCTCCATCCAACTACCACCCTGTATCCCTGCTTCCTTTTACCTCTAAGCTCTTAGAAAAACTAGTCTTCAACCGCCTCTCCCTCTTCCTGTCCTCCAATTCCCTACTTGACCCCCTGCAATCTGGCTTCCGTCCCCTACACTCAACTGAAACTGCCCTCACCAAAGTCCCCAACGACCTCCTAACTGCTAAAAAACACGGCCACTATTCTATTCTCATCCTGCTTGACCTCTGGGCTGCTTTTGACACTGTTGACCACCCCCTCCTTCTACAGACCCTCAACTCTCTGGGTCTCGGTGACACTGCACTTGCTTGGGTTGACTCCTATTTATCCAACAGGTCCTTCTGTGTGTCCTTTGCTGGTAACTCCTCCTCTTCATTGCCTCTATCTGTTGGTGTACCTCAAGGCTCTGTCCTTGGTCCTCTGCTCTTTTCCATCTACACCTCCTCCCTGGGCAAAATCATCAACAGCTTTGGCTTTAATTACCACCTCTACGCTGATGACACTCAGATCTACCTCTCTACCCCTGATCTCTCTCCCCCTGTCCTTTCAAAAGTCAGTGACTGTTTATCTGGCATCTCCTCCTGGATGGCCTCCCACCACCTAAAGATCAACATGTCAAAGACTGAGCTCCTACTTATTCCTCCCTCCAATGCCTCCCCACCTCCTGACTTCTCTATCACGGTGGAGGGTATCACCATCTCCCCATCAAACCAAGTTCGCTGTCTTGGAGTTACACTTGACTCTGCTCTTTCCTTCATCCCCCACATCAAGTCTCTTTCCTCCTCCTGCCGATACCAACTGCGTAATATTTACAGAATTCGGCCATTTCTTACCGCTGTCACCACAAAACAACTCATACACGCCCTGGTAATCTCCCGACTCGACTATTGCAATAATCTCTTATCTGGCCTCCCTCTGTACCGCCTCTCCCCCCTACAATCCATCCTGAACGCCTCCGCCAGGCTAATTCACCTCACCCGCCGCTCTGTCTCTGCCGCTCCCCTCTGCGAGTCCCTTCACTGGCTCCCCATCCACTGCAGAATTAAGTTCAAAATCCTTATCCTTACCTACAAAACCCTCACTAACCTCAGCTCCCCACTACCTGTCCTCACTAATCACCAAATAACACCCCAGCCCGCTCCCTAAGGTCAAACAGTGTCCTGCGCCTAGCTTCTCCCCGCATCACCTCTTCCCATGATAGACTGCAGGATTTCTCACGCGCAGCCCCCACTCTCTGGAACGCACTCCCTCGTACTGTCAGACTTTCCCCTAACTTCTCTTCCTTCAAACGCTCCCTTAAAACATTCCTATTTAGGGAAGCCTACCACCCAACTCACTGACGCAACCATCAATCACTCTCACCTTACAGTCCTCTCCTCCTGTTTCCAACCCCAACCCTCCTAGATTGTGAGTTCCTACGGGAATAGGGCCCTCATCTCCTCCTGTACTGTTTGTCAAATGTTGTTCAATGTATTGTAACCCTGTCTATACTGTGCCTATTGTACAGCACTGTGGAATATGCTGGCGCTTTATAAATAAAGAATAATAATAATAATACGAAATAACGTGTCAGGTTTCTATTTCAATAAAAGGAATTCAATTAAAAATATTTAATTGAAAATATCTTCGCCCGATTTTAATGAAAGTCTTTATTTACAGCTAAACCAACCGTGTAAAGCCTAAACTTAGAATGAACACTACAGAGCCGAGGTTTAGCCATAAAATCAATAAACACAATTAACATATTTTGAATACAAACCAGTTGTGAAACTTGTTCACTTAAAATTGCTGATTCTTGTGGCTTTACTTTGTGTTGGTGATGATGCTGGTCCTATTGTGAAAGTCCTTATTTTATTTAGATAATACAAATAACATATTTTCTTTTTTCTCTTCACAAATATTTTCTATAAATTATTAGGCTGTCACGACCGAGCAGTGTTACTGTACGAGTATGTGGGAAAGAAGATCGTTGACCTGCAGCACACTGAGGTTCCAGATGCTTTTCGTGGAAGAGGGATAGCAAAGCATCTTGCCAAGGTAGGAGAAGTTCTATACCCCCACTTCTTGACCTATAAGGCTGAGCGTCCACTGGCACAGTAGTCAGACGACCGTTGCGTTCGTCAGACCATGGACGACGTTTGACTAGGTCCGACAAGGGTCTTCGACTGCAAGTGATCCGTCGGAACAACTACGGATGATCAGATAGATTTCAGAGGTGGAGTGTAGCGACTGCCAAAACCAGAATGAACTGGTTTTACATATAAAACACAGTTCATTCTGCTTTTTTAAACACTGCAGTCCTTTTGTGGGACAATGGGTGAGACAGAATACAAATATACATACAAGTACACACAGAACAGTAGCAGAGAGGACCCAAGAGCTTACAATCAACCAAGGAGCCTTGCCTGCCCTACCACTCACCCCTACACAAACAGGGCTAGTCCCACACATCTCACATACATATTATAAATAGTTTATTTTATGCTTCTATAACTCCCCTGATCAGTTTCTCCACATCCATCTTCTCTGATCTGCTGAAATACATGCGATGCAAACGAGTGAAATGGTACTGATCGCCCATCTGATGCCGTCTTTACCTGTCACTGGAAGACGGACGTCGGACGCAATGAACGATGGTCCATTCACTTGCATGTTGTTGGATCGGACGGATGATATCTGATGATCGCACCATCGCACAAATACGGTGCCAGTGGACGCCCAGCCTAAACCTGAAATGCAAGACCATCAGAGGGGTGTGGACAAGGTTCATGAGTAGTCCATAAACTTGAGTGTCTAGCGTCTATGTTTAGACTTTAGGTGTCTCCGCAGGACAGGCAGTAAGGTTCTCCTGTCGTGTTTGTTTTTAGTTTGGCACCGTAAATGGCACACCCCAGGAATTATTTCATAAAGACTTTTGGCGCTATCCATATTGCAGAGATGGTTCTGAGGACTTGTGACACTATGACTTTCTTTCAGTCCACATGGAGTCATCATTTTTTGTATACATGCATATTAGGGTTGTCTCTTTCATGTTTTTTTAGTGCTCCTGATCTGATCCGAGTCATTTAATATTGGGTATTGGCCAATACCCAGTCACGGTCTGATACTTGCGAGGGAAGACAGCAGGTTCAAATAGGGTGACATTGAGCTCACCCTATTGCCTCTCCCTCCTCCCATCACTATGCTCACATTCATTTTAGTTTCTTGTCATTTTTTTATGCTCACTTAATGACACACAGAGGCACTTACACACACAAAATTAGGGATTCACCAATACTAGTATCGATGCATCCCTAATTTCGTGTGTGTAAGTGCCTCTGTGTGTCAGGATATCGGTGCCAATAACAGGCATTTTCACGAGTACTTGTACTCGTGCAAAAGTCCTTGATATTTCTAACAATACGGAAGCCAGCATTGGGCTGGCTTGCCAGGCAGTATCTGAGGGGCTGGTGTGGCTGGCAGAATGCTTCAACAACGCGTTTTAGCGAGTGGCCGTCTGCATCTGTAAGTTATAATGTGTCTCTGCTGGGGCCTTCAGCCATTCTCTCGCGAGATCATGCAGAGTAAGCGAGATCTCCTCTAGAGAACATCGCTAGATCTCACGAGAGGGCGGCTGGATATCCCAGTGGAGATTTATTACAACCTTCACATGCCGGGAGCTGCTTATGTGTGTGTGTGTGTGACAATTACATATTTTTTTTTTTTTTTTTTTACACTTAACCTGGTCATGTTTTTTTTTTTCTTTTAACATATTCAGCTTTATGTAGATGCAGCCTGAGCAAAAACATATAAAATCTGTGTATCCAAAATCTAGTTCGAACAAAACAACAAAATCATAATTTATAGGCAACAGGGAATCCTAAATCCGCCAATTGGAGCTCTGGGTTAAACATCAAACAATCTCATGGACAGTCTCTGGAAAAATTTAAGGCACATGCGTTCGTAACAGTACCCAAGCGGGCAGCTATTAGGGGTGCTGACCCGCGTCCTGCCGGCTCATTCTAGGCAAACAGGTCGTCAACCAATAATACCATTTCAGGCTATTTTACGCAGCCCTACCCTGCGCAAGAGCAATCCGCTCTTCAGAGGAGCGACTATTCTCCACCTTACGGAGCCATACGGTGAGGGGGGGGGGGATCAGGCTGTCGCCAGTACATGGGGACCACCAGGCATGCCTCTTGGAGCAATCGGGTAGCTACTGACTTTCTGAACGCCTCTGGTGTGATGTCTGTGTGGCCAAGAAGATAGAACTCAGGAGTAAATGGAGGTTGGGGTTCCAGTACCTCACAGACACGGTCATGTATCGTGCTCCAGAAGTGGTGCAGAGACGGGCAAGCCGACCATATGTGCAAGGGGGTAGCAGCAGGTTCCTTACATCTCCAACAATTTGCCTCCTCTTTCCTCTGGCATGTGACGGAGCACGTTGGGTGCCCTGTGCCACCGTGTTAGCAGCTTCTAATTGGCCTCTTGCACTCTCGTAGTCTACTGGTCCTGTCAATCGTAGCATCTGGGAGAACTCCGGGAGCCTCTGCAGTGGCATCAACAGAGATGGGAATGGGGCAAGACCAGGGCTAGCCATCAGTTTGCGCCAGGTCAGTAGCGTGGCGTCAATCGTGGGGTGCGAGGCAACCATTCGTTTCTGTATGGAGGTTGGAGGGCAGGACGCGCTTGCCTGTTCTATCCCCACCCACTGCTTATCGCCCAAGTCCACGGTACACTCCATTATGCGCTGGAGGTGGGACGCGCCATAATAGTACCAAAAATGCGGTACTGCCGCGCCTCCCGCCTGCCTGGGAGCTGAGAGCAGAGATATAGCAATCCTTGGTTTTTTTAGAGTCCCACACGTAGCTAGAGATTGGAGTTGCGTAAAAAAAGGGACGCGGTAGGGTATAGGAAGAGTCTGGAAAAGATATAGGACATGCGGTAAAATATTCATTTTAACTATGTTAATGCGGCCGAACCACAAAATATGGGGGTACGACCAGCGCAGAAGGTCAGAGGTCAATGCGGCCAGCAGCGGTTTGTAGTTCGCCGTGTATAGCGCAGCACAAACAGGGTCAATGTGATACCTAAATCTTTCAAACCTGTGGTGCACCATCTAAAGGGGTATGCAGTCCTCAGGGAGTCCTGCATAACCTGGGGGGTGTGAAGGGGCAATATTTCAGATTTGGCCATGTTGATTTTTAAGTTACTAAGCGCTCTATACTCCGAGAAAAGCTGCATCAGCCGTGGGAGAGAGACCAACGACTGGCAGACGAAAAACAGCAGATCATCTGCATAGGCCGCCACTCGGTGCTCCCTGTCCCCCACTATCACACCATGGATGTCTGGGTTGGCGCGGAGCGCCTGCAGGAACGGTTCTAGGGTCAGTGTGAACAACAGCGGGGAGAGCGGGCAGCCCTGTCTGGTGCCGTTTTTGATCGGGAAGGAATCGGCCAGTGCGCCATTTACGTTGAGTTTGGCGGAGGGGTCCGTGTAAAGGGCGGTGATTCACGACAGCATTTTCGTGCCCAGTCCCATGTAACGTAGGGTGCTAAAGAGGAATTGCCAGCTGACCCAGTCAAATGCTTTGTCCGCGTTGGTAGACCGTAACAGCGTCGGGTCCCGACCCCCAGAAGAGGCCGTGTGAATAAGACCTATCGCGTGCACCGTGTTTGCCCTACCCTCCCGCCCTTGGATGAACCCAGTATGGTCAGCATGAACTAACGTGGGGACATAAGTTTTCAAGCGATTGGCCAGAACCTTCGCAAACAACTTGATGTCCTGGTTAAGGAGCGAGATTGGTCTAATAGCTACTGCATTGCTCAGGGTCTTTCCCGGGTTTAGGTATTAGGGGGATATTGGCAACCAAAGCCAACGGCTGTAAACGGTCATCTCCCGTGAGTGAATTAAAGGCCCGCAACCAGTGCGGTTCCAAGAGCCCTTTTAAGGATTTATAATAAAGGAGAGGGAACCCATGTGGGACAGGCGATTTCCCCACAGGTGTCTGTTTTATTGCCTCTACGAATTTCTCTCCGGCTATGGGCCGATCTAAGGATCACCGTACCTCATCTGAAAGGGAGGCGCGCAAGTGTTTTTGCAGGCCTCTATTGCCAGGATTGTCCGAGTGCTCGGCAGCGTTTGGAGATTGTAGGTGTCAATGAAGCTCTTTCATAAGCACTTTTATATGTCCTCTGGGAGAGAGGCCGAGGCCCCTCAGCTTTGAGACGTACATGGCGTTGCGTTGCTTACGGAGGGCGTGGACCAGAAGTCTGCCACATTTATTATCACCGTTCGAAATACAGCTGCTTGGTCCTATGTATTTTCTGGAGTGCACTAATATTCAAGAGGGAGTGCAATTCTGCCTTGTATGACAAAAGTTCAGTGTATGCCTCATCTGATAGAGTGGTCTTATGCGACCGTTCTAGCTCCGCTAGGCGCGCATGTAACTCCTCTGGATGGCGTGTGCGCGACCACTTAAGACGTGCCCCCTGGGAAATTTAAATATCCACGCGCAACTGCTTTGTGTGCCTACCACACCAATGTGGCAGAGGTGTCTGAAAGCGTTTTTTCCACAAAATAAGACTCAAGGGTGTTTTTCAGGCCTGTCAACACATCCGGGTCTGCTAGCAGAGTCTCATTCAGGCGCCAGTGCAAGAATTTAGGTCTATAAAGGGCCCGTTGCCAGTGTCAGGAGAACTGGCAAGTGGTCGGTCCAAGTCAAAGAGCCAATGTTTGCTGTGCGTAGAAGGTGGGCGTGATGAAATAGGATAAACACATAGTCCAGTCTGGTGTATCGCCTGTGGGGAACGCTATAGTAGGTGTAGTCCCATCAATGTATCCTTCCTGGTAAAATCCTTTATAAATAAATAAATCCTGTGGGGTGGAGGGCCCTCCAACTGTCCACCAGTCTGTGGTCATGTAATAAAAGGTGAGTTTGACGAAGTACAGATGGGGCCACACTGGACGTACCCTTTGACGTGTCAAGTTTGGGTGCTAAGACCATGTTTATGTCGCCGCCGACCTGTAAGATCCCCTCAGCGAAGGCCTCCACTATCTAGAGGATCTCTCTGAGCGCCCTGTGCTGGCGTCTGTTCGGCAGGTATATATAGGCAAATGTGTAAGGCTGAGTGCCTAGAATACCCTTCACCAGTGTATATCTGCCGTCAGCATCACATTTAGTGTCTTGCAGAGTAAATGGAATCAACCTAGCTATCAGGACTGCAGTGCCACGTATTTTACCCGGGGGGGCAGTTACTACAGTTGGATTTTTTTTTTTTTTTTAGTGCTCTCCAAGGGGGCATATATGCTAGATATTTGCCATAAAAGGTGTATGGGGGTCCGGGTAGTGCCCTGGGGGACAGGAAACAAGGACAAAAAGTAGAAAAAAAAAAAAACATTTTTGAAGGAACAGTGAGTTTTCCATAAAATAAGGGTTAAAAATAAAAACGAGAAATTCCTTCAAATATCGTGCCTAGGAGGTCCCCATAACCTGCCCGTGAAGTGGCGGATTTGTAGGATGTATGGAAACATCGCCATCACAGACCCACACACGACACCTAGCCCTCCCAGTCTGCATACAATGTATCAAATTCATGAGGCCGGACTAATTAGAAGCACATATTATTTCCAAACAGTAATTAAACACCTGTTGTTTACGCCGTTTGAGAGCACCGGTCATTTAGAGCAGTGGTCCCCAACCCAAGCCCTCAGGGCCCACTAACAGGCCAGGTTTGCCAGATATCTGAAGCACAGCACAGGTGTTATGATTTGCTGCTCAGTGATTGCAGGATTCAGTCTGCATTTCCCCAAGGTGATCTGCAAAATCTGGCCTGTTAGTGGGCCCTGAGGGCCTGGGTTGGGGACCACTGATTTAGAGGTTAGAATATTTGCACCTAGACATTAGTTTTTAATTCAGTATCTAATAAACTGTTGCTTATAATATTCTGCAGTAAAGAGTCCCTTTATTTCTAGATTTTTTTTTTAGTATTTTTTAAGCACTTTTTATACTTTAAAAAAAAAAATCTTCGAACACGCCAAAAGTTCGAAGTTCGCGAACTTTCGAACTGCCGATGTTCGAACCGAACAGCTCATCCCTAGTCCTGGAGATGCATCAAGGACAGAAAGCGTCCAGCAATACGGTGAAAGCACAGGGCAGCGCCAGTGATGGGTGGCTTAGCACTCTGAGCTCAACGTGTGGTGTACGGGGCCTCGGCAGTTCACAAAGTGGCAAAAGACAGAAAAATTTTCAGTTCTTGTAGGCGTGTTGCCTTGGGCAGAGTATTGGGAACCTCGGGGGCGCCTCTGGCATTGGGGAAGTTGTGGTAGAGTGTGTTCTGCTGCATACACCGTCAATGGGTCCGGCCAGGTTTCCAGCATGTTTGCTGGAAGTTGCAATGCCTGTAAAAAACCCTCCAGCTCCTCTCCTGTCCTGACTGTCACGGTCCCTGTGGCGTCCTAACTGGATTCCGAAGGGGTGCAGCCAGTGGTATTGCAGCCCTTTCTGCTGCAGCGTCCGTGTAAGGGGCCTGAGGGCTCGCCTGGAGTGCAGAGTGATTGGAGAGACATTGTTTTATATAAAGAGTAGGGATGTACCGATACTAGTATCGGTATCGGGGCCGATATTGCCGTTTGTACGAGTACTTGTTACTCGTGCAAACGGCCCGATACATCCCGCCAATACCGGAAGCCAGCACTGGGCCAGCTTGCCGGTATCCGCGGGGCTGGGGAAGCTGGCCGCGTGCATGAAAAGCACGCGGCCAGTGTTCCCCTCCAGCGCGCCGCGATACTCACCCATCCTGAAGGTCCGGTCGCTGGGCAGTGATGCGTTCCCGCGGCCACTGGGGCTCCTGTGACGCGGCCTCTCGGCTGGAGGCAGCGTCACAGATGCGCCCGGCGGCCACGTGATCGCATCACTGCCCAGCGACCAGACCTTCAGGATGGGCGAGTATCACGGCGCGCCAGAGGGGAACGCTGGCCGCGTGCTTTACATGCACACGGCCAGCTTCCCAAGCGTTCGAGCTGGGGGCAAATCCATGAGACCTGGGCGCAAATCCATGAGACCTGGGGGCAAATCCATGAGACCTGGGGGACATATCCATCAGAGCTGGGGACAAATCCATGTGAGCTGGGGGCAAATCCATGTGAGCTGGGGGCAAATCCATGAGTGCTGGGGGCAAATCCATGAGACCTGGGGGCAAATCCATGAGACCTGGGGGCAAATCCATGAGACCTGGGGGCAAATCCATGTGAGCTGCGGTCAATCTCATATAAATTTTTATATGAGGTCTGTTCCTATTGGAAAGCGTCACATGACATTAACCCTTTCGCTGCTGAGGCTTTTCACACCTCTGTGCTGAGGTCATTTTTAACGGTTTTGCTCATCATGTTTAAACGTGTTTTGAAGGCTTATTTTAGTATATGACCCAGACATATTATATATCGTTCTTTCCGTCAGACTCGGTAGATTCATAATATGTCATTATATGTATACGTCATGACCTGTCTGTATATTCTAACAAAAAATGCAATAAAATATGTATTTTCAATAATTTACAATGAGTAAAGTGTTTTTTTTTCACATTTTAACATGCGAGCAATTGCGGTTCTATTTTGTATGGGGTGCGCTTGTTAAAAAAATTAGAGATGGGGTCTCGTTACATTTTTTTTGGGGAAAATTACACGATTTTTAACAAACGCACCGCATACAAAAATCGTTAGTGCAGCATCATTGTTCACATTATAATTGAAATGGGAACAATATTGCTGCATTAACGAACCAAAAAAAAGAAAAAAAAAATGTTTATTTTTTTTTTATAATTTGTTTTTAAATATATTTTTATTTTTATTTTTAATTTTTATTTTTTTTTAAAAAACTTTTTTCACAGTAGTGTTTGGTATCATTGGAACGGCCATGCTCTGGCCGATCCAACCATACCAAACTTTAACCCCTAGCTGCCACGGATCGGGAGATAGGGAGTTCATTGGAACTCCCTATCTCCACCATTGGTGGCAGTTAGGGGTTAACTCCAGGACTGACGTCATCGTGCTATGCACGATGACGCCAGTCCTCAGGGGAAGTTCCCGGAGGCTTGGCCGACATCCAAGATGTCGGCCAGCTCCGGGAAAGGATCACGAACCGGCGCTTTTCAGCGCCGATTCGTGATCCAGCTCCCCAGGGGTTAATGCCAGGAAACATTTGGAAGGGCAGGCTGTGCCCTTCCAAATGGTGCCTGGGTTAACCCCCGCAACGCCGCCGATCGGGAGGGAGAGAGGTCCGAAGGACCTCCCCCCTCCCTTTCAGGCGCCTCCTCCGCACATGCGGGGGGGGGGCGCCTCAATTAGGTGTCATCGCGCTGCCGCGATGACACCTAATTTCATCGGCGGCGGTTCCGGATGCTGGGCTGACATCGAGGATGTCAGCCCGCACCGGGGGGCCAGCGATCGGCCGGAACCCGGCCGCACGCTGACCCCAAAGTGAGGACGCGCTCAGCGTGTCCTCCGCACAGCAGGAGCCATGTGGAGGACGCGCTGAGCGCGTCCTCCGCATGGAAGTGGTTAAATAAAAGTATCGGTACTCGGTATCGGTGAGTACTTTTAAAAAGTATCGGTACTCGTACTCGGTCTTAAAGTGGTATCGGTGCATCCCTAATAAAGAGATCGGGGCCCATCAAGAATAAGACGGGGGTTTTCCCTGTTCCGTCTCATAAGGTCGTCCTTTACACCAAAGCGTAGCAGATCACATATCATGGTGGCGCTTCAGGAGGGCCCCGAAGCCGAAGTGCATGGTGGAAGCGTTTGATGTCTATGTGGGTGTCCGGTGGTCGACCCAATACTTTATTAAATAAACGGAGCAGGGCATGGAAAAGATCATCTGCCGACTTCTCACCCTCTGGGAGGCCTCTGACCCTTATATTCTGTCTACGGCCTCTGTTCTCAAGGTCCTCCTATGTGGCGGGTGAGGGAGGATAGGAGTTGATGTGTGTCTATGCGAGCTGTGGTGTCTGCCTTTTAAATCCTGTCGCTCCCTTTGTGCACCCTCTACCTGTTCCAGGCACTGTTGTACAGTTGTGTTCAAAATTATTCAACACCCAATGCTGTAAAGGGTTTTAGGGAATTTAGTGTACATTTGTAATTGTATTCAGAATGAAATCCTACAAGGACTTTTTAAAGAACCATATGCAACTAAAATGACATAAATTGGTTTTGTAATACAGTAGTAAATGTTTCTTTTGTGAATTCTTCATACACAATTATTCAACCCCTTAAAGACTACCACTCTGAAGAACAGAGGTTCATTCAAGTGTTTTCAATCAGGTATTGAAAACACCTGTGGATGTCACGGAGCAGCAATAAAGCATAATAACCACCAATTCGGCAGCTTTAAAATGACTGTGATACTCAGCTCCTTCTAGACATTTACTGGTGTGGTTACAAATATGGTGAAGTCAAGAGAATGGTCCAGGAAGACAAGAGAAGAGGTGATTACTCTTCACAGGAAGGGCAATGGCTATAAGAAGATTGCAAAGATGTTAAACATACCAAGAGAGACCATAGGAAGCATCATTTGCAAATTCAAGGCAAAGGGCACTGTTGAAACGCTACCTGGTCGTGGCAGAAAGAAGATGCTGACTTCGACTGCTGTGCGCTACCTGAAGCGTAGAGTGGAGAAAAGTCCCCGTGTGACTGCTGAGGAACTGAGAAAAGATTTGTCAGATGTGGGTACTGAAGTTTCAGCTCAGACAATACGGCGCACACTGCGTAATGAAGGCCTCCATGCCAGAACTCCCAGGTGCACCCCCTTGCTGTCTCCAAAGAATAAGAAGAGTTGACTGCAGTATGCCAAAAGTCATGTGGACAAACCACAGAAGTTTTGGGATAGTGTTCTGTGGACTGATGAAACAAAATTAGAACTGTTTGGGCCCATGGATCAACGCTATGTTTGGAGGAGGAAGAACAAGGCCTATGAAGAAAAGAACACCTTGCCTACTGTGAAGCATGGCGGGGGGTCAATCATGCTTTGGGGCTGTTTTGCTTCTGCAGGTACAGGGAGGCTTCAGCGTGTGCAAGGTACCATGAATTCTCTTCAGTACCAGGAGATATTGGATGACAATGTGATGCAGTCCATCACAAACCTGAGGCTTGGGAGACGTTGGACCTTTCAACAGGACAATGATCCCAAGCATACCTCCAAGTCCACTAGAGCATGGTTGCAGATTAAAGGCTGGAACATTTTGGAGTGGCCATCGCAGTCACCTGACTTAAATCCCATTGAGAACCTCTGGTGGGACTTAAAGAAAGCAGTTGCAGTGCGCAAGCCTAAGAATGTGACTGAACTGGAGGCTTTTGCCCATGACGAATGGGCGAAGATACCCGTAGATCGCTGCAAGACACTTGTGTCAAGCTATGCTTCACGTTTAAAAGCTGTTAGTACAACATCCTTTTACAGTTATAAATACTAAGATTGAATGTCACTTGGGGGTTGAATAAAACTGATAATGATGTGAGCACAGAAAAGACATTTGTGGTTATTTCATTATAAATGTTATGTTATATTTGTCTGACCTACACGTGCCTCTTTGATTTAATTGTAAGCGAGATGACTGAATGATCAAAATCAATGTCAAACTGGCCAAAACACTCAATTTCAGTGGGGGTTGAATACTTTTGAACACAACTGTAGGTCGCCAAATTCTTATTTGAGCCGCTTAATGTCCGCTAGCGACTGGCGCTGGGATGCTGTGACTGCCGCCAAGTCCTGTCTTGGGCACTGAGCGTAGGAGCTGCCTGATATCCTCCAGAGCGTCCCACGTGCCCGTGGAGAAAGTCGAGGGCGATGGAGTGCTGTGTGTAGGAGTCGGCACCATTTTGTGAGGCGGCTGAGATCCTTCCTCGTGCTGTGGGGCGAAATAGTGACGGATTCCTGGTGCCGGTTAGTCCGGGTGAGCTGCTGCAGCTCCAGGAGTCTGGGGAGTCTGCTCTTTCCCATAGCAGGTGCTGCTGATCTGGTACTTGTAAAACACCAGGGGTGAGACAGAGCTCACTCACTCACTGAGCGGCCATGTCAGTCGACGGTCAAGCCACGCCCCCAATCTGGTCATGTATGGTACTATTGGAAAGGTCATGCCCCTCTACCCGGTATGGTTCAGGAGATACTCATCGGAAGGACATACTTCAAAGGGAGTTCCCTGGGTTGGTCCCTTTCTAACATCAACGCGCCCCTGAGCGATGATGTCAGTGGGCGGTGGGGATTATGGAGGCAGGGCTGATGTCAGCCCTCACTGGGTGAAAGCCGTGTTTGGCGCCGAGCCGTAGGGCTGCAACGATGTGCTGAACGTGTTGTCCACAGCCAAGCGGTTAAATAAAAGCATCCGTTATCGGTGAGTACCTGAAGAAAAGTATTGAGTATTGAGCTTGTCAAGCCTTCTAAGTGAAGCCTTCAAAGTGAACTCTTAGAGGAGATCTTCTGGAGATACTCTGGAGGTAGTCTGAGGTTTGACAGGAGGTAGAAAACCTACAAAAAAGGTAAGATTTGCTGGTTTTAAATCCATTCTTTTATAATGGCAGGCTTGGTCCAGTGTAAGAGCTGTCATGCGTTTGTTTTTAGATCCAATTTTTGGAGGTTTGGAGTGTGCCTGATATGTAGGCAGTTCTCTTTATTGCAGCAGGAAATTGCCTGTTTGAAGTCTGAGATTTGTAAATTATCTGTTAGACAAACTCAGGCTATGACTGTTACAAAGCCACTGCCACAGAGGCCTCCTAGGAGCGGCAGATGGACTACTGTAGGATCTGGTAGACTTAGCGTTGTGGATAGAAAGCATGTCCCACAATCTGTGGCTCTTCTTAATTCTTTTGAGGCACTTTCAGAGTGTAGTGGTAAGACGGATGCAGGCTCAGACACCATAGTTGAGGAACCACCATCCACTATGCCTAAGGTATGCAGCACTGCAACCAAGGACAAAAATGAAAAGGTGGGACTTGATAGAAGGCAATTGTTGCTGGGTGATTCTATCATAAGAGGTGTTGAGCTGGAGAGTAGTGGTTTGGTGAGATGTCTTCCTGGGACTACTGCTCGTAGAGACAGGAGACGTATTCTCAATATTGTCAAAGAAGCAAACCAGCAAGGGGAAGTGGATGTTCTAGTCCATCTAGGGACAAATGACTTGGCTAGCAATGAGGTTTCTGAGATTAAGGAAGATTTTTGTGTTCTTGGAGGTGAAATACAGCAGATTGCGTCCACTGTGTCATTCTCTGAAGTTTTGCCTGTGCATAACATTCAAGATAGTAAGATGCGCAATAGGGAATTCAATTTGTGGCTTCGGGAATGTTGTCGGGAGCAAGGATTTGGCTTTGTGTCCCATGATAGCTCTAATTGGAGCAGAAAGGAACTGTATAAAAAAGATGGTTTGCATCTTACTCATAGGGGAACATATGTTCTCAGTGAGAAGTTCAAAGGTTTCGCAAAGAAATATTTAAACTAGGAGGGGGGGACAAAAGGGTAAACAATCTGCCCGATTGTCCCCCAAAACTAAATCGGAGGGTGCAAGCAACATGCGAGGTAAAAAATGACAAGCTCAGAGTCGTGTCTATAAATGCTCGCAGTTTAGTAAATAAAATCAATGAACTGGAGTAGGGCTGTGCAATTAATTGCAATCGCAATCGAATCGCGATTTCTGACTCTGCAATTTCTAAATCGCATAAGGCTGCAATTTTCTGCTCCCTGTTAACTTCCGGCAGCATGGTGCTTTGGGCGCTCGCAGGGGGAACCACGTGACGAGCCGCGTTCTCGCGGCTCGTCACATGGTTCCCCAGGCGAGCGCCCAAGCTCCATGCCGCCGGAAGTTAACAGGGAGCCGAACACGTGGCGCACAGAGGTGAGCTGGGGCAGTACATCCATGAGCTGGGGCAGTACATCCATGAGCTGGGGCAGTACATCCATGAGCTGGGGCAGTACATCCATGTGCTGGGGCAGTACATCCATGTGCTGGGGCAGTACATCCATGTGCTGGGGCAGTACATCCATGTGCTGGGGCAGTACATCCATGTGCTGGGGCAGTACATCCATGTGCTGGGGCAGTACATCCATGTGCTGGGGCAGTACATCCATGTGCTGGGGCAGTATGCATGTGCTGAATACTGAATACATTTAGAATGTATGTAGCATGTTTGAAAAAGCAAAAACAATTGGCTAAATCGCAAATAAAATCGCAATCGCAATATTCATTCAAGAAATCGCAATATGATTATTTTGTCAATATTGCACAGCCCTAAACTGGAGGCAATGATGGCAGCTGAAAAAGTAGATTTAGTGGCGGTTACTGAGACATGGTTCAGTGAGAAAAATAACTGGGACATAACAATACCGGGGTACTCTTTATATAGAAAAGACAGAGAAGGTAGGAAAGGAGGAGGAGTGGCCCTGTATGTGAAAAACAACATAAAAACGAACCAAATAAAAGTGAGCGAGGTAAACATCGAGTCAGTTTGGGTTACGCTAACAGTTGGCAATCATACAGTAGCTCGTGTAGGGGTGATCTATAGACCCCCTGGACAAGTAGAAGAGCTAGATAATCTGCTGTTTGAGGAAATAGCCAAAATGGCAATGAAGGGGGAAGTTATTATCATGGGGGACTTTAATCTTCCTGATGTGAACTGGAAAACCAAAATAGCTGGGTGCACCAGGAGTACAAATATTCTAAACTCCGTACTGGGATTATCTCTAACACAAGTAGTTGAGGAGCCGACCCGTAAAGAGGCCATATTGGATTTAATACTCACAAATGGAGGTTTGGTATCGGACGTTGTTGTAGGTGAAAATTTGGGATCTAGTGATCACCAGTCAGTATGGTTTAATATAAGAACAGGGATGGAGCCGCACCACACAAAAACAAAAGTTTTAGACTTTAAAAAAACAGATTTTTCTAAAATGAGATTTTGTGTGAAGGAGTCATTATCAGACTGGTGGAGTTTAAAGGGAGTCCAAGAGAAATGGGATTATTTAAAGGAAGCATTATTGAAGGCCACAGGAAATTGCATTCGGCTTGTTAGCAAAAACAAAAAAGGGAAGAAACCACTGTGGTACTCTGCAGAAGTGGCCAAAATAGTGAAGAACAAGAATATAGCATTCAATAATTATAAAAAAACTCAGCGTGAAGAAGATAGGCAAACCTATAAGATTAGGCAGAAAGAGGCAAAGCAATTTATAAGAGCTTCCAAAGCACACGCAGAAGAGAAAATAGCTCAGTCAGTAAAAAAGGGGGACAAAACATTTTTTAGATACATAAACGAGAAAAGAAAAGTAAAACCAGGATTAGTTAGATTAAAAACAAAGGAAGGAAGGTATGTAGAAGAGGATAAAAGTCTCGCTGACTGCCTCAATGAATATTTTTGTTCAGTCTTTGCAGAAGAAAAGGAAGGAAAGGGACCTCAGTTAGGAGAGAACACTAAAGAGACATTTACATATGAGTTTACAGAGGAGGAGGTTCTAAAGCAGCTGTCTAAAGTAAAGACAAATAAGTCAATGGGGCCTGATGGGATCCATCCTAAATTATTAAAAGAGCTCAGTGATGTAATAGCAAAACCGTTAACAGATTTATTTAACCAATCCTTGTTAACAGGAGTCGTCCCAGAAGACTGGAAATTAGCAAATGTTGTGCCCATTTACAAGAAGGGTAGTAGGGAGGAATCGGGGAACTATAGGCCAGTTAGTCTTACGTCAGTAGTGGGGAAATTAATGGAAACCATGTTAAAGGAAAGGATTGTTGAACATCTAAAAACACATAGATTACAGGATCAGAAACAACATGGGTTTACCTCAGGGAGATCATGCCAAACTAATCTTATTGATTTTTTTGATTGGGTAACAAAAATATAGACACAGGTGGTGCAGTAGACATTGCTTATTTAGATTTCAGTAAGGCTTTTGATACTGTTCCGCATAGAAGGCTTATCAATAAATTGCAATCTTTGAGCTTGGATTCCAATATTGTTGAATGGATTAGGCAGTGGCTGAGTGACCGACAACAGAGGGTTGTGATAAATGGAGTTTATTCGGCGCAAGGTCTTGTTACCAGTGGGGTACCTCAGGGGTCAGTACTTGGACCCATTCTCTTTAATATTTTTATTAGTGATATTGCAGAAGGTATTAATGGTAAAGTATGTCTTTTTGCTGATGACACAAAGATTTGCAACAGGGTTGACGTTCCTGGAGGGATCAGGCAAATGACAAATGATTTAGGTAAACTAAAAAAATGGTCGGAGTTGTGGCAATTGAGTTTTAATGTGGATAAGTGCAAGATAATGCACCTGGGACGTAAAAACCCAAGGGCTGAATATAGAATATTTGATACAGTACTAACCTCAACATCTGAGGAAAGGGATTTAGGGGTCATTATTTCAGAGGATCTAAGGGTAAGTAGTCAATGTAATAGAGCAGCAGGAAATGCTAGCAGAATGCTTGGTTGTGTAGGGAGAGGTATTAGCAGTAGGAAAAGGGAAGTGCTCATGCCACTGTACAGAGCACTGGTGAGATCTCACTTGGAGTACTGTGTGCAGTACTGGAGACCGTATCTCCAGAAGGATATAGACATCTTAGAGAGAGTTCAGAGAAGGGCTACTAAAATGGTGTACGGCTTGAAGGAGAAAGTTACCAGGAAAGGCTTAATGATCTTAACATGTACAGCTTGGAAAAAAGACGAGACAGAGGAGATATGATAGAAACATTTAAATACGTAAAGGGAATCCACAAGGTAGAGGAAGGGAGTATATTTAAAAGGAAACAAAATAGCAAAACAAGAGGACATAGTCTTAGATTAGAGGGGCAAAGGTTTAAAAGTAACATCAGGAAGCATTATTTTACTGAGAGGGTGGTGGATACATGGAACAGTCTTCCAGTAGAAGTGGTAGAGGCCAAAACAGTAATTGAATTTAAGCAGGCATGGGATAGGCATAAGGCTATCCTAAACAAAAGATAAATCCAGGTTACGTATCCATGTAATTGGGCAGACTAGATGGGCCGAAAGGTTCTTATCTGCCGACATTTTTCTATGTTTCTATTGGTACTTAAAAAAATGGTATTGGTGCATCCCTGCATAAAATACACCCACATGGGATGCATTGACAGTATTTATACTGCATCTCCCAGCCTCCCCGGCACCATTGCTGTAAGTGACCCTGTGAGTTCAGTCAGTGCTGCTGGGATTGGCAGTATGAAGACTGTCGGTCCTCTTGGAATGTTGGGAGTCAATGTGTCAGCATGCTGCCAGGGCAGGGTGGTTTAACCAAACCAGTTGAGGTGACCTACAATCATGCCTGGATGCTAACAGTCATTTCTTTCAGTGTTTTGTTTGTTTTATTTTGTGTCATAACATTGTTTTAGATCAGTGGTTCCCAACTGCGGCCCTCAAGTACCCGTAACAGGCCAGGTTTTGAGGTTTGCCTTGGGAAAATGCAGACTGAATCCTGCAATCACTGAGCTGCAAATCAAATCACCTGTGCTGTGCTTAAGCTATCTGGAAAACCTGAGCTGTTGGGGGCACTTGAGGACCGCGTTTGGGAACCAATGTTTTAGATGATAAAGTGTTTTAAATTATACCTAAATTGCTGCTCTGTTTGTATAGATATTGGCAGCATGGTGAAACGCGCCCTCTGCCACATGAAAGGCATTGTATAATAGTGGATCGTTTATGCTATTGGCCAGAAGAAATCCATTTCACCACCAGTGCTTATATCATATTATTTTGTTACAACTACCACAAGAACAAAATGCTATATTAACGTTGTGACAGAACACGCGGTCACTGTGCGACTTGGAGGGGGCTGTGCGCTAGCCTCCTGCCCAGAGACTATGGCCCATGAAACAGACTATTGAGGAACTGGTGGACCTTTTAAATATATTTGGTTTTCACTGTTTTATATATCTGCCAGTTAACTAAAGATTTCTGATTGTCTGCGTGTTATTCCATGTATAGTGTAGATCTCTGTATTAGTACCTGCTATTGTGTAAATTCTCGCAGTAAGAAATTCCTTTTGTTTACCAGGCTTTTTCCTTTCTCCATTGTTTGAAGGTCCTGTGTAGCTATCTGATCTGTGATGTTGTCTGTTCTATTGTATGCAAATGTGATGGTCCTTGACTCTATCTGTCCTCTCTGTGAATAAACAGTCAGTTCTATTCTGACCAAGCTTGAAGTCACGACTCATGTTTTGGAGGACCAGGAATCTTCTGCCCGCTGTGCCAAGTAAAGGCTCCAGGTCTACAGCTTCGGCTTATTTCTGGGGGTGTTAGCCAGGCTCTCTATATACACCGGGCTTTAAGCTGTGGCAGAGGTACTAGAGGAAGGTGTGAGAGTCACGAGGAGAAACTGGGCGTCCTATGAGGAAGCAGTATTTGGCAGATGTGACCCTGTCTGGGCACAGAGATCAGTTACAAATGTTAATTAGGTTTTTTTGTTTCCTTATAGCCACATTTGCAACAAACACAATGTTGTATGTTTTGTTTACTGATCAACAGTTCTGTATAAAGGCTGTCACTTGACATAGTATGTACTATTTGAAACCAATGTTTATTAAGCCTGTGGTCAGACTTTTTCAGAGCGGAAGGAACGTCCATGAGTGGACGCTCCTTCCACACTGACGCCGTCTGGCCACCTTGCTGAGGGCAGTTAGTGCGCTCAGCGCTGCAATGGGGGATTCGGCTTTGCAGCCCCATTGAACGTGCGTCGTAGCATTTCGACGGGAGGCTTTCAGCACATCCACTGTAGCGCACAATTTGTGCGTGAGCTACAGCGTGTGGTCAGCCCTGTCGAAACGTTGCGATGGGCGTCAGCAGGCACGTCAGTACGCCTGTCTGATTCTGGCCTAAACAATTTTTCTTGGTATGTAACAAATAGATCTATTTGTTATCTCTTGCGTTTTGCCATCTCTCCTTTTGATTTTCTGACCACTCATATGTTGCTATTGTTACATAATGTTGTGTGTGTTTTTTTTTTTTTTCTCTTTCCAGGCTGCTATGGACTTTGTGGTTGAAGAAGATTTAAAGGCACATCTTACATGCTGGTACATCCAAAAATATGTGAAGGAGAATCCTCTTCCCCAGTACCTTGTACGTTTGCAGCCTTAACCTTAACTTCCGGTATAATATCTTCTGTAATAACCGCAAAAGAAGCCCAAGGCAAGGCCATTGGATACAACAGACCGCTGTGTTCACACAGGCAATGGGATCCATATGCAGCAAGAGCTTTGTTGTTCATGAAAGCATATATGGACCTGCAGCACCTTAATGCAACCTGATTTTTGAGGTGGATACAGACTGTTTTGTGTCTCTTGGGGTTTCTATATCGATCAGGGCAGGTCACTCACTGTGAGCATGGCTGTGTTTGCTCCATATGGGAAATCCTAGTCAAATCTAGTCCCTGGGGAATTTCTGTGCAGGAAATCGTTGTTCCTTTTTATTCTTTTACTGATTGGCTCTTTATTTTTATGGGGGGGGGGGGTTTCACCTTCTATATACTCTTCACTGGATGAAAACCAGATACCTCTGACTATCTTCTGAAAACTGAATTCTAGATTACAAAGCATAAGTAGCAGAAGGCACACAATGAGAACAAAATAATCCATCCTCACACAAACTGCTTATATTATACTTGAGTGGCAGGAACCACATTACTGTGAAATATCCAATATCTTCATTTCTTACCATTCATTGGTAGAAAGTACAAACACTAGTGAATTACCATGCCTTTGTGTTTATCTTGAATTTCTGTCCCTCTTTTGTCAGTCTTTACTCACTGAATATCTCATTCCCTTTATGCACAAAGTTTATTACATGTATGTTGTTTTATGGTCACAGCCAGTGGGAGGGGGCCTGAATAAATACGTATGTATAAATGCTAATAAAACTGGCCCAATCCTTTTTAAAGTTAAATATAAAATAATATTGATACTGCACATTTTAAATGTTTGCCTGACTGTTTCAGTTTTTGCAGAAGCTTCCATCAGGGGAACCAAATTCAATATCATTGCAAAAAAACAGACTTCAACCAAAACAGTGACAAGTTATGTGTTCTAATGCATGACATTACCATGGAAGAAGAAAAGTAAATTTTTTTTAAATATATTGACTAGGGTTGCACCGATACCGATACTAGTATCGGTATCGGGGCCGATACTGGGTACTGCAGGAGTACTTGGTACTCGTGCAGTACCCCCCGATATTTTTACCGATACCGGAAGCCAGCATTGAGCCGGCTTGCCGGCATCCGAGGGGCTGCGGCGGCTGTCCGAATGCTCTATCAGCATTCGGACAGCCGCCCCTGGAGCTGCTCACACAATACTTACCTTCCGGGGCGCCGCCGAGAATGTCTCCGCGCGTGCGCTCGTTGGAAGGACCCCAGCCGCGACCACGTGGGACCATGTGATCACGGCTGGGGTCCTTCCAACGAGCGCGCGCGCGGAAGCTTTCCGGCGGCGCCCAGGAAGGTAAGTATGAACACAGTGAGCAGCTGCAGGGCCTGTCCGAATGCAGAGAGCATTCGGACAGGCCCTGCAGCTGCTCTCCGCGACAATACTTACCTTCCTGGGCGACGCTGGGAAAGTTTCCCTGTGCGCGCTTGTTGGAAGGACCCCAGCCGTGATCACATGGTCCCACGTGGTCGCGGCTGGGGTCCTTCCAACGAGCGCACGCGCGGAGACATTCCCGGCGACGCCCAGGAAGGTAAGTATCGTCGCGGGGGGGAAATCCATAAGCTTGGGGGCAATATCCATGTGTGAGCTGGGGGGCATATCCATGTGTGACCTGGGGGGCAAATCCATGTGTGAGCTGGGGCAAATCTATGTGTGAGCTGGGGCAGTATCCATGAGCTGGGGGGCATATCCATGAGTGAGCTGGGGCAAATCCATGAGCTGGGGGGCATATCCATGAGTGAGCTGGGGCAAATCCATGTGTGAGCTGGGGCAAATCCATGTGTGAGCTGGGGCATATCCATGTGAGAGCTGGGGCATATCCATGAGTGAGCTGGGGCAAATCCATGTGTGAGCTGGGGCATATCCATGTGTGAGCTGGGGCATATCCATGTGTGAGCTGGGGCATATCCATGTGTGAGCTGGGGCATATCCATGTGTGAGCTGGGGCATATCCATGTGTGAGCTGGGGGCATATCCATGACCTGGGGGATATATACATGTGAGCCGGGGGCATTTTTATATGGTCTGTTCTTATTGGAAAGCGTCACATGACATTAAAGAAAAGTATCGGTACTCGGTATCGGTGAGTACTTTTAAAAAGTATCGGTACTCGTACTCGGTCTTAAAAAAGTGGTATCGGTGCATCCCTAATATTGACCCATATTATCAGTTCTAAGGACATAAACTTTCTAATGGAGAGAGGTGTAGTAAACTGTAAAAGAAACTCTCTAGCTACCATAGCCAAAATAGTTAATTAGGGAGAGGGATATATTATAGCTATGATTCCCATCATCTCCCACCTCTGCGATGGTTCCACATCTGCCCTGAAGGCTGTCAATCGGTGACTAACAGTCTTCCGAACAATAGAGTTTAAGGTAATCAAGTTAAGGATGAATTGGCTGGTGAAACTAGATGGCTCAGGGGTGCCTCTGCATCGAAAGGCATGAGATTGGCCAAATGTGCACTAGTCACTATGTGTCGATCATCTTGGGGCTGCCCACTACCGCAGCGCATTGACTAGGGCAGCTACATCTTTAAATGGCTTAACTTGGGGGGAGGGGCTCAGGCCCAGAACACACTTCTTTCCTCTAGAATGGAGGAAAACAACCTAAGAATGTTAATTTCTATTTTTCTTTCAAGCAAATGTCCAAAAACAAAATTACTATAATATAACTTTCTCTCTGTTTTATTTTGCCAACTTTAGTTTGTTGTAAGATTTGTCTAACTTTTTAAAAAAAAAAACCAAAAAAAACATTTTTAGAATTAGAGAAATAATAAATACTGCCATCAGCAAAGGCAGCTCTGATGTTAGTAGGGCACTTGGCAAAGCTCGACTCTAAGGCCCTGGTATTGCACAAAAATGCAGAAATTGGTCCAAAATGCCTGCAAGGAATCAAGGCTCAGACACCTCATGACAATTCATTGTCTGTTACTGTAGGATTGTATTTGTGTGGTATATCGGCACTTCCACAAATGTGTTCATACTGAAAATGCCACACATGGCAGATGCTCCGCAGCTAGGATACGGTGTACGTCTGCAGCCCATAGCAGAAGTTCCATCATGGATGTCAGCCCCACCTGCGGGACCAATCCCTGCCCACTGACGTCATTGCGCATGCGGGTGCTACTGCTGACGTCAAATGTGGGACTCTTTCCCCCAGGGCAGGGAATTACTTATAAAAGGAGATACAGGGATCCTGTGGACCCCTGTATCTCTGGACTCTTAGAAAATAGAGGGTCATATGAGGTATCATTGGAAAGGCCAGCGAATGGTCCAATGATACCAAACATGACCATGTTTCATGTAAAAATATATTAAAAAAACATTTTATTTTCTAATGCAGGACTATTGTTCACTTTTCAATTATAAAGTGAGCAATGATGCTGCACTGCGGCGCTCTGTGATACGCTTCTACACACAGCACACTACTGTGCGTTTTATTGCTGTGAAACTCTGATACTCATATACACTGCACACTATGGGCCCTACTACAAACTTAACAGTTAAGTGACTTTACCGCATGCCCCCCATATTACAACCCTAGCACTATGGGGTTAAAATATCTGTTACCGCATGGGGGATTGCGCTAATGTCCACGAGGTCACTGTACTTTGCGCTCCCCATATTAAGCATAGAGAGCGCAAAATCCTAATGCTAATTACCCCATCTTTGTGGTAACTAAAGTTAACCACAGGGGGCGGAGCTGAGCCGGCGATGAGTGCGGCAGCTGACTAGGTGAGCTCTCTGCATATCCCACCATAAACCATCTTCCACCTGCTTATTTAACCCACAAACAGCACTGAACGGGTAGGTAATACCCCCGTCACCATGAAGAACCCCCTGAAGCGCAAAAAGACGCCGAGTCCCAGGGGCACCGATCTTTTCCACTCAGACGCGGCAAGAGGAGGCCTCCCAAGATGGCGCCCGCTCGGCCTCTCCGTGTGGCGCTGGCGAAGACGCGGACGGACGGCCAGGCCACAAGAGCTGACATTTTGGGACTCAAATCCTTTATTGCGGCGGAACTCGACAGAACTTCCCGCTTCCTAACTACTGAAATTCAGGCTGTCGGGGAGCGCACGGCGTGCCTAGAAGACAGAACTGAGCACTTCGTGGCCTACTGTAACACCTTAGCCTCCCACTCAGATATGCTGGAGAATAGAGTACGGCTCTTGGAGGACGCGAAGGAAGACCAATCTGATCGGTCTCGACGGAACAACGTCCACATCCAGGGGCTTCCTGAATCTGTCCTTGGGGACCAGCTTCAAGCCACGGTTACCGGTATAGTACAGCGCTTCCTCCCTGAACTCTCCCCCGCGAAACTCTTATTTGACCGTGTCCACCGCACCCTAGGACCCAGGCGCGACAAGACAGCAACTCCCCGAGATGTGGTGGCGAGGTTCCATTATTATACCACGAAGGATGCCTTGCTTCGCAAAACGAGGTTTCAGACTGTGGAGTATAAAAATGCTCCCCTTTCTTTTTATCAAGATCTTTCTCCGGCTACCCTGTCCAGACGAAAAGAATAGCGCGAGGTTACAGGGATCCTTCGTCAAAACGACGTCCACTATGCTTGGGGCTTCCCATTCAAAGTTATGGTGATGAAAAATAACCGTACACACGCATACTCCTACCTCTATCAGGCCAAAGATCTCCTGCGCCTCTTGGATTTACGGTGGGGGACTGACTGTGGCACGGTGCCGGTTCGTTGCCCAATGGGGCCTTTGCTTTAACAGGCCATAGCTACGTTTAGCCGAGAGGGCTCTGTCCCCCGGCACGTGGTTCGGGTGATCGGGGGGGTTTGCCCCCAGGACTGATGTTATGGTCCACACTGTTTGAATATTGGTTTTACGTACAGGTTATCTACTGTTACAGATGTTATGTGTTTTATAAGTGGAAGATGTTATACGCTCCGTTATTTTATTAGCATTTTTAAGATTGGCGGGTTAAGGATGACATTCTGGTGCCCTTCCTTTCCGTGCCCAGAATGGTCGATGTTTCACCACTCCCTAATGTCATCTCTCCTTCCCCCTACATGCCCTCCCTCCGGTATCCCCATTCGGAGAGTACTCCCTGTTATCCCTGGGTCTGCCCAACCCGGGATCCCTCTCTTCTCTCCCTTCTCGCCTCTATGTCCCACTGTTTCTCTTCTCACTTGTTTCCCTTGCTTTTCTTTCTTTCCTACCTCTGTCCTCTTTCTGGCTCTCCCTCGGGCGCTTGCGCCCTCTGGGGGAGGGGGGGACAGTAAGGGGACCCTGGATGGCCTTTTCAATTGATAGCTCAATACGTCCCGGATGGCCCCGGTTAATATTGTATCCCTTAACGTCAAAGGTCTAAATTCGCCCCATAAACATAGATTGTTGTTTCGAGAACTTAAACGAAAAGCAGTTGACATACAAGAAACGAGAATCCCTAAGAAGGGCGGCTTTTCGCCTTTTTGATCCGGCCTATTCCAGGGTCTTCCTCTCCTGTGCCACCCCCAAACGTAATGGTGTTGCAATATTGATCCATAATTCATGCCCGCTGGTGGTGTACGAATGTCATACAGGTGATGTGGGTCACTGTGTCATGGTGATAGGGAAGGTATCCTCCCAAGTTTACACTCTTGCCTCTATATATGGCCCTAATGCCCCCGACGCTGCCTTTTGGTCTTCTACTCAGATGATTATCTCATCCCACGTTCAAGGACGGCTTTTCTTAGGGGGAGACTTTAACGCAACCCTCTGCCCACCCCCCATTGACAGGTCTGCCTTACATGGTGATGGGTCCTCCCACATTCCTTCCTCCTAAGACAAGAAAAGCAATTTTTCAATTTTAATGCATCAACAGGGACTCATCGACGTGTGGAGGGTCCATCATCCATCTGTCAAATACTACACTTATTACTCCCCTGTTCATGGCACCTACTCCAGACTTGATTATATCCTAACTTCCCCGAATTGCCTACCTTTGTTCCAATCTCCCTCCATAGGGTCCATAACATGGTCCGACCACGCAGATGTGTCTTTACATCTACACCCTTTTGCACCCTCTGTGGGGCAGCACTGGCGCCTAGACCCGTTTCTACTTAACAAACCTGATATCTGCGACTCCATAGCTGAAACTCTCAAAGACTATTTCTTACACAATGATATCTCGGACATTTCCACCCAGATATACTGGGCTGTGCACAAACCCGTAGTTAGGGGTTTGAGCCTAGCTGCACATCATAAAAAAGCTAAATTATTAGACATTCAGACCCTTCAGCGACAACTGCGGGATCTAGAAATAACCCATAAGGCCAATCCTTCTCAGGAGACTTATGACGCCATCACCCAGGTCAGCCCTAAACAGACTGTTTCTCGATGACATAGGGAGGTCGCTCCTATGGTCTAAGCAAAAATACTATGAAAGATCTAACAAAATGGACACTCCCCTGGCGCTCCTGATTAAACCGCGACCGCGGACGCATGCAATACCGCTTATCAGGGATGACTCAGGCTCTCTACACTCTGATGAGGGAGGTGTGACAGGTATCCCTGACAGTGCATCAGTAGTGTAAAACACTAGAATGCAATTAAAACATTTGCATATGCATATATAGATGACGAAATAAAGTCCATCAACAGTAGGCACAATAGTGAAATAAAGTGCAACAAAACAGTAATGTGCAGCGGTGCCTTAAAAGAATAAAAACAACAGGGCTTAGTGCAATAGTGCATATAAGAGGATACGTAGATACCTAATAAGTGCACAAATTAAATGTCCAATGCTAATCCAATGGACATGTGCAAAAAGTGTCCAATATTTCAATGGAGTGCAATAGTGTGTATAGCAGTCCGTGAAAATGGAAGATAAAATACTCAGGAGTCCCAATGTTTGTGGTGCTCCTTCTTATTCCAGTGGAAAGTTCGTCACGTCCTCTATTTCATAAAAGAGAAGGGAGAAGCACACGGAGACATCTTTGGTGCAGGAGATCTTATGACAAATTGGACAAAGATTATTACTGGTAGAGGTATATACCACTCACATTTAAATGAGCCTAAAGGTTTTCCTTTAATCGCCTATGGCCATGTAGAGAGTGGCACTTCCCTTCTTTACCAAGTAGCAGATCCTAGACGAGTGAAGAACAAATGGGAGACAATGCTCCCATAGCGTAATACTGCAGGGTAACCAAACAGAGGTAATTACACAGTGCACTTACTAATTAAGGAGCCTTTCAAACTCGCGCTCAGTCAGTATAGCCTTAGGCACTCTTAGGTAGGTGCCCTGGACCTCTTTTCCTTATTGGCAGATCGAGTGGTGTTCTCATGAGGTATCAGGTTGGAATTAGCAAAACACGGCCAATAAAGGGTTAAAAGTAAAAAATATTTCCTAAAAAGGGACATAAAAATACCGAGATGCGTTTCGGCTGTGGTAGCCTTCCTCAGTCGGTGTATTGTCCTGTAGTATCTCTGTTTTCTACACTCTGACCCTACAGCGATTCGGGATGCTTTCACTCACTATTTCTGTTCCCTGTGTAATCATTCCCCCTCTCACACATTTACTGAACCGCACAACATGGATGGTGTACGGGATTACATTGCCCGGGCCTCTCTGCCCTCCCTTTCGGAGGAGCGGATAGGGACGTTGGCGGCCCCATTCACTGAGGAGGAGATCGGGAGAGCCCTAGGTTTAATGAAACCTCACAAAGCTCCAGGCCCGGATGGTCTGACATACCATTATTATAAAACCTTCTCCAAAATATTGTTTCCCCCCGCTCCTTAAAATTTTCAATGACTTGCGCGACGGCAACCCGCCCCCTCCCTATCGTGTTACTTCCCAAACCAGGTTGAGACCATCAACGGGTGGAGAATTATCGCCCCATTTCCCTGATTAATACGGACTTAAAATTATTCTCAAATTCTCTCGCTGAGGCTGGACACTATGATTCACCACCTGGTCCATCCTTACCAGATGGGCTTTATACCACATAGACAGGCTTATGAAAATACGAGACGGGTGGCTGACCTGGTGTTGTGGGCGTCAGACACTCGGACGCCTTCTCTGTTTCTCTCCCTGGACGCAGAGAAGGCGTTCGACAGAGCGGAATGGCCTTTTCTTTTTACTCTCCTGCAGCAAATGGGATTCCCACAAACTTACATTACAGCGGTTAAACCGCTTTACGCTTCCCCTACCGCCCAAATCCTCCTTCCCGGAGTGGACACGGCCCCTTTTCCAGTCAACAATGGTACCCGACAGGGGTGTCCCCCAGCCCTTTTCGCTTTATATCTGGAACCTCTCCTCCAACATCTGCGAGCCAATCCTGACATACATGGCCTCACCGTTTTAAAGAACACTTAAAAAGTCTCTGCTTATGCGGGTGACATTCTGCTGTCACTGACCCAACCCCGCATCTCCCTCCCATGTTTATTTCAAAGTTTGGAAACCTACGCGTGGGTGTCCGGCTATAAAATCAATGTGTCCAAATCAGAAGCGTTTTGGGTACACGTTCCTACACAGGACATGACCTTCCTGGGTCACTCCTTCCCTATCCGCTTCTCCTCCGCCTCCTTTAAATACCTTGGTATCGCGTTGACCAGCAACCCTCATGATCTTTATCGGGCTAATTACTCCGCAATGTGGGCTCAACTTAAGGGAGACTTGGAATGCTGGGACCGGTACATGATATCTTGGGTAGGCAGAATCTACTGTGTAAAAATGAACATTTTGCCGCGCTTATTATATTTATATTTCCAGGCACTCCCCACTGCTATGGACGCTGAAGACCTACGTTCCCTGCAGGGGGCTATTGACTCATTCATATGGAAGGGTGGGCGTCGTCGAATAGCCAGAGCCACCTTGTATAGACCAAAGGAGGCGGGGGGCCTAGACCTGCCTTGCCTCTTCTCCTATTCTTATGCTGCGCAGTTAGCTCAGATTATTGCCTGGCACGCCCCTCCCGCCTCGAGATGCTGTGTGGCCTTGGAGCGATAAATTATGTCTCCCGAACACCCCCACGTGTGGATTTGGCTGCCTCGAGAACACTGCCCGATATTGTGGACAACTTGCCCGGCCATACTGAACTCGGTCAAATTATGGGACAAACTGGCATCCAAATGTGGCTTTGCCTCCTTCCCCTCACCATTGACACCGATCCTGCGAAACAAGGAATTCCTTCCTGGCCTCACTGTGTCTCCTTCGGAGGGATGGATGGGCTCCTCTGTCAGTCGCCTCTGCCATCTATATCCTAAAGGGAAACTCCTTCAGCTCTCAGAGCTCCCGCCGGGGTTGCAATCCCGGTTGTCTCACCCTCTCCCTTTTCTGCAATTAAGAACATATGCGTCGCAAACACATGTTAAAGCGGCGGCTCTGTCCCCGCCCTCTTATTTTGAATCTCTCTGCCTTCGTAGCTCCTATCCCAAGGACCTCATAACCTCTTTATATTACAGGATCACGGTCCTCTTGGACTGGAAAGAACTTTTTTATATTCAAGCTTGGGAGACCTAGGTGAAACACTTGACGCGGAGTAATGGGGCCATATTTGGGAGACCATGAAAAGCTCATCCATATGTACCACCCATCTGGAACAGCTCATAAAAACTTTCAATGGTACACCACGCCGGTTCAGGTCTCCCATATGTCCCCCATGACGCCGGATCTCTGCTGGAGGGGCTGCGGGCTTGGGGGCACTTACATTCATATGTGGTGGTCGTGTCCTCAAGTACAACGCTTCTGGAAAGAAACTCATGACCTTCTGCAGATCCTTTTCGCACAGGTCATTCTGCTGGATCCGTGGGCCGACCTATTCTCTAGACCCTGCCCGGACATGTCTAGACACGAAAATAAGTTGATATCCAAAATCACCCTCGCTGCCCGGAGGGTTTTGGCTACATCCTGGAATTGCCCAACACTCCCCTCTTAACAAAATCTACCCCAAGATAAAAGATGTTCAAATCATGGACGAACTTACAGCCATTGCTCACCATACTTTACCCGCTTATTATAAAACTTGGTCTCCTTGGTTGGACCACATGGACTTGGTCAACATTTGCCAGGGTACAGGAGAGGGTAGGCCTTGAGAGGATTGAGGATATTCCCCTCTTGTGCACGTATACCTGTGGGATATTTTGTATTTACTATAATGGTGTCCTATGCCTTATGTTCAGATGATGGTCCCCTCCCCTTCTTCTTTTTTCTTCCTCTTTTTTTTTTTTTCCTCTTCCCCTTTCCCCCCTCTCTCTTTTCTGGGGGTTTGGGCAACCCCCGACTCTTCCTCCCCTTTTTTCTAGTTCCCTACTCTTTCTTCCCCATAAAGTTTGCGTAAGTTTTATCGTGATGTCGGGAATTGTTTTCTGATGTTACATTCTTGAATTTGAAAATAATAAAAATATATTTACAAAAAAAAAGTTAGCACAAACCTCAAGCTGTGGTTAACTGATGTACATATCAAGGAACTTTTTTTTTAACTAAGCCAACTAAAGCACAATAGTGAGGAAGATTATCATCGACAACTGAAGCAATTTAACAACTATAGTAGTCGCCAGTCAACTAGGCCAAAATCCACAGTGAAGATTGAAGATCTTGAACATCTGCTGATCCTGTGCAATAAAATATTTTATAGTACATTGTGTCAGGGTTATTTATTACGACGTGTATTTTCTTTTACTATAGATATATCTCATTAATGACCATGCCTCCAATACCAATGGTATAATTTGGTTATTTACCCTTAAAAATAAAGGCTTAATAACCAATCAATGAATATACGTCTTAACAAATATATAGCGTGTTATCCCAAGTTCTTTTGAGGCTATCTAGATATTTTTAGACACAATAAAATCAATAAAGATTATATGAGACTGCGTAACGGTAAAACAATTCAAATCAAAATTTATTCACACCGTCAAGTTTCCTACAATCATATGTTATCAACTGATCAGAAAGATACAATTTTAAAAGTAATTACGGATAGTGATTAGTAGCAATACTGCGACACGCAATAATCTAATGGACAAACAGTTTAGGTTTATAGACCGCACCACACATGTGTACGAATCAATTCTTAAACACCAAGTTCTATTCTAACCACTTAAACCTCTCCCATTATAAAACAATCCTCAACCTGGCTAAAAACACTCAGTTACTGGGGCATCACCTGCAGTACAATTTAATATTGTGGGGGCCGATTCACTAAATGCAACTTCCTTCAGGGAGATACATAACACACTCCATAGGTAGACTCTCTCTTCCACAGATCAATCACAGCATCAATACTCAGCAATTCATTCAGCATGAGTTAACAAAAACTTCCTATTGACTTAACATACATTAAATAGAAATGGCTGCAATATGTAGGATTGGTTTATGATCGTTATTCTACTGGTGGTAACTTGATATATAAAAGCTATTTCTCAGTTCCAGCTTATCTCACTATGGGGACAAAATGTATCTTTAGATGTCCACATCCAGCATTCTTGGAATATAAATAATTTCACTAAATTAGGGGGAGCAACAAGGTTTCTTCCTTTAGCGCTCCTCTGCAGTAGAGCGGAAAGGCTAACTATTCTACTGTTTAGGCTTCAACAGCAAAATAATTCATGTATATTCCTTTAATAGGTGATGGACATATAAAGCAGTGACAATGCAATTCGGAAATATATATCAAGTTAAAATTGTTCAATCATACCTTACCATCTGGTAGTGAAGATTGAGTGGTGTAAGAGGATTCAGGTGGGGTCTGGTCTTAGTGGAGTTGTGGAGTGGCTCTGATGGTATCTGGCCCCTTCTTCCCTCTTTTTCCTTTGTCTCCTTCCCCCTCCATTTGGAGTATCCCCTTTTCTATAGCTGTCTCCCACCCAGTTTAGCTCTAGCCCATCAATATGTGGCCTCATTTGATTGGCGGATATAGAAACATAGAAAAATGTCGGCAGATAAGAACCTTTCGGCCCATCTAGTCTGCCCAATTACATGGATACTTTACCTGGATTTATCTTTTGTTTAGGATAGCCTTATGCCTATCCCATGCTTTCTTAAAGTCATTTACTGTTTTGGCCTCTACCACTTCAACTGGAAGGCTGTTCCATGTATCCACCACCCTCTCAGTAATAGAAACATGATATATATATATTAACTCCAGGTATCTGTCCAGGGTTTATACTACCTGGCCAGTAGATGGCACTCTCAGATCAAACATCCAACCTTCTAAAGGAATTAATAAATATATGTGACCAAGCAATTACATAGTTACATAGGCTGAAAAAAGACATGCGTCCATTGGGTTCAGCCTCTCACACATACAGCTGTTGATCCAAAAGAAGGCAAATAACCCAGTCTGAAATGCTCGCCAATATGCAACAAACTGGGGAAAAATTCCTTCTTGACCCCAAGATGGCAGTCAGATTTCTCCTTGGATCAAGAAGCTTACCCACATATTAAATATTATAACCATTAGTATTCTGTGTCTGCAGGAAGTCATCCAGTCATTTTTTAAAAGTCTGTACAGTCTCTGACCCAACCACCTCAACAAGCAGAGAATTCCACAGCTTTATTGTTCTCACTGTAAAATAACCCTTCCTATGCTTTAGGCTGAATTTCCTTTCATCCAGTCTAAATGGGTGACCTTGTGTCCTGTGTATAGTCCTGTTAATGAATAAGTTTCCAGACATTGGTTTATAATGGCCCCGTATATATTTATATAAGGTTATCAGATCCCTTCTAAGGCAGTTTCTCTAAACTAAACAGGTTTAAGCTTGTTAGTCTTTTCTCATAACTTAAACCTTCCATTCCCCTTATTAATTTAGTCGCCCGTCTCTGCACTCTTTCTAGCGCTATAATATCTTTTCTTAAGACAGGTGCCCAAAATGTACGGCATATTCAAGGTGCGGTCTTACCATTGATTTATACAGAGGCAAAATTATGTTTTCATCCCGAGAGTGAACTCCCCCTTTAATGCATGCCAATACCTTGCTGGCCTTGGCGGCTGCTGTTTGACATTGCACATTGTTACTTAGTTTGAAGTCTATGATTATTCCCGAATCCTCCTGCTTGGATTTCCCTAACTCCGTACCATTTAGAGTATAAGTTGCTTGTGTGTTCTTCACTCCAAAGTGCATAACTTTGCATTTATCTACATTAAATTTCATCTGCCATTTAAGTGCCCAGTCCCCTAATAAATCTAAAGCCCTCTGCAGCGAACTAACATCATGCTCACATTGTATTACTTTTACTAATTTTGTGTCATCTGCAAATACTGATACATGACTTTCAATGCCTATCTCAAGGTCATTTATAAATAAATTGAATAGAATTGGTCCTATAACAGACCCCTGAGGGACATCACTTACCACTGATGTCCATCTTGAAAATGTACCATTTATGACCACTCTCTGTACCCTATCTTTTAGCCAGTTTCCTATCCAAGAACAAGTTTTTTCATCTAGACCAATTTTTCTTAATTTAAATAGTAACCTTTTATGTGGAACTGTGTTGAAAGCTTTGGCACAATCTAAGTAAATCACATCCACTGCGACCCCCTGATCTTTACTTCTACTTACTTCCTCATAGAACATAATTAGGTTAGTCTGACATGATCTGTGTTTCATAAAACCATGCTGATTTTTGCCAATTACATTATACCTCCCAATAAATTCCTGAATATTATCCCTTAGTAACCCCTCAAATACTTTCCCAGCCACAGATATTAAGCTCACAGGTCTATAATTCCCAGGCACAAATTTTAAACCTTTTTTAAATATAGGGACCACGTCGGCTTTTCTCCAATCCTCTGGTACGATTCCTGAAAGAAAAGAATCTTGAAAGATTAAGAACAGAGGTTTACATATTTCAACACATAGCTCCCTCAGTACTCGCGGGTGAATTCCATCTGGCCCTGGGGCTTTATTCACATTGTTTAATTGCTGCAAAACCTTGTCCTGAGTCAGTCACTTTGTATTAGTAAGTTTTTATCAATGAATTGCATGTCTCCT
This sequence comes from Leptobrachium leishanense, assembly GCA_009667805.1. Classification (NCBI taxonomy): domain Eukaryota; kingdom Metazoa; phylum Chordata; class Amphibia; order Anura; family Megophryidae; genus Leptobrachium; species Leptobrachium leishanense. Next base: position 102,000,581 of record CM019069.1, on the reverse strand, counting down.
GTTATTGGTTTCTCTTTGATAAACACTGAAGAAAAATAATCCTTCAAAATTTCTGCCTTATCTTGAGCTTCAGTTAACAATACGCCCTGACTCAGATTTTAGTGAACCTACATTTTCATTCTTGGGTTTTTTAGAATTTGTGTACCTAAAGAATCTTTTAGGGTTGGTCTTGCGCTCTTTGGCTATTTCTTTTTCATTTTCTAGTTTAGCCCATCTAATCGCTTTTTACATGCTTTATTGGCTGCCCTATATGCTTTATAGGATGCCTCAGATTTATAAGCTTTAAATGCCTTTTTATTTTTCATTTCCTTGGTTACCTTTCTACTAAGCCACATTGGTTTCAGTCTGTTTCTTTTATATTTATTAACCAGTGGAATATATTGTGACGTGTACTTTTCTAGTGTTAGTTTAAAGATATTCCACTTATCCTCAGTGTTTTTCCCATGAAACTGTTTCTGCCAGTCAATGACATTGAGAGCTTCCTTTTATTTTAATAAAGTTGGCATTTTTTTAAATTATATGTTTTAGCATGCCGCCTATGAATGTGTTTCTTTGAGTTTGTTTCAAAAGACACCATATTATGGTCACTGTTTCCCAACTGTTCCCTTACATGAATATTTGAGAAAACATCCACATTATTTGTTATAACCAGATCCAAACAATTATCCTCTCTAGTTGGTGTTTCTACCAGTTGTGTCATGAAGGTCTCATTTAAAAGATTCAGAAACCGGAATCCCTTCGCTGAATTACTAGTCCCACTATCCCAATTAATGCCCGGGTAATTAAAATCTCCAATAATTAAAGCGCTACCACGATGTGCAGCCTTCCTAATTTGCTCTAACAGTTGTTCTTCCTCATCATTATCTATATTAGGTGGTTTATAGCATATGCCAACCAATAGTTGACTTCCCCCATCAGTTTTCCACATTTCCCTCATCGCTTTCCAGGTGTGTAATATTTTGCATTAAATCCTGATTTACATACAAACATACTCCACCCCCTTTCTTATGCATTGTTTAGAAGGGATAGGAAATATAACTATTTTAGTTTACAGCCCAGTTATGCGTTTCATCCCACCACGTTTGTTATTCCTATTATATCGTATTGCTTAGTATATGCTATTGCCTCTAGTTCCCCCATCTTGTTATTGAGGCTCCTTGCATTAGCAAGCATACATTTAATGTTGTCTCTACCCACACATGCTGAATGCGACTTTACATTGCATGCCTCCACTGTTCCCTATCAAGTGGCCACGGATAGTGGCCTTATGAGCCTCCCACAGTGTGTGGGGTGATATCCCTTCAGTGTCGTTTTCCGCAAAATAAATACGTAAGGATTCCGCCACCTCCTCCCTCAACATCTGATCTTGGAGTAGGGAGACATTAAGTCTCCAGTTAAAGCCTCGCGGACGACTATGTGCCAATCGAAGTGAGACGTATACCGGTGCGTGATCCGACCAGGCTCTGCATTGGATAGCAGCAGAGAGAAGATCATCTACAGCAAAATGAGATACAAAAACATAGTCCAGACGGGAATATGTGGAGTGCACCTCTGAATAAAAAGTGTAATCACGCTCGGTCGGGTGTAATAAACACCAAGCGTCCACCAATTGCAATTCGTGCAGCGTGCGTCTAATGGATCTTAGAATATGAAGAGGGACCCTAGTGCGGCCTACCGACGAATCCTCCGCCGGGGATAACGCTACATTGAAATCACCCCCTAGAATCAGAGTCCCTTCTACGAATGAGATCAATTTACATGCAATTTTGGAGAGATACAGATGTTGCCCAGAGTTAGGGAGATAGACCGAGGCAAATGTGTACTTAGCACCTGCAATCGTACCCTTCAGAAACACCCCTCTACCATCCCCATATAAAGCGTGTCTTGCCACACAAAAGGGAGGTTCCTGGAGAGCAGGATCGATGCCCCCCGCATCTTCCCCTCATGCGCAGTGTCGTGATATGCCCCTGGGTAGTAAGAATCACGCAAAACCGGGTGAGTGCCCGTCTTAAAATGTATTTTCTGCACGAAGGCAACCGAGCATTTCTCCCAGTGTAGGTCCCTAAGGAGACGGCTGCGCTTCTCAGTGACATTCAGTCCCCGTGCGTTGATCGACATGACTCGTATTGAGTCCCTACAGAACCCCGAGATCCGTTCCCCTCTACCCTCCATCTGTCCCGTTCCGGGTTACTGTTAGGGAGGAGAAGGAAGAAGAAAAAAAAAAGAAGGGGGGGGGAGGTACTGAGTAGAGGAAAGAAGGGAAGTGAAGCAAGAGGGGAGAGATGAGGGAAATGGCAAGAAAACGTGAAATGAGGGGTCAAGAGAAGAGAGTATGGGAGGAGAGTAGAAGAAGGTAAAAGGAAACAATGAGGGGGAGATGTAGAGAGAAGGGAAAAAAAACAACACACCTGGTGCTACAACTCAAGCGTGAGAGAAAACAAAGGGTCAAAGACATCTATCCAATGGGAGAGTGCCCGTCCACTATATCGGAGCGGGTAGTATGTCTCCTCAGAGGAGTAGTGCAGGGACGTCAAGAAAAAACCTGTGGGGAAATGGTGTGGTCTAACCAATTGGCGAACCAAACAAAACGTATCTACAAAAACTAACGTACAATTGTCCCCTCCAGTAACATGAAGATAACAGAGCAGTTACGGTATCTGATTATCACTAACAATAAAACCCATCCCACCCACCCCCCCCCTTTGCGAAACAGCACATATGCAGCAGATCAGTGGTCATGCAGGTGATGTCCACGTAATAATTCAAATACAAATAATATAAACGCCTCTCAGGTATAGTAGTGTAATCCAAAAGGTAAATGAAGAAATATGAGCAATAGTAGTGCATACATAAAAACCGTCATAAAAGACATAATCAGAAGCATACTTCTTCAGTTTCAGAGAGCTGTCGGTCACTTCGACATCTGCTATTTAGAGCAATGTAACCCCCCTCCCTTCCCCCACCCAAAGTTATCTCAGCTAGCTGCTCCCCATGTGGTTACCCCAATCAGAAATTTTTTTTCCCCCTCCTCTTTCCCTCCCCCCTTCCCCCCATAACTCTAGACCGCATCCCCGTCCTTATCCCCCCCTCATTTCTTTAAAGGTCCCCCACCCTCCCACCCCCTAGCCCTCGGGATGTACCTCCCTTCTTCCCGTTCCCTCTGTCGAGCAGCTTACCTCAATATAACCTCCCCCTATATAGCCCATGTGCTGCCAACCATCAATGACCCCTCCCCTCCTTCCTCCCCCACCTCAAAGACCTCTGGTCCCCCTCTTCATCAACTGAGGGGCAGGTAATATAGCACAATGTCCCATCTTCCAACCCTCCACCTCCCTCCCCTCTGTGACTCTCGCGAGATCCATGACTTGCAATTAAATATGACTCAGCTTGTCCTTATGCAGTCCAAAGACAGAGTTCAGTCAGCAGTAAAGCGTAACACGGACCACAGCCGTGGTCTCGGTGTCTCACGGAGCCCCGTGAGACTACTTTGTGGGTGCCGCTACCTCATACAACCACTCATCATCTTACAGCAGGTCGAGTCTAACCTCCCCATTCCTGCAGTTCCATCCAGAGTGTCCATAACGCAATGTGCAGACCTGTAGGGCAAAATCGCAAAATAGCACACTTCTGCTCGGCCTCCTAGCCGGCTCTGTATGAGACACTGACAACATATAGAAAAAAGTTTAGCCAATCCAATACAAAATGGGGTCACATATCCTGGGCCGCCGGTGACGGTGAGCGGGGTTGGTCAATGCGCTGCGGTCGGTTTCGTCGGGGGGGGGGGAGCGCTGTGGTCGAGCCCCCAATCTAGCCAGGCACTCCATTAGGCTCCCAGTTCGAAACAGTAGTGGGGGGAAGGGCGAGGCAGGCAAGGAAATCCGGGACATCTTTCGGCCTACGAATCGTGGTTAGGACGCCGTCCAACCGTACATGGAGCGAGAAGGGGAATCCCCAGCGGTAGGCTATGCGGTGTTGTCGTAGGAGTTGTGTAACCAGTCTCGAGGCTCTCCGTGCCACCAGCGTAAGCGGGGATAGGTCCTGATAGAACTCCAGTCGAAACCTTCTATATCCCACTCCTTGCGCGTACGGGCTGTATTCATCAGGCGATCCTTAAGGGTATAGCTGGTAATCCGGCATATCACGTCCCGTGGTGGCGCTCCGGCGGGTGGAAGGGGCCTCAGAGCTCGGTGGCAGCGGTCCAGGGGGATGGAGGGGACCTCCGGATCGCCTAGCAGGCGGACCAATATCGTTTGCACACAGTCCCCCAGTTCCTCTATGGGTACCGTCTCAGGGAGCCCCCTAATACGTAAATTGTGTCCCTATTGTCCAAATCATCTAAGCGCCTTCGCATGTCCGCAAGGTCCTCCTCAAGAGAAGCCGGCAACTGCAGCGGGAGATTCGAGCGCCTCTCGAGCGCTGCAGTGCGCGTGTGGAGCTCCCCCACCTCTGTACGCACCTCTCGTAGCTCCGACTGGAAGCTCACCCGAAAGTCTTCCACCATGGTGCTGCCACCATCCTTTCCAGGCGGGCGATAGCTTGCAGGGAGTCCGGGGTCTGTGTGGGGGAAGGGCGCGCTGCCGCCATTTTAGGTGAGGAAGCCGTGCAGGCCGCAGCCGTGTCTCGTAGTGGAGGTGGGTTTAGGAATTCATCCAGAGGGCCAGAAATCGTTCTGGTAGCTCTACGGGGGGTCAGGGTGGTACTGGAGGCTCTCTTTCCCCACACCATGGCCCGTACGCTATTTAATGTGCTTTGAAGTCGGAGGGGACCGACGAGCTAGCTCAGCATGCTGCCATCTTGGTCTCGAGCCAAACCACGCCCCCAATCCAGATGTTTTTGCAGGTTTCGGTGTGCCTTCGCCGGGTTTTGCGGTGAGTGTTCGTCTGGGTTAGCGGTGGCTTTTCCCTGCACTACGATGGCCCTGTGGTGTTTGCTGAATATACCGCAGGGTCGCCGAAATGGGATCGCCAAATCGCACCGAATTGAAGAGAATGACAAGTCACCGAACGTGCTGTGACTTTTCGATTCTCTTTCAGGGTTATTCAGAGAGAGGTGAAAATCAGAAGAATGACTGGAGAATGGAAAATTCTAGGTCAAAATAGCCGATTTGGAAAGTGAGATAAGTGGGAGAATTTTTCTGGTTTGGCTATTTTGACCTAGAATTTTCCATTCTCCAGTTATTCTCCTGCTTTTCACCTCTCTCTGAATAACCCTGAAAGTGTCTCAGAAGTGTAGAAACATGAAGAATCCCTGTAATAAGGGAACATGACATGTAACCATACAGCTCTCAACGTGTTGAACGCCAATATGGTGAAAGAAGTAAAACTTATTTATTTATACGTTGGCCAGTTCACATGTAATATGCTAGGATAGAAAAATTGCTACTTTTCATGCCACACGTGACTAGTTCAAGTCGCCGTCACGTGTTTCCCTAAACAAAGATGGCTGCCAGTGACACATTGAAAAAAAATTCAAAGCTCAGAGCATCTGTCACTGGGTACCTTTTAGCCAATGAGAACCGTAAGGAGGGACCGAAGGACAGGCTCTCTGGATCTGCTGCTGAATGTTTCTTGCGGAGAGGAAGTGAGTAAAAGTCTCTGAGGGCGCTGTAACATTAATACGTCATGCACCAGTTCCCCGGGTAAACGGCTGTCCTTTGAACTGCCAGTAACCCGCGAGGGGATATAGTATGTAGCACACATGCAGGCACGCCTCTGTGACCCGACGCAGAGCTCAAAAAATCCCTTTATACATTATCATGTCGTTACTGTAGTATTTCTTCTATTGAACACGTTTGTTAAAGATGAACTCGCGTGGCAGCTGAAACCTCAACAACACCGGGTCCTCGTTGTGTGATTGGTAGTGGCGTTCATGAGGCGGGGCATTCAGAGCAAGCAATCTCCGTCACGTGGTCCGTCTCATTGACTGTACCTTGTCCTCCAAGGCGCCATAATGGTTGCTACTTGGTCACAGTAAAGTGAAAGCCAGACAATAACAGAATGTAAAGCATGCCAACACATTAAATAATGGAATGTATCTCCCTGAGTGTTGACACATCTCTTGTCCAACCCCGGATACTCCATAAATGTGGACACGATCGTAGCATAGGGTGGCCAGATCGGCCATGTTTTCCTGGACACCTATATCTTCTGCTGATGGGCAATTCTTGAAAAAATGCCACCCAGCAGCATGTATAATCCAAACCCTGCAGATAGGGGATCAAAAAGGAACCCTAGGTGACCTGCCTTGATTTCCTTCCTGTATCACTAATTATACATTTGTTTTCAAAATTATTCAACCCCCAATGCTGTAAAGGGTTTTAGGGAATTTAGTGTACATTTGTAATTGTATTCAGAATGAAATCCTACAAGGACTTTTTAAAGAACCATATGCAACTAAAATGACATCAATTGGTTTTGTAATACAGTAGTAAATGTTTCTTTTGTGAATTCTTCATTGACACAATTATTCAACCTCTTAAAGACTACCACTCTGAAGAACAGAGGTTCATTCAAGTGTTTTCAATCAGGTATTGAGAACACCTGTGGATGTCACGGAGCAGCAATAAAGCATAATAAGCACCAATTAGGCAGCTTTAAAATGACTGTGATACTGTGATAATGACTGGATCAACAGGGCCTCCTCTGCACAATCTCCATAGAGCCGCAACTCTGCCGAAAGCCCATCGACAGCTGCCCCAGCCGGGGCCACCGCAGAGCGCCATCCAGCTTCCCGCCAGACCTGGATCCACGATGCCCAAAAGTCCTCCACCAGCTCCATCCGTATTCCCCTCAGGAATATATGTGCGTAAGGAAGGGACCACCACCCAAGCAATGGTGCAGGCTTTAGAAATGGCCGTCAGGGTAGGCCAAACGAGTAGGCCCGAGACCTCAATCCGGCTCCGTCGTCAACCAGAGGACCCACAACTCTTCACAGCACAAGGGTGCCACAGCCAGATGACATTAGCCACCGAGTGGTGGACGTAAAACAGAGGGACACCCAAAACACACAAAATAAAAGGTCAGCTAGGGCGCTTTGTAATGTGTGTCCTCTCCTGTCCGCATTCAGCTCCACCCACTCTCTCTTTTTTTTCTTTTCTGTTCCAGCAAAAAGCCTTTTTTTTATTAAGGTATTTTTCTGGAATTTTTTTAGGTGAAATTTTTTTTTTTTTTATTTTATATATAGGACCTTTTATTTTTATAGTTTTAAACAATGGTAGTGTTTTTTTTTTTTATTTATTTAAACCAAGTTTGGTGTGCAGCAATCAGTTCGGCAGATCATCAGATGTCTTCTGCGGATCATCGGTGGCTCCCATTCGTCAACCCCCGCAGGTTCGCCGAACTTGTTTTATTTTTAGTATTTTCTCCTTTTTATTCAGAATTTGAGATTTATTGCTTGTAAATAGTTTGTTGGTTTACAGTACAAAAACCCCACAAAATAATAACCGTACAGTGTAAGGGCGAAAAGAAACGAAAGTGACATCAAATCTGAATAAAGCAGTAAAGGCCAATGGTACAGTCTTGAGTTGAAAAGCCTATACATTGAAAAACCTATGCCACTTTATTCTGGTGGCATCACAGGTACCTTGTGGTGGTATTTTTTTGGTGTTTGTGCCACTGCCTCCCGCCAACCAACTGAGGGGAGCCTCCAGCATGGCAGGCTGCTCCTTCCCGTGCCACATCAGTGAAGAGTGCGCCGGAGCCCTGCATCACTGTCACGTGACTCCTCCATGTCATCCTGCTCCTCCCTTCCAAGTTCTGGACTCGGCACAGGATCGTGCAACTTGTGCGTTGCAAGAGCCGCTCACGGAGACCAGTGTATGTGAGCGGACATCTTGCCGAACCTGGCGCTGGAAACTATTGGGGGCGCAACTTTCTTTTGAAATTTTGCGCCCCTAAGAAAATTGCGCCTGGGGCTACCGCCCCCCCCACGCTACGCCAATGACTATGATTCTAGGCTATCGCCAGCACCATTGGAGTTCTTGAAATAGTTGTTGTTTTGCAATGATTACAAATGCTGACCTTTCACAAAACGGAAATCCAATGACTGGCAGGAGGAGCTCCACAGCGAAGCTTCTGAAGCTGTTTAGAGTGGCCAGCTTTTTTAGTCAATGCATCAATGGCAATTATCACCGGTGTTATAAACTTGCAGCAAAAGCTGCTGTTGTTTGACTAGCTCACTATGTATTCTTTGTGACCTGGATAACCACTTAAGAACAAAACAGGACCAGCACACTTGGGATCCTTTCAATGTATCTTATTTTTGTTGGAGCTCACAATTTAGAATGCCAGTGACGTTGCCGTCTCATGGTTTTCTTTTCAAGCTTAAAGTGACATTAAAGTAAAAAAATCCCCCCCCCCCCATGTAAATTCAAGCACTTACCTTAAATGATGTCTCTTTTTGTGATCTTCGTCTTCTTTCCTCTTCTTCACCCTCTTCTCCAGCGATGCGGCGGGTCTCTGATCCAGTGCTGACTCCTCTGTCTCCTTGTCCCACGATGTCAGCAGGTGCGTCCCCGCGATCCGGCGTCCATAGACTTACCTTGCGCGTCACGGATGAAAATGGATACTGCGCATGCGTGCGCCCCAAGATCCTTTGTGGCCGCTCGGGCCGTAAAGGACATTCAGCTTGTGAGCGCGCCGGCGATCGGAGGCAAGTTTAAACTGCTCTTGCAGCGTTTTGTTTTTTTTACTTTTTGCATATATCTACTGCTTGCTAGCAGTAGATATATGCAAAAATGTTTTTGACTGCAAATATCCTTTAAGGCTGAAAGCTGGGCTGGATTTATAATTAGGCAGTGAAGGCATGTAGGCAAAAATAAGGTGTTGTAAATCAAGAAAATAATAAGTTTTTGTTTTATAAATTTAAGATATTTATTACATTGAAACCTAATTAGATTCGCCTGCTTAACCCCTTGGCTGTGGATGATGTGTGCGGGATCCCCTAGTGTTTCACCGCACCAAGCGGATGTTGTCACCCACATGTCCTAGAAGTCAGACCTCGTCTTGGATCCTCTGCCTGACATCATCGTGAGATAATGTCAGAAACGGGACCTCCCCTGGGCCGGTCCTTTGGACTCCTATATCTTTGCAAACAGAAAAGATAAGCGGGTCGTGCATGGTATATGTAAAAATATTTTTTTTGTAATGCACTACTATTGTCCACTTTTCAATTAATAAGTGAACAGTGATGCCAGCAAGTGTAGACGTGACCGCACAATGTATTATTATGCGTTTGTTTTGTCAAAAACCGCCGCACTGCAACAAGAAGCGCCGGGGTTCATTGGAACCCTGCGTCTCTGCTTTTTACACTGCGCAAGGTCAAGTGAGGTATTATTGGACAGGTCAGAGTCTGGCCCTTAAGGAATTTAATATTTAATCTGTGGGTGAAAGCTGCTTGACCTAAGGAGAAATCTGATCACCATCTGAGGTCAAGAAGGAATTCTAATGCATGGACTCGGAGGCTCCTAGTTGCATTTCTCCCTTTATTGCACCAACAACAGCACAACCAACAACCAACATTTAGAAAAAATGTAACAGAAGAAAAAACAACCCCTCCCCAGCATGGGGAGGCCCTCCCATAGTCCTTGTCCTGCCCCAATCCCATGTTCAAGTAAGCACTGCGGGAGCATCCACTCCCTCTTCCTTTGCTGCTCCCGCAGTGGCAACATAGTGGACTAGATAAGTATACGACGCTAGCGCTGAATTACTTGTCTGTCTCTATTTTCCCTTCACCTACTATTACAACTTTACTCTGGGTCTCTGCTCCCAGTCTTAGTCGCGGACGGTGACCTATTTTTTTCCCCCCCTCCGGCGGCAGGCCGTTACCTGCCGTTGGGGATGGTCTCTTAACTCGGTCTCTCTTGTGCCTGTCCCTACATTCCTGTCATCATCCTGTCGCACAGCCCTGCTACGAAGTACGTAGCAGGGCTGTGTACCGCAGCAACCTTTTTTCTGGTGGCGAAAAAAGGGGTGGCAGGCGCCCCGTCATCAACCTCCGGACCTTGAACGAGTGGGTGGTCTACCATCATGTCAAGATGGAGGGCATCCACACCCTCAGGGACTCTCTGTCCCAAAACGATTGGATGGTCAAGCTCGACCTAAAGGACGCTTACCTTTCGGTCCCGATTGACCAGGCGCATCGCGACTTCTTGAAGTACGTGTGGGGCCCTCACACCTGGCGGTTTACATGCCTACCCTTTGGCCTGTCGTCCGCCCCGTGGTGCTTCACCAAACTGCTAAAACCGGTGGTGCATCACCTCCGTGCCCGGGGTGTCCAATTAATTATATATATATGGACGACCTACTTTTGATGTCCCCCTCCCACGGATCCCTATTACTACATCTCTCCTGGACGATAACCCTCCTCCAGGATCTAGGGTTCCTGATAAACGAGGAAAAATCTATCCTAGTTCCCTCGCGCCGCCCGGAATTTCTCGGATTCCTGGTGGATTCATCTCAAATGTCGCTATGTCTACCAAATTCCAAAGTGCTTTCCATCAGGAAAGAGATTCGGTCTCTCCTGCGTGTGGATCATTGCTCCCTACGCTCTCTGGCCCGTATGGTCGAACTCCTGGCATCGGCAAGATTGGCGATTTCCCCCGGGTCCGCTTCACTACAGGGCCCTCCAATTCTTGAAGGCCCGTTCTCTCCGGTCCGGTCGGGACTACGCAGACAGAATCATCCTCACTCCGGATACGGTTGTAGATCTCTGATGGTGGCTTCTCAACATAGTCCGCTGGAACGGAAAGCCGATCCGTACGCCGCCTCCCTCCATGGTAGTGGACTCCGACGTCAGCAAGACCGGTTGGGGTGCCCGCTGCGGCTCAGAGTAGACAGGCGGTCGTTGGTCACTAGAGGAAGCAAAGTATCACATCAATGCTTTGGAACTCCTGGCCGGTCTGTTCGTCCTCCAGTGCTTCATGAAGCAGTGTCAGCCGGACAGCATTCTCCTGAGGATGGACAACGTGTCCGCAGTACGTTACGTCAATGGACTCGGAGGCCCACGATCGCCGAAGCTCACATCCCCCGCCCAGAGGTTTTGGGAGTTCTGCTTCTGCAAGAACATGTCTGTACAGGCTCAATTCCTCCCCGGCGTCATGAATCAGATGGCAGACTGGAACTCGAGGCATCTCTCGGACTCCGGGGACTGGTGGCTACATCCATCCATCTTCTCCGTGATTTCCGGCACCTGGGGTCCGTTCGAAACGGATCTCTTCGCCTCCCGCCTCAACACCCACCTCCCGGCATTCTTCAGTTGGCGCCCGGATCCAGAAGCCCTGACGACGGACGCTTTCCTGCAAATGTGGTCAACTGCCCGTCCGTACGGGTTTCCCCCATTTTCCATGATTGCCCGCTGTCTCCTGCGTGTTCGACGTCATCAAGTGCAGATGGTCCTCATCACCCCGTATTGGACATCGCAGTCATGGTTTCCCACCCTGCTCAGCATGGCGATGGACGTCCCGCGGTTGCTCCCGTTGTCCCGGACACTCCTCCTAGACCTGTTCGACCAACCACACCCGCTAATCCTGGCAGACAGGCTGCAGCTATTGGCATGGTTGATCTCTGGCAACCCTGCGGACCCGCAGGCGTTTCGAACTGCACTGCAGACCTCCTCCCGTCATCATAGTTTTCGTATTTCGCGTCGCACAAAGACTTCCCTGACCTCTGTCCTATTACCCGCTTTTCCTGCTGAACCCCCTTCTGTGTCCGGTACGTTGTCTCCGGGCCTACGAATCCCGTACGGCCCCTTTCTGTTCCCTGCCCGACTCACCCCTGTTTTTGTCCTTTTGCCCTCATCGACCGGTAGTTTCTACTACTCTTGCACGCTGGCTGCGCTGGCTTATGGAGTTGGCGGGAGTCGACGTCACCTGCTTTGGGGCTCATTCGGTACGTAGTGCTGTGGCCTCCAGGGTAGGGTAGGGCTGTCGCCTTGAGGACATTATGCAGGCGGCCAACTGGTCTAGGGAATCCACTTTCCGCATATTCTACTTTAAACCTATTACGGCAATGTCGGATGCTGTTTTAGGACAGCGTTGAACTTGCATGGACTCGGAGGCTCCTATTTGCATTAGAATTCATAAAAGTTTAAATTCTAATAATGACTGAGGCGAGTATTAACCACCCTTTCCCTCCCTGTTTTCCTGTTTTGTCCTGCATACACACGCCTATGATATTAAAATTCACACACTGTTCATGCGTAGTGTCTTTATTCACACACTTAGCGCTGCTGTCGGTGTGTCTGTTTGTGTGGGTGTCTGCTACTGGACGTGCCGTGTTGGTGTATACACTCTGTTACAGCTCCGCCTCTAATTCCATTCCGTGTCCCTTCCTGTCTTTCAGCGTCCTAAGTGGTTTTACGCCTTCTGGTTTTGCCTGATATCTTCTGCTCCGGTTCCCGTTGATTGTTGAAACTCGTCCATCCTAATTGGCTTTTGTTGCCGTGTCGCAGGCTCGGAAGAGGAAGTGGATGCTCCCGCAGTGCTTACTTGAACATGGGATTGGGACGGGACAAGTATAATGCGAGTGCCTCCCCATGCTGGGGAGGGGGCTTGTTTTTTCTTCTGTTACATTTTTTCCAAAGTTAACCCTTTGCTGCTGTTGGTGCAATAAAGGGAGAAATGCAAATACTCGCCTCCGAGTCATTATTAGAATTTAAACTTTCCGTCATGGTAATAGGAAAATTTTATGATTTTTTTCCCCCCCCCCCCAGTATGTAACATATTTGGCGACCACTTCAGACTGGTTCCCTATTCCAAGGTTGGTGTAACCTTAAACAGAGCAATTATAGTCTATGGAGTTGCTATCTTAACCAGAACTGTTGTAAACTTTACACCAACCTTTTGAAGAGGGCCCTGGGTTTTTTGCCGCCTTTTGGATCAACAGCAGTAGGTGATGTGTCAAAGACTGAACTCAAAGGCTGAAACAAATATGTGCATCCAATGTAACTATGTAAAAATTAGTAAATTTACATTATTTTAATCATTTATGCATCTCAGAATATAATCTTTATGTACAATTGCTGGTTTACCCAGCATTTAAGTGTTAACTACGCATTCTATTTTCAAATGAATTGTATGATTTATTTTTTTTTCCCTCTGAATGACAAGTATACTGTAGGGGAAGGGATAAACAAAATATGGGTATTTTATTCAATATTTTTCTCAGGCACCAAAACACCTTTTGTATCACCAGAGCCAGGAGGGGCTCCAACTATGTAATACACCAACTATATATGGTATTGTGCTAGGGGGGGTTGCCCCGATGTTTTTTTATCTTCTGTCTCCTTTAAAAAGGCAAGAAAATGAGTACTAAAAAAAAAAAATATGAGTACAAAGGTGTTTGGGTGCCTGCGAAAAATATTGAAGAAAATACCCAGAGGCTTGACATACCTAGAGCCGGTGTTGGGCTCTAGATAATGTGAGTGGTGTGTATATATAGGCCAATTTAATTTATATTGTGCGTTGATAAACTGCACCATGATCTGTCTATTTTCATTTTTAGCATATATACGTCCTTATACTATCCACTTGTGTACGTATAATTTACATCTACTCTCTCCACAATCACTTGGTGATTGACGCTGTTACCAAATCTGTGATAAACCTTAAATCCGTTGCAGTGCCGTGGCAGAATTTTATTTATCAGTGTGACATGTTACATGACATAAAAAGGTTAAGGCTGGGGTCAGACGAGCGTCATTGGAGAGCGGAAGGAACGTCCGTGAGAGTGGACATTCCTTCCACTTGACGCCCATCTGGTCACCTTGCTGAGCACAGTTAGTGCTCTCAGCGCTGCAAGGCTCGATCCTCCTATGTAGAATCTCACTTTGTAGCTCCGTGAACGCGCATCCTAGTACTTTGACGGAGAGGCTTTCTAGACGTCCGCAGCACGGCTGCTGTTGCACGCAACAGTGTGTGGCCGGCCCCGTTGGAGCGTCACAACGCTGCGACGGACGCCGTAAGCCGCATCAGTACGGGCGCACCTAGTGCGCACGTCTGACACTGGCCTAAAAGTCACTGGTCCAGAGTGAAGAGCCCTTTATCCAGCGTTGAAGTCTCAGCCTATTTCTAGGAATATTTATCGGGAATAAAGAATATCCATTTGCTATATAATAGGTTACATCGTTGCTCATAAGAGATATTTTTTTAGCTTTATGAAATAATGGCAAGAGGTAGCACATATCTAAACTGCTGAAGTCTCCCTCTTAAATAGCTTCCCCTGTCTCGTAAAGGTCATGGGGATCAGAGCAGGATTTGCATGTGTTGTGTAGTTGGTGGAGCATGTGTGACATCAAGCCTTTGGTTGGCACACAGCCATATTCCAGTTTAAATTTGTCTGCCCTTGTTTAAAGATCACAGGGAGACTTGAGCTCAGTCTGGTTTGAGTGTCCCAAATGCAAAAGAGGGGGTGGAAATCTATTCTTCTACAATCCGGATCTACTCCATTGTGGCTAGTCTCTTCTTGCTTTTGGATGCATTGTTTTTTTTCTCTTCAGAGCTGAGCTATAACTTAAATCTGTAATCCTTTTGGCAGAAGTAAGTATGAGAGTGGTCACAATAACATGACTTATTAGCTATATTCCTAACTTTAATGTAAGTGCGTTTCACTCGTTTCCAGGCGTTTTAAATAGCTCAACTTCATAGACATTAAAGTGAAAATGACTTGCTCTATTGAAATAAGTCTTGTCATAGTTTAGATTAACATAGAAAAATGTCGGCAGATAAGAACCTTTCGGCCCATCTAGTCTGCCCAATTACATGGATACTTTACCTGGATTTATCTTTTGTTTAGGATAGCCTTATGCCTATCCCATGCTTGCTTAATTTCAATCAGTTTTGGTCTCTACCACTTCAACTGGAAGGCTGTTCCATGTATCCACCACCCACTCAGTAAAATAATGCTTCCTGATTAACCCTTTTGTGTTGGTGTATTTTTCTTTTGCAGACGTGGATTTTCCCCATTAAAAATGACAGACCTGACATCATGGGCTATAATTCCTCTTCTTCTAGGCAGTGTGGGGGTTTACAGTCTGTACAGGCTTTTGCAGAGGCTTCGTAGTAGTGCTTACGTCCAAGGTGCTGTTGTTGTAATCACAGGTGCCACATCTGGTCTTGGAAAAGGTAAATACCCCCCCCCCCCAAAATATATTCAATGACTGTTTTTGCGAACTTATATCAGTATAAAAGGTAGTTAACCAAATTTTGGCTCGTATTTTGGTGCTTTGTCAAGGTATTGGTGGTTTTATGAGGAATGCTACATGTTGCTAGCAAACAATAAAGCTGTATAACTGCTAGTTTTAATATTGCCCTGATTGTAAGGTATTTGGCAGGACATTGTAATGGGTGATAAAGTTGCCTTTTTTCCCTGTAGTATTTTAAAGGAGATTTTTTTTCTTTTTACATTTTTCCTTAGAATGTGCCAAGGTATTTTATTCAGCTGGTTCACAGTTGGTATTATGTGGTCGCAATGAGGAAAGACTTGATGATTTGGTGAGAGAACTTGGTCGGATGCGAAAAGGATCCATTCAGGTTTGTTAAAAGAACGTTAAAATGAACCTTTGTGTTTCCCATTGTCATCTTCTCTGTATTACATACAGGAATTAGCTGGAAGCAGGATGTCTAACGGTATGTGTCTCACAGTGAACCATAGGCGTGTGCAGGGGGAGTGCCAGGTGTGCCCAGGCACACCCTAATATTGGGTGACGAGGTCCTCCTTTACCTCCTACATTGACATTTTAGATGTCGCTTACCTGTTTCACGATGGATAGGATAAAACTGACTGGATCTCTGACTATAGGCTTTTTATTTCTAATGGAAAATGTGCATTTTGTGGAAAATCTTCTAAAGAGAAGTTTTCAGTTAATAATAAATGTTCCATGGGTGCACACCCTAATGCAGGGGCCGGCAACCTACGGCCCGCCACCCCTGTTGTCACGGCCCGCGGGTGTCTGATAAAATCACGGCCCGTGGGGGCCACCGCCAGATTCCAGCAATCAGCGCCGGAATCTGGGAGCAGCGCCGCCGGCCGTTCCTGTCCCTACGAGCGGCCGCTGGCTTGCAGCTTGGCCGCTCGCGTGGGATGGGAACCACCTGATCCTCTCGCGAGAACTCGGCTGCGCTGGTCAGGTGGTTCCCAGCGAGCGGCCAAGCTGCCAGCGGCCGCTCGGTTCCTAGGGAGAAGACGCCGGCGGAGGTGAGCACTGGGGGCAAATATACCCATGAGAGCTGGGGGCAATTTATACCCATGAGAGCTGGGGGCAATATATATATACCCATGAGGGCTGGGGGCAATATATATACCCATGAGAGCTGGGGGCAATCTAAACAGAATATGGCTTAATATATTTTTGGGGGTTTGTGTGGGGTCAGGCAGGGGATTGCTAAATATTTCTTTAGTACAGGGCTCCCTAAATTTAAATTATGATGTGGAATTGCAATATCTGCTTAACCTCCCTGGCAGTCTAATTTTTGCAAAATTTTGTGTCTAAAAGCGTATCAATTTTCTTGGAAAGGAAATGTGTTGTTTTTATATAGTAAGCCTGTATTCTGTAGGAATAACTCCCTGAAATCCGTGCAAGCAAGAGTCTAGTAAACAGACGGAGTCAGAGAAGGTTTGAAACACAAAATAATAATTTAATTATCCAAAATAATGGAAGTAAATTATTGTATATTCAATAATATAATCAAACCAATAACATGCCTCTTTCCTCTGGGTGCTGTGATTCCTGTCCAAATGTACACTCCTTTGCCAATGAAATATACAGGACACGGGGGGTACCAAAAAAAGAGTATTTATTCTCAAAGCAGCTTTACAGAAATAAAAGGCAAATAAAAATCATTTGTAAAATGTAATAAGGCTTTGCAATAAAAGTTCTGCTGGTGCTTGCCCAGATCCAACAGTTTGATCTGGGCAAGCACCAGCGAAACTTGTATTGCAAAGCCTTATTACATTTTAGAAATGCTTTTTACTTGCCTTTTATTTCAATAAAGCTGCTTTGAGAATAAATACTCTTTTTTTTGGTACCCCGTGTCCTGTATTACATTGGCAAAGGAGTGTACATCTGCACAGGAATCCCAGCACGCACTGCACTGCACTGCAGAAACTTTATTCTACAGTATTTTTTACTGTAATAAATTTTTTTTTTTTCATTTTTGAATTTGCTGCCTGATCCCACCCCCTGTGTCGTGTGACTCGCAGGGAGCGGAACCAGGAAGCAAAGTCGCCAGCTGCCGCGATCACACTGCGGTGACGGCGAGGGAGCGAAGACGGTGAGTATGCATCCAGCCCGAGTGTGGCTCGGGGTTACCGATCGCTGTAGCGAAATTTAACCCCGAGTCACACTCGGGAATACCACCAAGCAGGTTAATGCGCTATTACACTGGAATATTAAACATATATTTAATTTGCTATTAAACAGATATGTAGCAATCCCCCCATCACAATATCCGTTTAGGAAGGCATTTACTAAATTGTTTGTCAATGCTGTGGAAGAGCGAATCCAGGGCTCCACTGCAATAAAACTCCGTAATGTGCTAAATTTGTTAAAATGTAAGTTAAAAAAAGCAAACATTACTTAGTTTCTTGTGTTTGTTGTTTATAGTTTTTATTATTACAATATTTATCTAAGTTTAAAAAGTAAACGTTATTTAAAATCTACTGTGATTGTTGCGTTATTACAATATTATCATCATTTATTAGCTTTGTAGGTGAATACGGCCCTCCATGCATTCACAGTTGTTGCATCCGGCCCTCAGGCAGGGAAAGGTTGCCTACCCCTGCCCTAATGTAATGGGCTTTGCAGAGAACTGTTAGTGTGCAACTAGGGTGCACACCACTAATGAAATTACAAGTGGCTGGTGGACCGACCACTGATTCATAGCCTTCAAGAAAAAGGTAAAATCTCTGAAGAGTTATGTGCAGGAAGGCAGGCATGGTGTGCTTTCACCACAACCACTTAAATAAGCTTAAGTGGTTATGGTGGCTAGAATGATACTTTAACGTTGTCCTTTGTAAGGAACAAATAGGCATAAGTGAACAGTGTATGTTGAGGATGGATATCTTATTACATATAGTCCAGTAATCTTGCACCTACACATCACCAACGATCTCAAGAATGTTATGATTTGGTGACCGTAACTCAATGAGAAGCAAATAACCCTCTACTTACCTTCAAGGGCAGTTTGTGCCTATAGAGACTTAAAAAATCACTTATAGAAGCAAACTGAAAGTACATAAAGGGCTGCATTCCAACCCCAATATGAACATAACCAGAGTTGTTGTAATCTTAGCAACTCCTTAGTGCGCTCGTCTGACACTGGCCTATGTGGCCACATGGGCTTCAGGGTGGAAGGAACGTCCACTCTCACGTACTTCCTTCCGCTCTGAAAAACGCTCGTCTGACACTGGCCTTTTAGGCCCGTTCACACTGTGCGATTTATCGCGCGGATTTTGCTGCGAAATCGTGGCAAAATCCACGATGTCGCGCTATGTAGCTTCTACAATGCATTTCAATGGAGCGGTTCACCTCTTGCCGCGCGACGTCGCGGTAGCATGTCGCTGGTACATGACCTTTTTTTGCGATTTGATTGGTGGTGCTTTGCAAAACCGCGACATTATTGCTCTGTCGCGAATATGAAAATCGCGGAGAATCGCGCGATTTTCAAATCGCACAGTGTGAACGGGACCTTAGCGGATTTTGCCGCGACGTCGCGCTATGTAGCTTCTCCAATGCATTTCAGTGGAGCTGTTCACATCTTGCCCCGTGATGTCGCATAACCCTTTTTTTACGATTTGCATTGGTAGTGCTTTGCAAAATCGCAACGTCGCGCGACATTATTGCTGTATTTCTCGAATATGAAAATCGCGTGATTTTCAAATCGCACAGTGTGAACAGGGCCTATGAGTATAAACACTCTGGTATGTTTTAGAACAGCTCTGATTTGGTATGTTTTAGAACAGCTCTGATTAGGTTTTCTCCAGGCTTGGAATACAACCCCAAGTGTCCTCAAGACAAATTCTACAACAAACCTATGAACACGGAATTTTATATATTACTAAGTAAAAAATGTGAAACAAGGCATCCGGGATTGCCTCTTGGCCAGTGGACACAGTTAAAACAAGAAACTCTCAAACTACACATGTACGCAGATGACACCGTAATCTATACCAGCAAACCAAATCTCCCGTAGCTGGAGGCAGTGTTGCAAGAACAATTCAGAGGTAGAAAAGTGGAACACAACAAACTTTTTTTTAAACCAAAATCAAAAATAGAGCACCTATGCATCCACAATGGTGCTCACAAAAGTAAAGGATCTATGTCCCCAGTGTATACACAATTGTACACCTTTATTAATACTAGGGATGCACCGATAGCACTTTTTTAAGACCGAGTACGAGTACCGATACTTTTGTTCAAGTACTCACCGATACCAAGTACCGATACTTTTATTTTATGTCACGTGACGCTTTCCAATAAGAACAGACCTCATATAAAGCCCCCAGGTCTCATAGATATGCCCCCCCAGCTCATGGATATTGCCCCCCAGCTCATGGATATTGCCCCCCAGCTCATGGATATTGCCCCCCAGCTCATGGATACTGCCCCCCAGCTCATGGATACTGCCCCCCAGCTCATGGATACTGCCCCCCAGCTCATGGATACTGCCCCCCAGCTCATGGATATTGCCCCCCAGCTCATGGATACTGCCCCCCAGCACATGGATTTGCCCCCCTCCGCTCATACTTACCTTCCTTTAGCGACGCCGGGAAAGTCTTTGCGCGCGCGCACGCTCCTTGGAAGGTCCCAAGCCGCGACCACGTGGGACCATGTGATCGCGGCTGGGGTCCTTCCAACGAGCGCACGCGCGGAAACTTTCGCGGCGTCGCTCAGGAAGGTAAGTATGAGCGGAGAGCAGCTGCAGGGCCTGTCCGAATGCCGATAGAGCATTCGGACAGGCCCATCGGCATTCGGACAGGCCCTGCAGCTGCTCTCCTCACTTTGTTTATACTTGCCTTCCTTAGCGACGACGGGAAAGTTCCCGCGCGTGCGCTCATTGAAGGACCCCAGCCGCAATCACATGGTCCCACGTGGTCGCGGCTGGGGACCTTCCAAGGAGAGCGCGCGCGCAAAGACTTTCCCGGCGGCGCCCAGGAAGGTAAGTATTAAACAATGCGGAGAGCAGCTGCAGGGCCTGTCCTAATGCCGATAGAGCATTCGGACAGCCGCCCCAGCCCCTCGGATGCCGGCAAGCCGGCTCAATGCCGGCTTCCGGTATCGGAAAAAAATATCGGGGGTACTGCACGAGTACCAAGTACTCCTGCAGTACCCGGTATCGGAACCGATATCGATACTAGTATCGGTGCAACCCTAATTAATACATAAAAATTGACTACTCCTTATACAATATTTATGTGATTTTTGTCTACTTGTCAGAGTACCTGGTTCATATCTTTATGGCAGGGGGAACAATGCCACACCTGTGGGGTGTATGAATTTGAGGAGCTCAAACCAGCATCATGGGTGTGTTTGTCCCATAACAGTTGCAATGCGTTTGCCTAAAGGAATGGGTTAAAAGGCATTTCCCATATCAGCCATCCAGGGATAAATTCAATGTTTTGAGCGGATAAGCAATTCCTTTCCAATATATTCCTTATAGAAACCTCTGTCCAGTATTCCTAATACTCAATATCCCTGCAATGTCCGGGTAAAACAAACTGTCTATAAGGGCCCCGTGGTATAGATCACAATACCTGGTGATTAACCAGACTCCTGCATTATATTAAAAACACCCACTGGCCACCCTGCCAATCCAGGTAACTCTTTCAAAAATTCATATAACTGTTAAAACACAAACACCCAACTAGTTTCGCCTGTATACCAGGCTTCACAGGACTACTCATTATACAATATTTATGTGATTTTTATTTGTCTACTTGTCAATTTTTATGTATTAATAAAGGTGTACAATTGTGTATACACTGGGGACATAGATCCTTTACTTTTGTGAGCACCATTGTGGATGCATAGGTGCTCTATTTTTGTTTTTGGTTTGTAACATAGGCGGGTTAGGCCCATCTAGTGGTTTTAAGAACTTTGTTGATTAAACTTTTTTTAAATACTGACAAAACTGTAACGATGCTCTTTGGAGCAGCACCTAAACTACATAAATTGCAAAATCTCCATCTATGTGTTGGGACAAAATCAAATGGCACGCTGACCACAGTCACTGCTCTCAAATATGTAGGTATGTGGTTAGACCCAAATCTATCCTTTGGCCCCCACATCGAAAAACTCTCATCTAAACTTTACCCTAAACTAGGTGCCCTGTAAGAAACAAATCCTGCCTGAGCCCCGCGGTAAGAAAGCAGATTGTACAACAAATGCTTATGCCGGCTATTGATTACGGAGATGTAGTGTATGCAGCGGCCCCACAAACGCACCTTCAGAAACTTACTACATTGTAGCGCAAAGCGGCAGAATGAGTTATACAATGTAACTACATGACCACCATTGTGACATGTTAAAAGAGCTAAACTGGCCATCGCTGGAGTCTAAACGCACCCTTCACCTTTCCAACCTGGTGTTTAAGAGCTTTTCTGGGAAGCTGCCACCCTACCTGACTAGGCTGCTTCTCCTAGCAGTTCCCTCATCCTATAACCTCCGATCCCAGACCTGCACGTTACTTGCAATACCACTATAGGAAAAGAAAGTGGCTCGATCCTCATTTTCCTACAGAGCACCGCAGTTATGGAATAACCTCCCAGACGCCATCAAATCTTCTCCCAGTCTTAAGTCACTCGAGCTCCCTATTAACATACCTCAATACGGAATGCACCTGTAAACATGTAACATAACTATTTCCTACATATTTATCTTCTGTTAATATGTATATTTGAGTTGTTTTTCTTTTTAATATCTTGCATTGTATTTCTGTAACAACTGTAACATTTCCATGTTCTTGAACCCAGGATATACTTGAAAACGAGAGAAATCTCAATGTATCCTTCCTGGTAAAATACTTTATAAATAAATCAAGGAAACCAAAATGGCTCATTTATAACATCTATCGTTGTGAACTTTAACGTTTCCTATTAAGGTTGTCCACTGATGACTACCTACAGTTGCAAGACAAAGTATGTGAACTCTTTGGGATTACGTGGAGTTTTGCATGAATCGGTCATAAAATGTGCTCTGATCTTCATCTAAGTCACAACAATTTGAAAAACACAGTCTGCTTAAAATAATACAACACAAACATTATATGTTTTCATGTTATTATTGAACAGAACATGTAAACATTCACAGTGCAGGGTGGAAAAAGTATGTGAACCTTTGGACTTAATAACTGGTTTGGCAGCAATAACCTGAACCAAATGTTTCCTGTAGTTGCAGATCAGACCTGCACAACGATCTGGAGTAATTTTGGACCACTCCTCTTCACAAAACTGTTTCAGTGTTGCAATATTCTTGGAATGTCTGGTGTGAATCGCTCTCTTAAGGTCATGCCACAGCATTTCATTCGGGTTGAGGTCAGGACTCTTGACTGGGCCACTCCAGAAGGCGTATTTTGTTTTGTTGAAGCCATTCTTTTGTTGAATTACTTGTATGCTTTGGCGTCATTGTCCTGTTGCATCACCCATCCTCTGCGGAGCTTCAGTTGGCGGACAGATGGTCTTACGTTTTCCTGCGAAATGTCTTGATAAACTCTGGAATTTTTCCATCAATGACAACAATGCGTCCAGGCCCTGAGGCAGCAAAGCAGCCCCAAACCATGATGCTCCCTCCGCCATGTTTTACAGTGGGGATGAGGTTTTGATGTTGGTGTGCTGTGCCTTTTTTTTTCTCCACACATAGTGTTGTGTGTTTTTTCCAAACAACTCCATTTTGGTTTCATCTTTCCACAGAATCTTCTGCCAGTAGTGCTGTGGAACATTGTGAATAAGGGCTGTATTCAACCATTTATTTGTTGTAATGAGACCCGCTATCCTGTTACTGAATTAACCAATTTATGTTGTAATGCTAACCTGAGGATAAGGGCTGTGTATACTTATTGGTCCTTCACTATCCCACTGTTGTGGGGTAACATCAGTATTCTGAGTGCCCTCATTCTATATATAGAATTGTATGTCAATTTATGTTTTTAGAATTATCTAATAAAATTTATATGTTCACATTATGTCTCACATTTGATACCAGCGCAAGTGGCATTAGCCAGCTTATATTAGCTGCGACACATTCGCCACAATCTCTCTTTTTGTTTTTTGCAATGTACTATAGGTTTAATCCTAAAATGTGCTGGTCTTGACTCCATTGTCCTTGTGACAAAAGTTTTTCTTTTTTGATGTGCTGTGGAACATTCAGGTGCTCTTTTGCAAACTTCAAAGGTGCTGCAATATTCTTTTCGGACAGCAATGGCTTCCTCCGTGGTGTTCTCCCATGTACTCCATTCTCGTTGAATGTTTTCCTTATTGTAGATGTGTCAACAAAAATGTTAGCATGTGCCAGAGATTTCTGTAAGTCTTTAGCTGACACTCTAGGATTCTTCTTTACCTCATTAAGCATTCTGCGCTGTGCTCTTGCAGTCATCTTTATAGGACGACCGCGCCTAGGTAGAGTAGCAACAGTGCTGAACTTTCTCTATTTGTAGACAGTCTGTCTTACCGTGGACACATGTACATCAAGACTTTTGTAGATAGTTTTGTAACCCTTTCCAACTTCATGCAAGTCAACAATTCTTGATCGTAGGTCTTCTGAGAGCTCTTTTCTGCGAGGCATGGTTCACATCAGGCAGTGCTTCTTGAAACCAGTAAACCCAAAACTGGTGTGTGTTTTTAAAGGGCAGGACAGCTTTCAGCAACACATCCAATAATATCACACTGATTGGACTCAAGGTTAACTCACTCCTTGCTCCAATTAGCTCTTGGAGAAGTCATTAGGCTAGGGGTTCACATTCTTTTTCCACCCTGCACTGTGAATGTTTACATGTTATGTTCAATAAACACATGAAAACATATGTTTGTTGTATTATTATTTTAAGCAGACTGTGTTTTTTAAATTGTTGTGACTGAGATGAAGAGCACATTTTATGACCAATTCATGCAAAACTCCACGTAATCCCAAAGGGTTCACATACTTTTTCTTGCGACTGTAACATTGGTGTGGTGAGGTCTGAGGCTGGTGAGGCACGGGCTAGTATCAGAGCCATATATAGACAGGACCACAGAATAATATGTACCCAGGCAGTGAGGCCCCAGAATAATATGTACCCAGGCAGTGAGGCCCCAGATTTATATGTACCCAGGCAGTGAGGCCCCAGAATTGTATGTACCAGGCAGTCAGGCGTGTTGCAAAGGATCCGACTGCGCACTTTGAGTCACTGGCTCATTCTCTGGCGCTCCTGCGCACAATGGACAAGTAGTCAGCCACATGACTGACACTCGTCTCATCTCTCTGACACTGCCTGACTCAGACAATGTCAGAAGTTGAGGCCACGCCCCCAGCACAGTAGCATACATGCTCTGATCTCTGCCCCCCCCCCGCGGGAGGCCCTGCAATTAACGTAACGTTCAGCTATGCAACTTGCGTAGTAGGCTGGCTCAGTGCTGCCGCTGCTGTCTGTGTGATGACGATGACACTGACACACACACACACACACACTGAAAGAAGAAGAAAAAAAGCGGAGGATAGAGACAGACGGTGGGGGAGTGTGGATTAGGTGAGTATGTGAACTCTCATTTTAGAGAACAGATTATTTAAATATTACCACAACCGCAGCACACTGACTTTATGGAATGGCAGGTGAAGCCCTGCCGCCCCTGACGGCACGTCCCTGCTACGTGACCAATTCTGTGCTTTGAAAATGAAGCTAGTTTCGTGGCCCAAGTTCTCTACGATCCACATGCGGTAGAGATGGCATCTTAAAATAGTGGCGATCTTCTACTTGTCCAACTTCTGCTTCCATCTGGTTTTCAGCAAGGTGAGGTATTTTAAAACTGTAATATCTGGTTTCACAGTTAGTACATCAGGATTCCTTTTGTAGTGTTCTATTTCTACAGGCTTTTGTGCTGCTGTGTGTCATTAATGTAATGGAACTAAAGTAACTCCAGTGACTGACACCTGTACCAAGGTAGATTTGTGGGACCTTCTTTTAACTGCATGGACTCCTAAACTTGTTCCTCCACCCACCCCTCGTGTATGGAGTCATGTGTGCAAAAATTAAATAAATAATAATTTACACCTTTTAGTGACATTGTACAGCTTATTGCCATTTATAAGCGCCTGTTTTGCAGTTTTTGAAAATCTGTATTTTGGAACAATAACTCAGTTTGCACAAATCTGGATTTTGTTTTACACCAACAGACGCACAAGCCCCATAAGGTAATATTTGACTTGTCTGATGTGGAGGCTGTCGACAGTGCATCGCATGAAATCTTAAACAATGTTGGAAAGGTGGACATTCTAATTAACAATGCTGGAATAAGTTATCGTGGCAATATTTTAAAAACTAAAGTTAGCGTGGATAGAATGATAATGGACATCAATTACTTTGGACCAGTGGCGTTAACTAAAGGTGAGTAAACAATACTGTGCCAGTTATCCCTGGTGTTACCTATATTTTGATGTGCTTAGCTTTTAATACCTCTATCACAGCAGCAGATCTACAATTAAGGAGTCGTTAAATCACCACATTCCCATGCCTCTGCTTGGGAAAGTAACATGAAAAGTGAGAAATAAAGGGGCATGATCTGACCAAGATATAAGACCAATTTGTGCATTTAATAACTGAGAAATTGTAGATATAAAACAGAGGTCAATTCTGCTATATGAACAACGAACCTGGGAGAAATATGTATAATCTCGTCCTGTAGGGTTCATAATCCTCCATGTATCGTATAAATCAGCAGACCAAATAAGGTCCTGCATGCGACGGCCTATAGATCTAGCTTTACAGGAAGGAGAATGACCCTGAGCCCTGAGTATCTATGTCAGGCTGAAGTGTTATATTGAAATCCCCACATATGTACAAAGTGCCTTGAGATATTGAACGTATTTTAGCATGAGCTTTATGGAAAAACTGGATCTAATTAATATTAGGAAAATATAAATTTACAACAGTTACTGGTATATTATTAAGAGATCCCTTTTTAAGATTAGGATCCTACCCTCTCTGTCCTGGTACTGTAATGTGCATTGGAATATCCAATCTTCGTGAACGAGAATGGATACTCCTTTAGACCTTGTCTGTGCCATAGAGTGATAGGAATCAGGATATACAGTTGTGTTCAAAATTATTCAACCCCGACTGAAATTGAGTGTTTTGGCCAGTTTGACATAGATTTTGATCAGTCATCTTGCTTACAATTAAATCAAAGAGGCACGTGTAGGTCAGACAAATATAACATAACATTTATAATGAAATAACCACAAATGTCTTTTCTGTGCTCACATCATTATCCGTTTTATTCAACCCCCAAGTGACATTCAATCTTAGTACAACATCCTTTTACAGTTATAACCGCTTTTAAACGTGAAGCATAGCTTGACACAAGTGTCTTGCAGCGATCTACGGGTATCTTCGCCCATTCGTCATGGGCAAAAGCCTCCAGTTCAGTCACATTCTTAGGCTTGCGCACTGCAACTGCTTTCTTTAAGTCCCACCAGAGGTTCTCAATCGGATTTAAGTCAGGTGACTGCGATGGCCACTCCAAAATGTTCCAGCCCTTAATCTGCAACCATGCTCTAGTGGACCTGGAGGTATGCTTGGGATCATTGTCCTGTTGAAAGGTCCAACGTCTCCCAAGCCTCAGGTTTGTGATGGACTGCATCACATTGTCATCCAATATCTCCTGGTACTGAAGATAATTCATGGTACCTTGCACACGCTGAAGCTTCCCTGTACCTGCAGAAGCAAAACAGCCCCAAAGTAGGCTTGTGCACCAATTTTATTTTTTTTTCTTTTCGATTCGATTTTTCGGATTTTCAAACTTTTCGATTCGGCTCGTTTCGACCGATTTCTGTTTCGGTTCGGCTCAACTCGTTTTTCGTGTACATTTTTGTTTCGGAATATCGACCATTTTTCGTATTTTCGTGTCACTTAGCTCGTTTTTGTATCGACTTTTCGTGATTTCGGAAATTTTCGTTTTTTCGTAACGTCTATTCTCCTCATTTCAAAGCAATAAATTTCGATTTGACACATTTCAAGTCCATTCGAAAATTCCGAAAATATTTCGTTTTGGCTCGGAAAACTTTTCGGATCTGCCGTTTTCGGATCTAAAAGTTTTTGGAAAATCGGCCGCATCCGAAAACACGAATCGGGAAATTTCGTGAAAATTCCGAAACCCAAAACGCATATCCCTACCCCAAAGCATGATTGACCCCCCCGCCATGCTTCACAGTAGGCAAGGTGTTCTTTTCTTCATAGGCCTTGTTCTTCCTCCTCCAAACATAGCGTTGATCCATGGGCCCAAACAGTTCTAATTTTGTTTCATCAGTCCACAGAACACTATCCCAAAACTTCTGTGGTTTGTCCACATGACTTTTGGCATACTGCAGTCGACTCTTCTTATTCTTTGGAGACAGCAAGGGGGTGCGCCTGGGAGTTCTGGCATGGAGGCCTTCATTACGCAGTGTGCGCCGTATTGTCTGAGCTGAAACTTCAGTACCCACATCTGACAAATCTTTTCTCAGTTCCTCAGCAGTCACACGGGGACTTTTCTCCACTCTACGCTTCAGGTAGCGCACAGCAGTCGAAGTCAGCATCTTCTTTCTGCCACGACCAGGTAGCGTTTCAACAGTGCCCTTTGCCTTGAATTTGCGAATGATGCTTCTCTCTATGGTCTCTCTTGGTATGTTTAACATCTTTGCAATCTTCTTATAGCCATTGCCCTTCCTGTGAAGAGTAATCACCTCTTCTCTTGTCTTCCTGGACCATTTTCTTGACTTCACCATGTTTGTAACCACACCAGTAAATGTCTAGAAGGAACTGAGTATCACAGTCATTTTAAAGCTGCCTAATTGGTGCTTATTATGCTTTATTGCTGCTCCGTGACATCCACAGGTGTTTTCAATACCTGATTGAAAACACTTGAATGAACCTCTGTTCTTCAGAGTGGTAGTCTTTAAGGGGTTGAATAATTGTGTCAATGAAGAATTCACAAAAGAAACCTTTACTACTGTATTACAAAACCAATTGATGTCATTTTAGTTGCATATGGTTCTTTAAAAAGTCCTTGTAGGATTTCATTCTGAATACAATTACAAATGTACACTAAATTCCCTAAAACCCTTTACAGCATTGGGGGTTGAATAATTTTGAACACAACTGTAGCTGAGATTGAAGACGAGGCGTGTCCAAAGTCTAAAATGTGTCTCCTGCAGACATACCACCGCTGGGTGATGTTTGTGTAGGGCACGAAATAAACAGTGACGTTTAAATGCAGTGTTCAAACCCCTAACAATCAAAGAGTAAGACTTGTATTTTTTTTTAAAATTGATTATGGGTCTCTCTGAAATGTTGCAATAAACAGTTACTGTGACAGATACCCATCTTATCCATTCCTAGTATACCATCGTGCAACATGATAGAATATTCCAAACTGTCTGGGAAAAATACATATATAGATAAACCTGACTGAGCGAGAGAAGAGGGGAAAAATAACCCCACAATATAAACATACAACAACCGGCTGCGTCTGCAGCCTAACTGGGCAAGAAATCGTTGATAGAGTACCAAAAAAAAATAAAGGCTAATATATTATGTGCGGTGTAGGGGTTGTCCTTGGTCTCCCAGGTAGACAATGGGGACTCCTGAACTGTGGAAGCGGGAAGGTCTAGGCCATCCCAAAGGCTTCCTGCCCGTATCAGGAAAGGAAAAAGGTCCTCCTAGTTCGCAACCTTTACTTCAAAGTCCATAGTGATTTTCATGGCTTTAGGTTGAAAAATTTCTATCCCATCTTTTCAACTGCAGATCAAGCTTTGCTTACTTAACAGACAATTGTCTATACTGGCCAACGTATTTATTTATTTAAAGTTATCAGATCCCCTCTAAACATAATTTAAGACTTCCATCCCCTTATCAAATTAGTTGCCCATCTCTGCATTTTGTTTCTAGCGCCATAATATCCTTTCTTAACAGGTGCCCAAAATTGAGGCCGACAATTCACAGAATTCATTCAATGTAATAGATGGCTAGGGAATCATGGAAGTTGGAGTTCAGAAACCTCTAGGGGTCGGAGTTTGAGAGCTTTGCCATTGAACATCAGAAGTCCATAGTTTAAAGTGCTCTAAAAGGAATCCAGACAGTCTTGCAACGTCTACCTGCTCTACTTTTATTTTTATTTTTTTAGCTTCATAAGTTTCTATTTTGATTTTACGGCCCAAAAAGAATTGAATCCATCATGCCAGAAGACTTCATAAGAGCTAGTTTACAAATCATCTTGGTCTTCAACTTTAACTGTTACTAAGGTTGCATATGATTTGTAATCTAGCTTTCCTTGTATTATTCCAGTAATGTCAAAATGGATTATTACATGACTAACGTTGGACTTAACAAGTTTTTCTAAATATTCGTTTTGCATTAAATCTTAATTGCTTAGTTCTTAATTTATTTTAGATATATACTTTTTTCTTTTCTCATTTCAAGCACTTCTTCCTTCCATGATCAAGAATGGACGTGGGCATATTGTAGTGATCAGCAGTGTCCAAGGAAAAATAAGTATCCCTTTCCGATCAGCATGTAAGTGCACAATATGCATTGTCATATAAAAAATTACAGCTGCTACAGTTTTGCATTAACCCCTTCCCGACCGAGGACGTACCATGTACGTCATTGCAGCGGGTCTCTCTTAGACCCGCTGACGTACATGGTACGTCCTGCCGTTTTTGAGCTGCTGGAAGCGATCGGATCGCTTCCAGCAGCTCAAACGCCATTGCAGGATGCCTGGGAGTCCAGGCATCCGTGCAATGGCCGTTAGAAGTGCCGGGGCACCATGTGATCGCTCCCCGGGAGCGATCTACATCCGGTTGCACCGGAGAGGTGCCCGGCACTTCTACAGAGCGCTGGAAGCGATCGGATCGCTTCCAGCTGCTCTGAGCATATTACAAGGATGCCTCGACATCGAGGCATCCTTGTAATATACTTACCTGCCGCCGGTCCGTCCGTGATCGCTCCCCCCGAGCGATCACTTCCGGTAGCGGCAGGAAGTACTGAGTGCCACGAGGTATCGTGGCACTCAGTACAAAATCGATCACTTCAGTGATCAGGTGCTCTGCTGGGTGCCTCGAGGGATCAAGGCACCCAGCAGAGAAAAAAAAAGTGTAAAAAAAGTGTAAAAAAAGTGTAAAAAAAGTGTAAAAAAAGTGTAAAAAAAGTGTAAAAAAAGAAAAATAAATAAATAAACTGACAGTTAGGGTAGGGTTAGGGTTAGGGTTAGGGTTAGGGTAGGGTTAGGGTTAGGGGTAGGGTTAGGGTTAGGGTTAGGGGTAGGGTTAGGTTAGGGGTAGGGTTAGGGTTAGGGGTAGGGTTAGGGTTAGGGGTAGGGTTAGGGTAGGGTTAGGGTAGGGTTAGGGTTAGGGGTAGGGTTAGGGGTAGGGTTAGGGGTAGGGTTAGGTTAGGGGTAGGGTTAGGGTTAGGGTTAGGGGTAGGGTTAGGGTTAGGGTAGGGTTAGGGTAGGGTTAGGGTTAGGGTTAGGGTTAGGGGTAGGGTTAGGGTTAGGGTAGGGTTAGGGTAGGGTTAGGGTTAGGGGTAGGGTTAGGGTTAGGGTTCTAAGGGCAGGGTCATCTTGGGGCTGAGTGGGATGTTCCTAGCCTGCCTCATCAGAGAGGCAGGCTAGCAACATCCAATCAGAAGTTAGAAAAAATCAAAATAAAATTTCTAATTTGTCAGGTCAGGCCAATATTTTGTAAATATTGGCTCTGACCTCTGTGATTCTCCCTCCCTCTCCTCACTTGTGTTTTGGTGAGCGAGAGAGAGAGATCAGATTTGACAGGTTAGAGATTTTAGTGAGATTTAGTGAGATTAGAAAAATTGAGGCAGATTTAGAGAGATTTTAGGGAGATTTAGAAGAATTGAGGCAGGTTTAGAGGATTTAGAGAGATTTAGGTGTTTATTTGTATTTTCTTGTGAAACCCAACGGTTCTTCTAAGAACCAACAATCCGCTTATATATAATAATTATAAAATTTTATAATCTATTATATATAATGTCTGAGAGGGTGTACAGCGCCGAGGAGGCATATGCCATCCTGGCGTCAGAATCTGAGGCATCTGCGTCAGACTCAGACCCTCATTTCGACCCCGCTAACTGCTCAGAGGCGTCGCTAGATACATTATCTATGCTGGCTGATGTATCTAGTGATGTTTCTGATGCAGATCCTGGGTCACCACCTGCCAGCAGGAGACGCACAGCTCCAGCTGAGGAGTGGGTAGTGCCTCATCGCCAGAGGCCAGATATCCCTCCTTTCACGGCAAATCCTGGCATCAATATTGATGTTG
The DNA here is from genome assembly GCA_009667805.1 of Leptobrachium leishanense. Lineage (NCBI taxonomy): Eukaryota > Metazoa > Chordata > Amphibia > Anura > Megophryidae > Leptobrachium > Leptobrachium leishanense. The sequence continues at coordinate 101,969,093 of CM019069.1, read as the reverse complement.
CAGGATTTACCGCCACACAGTTTTTGCAGGTGTTTATGGGGGATGATTTGTTGGGCCACATCGTGGCCCAATCAAATCTGTATGCCCATCAGCATTGTGCTGCGAAGCCAGACTCCTACTTGGCAAGGCAGCAATGGACCCCGCTAGATGTGCCAGAATTTCTGAAATTCTGGGCACTTACTATGCTGAGGGCATCATAAAGAAGCCCTCAATTCGCTCCTGCTGGAGCAGTAGCCCCATCTGCTCTACCCCCATTTACCTCCAATCAATGTCACGTAGAAGGTATGAAAACATTTTGCGTTTCATGCACTTCAGTGACAACAGCCTGTGCTCCCCTAGAGAGCATCCCCAGTTTGACAGGCACCAGACTTTTACATTTTATTCGTACATTTTTATGTTCTACAATTGGTGCTGTATTTTGCCAAAATCTTTGCACACCTATGCATGGGGGGCATGGGTGTACTCAGGAGATCTTGCAGAAAACAACCTGGAGAGTTTTCATGCAGTAACAAACAACAGTGTCTGCTAAGGCTAGGGTCAGACGAGCGTGATTTCTACGGACTGTACGTCCGTGCAGTACGGACATCGTCAGTACGGAAGACGCAGTAGTGGTCACACAGTCCGTTTTTTCACTGACATTTATTTTTTGACAGATGTAGGAGGGACAATAAATTCAATTGCAAAACCATTTTGTCCGTGAAAAATGCAGGACGTATAAATGCAGTCCGTCTGACCACGTTCCATCACTCACACACAAAGCTATGCAGACGTTGCGGACGCAGCGCACTTTGTGCGGCCGTTCTAGCGGTTCTACGTTCTTGCCTGCCTTGCGTCCGTGGGCCGCGGCCGTTGTGCGTCCGCAGTTCAGTGCGGACGTACTTCGTGTGTCGGGCTCCATTGGACTTTATGTCATGCTATCACGGACGTACTTTTAGGCGCGATCACGGACGTGAACACTACGCTCGTCTGACCCTAGCCTAAATCACAGTCCAAAACTACTGTGGGCGTAAAAATCTGAAATTTGAAAAATTACCGCCACACACCTTGTTGCCAAATGTTTTGGGCTAAAACCGTTGCATCCATGGCATCAAAGCACTCCATATGCAATACCTTGGGGTGTCAACATAACAAATATAAACAATTTTCTGGCAATAATTCAAACTGGGGTATGCGGTAGACCCAAAACCAAAGCTAGGCCTAGCTGAAGAAATAATCTCAATTTCAACTCTAATGACAAAGTCATAAAAATTGTATTTGAACCTTCCAAAATCCTGGCAAACCTAGGCATGGGGGGCATGGGTGTACTCAGGAGATCTTGCAGAAAACAACCTGGAGAGTTTTCATGCAGTAACAAACAACAGTGTCTGCTAAATCACAGTCCAAAACTACTGTGGGCGTAAAAATCTGAAAATTGAAAAATTACCGCCACACACCTTCTCAAATGTTTTGGGCTAAAACCGTTGCATCCATGGCATCAAAGCACTCCATATGCAATACCTTGGGGTGTCAACATAACAAATATAAACAATTTTCTGGCAATAATTCAAACTGGGGTATGCGGTAGACCCAAAACCAAAGCTAGGCCTAGCTGAAGAAATAATCTCAATTTCAACTCCAATGACAAAGTCATAAAAATTGTATTTGAACCTTCCCAAAATCCTGGCAAACCTATGCATGGGGGGCATGGGTGTACTCAGGAGACCTTGCAGAAAACAACCTGGAGAGTTTTCATGCAGTAAAAAACAACAGTGTCTCCTAAATCACAGTCCAAAACTGATGTGGGTGTGAAAATGAAAAATGACCACCAAACAGTATCTAATTTGTTTGGAGCAAACGGATGCATCCATAGCATAAAAACACTCCATTTACAATACTTTGGGGTGTTAGCTTACCAAATATATGCACGTTCATAAAACTGGGGTATGTAAAAAGGCCCTAAAAAGAAGATAAGCAAAGAAGATACTGTATGTCAAATTAGAAAATTGACAAGCACATGTCAAAGATTGGCGTAGCACCCCAAAACAACAGAACAAATCTATATATGGGTGGTATCAATTTACTCAGAAGATGTTGCTGAACATATTTTGGGGTGTTTTTTGGCAGTAACCATAACTGGATTTGACAATTCATGCCTAAAGTACAATGTGTGTGAAAAAATAACACAAAAAGTGACTACCTGAAAGTTTGACAAAGAGCTAGTGCATGGAAAGTGTTAAAATACAACTCTTTGAAGCACCCTAGGGTGTGCCCTTTCTAAAAATATATGGTTTGATGGGGGTAAATTACTTTGGCCGGCTTCAAAAATGTCCCAAATAGGACATGGGTGCATGATGACGAAATGTGAAAATTCCAAGTTGGAAAACTGAAATGCGCACCCCCAAATAAGGCCTTTTAGCCCCAAATGACCCGACATACCTATACATGGGTGGTATCAATTTACTCAGAAGATGTTGCTGAACATATTTTGGGGTGTTTTTTGGCAGTAACCCATAACTGGATTTGACAATTCATGCCTAAAGTACAATGTGTGTGAAAAAATAACACAAAAAGTGACTACCTGAAAGATTGACAAAGAGCTAGTGCATGGAAAGTGTTAAAATACAACTCTTTGAAGCACCCTAGGGTGTGCCCTTTCTAAAAATATATGGTTTGATGGGGGTAAATTACTTTGGCCGGCTTCAAAAATGTCCCAAATAGGACATGGGTGCATGATGACGAAATGTGAAAATTCCAAGTTGGAAAACTGAAATGCGCACCCCCCAAATAAGGCCTTTTAGCCCCCAAATGACCCGACATACCTATACATGGGTGGTATCAATTTACTCAGAAGATGTTGCTGAACATATTTTGGGGTGTTTTTTGGCAGTAACCCATAACTGGATTTGACAATTCATGCCTAAAGTACAATGTGTGTGAAAAAATAACACAAAAAGTGACTACCTGAAAGATTGACAAAGAGCTAGTGCATGGAAAGTGTTAAAATACAACTCTTTGAAGCACCCTAGGGTGTGCCCTTTCTAAAAATATATGGTTTGATGGGGGTAAATTACTTTGGCCGGCTTCAAAAATGTCCCAAATAGGACATGGGTGCATGATGACGAAATGTGAAAATTCCAAGTTGGAAAACTGAAATGCGCACCCCCCAAATAAGGCCTTTTAGCCCCCAATGACCCGACATACCTATACATGGGTGGTATCAATTTACTCAGAAGATGTTGCTGAACATATTTTGGGGTGTTTTTGGCAGTAACCCATAACTGGATTTGACAATTCATGCCTAAAGTACAATGTGTGTGAAAAAATAACACAAAAAGTGACTACCTGAAAGATTGACAAAGAGCTAGTGCATGGAAAGTGTTAAAATACAACTCTTTGAAGCACCCTAGGGTGTGCCCTTTCTAAAAATATATGGTTTGATGGGGGTAAATTACTTTGGCCGGCTTCAAAAATGTCCCAAATAGGACATGGGTGCATGATGACGAAATGTGAAAATTCCAAGTTGGAAAACTGAAATGCGCACCCCCAAATAAGGCCTTTTAGCCCCAAATGACCCGACATACCTATACATGGGTGGTATCAATTTACTCAGAAGATGTTGCTGAACATATTTTGGGGTGTTTTTTGGCAGTAACCCATAACTGGATTTGACAATTCATGCCTAAAGTACAATGTGTGTGAAAAAATAACACAAAAAGTGACTACCTGAAAGATTGACAAAGAGCTAGTGCATGGAAAGTGTTAAAATACAACTCTTTGAAGCACCCTAGGGTGTGCCCTTTCTAAAAATATATGGTTGATGGGGGTAAATTACTTTGGCCGGCTTCAAAAATGTCCCAAATAGGACATGGGTGCATGATGACGAAATGTGAAAATTCCAAGTTGGAAAACTGAAATGCGCACCCCCCAAATAAGGCCTTTTAGCCCCCAAATGACCCGACATACCTATACATGGGTGGTATCAATTTACTCAGAAGATGTTGCTGAACATATTTTGGGGTGTTTTTTGGCAGTAACCCATAACTGGATTTGACAATTCATGCCTAAAGTACAATGTGTGTGAAAAAATAACACAAAAAGTGACTACCTGAAAGTTTGACAAAGAGCTAGTGCATGGAAAGTGTTAAAATACAACTCTTTGAAGCACCCTAGGGTGTGCCCTTTCTAAAAATATATGGTTTGATGGGGGTAAATTACTTTGGCCGGCTTCAAAAATGTCCCAAATAGGACATGGGTGCATGATGACGAAATGTGAAAATTCCAAGTTGGAAAACTGAAATGCGCACCCCCCAAATAAGGCCTTTTAGCCCCCAAATGACCCGACATACCTATACATGGGTGGTATCAATTTACTCAGAAGATGTTGCTGAACATATTTTGGGGTGTTTTTGGCAGTAACCCATAACTGGATTTGACAATTCATGCCTAAAGTACAATGTGTGTGAAAAAATAACACAAAAAGTGACTACCTGAAAGTTTGACAAAGAGCTAGTGCATGGAAAGTGTTAAAATACAACTCTTTGAAGCACCCTAGGGTGTGCCCTTTCTAAAAATATATGGTTTGATGGGGGTAAATTACTTTGGCCGGCTTCAAAAATGTCCCAAATAGGACATGGGTGCATGATGACGAAATGTGAAAATTCCAAGTTGGAAAACTGAATGCGCACCCCCAAATAAGGCCTTTTAGCCCCCAAATGACCCGACATACCTATACTTGGGTGGTATCAATTTACTCAGAAGATGTTGCTGAACATATTTTGGGGTGCTTTTTGGCAGTAAACCTTAACGTTCACAGTACATGTATTCTTAAATTGCGTTCAAAAAAAAAAATCACCAAAATTTTTTTTTTTTCAAACTTTGGCATAGATTTGTGGTAAAATGGTTTGCATGGAAAGAGTCAAAATACCCCAAGTTTAATACCTTGATTTGTGTACTTTAAAAAAATATGTATATGTGGAGGGTTATTCAGGAATTAGTGACAGATATCAGTGTTACAATGTCACTATCACTAGTTTTGAAAATAAACTCTTTGGAAATGGCAAAGTGCTACTTGCACTTATTGTTGCATAAAATAAGGAAAAAAGCGAGGAATATGTAAACATTGGGTATTGCTAAACTCAGTACTAAATTTAGAAACTACTAAGGAATAAATTTTTTTTGACGGTTGTTGATACATAAGAAATTTTGGGGGTCAAAGTTTCGAAAAAGTGGTGTTTTTTCAATTTTTGTGTCATATTTCACAATATTTTTTATAGTAAATTATATGAAATGATGAAAAAAATGGTATCTTTATAAAGTCCATTTAGTGACGAGAAAAACAGTGTAAAATATGTGTGGGTTACATAAACGAGTAAGAGGAAAATTTGACGTAAACACTAAGAGCGCAGAAACATAAAAACAGCTGCGGTCACGAACGGACGGATTTGTGTAAAACCGCCCGGTCACTAAGGGGTTAACTGAAATGGTTTGTTATCTGCAGAACAAGTTAGACTTGTAGAAAGAAGGTAATTAATCCCTTAGTGACCGGGCGGTTTTAAGAAAATCCGTCCGTAAGTGCCCGCTGCTGTTTTTACGTTTCTGCGCTGTTTGTGTTTAAGTCAAATTTTCCTCTTATTCGTTTATGCAACCCACACATATTATATACCGTTTTTCCCGCCATTAAATGGACTTTCTAAAAATACCATTATGTCCATTATATCGTAAAAGTTACTATGAAAAAAACACACCTTTTCGAAATTTAATCCCCAAAATCTGTGAGCTCATTCTCACTGTTTTATGCTCATTTTTAGATGCCAGTTTAAATCCTATTTAATTAAACCCCCCCCAGACAATTTTTTTTTTTTTTTTAATTTTTTTCTTTTACATTTTTTACAACAAACCTGATCATGTTTGGTATCACCGGAAAGACCATGATCAGGCCTTTCTAATGATATCAAACATGACCCTCTAGCTGCCATGGATCGGGAGAAAGGGAGATCCTTTGGATCATTTTAACTGGCCCACTGACGTCCTCACACATATGGTGAGGATGTCAGTGGGTGCGGGGGTGACCCGGAGGCTTGGCTGACATCCAAGATGTCAGCCACCTCCCGGGTTTGAATCACGATGCGGCAGCAAAATGGTTAGCACTATGCACCGCTGAAAATGGGAGACTCTTTCCTTTCCAGTGGGTCAATTTGTGTCTTTCTACCTTGAATATATATCCATATGTGAGCTGGGGCAATATATATCCATATGTGAGCTGGGGCAATATATATCCATATGTGAGCTGGGGCAATATATCCATGAGAGCTTCTGGGGCAATATATCCATGTGTGCTTGGGACAGTATCCATGTGTGCTGGGGGCAATATATCCATATGTGAGCTGGGGCAATATATCCATGAGAGCTGCTGGGGCATATCCATGGAAAGCTGCTGGGACAGTATCCATGTGTGCTGGGGGCAATATATCCATGCGTGAGCTGGTCTGGGGCAATATATCCATGTGTGAGCTGGTCTGGGGCAATATATCCATGAGAGCTTCTGGGGCAATATCCATGAGAGCTTCTGGGGCAATATATCCATATGTGAGCTGGGGCAATATATATCCATGTGTGAGCTGGTCTGGGGCAATATATCCATGTGTGAGCTGGTCTGGGGGCAATATATATCCATGTGTGCTTGGGACAGTATCCATGTGTGCTGGGGGCAATATATATCCATGTGTGAGCTGGTCTGGGGCAATATATCCATGAGAGCTTCTGGGGCAATATATCCATATGTGAGCTGGGGCAATATATCCATGAGAGCTTCTGGGGCAATATATCCATATGTGAGCTGGGGCAATATATATCCATATGTGAGCTGGGGCAATATATCCATGTGTGCTTGGGACAGTATCCATGTGTGCTGGGGGCAATATATATCCATATGTGAGCTGGGGCAATATATATCCATATGTGAGCTGGGGCAATATATATCCATATGTGAGCTGGGGCAATATATATCCATATGTGAGCTGGGGCAATATATATCCATGTGTGCTTGGGACAGTATCCATGTGTGCTGGGGGCAATATATCCATGAGAGCTTCTGGGGCAATATATCCATGAGAGCTGCTGGGGCATATCCATGGAAAGCTGCTGGGACAGTATCCATGTGTGCTTGGGACAGTATCCATGTGTGCTGGGGGCAATATATCCATATGTGAGCTGGGGCAATATATATCCATGGGTGAGCTGCTGGGGGCAATATATCCATGAGAGCTTCTGGGGCAATATATCCATGTGTGAGCTGGTCTGGGGCAATATATCCATGAGAGCTGCTGGGGCATATCCATGGAAAGCTGCTGGGACAGTATCCATGTGTGCTGGGGGCAATATATCCATGTGTGCTTGGGACAGTATCCATGTGTGCTTGGGACAGTATCCATGTGTGCTGGGGGCAATATATCCATGTGTGAGCTGGTCTGGGGGCAATATATATCCATGTGTGCTTGGGACAGTATCCATGTGTGCTGGGGGCAATATATCCATGTGTGCTTGGGACAGTATCCATGTGTGCTGGGGGCAATATATCCATGAGAGCTTCTGGGGCAATATCCATGAGAGCTTCTGGGGCAATATCCATGAGAGCTTCTGGGGCAATATCCATGAGAGCTTCTGGGGCAATATATCCATGTGTGCTTGGGACAGTATCCATGTGTGCTTGGGACAGTATCCATGTGTGCTTGGGACAGTATCCATGTGTGCTGGGGGCAATATATCCATGCGTGAGCTGGTCTGGGGCAATATATCCATGTGTGCTTGGGACAGTATCCATGTGTGCTGGGGGCAATATATCCATGAGAGCTTCTGGGGCAATATATCCATGCGTGAGCTGGTCTGGGGCAATATATCCATGAGAGCTGCTGGGGCATATCCATGAGCTGGGGGCTTTATCCATGAGAGGAGCTGGGGCAGTATATCCATGAGAGCTTCTGGGGCAATATATCCATGTGTGCTTGGGACAGTATCCATGTGTGCTGGGGGCAATATATCCATGTGTGAGCTGGTCTGGGGCAATATATCCATGTGTGCTTGGGACAGTATCCATGTGTGCTGGGGGCAATATATATCCATGTGTGCTTGGGACAGTATCCATGTGTGCTGGGGGCAATATATCCATGAGAGCTTCTGGGGCAATATATCCATGAGAGCTTCTGGGGCAATATCCATGAGAGCTTCTGGGGCAATATATCCATGAGAGCTTCTGGGGCAATATCCATGAGAGCTTCTGGGGCAATATATCCATATGTGAGCTGGGGCAATATATATCCATATGTGAGCTGGGGCAATATATCCATGTGTGCTTGGGACAGTATCCATGTGTGCTGGGGGCAATATATCCATGAGAGCTTCTGGGGCAATATCCATGAGAGCTTCTGGGGCAATATCCATGAGAGCTTCTGGGGCAATATCCATGAGAGCTTCTGGGGCAATATATCCATGTGTGCTTGGGACAGTATCCATGTGTGCTTGGGACAGTATCCATGTGTGCTGGGGGCAATATATATCCATGGGTGAGCTGCTGGGGGCAATATATATCCATGGGTGAGCTGCTGGGGGCAATATATCCATGTGTGCTTGGGACAGTATCCATGTGTGCTTGGGACAGTATCCATGTGTGCTGGGGGCAATATATCCATGCGTGAGCTGGTCTGGGGCAATATATCCATGCGTGAGCTGGTCTGGGGCAATATATCCATGCGTGAGCTGGTCTGGGGGCAATATATCCATGAGAGCTTCTGGGGCAATATATCCATGCGTGAGCTGGTCTGGGGCAATATATCCATGAGAGCTTCTGGGGCAATATCCATGAGAGCTGCTGGGGCATATCCATGGAAAGCTGCTGGGACAGTATCCATGTGTGCTGGGGGCAATATATATCCATGGGTGAGCTGCTGGGGGCAATATATCCATGAGAGCTTCTGGGGCAATATCCATGAGAGCTTCTGGGGCAATATCCATGAGAGCTTCTGGGGCAATATCCATGAGAGCTTCTGGGGCAATATCCATGAGAGCTGCTGGGGCATTATCCATGAGCTGGGGGCATTATCCATGAGCTGGGGGCTTTATCCATGAGAGGAGCTGGGGCAGTATATCCATGAGAGGAGCTGGGGCAGTATATCCATGAGAGGAGCTGGGGCAGTATATCCATGAGAGGAGCTGGGGCAGTATATCCATGAGAGGAGCTGGGGCAGTATATCCATGAGAGGAGCTGGGGCAGTATATCCATGAGAGGAGCTGGGGCAGTATATCCATGAGAGCTTCTGGGGCAATATATCCATGAGAGCTTCTGGGGCAATATCCATGAGAGCTGCTGGGGCATATCCATGGAAAGCTGCTGGGACAGTATCCATGTGTGCTTGGGACAGTATCCATGTGTGCTGGGGGCAATATATCCATGTGTGAGCTGGTCTGGGGGCAATATATCCATGCGTGAGCTGGTCTGGGGGCAATATATCCATGCGTGAGCTGGTCTGGGGCAATATATCCATGCGTGAGCTGGTCTGGGGCAATATATCCATGCGTGAGCTGGTCTGGGGCAATATATCCATATGTGAGCTGGGGCAATATATATCCATATGTGAGCTGGGGGCAATATATATCCATGGGTGAGCTGCTGGGGGCAATATATATCCATGTGTGCTTTCACTGCCTTCGAACAGGCACTGTACTTGCTGGCAGTTGGCAAAAATTTGTGTGAGCATATGAGAGAGCTCCACAGCAATAAACCTCACAGTAATGTGCGCTGTGTGTATGAGCATTCAGTGTTATATGGGAGTACTGATTTAGGAGTACGAGTAGTTAAAAAAAAATCCGTACAACTCGGGGGGTGACACCATAAGTTACCGCACCGGTTGACACCAACCCTAGTGACGCCACTGGTGCCACCATTACTTCTACCTCTCTGGCTCCTCTTGGACGCCAATCAATCTTTACTCCTCACATTCAGTCTCTAACCAAATCTTGCTACTTCCACCTAAAAAACATTGCACGCGTCCGTCTCTTTCTTAATCATGACTACTACTAAAATGCTCATCCAAGCTCTTATTATCTCCTGCCTTGACTACTGTAACTGCCTTCTCTCTGGACTTAAGAGATCACAGATTCTCCCTCTGCAGTCTGTAAAGAACGTCTGTGTCAGACAAATACACCTCACACCTCTGTCAATCTCTACACTGGCTCCCTGTTTCCTTTAGAATCCAATTCATTATATTGGTGCTCACGTACAAAGCTCTCCATAACAACGCCCCTACCTACATCTCCCTTATTAGCAGGTACATCCCTTCCCAACCACTTTGCTCTGCCAATGATCTGATCCTATCAGCTTCACATACCCAAATCCAACTTTCGCCTTCAGGACTACTCCAGAGCTGCACCCTTTCTATGGAACTTCCTCCCCCGCAACATCAGACTCTCCCTGTCTCTACAGTCCTGCAAGAAGTCTCTGAAAATGCATTACTTTAGAGAAGCCTATCATCTCCTGCACATTTCTTGCTCCATCTTCCCACGCAGTCCTCATGCAACCCGCTACTTCAAATACCCAATTCTTCCTCACCTAGTGGGTCACCCCGCTCCTCTTAGATTGTGAGCTCTTAAGCCGGGTCCTCACTCCTGCTGTTCTGGTTGTCTAACATGTATGTACATTTGTTATTCTGTTTCTCCCATTGTACAGCCTTAAGGAATTTGTTGCCGCTTTATAAATACTTGTTGCCACGGTGTTATATATATCTCCCTAAAGGACTGGTAATACTTTGTGTATACAGATTGACAATACAGCGCAGCTGCCCAGATAGGCCCAAGTTTCTGGCGTGTTCCAGGAAGTAATTAAAATGTTAGTGGCCCGCAAAGAGACAAAGGCCATTAAGTCCCATTTTGAAGGGATATCACAGGCTACTGTAGAGTACTAGGTGAATATGTTTTCTTTGATCTGCATGGTAAGGGGGGAAATTACCCATTTGCTCTAATGGAATGTCCCTTGTCCTGTCCCCACAGGGTCCCCAAGCATTTCACACCTTGGGCAAATGTAAAAGCACATCTAAGAGCATTTCACAGAGCCAGTGGCAACACTTTGTAATTGATCACGTAGATCAAAGAAGCGGGCATATCCTTTGATAGCTAGAGATGATCTTTTTATAATTGTTATATCTGTGAATTAAATTAAATAAGAAGTGAACAGAGCATGCTCCTGAATTAACAGGAGGGGGATTCTGGGAAATGTAGTGGGCGGGCTGTACCTTGGAGGAACAGGGAAAATCTATTTGTTTAACGCGGCAAGCGTCCTTGACAACTGGTGGCTAGCGGTGAGATATCAGGATTAGTATATGGATCTGTGAATCCCCATAGATCCAGATACTAAAGAAATTGGTTTTCCAATTTCCAGAGGCAGAACTCAGTGCATATAGTAGAACCTACACCACAAGCACTTCCCTCCCTCCTTTTGTTTTCTTTTCTATCTTTTATTTGGCTGGAGTGAGCATGGCTCATCAAGCACAGTCCAAGAAAGCGTTGGAACAGTTGTGCAAAGAAAAAACTATTCAGACGAAAAACAAGAATAAGGACGAAGTTTTGCAAGCCCTCGAGGATTATGAGGCGCAATTCGGATCTTGCGCTTTTCTTTTGTACGAAAGGTCACAGGATGACCAGCATTAATGGCCTCGCAGGGCCAGAAAATGTACTCAAAGAAACAGAAAAACAAAAGGGAAGGGGTCTCAAAAGAACATCTAGATGCGCAAAAATCAATAGACAACACGAGTCTTCAAGAGTAACAAAAACATGGGGGGAGGGGAAAGGACACTCAATCATAAGTTAGAGATACCAATGAGGTGTTCCTGTCTGCAGACAAGCAGCGGCAGGGTTACCTGGGCAAAAAAAGTAAATAAAACAAGAGGAGAGTGGGGGGGGGTGAGGGACCACCCTGGAAAAGGCGACATTCCTGGCTCGTCCCAGGAACCCCACGGGGAACTGGAGGCCATGGAAGAGGCCGCATGGCTGGGTGATCTGGGGCCAGAGGAAGCGGTCAGAGCCATGGTACCCACTCCAATGGCACACCCAGAGCTACCCATCGTCCCGCGCACACAAATACAAAAAAAGGGGGGGGTAGAAGCCAGATACCTAAACCATCACATCTTGAACAGAGAAATTAAAGTCCGCAATAGAGTGTCCAGAGGGGGGGGGTTAAGTCAGCAAGTGTCTTCAAAAAGTATCAACAAAGAGTATACATACCCAGGACAGCAAAAAAGGATCATGTCTCGGGGGGGGGGACTCCGCAACACAAAACAGCGGTCATAGGGGCAGCGGAGAGTCCACCTCAGCCCGCATCCAGGAACGAGGACTGTTCTCTTACTGGCAAGGTGCCCCAGGGGAGGCTAGGCACATAAAAAGCAAGCAGGTCGAGGATAACACCTCGTGTCCCAGAAACCCAGCCAAGATCCAGATGCAAGGGGACCATCAGGGCTCCGAAGACGGCGAGTAAGGGGCACATCAAAACAGGTGACCAGGCTACCAGAGATGTCAGCGTCGCGGGAGAAGAAGCCCTGCCATGGGACACGAGACCCAGAGGACCCATGTAATCGCCGGGAGCATACCGGCCTCCACTCGCCGCAGCATCCGGGACCAGATCACATCCGCTGTGCAGCTCCAGAGCCACAAGAGAGGCCAGGAAACCAAGAGGTTCCTCCACACTGCGGCCGTAGAGATGTCGGTCACCGATCGTAGGCACAGGTAAGGGATCCGAGGAGCAGGTAGATGCCACATCAGCAGGGTCAGCTAGGGAGGGGGTGAATCCCCTCAAGTCACCGGGCCTCCGGTAGCACTCATCAGGGCCATCCACGCCACCTGTCCATCCAGCATCACGAAGGGAGGAGCGCCATGCCTCCTTCAGCTCGGCTAATAGGTCTGCCAGGTCCTTCTTCAGCAGCGGGAGTGAGTCATCAGTGGGCCAGTGGTGAGGAAAAGACTCGCAATCCTCCCCATAACTCTCGCCAGAGAACCTGCCTGAGCCCCCAAGGGATGCGGGCCCATCGTCTCGGGAGCCTGCTTCAGAGTCCCCTCCAGGGAGGAGACTCTCTCTGGAGGTGACAACGAGAGGCCGGAGTACAGCCAGGATGTAGGCTGCAAGGTGGCCGCCGGCCTGAAGATGTGCCAAGAGAAAAGTCTCTTGTCCGGAGGGGGGAGAACAAAACGGCTCTGGACAGTGCACAACTCGATGGCCAGCCACTTAGGGAGCATAAACAGGTCAAAACAGCTAAGAAAATCGTCAAATACCCCAATAAGACAGGGATGAAGCGGAGCTCCGCAGTAACACAGCCGCTTCCAGTCGTAGCCGGCCACGCCCCCAGGATTACAACGTTCTAACGCTAATTACATCTCGCTGTTGTTAACTCGTTGTTAGCCCCAGCTCCTACCTGTGGTTAACTGATTCCACTTCTCTGTAATCAGTCAGCACCAGCTGGGGGGGGGGGAATTCACATACTCGCCTCTCATCCAGCGGCGAGAACGGCGGTTCGATCCGTTTCTTCCTGCTGCCGGGAGCAGAGGGAGTTTGGGGGAAAAAAGTCTGCCTCGGCATATCACTCCGCCGACCTGCTGGATCTCGCGAGAGGCGAGATCCTGTATGTCATGGGATCGGCAGTGGAAGCCTCAAAGCCTATGGACTCCCTAGAGGGGATGCTCATGGCGACGCTTAGTGCTGACTCGAGCATTCGGAGTGTCACGGAACCCTGTGCTCAGAAACTGGACTGTACTAAAACCTCGCTCCTCTGCTTTTCCCCTCATGGAAGCTATTTGTCTGTTTTAATGTTAAAAGTGATGGTTTGTGCCTTTTCCTCAATCCGCACATAATCCAAATGCTTTTAAGCCTGTCCCTCATAGTCCCTGTGTACCCTGCCACCAGGGGAAGCCTGGTTTTGAAACTCCAGCCAATCACCATCCAGTGGCTGGGTTTGAAAACCCCAACAAATCCCATTCCCGGACTGCACAGCATTCACTTCAATGGAAACCTCTGCAGAAACTTTAAACCCTTTACCCCAGCAGGGTGCTCTTTTGGGGTTGGGGTCCCCCTCATGGGAGCCGCAGTTGGGGTGATTTTCAGAAGGGAGTTCCATCGGGAACCCATGTTTCTGAGCCTTTCTTGGCCCCAGGAGCTCACACAGCAGCAGCCATGTGGCATTAAAACACACTCCAGAGCGCAAACCAGTACTTGACAAATGGGAATGCAAGGAGAGAGATCTTTCTATGTAGCGTATTCCACGATGGTATAGGTCTATGCGCACATACAGTCAGGTCCATAAATACTGGGACATCAACACAATTCTAACATCTTTGGCTCTATACACCACCACAATGGAGTTGGAATGAAACAAACACAATGTGCTTTAACTTCAGACTGTCAGCTTTAATTTGAGGGTATGTACATCCATCTCAGGTGAACGGTGTAGGACTTACAGTAGTTTGCAGATGTACCTCCCACTTGTTAAGGGACCAAAGGTAATAGGACTTCTAAGGTAATAGGTAATAGGTCTAAGGTAATAGGACTTAAAAGGTAATAGGCTTCTCAGCTGTTCCATGGCCAGGTGTGTGTGATTCCCTCATTACCCCAATTACAATGTGCAGATAAAAGGCCCAGAGTTCATTTCAAGTGTGCTATTTGCATTTGGAATCTGTTGCTGTCAACTCTCAAGATGAGATCCAAAGAGCTGTCACTATCAGTGAAGCAAGCCATCATTAGGCTGAAGAAAAAAAAAAACATCAGAGATAGCAAGAACATTAGGCGTGGCCAAAACAACTGTTTGGAACATTCTCAAAAAGAAGGAACACACCGGTGAGCTCAGCAACACCAAAAGACCTGGGAGACCACGGAAAACAACTGTGCTGGATGACCGAAGAATTCTTTCCCTGGTGAAGAAAACACCCTTCACAACAGTTGGCCAGATCAAGAACACTCTCCAGGAAGTAGGCGTATGTGTGGTGAAGTCTTCTCTTGATTGTTGACTTTGACAGAGTGAATACAGAGGGTTCACCACAAGATGTAAACCATTGGTGAGCCTCAAAAACAGGAAGGCCAGATTAGAGTTTGCCAAACAACCTAACAAAGCCTTCACAGTTCTGGAACAAGATCCTATGGACAGATAAGACCAAGATCAACTTGTACCAGAGTGATGGGAAGAGAAGAGTATGGAGAAGGAAAGGAACTGCTCATGATCCTAAGCATACCACCTCAGTGAAGCATGGTGCTGGTAGTGTCATGGCGTGGGCATGTATGGCTGCCAATGGAACTGGTTCTCTTGTATTTATTGATGATGTGACTGCTGACAAAAGCAGCAGGATGAATTCTGAAGTATTTATATTATCTGCTCACATTCAGCCAAATGCTGCAGAACTCATTGGACAGCGCTTCACAGTGCAGATGGACAATGACCCAAAGCATACTGCAAAAGCAACCAAAGAGTTTTTGAAGGGACAGAGGTGGGATGTTAGGCAATGGCCAAGTCAGTCACCTGACCTGAATCCCCATTGAAGATGCATTTCACTTGCTGAAGACAAAACTGAAGGGAAAATGCCCCAAGAACAAGCAGGAACTGAAGACCGTTGCAGTAGAGGCCTGGCAGAGCATCACCAGGGATGAAACCCAGCGTCTTGTGATGTCTATGCATTCCAGACTTCAGGCTGTGATTGACTGCAAAGGATTTGCAGCCAAGTATTGAGAAGGGAAAGTTTGATTTTATGATTATTATTATTCTGTCCCATTACTTTTGGTCCCTTAACAAGTGGGAGGCACATCTGCAAACTGCTACAAGTCCTACACCGTTCACCTGAGTTGGATGTACATACCCTCAATTTAAAGCTGACAGTCTGCAGTTAAAGCACATTGTGTTTGTTTCATTCCAACTCCATTGTGGTGGTGTATAGAGCCAAAGATGTTAGAATTGTGTTGATGTCCCAATATTTCTGGACCTGACTGTATAATCACACAATATATAGTATACAGTGATGTGGGCATACATGCAATCATGCAAAATATAGACAGTGTTGCATAAATAGTCTGATCTGTAATAAATAATCCTTGAGTGTCGTGGTGGTGTATCGCCACCTAGTGTCCGTTTTTTTTTTAAAAAAAGTTCTTGTATATTATCAGAAATCGTTCTTGTTCATGGCACTTCCAAGATTCTCGCTCTTGTACGAGAGAGAGAGAGAGGTTAGGACTGTGCCATGCACTGGTGATATATGCTGATCTAGATAGTAAATGCACACTTACGCACAGGCCAGCCATCAGAAATTTCAGTGCCCCTTACTGACCCTCAAAATAGCCCCCCCCATGATCCCCTCTCCCCATAGGAAATACATTTTTACTGTGAATCGTGATCACATTAGAGTGTTAGTCCCAATATCTTAAAATCACACATATTGCTCGCACAACAGCACATTTAACATAAAAAAGTATCTAAGACAGTAAAAAATTCAAACTGTTATTAACCTCCCTGGCGGTCTAATTTTTTCAAAATTTCGTGTCTAAAAGCGTCTCAATTTTTTTTTTAAAGGAAAGTGTTTTTGTACATAGTTAGCCTGTAATAATTAGAAGTCACGCACTGAAATCCGTGCAATCAAGAGTCCTTACTGGTAAAATCCTTTTATAAATAAAATGGTAAATACACTGAGTCCGATAAAGTTTGAAACACGACATAATAATTTATTATCCCAAAAATAATTATCCAAAATAATGCAAATAAATGATATTCAATAAAATACAACAAAAAACACTGAAATCTGTCTGAGAACAAGGGTAAGAGGATGTATGGTCTATTTCTTATCCTGTACTGCCACCTAGTGGCCGTTCATAAACTTTAGTGTTCTGCTGGTCCCGCCCACCCTGCAATCGTGTGACTCGCAGGGAGCCTTCCAGGAAGCAGTTCGCCGCGATCACATTGCGGGGGACAGCAAGGGAGCCAGGAGGAGGTGAGTATGCATCCAGCCCGAGTGTGGCTCGGGTTACCGTTCACGGTAGTGAAATTTAACCCCGAGTCACACTCGGCAATACCGCCAGGGAGGTTAAAAAAAAATATGAATCAAGATCGGATTAGAGTGCTGCTCCCAATACCTTTAAAATAATATAAAATGTGTATTAGTGCAAACAATGTAGCATAAAAGTATAATTAGATAATTCCACTGGATAAGCATATCACAGAGCACCACAGCACCAGAACTCTCAGTAATGTGCAGTGCGTTTGAGCATATCAGAGCACCACAACAATAGAACGCTCACGGTAAATGCAGTGAGTATGACGTACACAGAATCCACCGCAAGAGACCTCCAACAGTAAAGGCAGTGAGTGTGGATAACTGTGTACGTTCATATCAATAGACCTCTAATGGTAAAAGCCGTGAGTATGAACGTACACAGGATCCACAGCAATAGACCTCTAACAGTAAAGGCAATGGGCCACATTACATAGTTGGTGCTAACGTTTGCACTCACCTGAGTGAGCATTAACGTTAGCCCAAGTATTTAACGCATATTTCAATCCAATCGCTAACGGGTTAAATAACCCGTTAGCGTTTGGTATCTTGCGCTTATCTGCGCGAGGTTACTGTATTTTTGCGCTCCCTATACTTAACATTGGGAGCGCAAAGTGTTAATCAGTGTTAGGATTACAAAGTCCTAACGCTGATTACCGTCTGGCCGCGGTTAACAAAAAGTTAACCACAGCCAGGACTTGGCGTTAACGGATTCTGCAGAAGCGGAATCCGTTAACACCAGCCAAAAAAATTAAAGTGAGCATATACTCACCTCCTGTTCCGCGGCGAGGACCGCGGCTCTGTCCGCCTCCTCAGTCCGGTGGGAGCAGGGAAAGACTGGGGGGGGAAAATCCCCCCAGTCTCTCCCTGCGTATCACCACGATGACCGGCCAGATCTCGCAAGTCAAGATCCGGCTGGTCATATGACCGCCGGCGTCTGCTTCAATGGAGTCCTGTAGACTCCATTAACGCTGCCGCGCGCATCCCCGGGGGTTAACGTGCGGTAACAATGCAGGCAGCATTTTTTGCGCCTGCATTGTAATCTAGCTTTAAAATGCGGGCGCAAGGGGGTTGAATACTTTTATCAGTATACCTATATTTCAAAAACCGAAGATGTTACGGGTGTGAAATTTGGTATTTACAATCTTCATGAAAAAATCCAAACATGTTTTTTGCCATTTTCCACAAATCCAATTGGGAGGGGGGGGGGCCGGGGGAAAGGGGTCTGAATATTTTTATCATTATACCTATATTTCAAAAAACCAAAGATGTTACAGACGTAAAATTTGGTATTTACAATCGTCTTGAAAAATAAAAACAGGTGTTTTTACCATTTTCCAAAAATCCCAAGTGGTGGGTGGAAAAAAAAGAGGGGCTGAATACTTTTAAACAGGATACCTATATCTCAAAAACAGAAGATGTTTCAAACGTGAAAATTGGTATTTAGATTTGTCTTGAACAACAAAAAAACAAGTATTTTACCATTTTCCTAAAATCCAGTGTGGGGGCAAAAATGGGGGTTGAATACGTTTATCACTATACCTATATTTCAAAAACCACAGATTTGTTACAGGGGTGAAATATGGTATTTACAACTTTCGTGCAATAAACCAAACATGCATTTTACCATTTTCCAAAAATCCAGTTAAGGGGGGGGGGTCGGGGGAAAGGGGTGTGAATACTTTTATCAGTATATCTATCAAAAACCAAGATGTTACAGGTGTGAAGTTTGGTAATTACAATCTTTTGAAAGTAAAGAAACACGTGTTTTACCATTTTCCAAAAATCCAAGTGGGGGGGGTAAAAAAAAAAGGGGGTGAATACTTTAAACAGGATACCTACATCTCAAAAACAGAAGATGTTACAGACGTGAAAATTGGTATTTAGATTCGTCTTGAGAAACAAAAAAACACCTATTTTACCATTTTCCAAAAATCCAGTGGGAGGGGGAAAAAAGGGGGGTTGAATACTTTTATCAGTATACCTATATTTACAAAAAAACAAAGATGTTACAGGTGTGAAATTTGGCATTTACAATCTTCTTGAAAAATAAAAAACACGTGTTTTACCATTTTCCAAGAATCCCACGTGGTGGGTGAAAAAAGGGGGGTGAATACTTTTCAACAGGATACCTATATCTCAAAAACAGAAGAGGTTACAGACGTGAAAATTGGTATTTAGATTCGTCTTGAAAATAAAACCCGTATTTTACCATTTTCCAAAAATCCAGTGGGGGGGGGGCAAAAAGGGGGATGAATACCTTTATCACTATACCTATATTTCAAAAACCAATGATGTTACAGGTGTGAAATTCGATATTTACAATCTTCGTTCAAAAAAACTCCATCTTTTACCATTTTCCAAACATCCAGTTAAGGGGGGTGGGGGAAAGGGATGTGAATACTTTTATCAGTATACCTATATTTCAAAAACCAAAGCTGTTACAGGTGTGAAATTTGGCACTTACATTCTTCTTGAAAAATAAAAAAAACTTATGTTTCTTTTTAAAAAACTATTTTAACAAATCCTAAAATCCACGCGAGCGAAGCCGCGGGCAAAAGCTAGTAGCATATAATTATGACCAATGGAGCCCCACACACAAAGTACGTCCGCACGGAGCTGTGGACGCGGCAAACGGGCGCAGGTTAGGCAAGAACGTAAATCCGCTAGAACGGACGCACAGTGTGCTGCATCCGCAACGTCCACATAGCTTTGTGTGTGAGTGATGGAACGAAGTCAGACGGACTGCATTTTTGACGTACAGCATTTTCACGGACAAAATGTTTTTCATATTCATTTTATTTTCCCTTCTACATCAGTCAAAAAAAAGTCACAAAAACGGACTGTGTGGCCACTACCTTGTCGTCAGTCAGAAAATACATCCGTTGTGCAGGGCACACAATGCGCTCAGAATGCGCTCATCTGACCCTAGCCTTAACCCTTGCCCTTCCTGTTTTACTGATCTGTGTATCTTGTATGGCTACCTCATCTCCTGATCTCTGTATCATGCAGCCAGTGGCTATCCTGCCAAAAGGGCTACCTATCCCGAAAGCGTCAGCTTTCTGGTCTAATGAATTGCAGTATACAAGATTGGCAAATGCCTCTCTATTCTTCTGAATTCGAGTCATCCAGCTGGCTCTGCACAGCAGCAGCACGTTCTTACTCCTGAAGCAGACTCCGTCTGGGTGGGTGTTGAGAGAGTCCCTGGCCGGAGTGGGGGTGCAGATGTCATGAGTTAGAGTAATAACCGGCAGTTGGGAAATTCAAATATCCTGGTGATGCTGGGTGGAGTGGAGGAAACTCCTCCAGTTTTTGCTAAAAAGCTGGGTGAAGGGGGGACATTCGGCACATCCTGATCATTTTAAAAATATAAAGTGGACTTCCGGGAGGTGGGCCTATGTGATGGCCGCATCTTAACTGAGCTCCGCACTCGAGGGCTTCCATCGGCAATCATCCGAGGCATCCGAGCCTGACGCGGCGCTGAGGATCACCCGACAATCCCCCTCATCATCCCCGGAGGTCCATAGGCCGGAATTTGGCCGTTCCATGCCCGCAAGCCGTTGCGGGGGCGCGACCTGTATTGGGCCCGGACCGGAGCCCGTTGTTATGATTGAGCGGATCGCCGCCAGACATCGAGGTGGGTGACGATTTCTCCTGCTCCCCACTGAGTGGCTTCCCAGGCGCTGGGGCATCCCACCACTCACCCCGCACTGAGACCTCCTGGCCGGGCGCTACGCACGCGGCCTTCCTGGCGGCCGCTTCCTGTGGATGCTGCCCTCGCTTCTAAAGCGCGCGGAGGGCTCCATATTGGTTCCGGGCCAAAAATTCTTCCCCTACACATGCTCCGACAGCATTGAACAGGAGAGCGCACAATCCTTCACCTGCACCCACACAGGCTCAGAGAGGACCGCAAATCTATTTTTTCCTCTTACCCTATATCTTTTAATTTTTCTGGTGACCCCCGCTGGGACCACTACCCACTCAATTTTTGCAGCACACAAGGCCACTACCTTTAACCCTTCACTGTTCAAAAACAAACGAAAACTTTTTTGGTGAACTCGCCAGCCATACCTGATTACTTTGTGGTGAGAGAGTTTTTTTTCTTTTTTCCCTCTTCGGTGCCTCCCACCGGACCCACTATCACCCCCCCCCGCAATTTTTGCAACACATATTCCAGTGATCAATATAGATGGATCTGCCACTATAGACTGAGTTGCGAGGGAGAGGGGATTTTCTCCCTGCACTACAAAAACTGCAGGCTCCCTTCACTGGTTGCCACTAACGCCAACTGACACAAAAATGTATAGGCCTCCCTCACGGATGGCCGTAGCTTTCAATTTCTCTGCTTCATACTTTTTTTTTTTTTTTTTTTGGTGGACCATACTAGGCCCACTATCTTTTACTTGTCGCTTTTTCAGCGGTTCGGGGAACGCGCTGCGAGCACTCGAACTTAAGATCAGGAGACACCACGCTACCCCGGAAATATACCAAAATTTTCCCAGGACTGTACACGCAAACTGCCACAGTGTCACAATTTTTGTTCTGGACCTAATCTCCGATACTACCTTCCACCATGGACAAATTTATTGCTTCCACATCTAAATCCTCTAAACGTCACACGACCAAGGGACAGGGAAAGAGTGCCCCCGCACAGACCAGGTCTCCAACTCGGTCAACCTCGGATCTTGGAAGCGCTCCATCTAGTCCACAATTGGCTATCACATCGACACCTACCACCACCGCTCAAATGGCTGAGTTTACAGCAATGCTTTCGCCACTACTAGATGAAAAACTGGGCCGTCTCTCAACATCCCTCGAACTAGCGCTTTCCCAACTTACCTCTCAAGCCCAACGTTTAACGGAGGTGGAAGACAGAGTGTCCTCATTGGAGGATGGACTCACTCCTCTTCAAACAACCGTGGAATCTCACGACTCCTTGCTCTCCACCTTACTGGAAAAAATTGATGATTTGGAGAACAGAAGCCGCAGAAACAACTTGCGCATTGTGGGACTCCCCGAGACCGTGAAGGGCCCACAACTTCAACACTTTGTTAGCACTTGGCTTCCGGCAGCCTTGGGCATCACTGACAACGTACCCCTGATAGTAGAACGAGTTCACAGGCTGGGGCCTGATCTCTCCCCATCGCTAAACCGCCCTCGTACGGTCATATTCAAGCTACTCAACTTCAGAGATAAAATCACCATGCTACAGGCATACAGAAAGGCTGGCTCCCTGGACTATCAAGGAACTACATTACGTCTTTTCCAGGACTTTTCAGCATCCTTAGCTGCCCGCCGCAGAGCGTTTGCTCCTATCTGTACAAAGTTGGCGGCGGCCAACATCAGATTCACCCTCCAATATCCAGCGCGTCTTCGGGTGCACCTTCACGGACAGGTTGCATTCTATGATACACCGTCCAGCGCCTCAGCAATTGTTGGAGACGACTCAGATCCTCCGCGGCGCCATCGCTCCACGCCTTCTCCATGAGGGCTGTAACAGAGTTGTTAGTGATATACCACAATGATCGAAATTTTCCCCTTTTGTTCGATTTTACTAACTCTCCGGTGCTGGACTCCACGGACAGGACTAGATCCAACCACGGTCCGAACCGTATGTTTACCACTCACCACCCGGATCCTTTTGGTTAATCTTGGTTATATTGTTTATGGTTCTTCTGTTGGTTTTCTGGTTCGTTTTGTTTCTTCCAGATGCAGGCACCCCTATGTTCCTGTTGGGTGCTTAATGTTTAAAATGTTTCTGATTAGCCTTTTGAATCATAGGCAGGAGGTAACACTGGTCGCTAATGTATATGGGGCTGTGGAGCAGATGCTGGGACGGTTCCCGGCCCCACTTAACAAATTGTTCTCGACGGTTAAGCTTAGAACCCGCTATTGGTATCCCCCATGACCCACGAGACTATGTCTGAAAGTACCCTTCCTATAGAACCACAGATTTTTACACGCAAATCGTTGAAACTGGTATCCTGGAATGTGGAAGGCCTTAATTCGCCTATCAAAAGGAAAAAAGTACTACAATACTTGAAAAAGTTAGATCCTGACATAATTTTCCTACAGGAAACGCACTGGACTTCCCCAAACCAGTCACTACGCGCCCCCTGGATAGGCTTCCAGACATCATCCGTCCACACGCAGAAATCGCGTGGTACCACTATCCTTCTCCACAAACGTCTCCCATACTCTGACTTGCTTGAGATTAATGACCCAGAAGGCAGATATACCTTTCTCGCCCTGACAGTGGGACAAGAACCCCTACAACTACTTAACATCTATGCTCCCAATAGCCCCAATCTCACTTTCTTTAAGTCACTGTTACCATTACTCCATTTACACGACTCTTCCCGTAGGATTGTGGGGGGTGATTTCAACGAGGTCCCAGACCCTATCTTAGACCGAGCACCCAGTCGTACGATGGCTAGAGGACGTGCTCAACACACAGCCCGACCTTCCTCAGGTCCCATTTTGACCTGGATGACGTATGGCGCTCCCACCACCCTACGGGCAGGGATTTCACATTCTACTCCGACCCGCACAAATCCTTTTCCCGCCTAGACCTTTTTCTGGTCTCAAGCTTACTTTCCAACCGTGCCCTACGGACAGACATTGGCCCAATAATTCTCACGGACCACGCGCATATCACACTAGAAATCATATTGGAAACCCCGGTGCCCTATTCTAGGAACTGGCGCTTTCCTTCGCATCTCATGACCTCCGGTCTCTTCACCTCTCACGTTGAACTGGCATGGAATAATTACACAGACGATAACATTGAGCATGTCGACGACGTCAACCTTTTTTGGTCTGCGTCGAAGGCAGTGCTTCGGGGTCAAATAATGGAATATGCCGCCCGCACAAAAAAAGAGACTTCTAGACACCTCTCCGATGCCCACTCAGAGCTCCTTAGCAGCTATAGAGCTTATCTCTTAGACTCAACCTCCACGACCCTCCAAAAATACAAAAATGACAAGATGCGATACGACTCCCTGGCCACAGAACAGGCACACCGTACATGCCAACGTCAAAAACAGGCTCTGTTCCGCTTTGGCAACAAACAAGGTCGACTTCTTGCTAATTTGGTACGCTCCCAGACCCAGACTAGACCCTTAATTTCAAAACTCAAGACCTCGGACGGAACCATTCTTACCAAACCTAATGACATAGTGGATCACTTTCGTACCTACTTTGCGGACTTCTATAAGGCAGGCCCCGATGACTGTGCCGCCCAACTAAATCTTTTTCATACAGCCCAAGTGCCTAAACTCTCCCCAGGAGAACGCGACGCACTCTCAGTACCCATCACACACGCCGAAATCAAAGCGACAATATCCTCACTTAAAAACGGAAAAACACCGGGCCCAGATGGCTTTGGGGCGGAATATTACAAACTCCTTTCTGGCCTGGTTATTCCCCACTTAGTTACGCTGTATAACAATATCCTGGGGGGTGGGACCCCACCCCCGACCTTTAATGAGGCGCGGGTGGTGGTTCTCCCCAAACCGGGAAAGGACCCAACATAGGAGGTAACCAATCGTCCCATTGCACTACTAAATACTGACCTCAAAATACTGTCCTCCATCATGGCCCGCCGTCTTCAAAAACCTCTTGCACGCCTCATAGGGCCTCAACAAACAGGATTCCTTAACGGCCGCCATTCCACTACCAATATACGCAAAGCCATAGCGGCAATATGGTCATCTTCCCTCACGCCACAATCCTCAAACCTCTTACTGAGCTGTGACGCAGATAAGGCGTTCGATAGGATCTCATGGAATTATTTAATCAGATTTATTAAGTTTCATCATTTTGGTAAGACATTCTTAACACTTTTTCGTGCACTCTATCTTACGCCTTCCACTATAATCACAGCAAATGGACTCAACTCCGCCCCCTTTAACCTAGAACGAGGAACTAGGCAAGGATGTCCTCTGTCCCCGTTATTATTTAACCTGGCCCTAGAACCTCTAATACGTATCATTGAGATGTCCCAAACAATATCAGGAATTCATTTGTCCCCCACAGTAGTATTAAAAGTTGTAGCCTTTGCAGACGACTTGTTGATCTTCCTTTCAGACCCCGCCTCCGCGATCCCTCCCCTATTGAAGTTGTTTGACTCCTTCCACGTAGCCTCCGGCTTCCAAATCAACTACGCCAAGACAGTAGCTCTACCTCTAGGCCCCAAACCACAGGGTTCATGGCTCCAGGGCTTTCCCTTCTCCTGGGCACCCTCGCCGTATATTAAATACCTGGGTACTATTCTACCGGTTGACCTCTCCCGCTTATACAAACTCAACATAGACCCTCACTTAGCCCAAACAAAAACACTTTTGGAGGCCTGGAGCTCACTTCCACTTTCTTACTTGGGGCGGGCCTCACTTATTAAAATGACCTTATTTCCCAAATTACTATACACTATACAAGTATTGCCTCTCCTACTGAAACCTAATGATCTTCAGTTATTCAACAGGCTGTACGCGTCCTTTATTTGGCAAGATAAGCGGGCACGTATACCACTCCTTAGCCTTCAGCAACCGATAGCGAGGGGAGGTATCAACTTCCCCAATTTACTAGATTATAACCTAGCAGCACTATATCGTTACGTATCGGATTGGCTGAATGATACTTCCCGCTTCACAGCCTTACATGTGGAACAAGCGCTACTTCCTGCCTCCTCTTTACTAGCATTTCTTCACCAACACTCTCCCGCCATCCCCCCTCCCCTACGCGATAACCCTTTGCTCTCCACGACGAAATTAGCTTGGGTCAGAATTCGTAAACGCCTCCAATTGTCCTGGCAAACATCCCTTTGGTCCCCTATCTTGCACAACCCTCACTTTCAAAATGCCTCCCCTGCTCCTATCTTTCGAACCCTGGCTCAGCGAGGTTTTAGACTTCTACACCATTACCTAGATGGAGCATCAGGTCTGCCTTATTCTTACACAGCCTTGACAGAACGCATTGCCCCATTAACTATACACCCTGTTTATTACTTACAACTCAGACAGTTCCTTCTCGCACAATTGCACACCTTATCTCCCACTGATTTAACTAACCCGTTAGACACGCAATTACTCGTACATAGTTCATCTCCTCCCTCGACTTCAACCATTTACACACTTCTACAACATTCACTCCCCACCTCGAAACCCTGGAGGGCTATCTCTCGATGGGCCACTACTTTTCCAAACCTTACCCCCCACGACCTGGTGTCGGCTACTCTGGTATCAAGACGCACTCTCCCATCCGCCAATTATTGGGACATGTTTTATAGGATACTCCACCGAGCCTACATGGCGCCGGATAGAATGGCCCGTTCAGGACTATTACCTAATGCCAACTGTTTAAAATGCAATTTTTCCCCAGCCGACCTCCATCATTGTCTCTGGTCGTGCCCCTTTATTCAATTATTTTGGGACACCGTACGCCGATTCGGCTCTCTGGTTCTCCGAATCGAGATTCCCTTCACGCCTAACTGGGCTATTTTCAACTTACCAACTTCACAGACCCTTCAACCCCTCTCTAGATGCCACCGGTTTTGGTTAGGTCTCTTAGCAGCGACGGGCAAAAAGGCCATATTATCTCAATGGATATCTGGTACCCCTCCCTCATTCCGCATGATGTACGACAGAATTTATTCCATATTCTTGGCTGACTGGTCTGAGGCCTCACTACATCAGACTGAGAAAACTCAACAATTCTTTACCCACTGGTCCCCTTTTATTTGTGCCTTACCACCTGAGGTCAAAACCTCCCTACGAAACACGTTCTGCGATGCCCCATGGTATTCCCTACAAATGCTGCGGAACACCCCTCCGATCCCCTCAGATACCTCTGACCACTTGTTAGTTAACTTTCTTGCCTCCACTTCCCGGGATACCCTAACCCAGCCGTCCACCTCTGAGCTTTAAATGCTGACGTTACCATGACACTTCGGTACTGGTTTGTGATGTAATACTTTAATTAACACAGGAAGCTGTGATTTTTTTTTTATTTTTTTTTTGCATTGTTACAGATTGTACATGATATGAAAAGGAAAAAAAAAAACCTGTTACCCCTTTTTCTGTAAATTCATCTTGATCTGAGACGAATAAAAATATGTTTAAAAAAAAAAAAATATATATAAAGTGGTCACTATGTATAGAGTGTTCCTTTTTAAGTATATTACCAAATGCAATCTGTTATTTATATAAATCAGGGGTGGGCAATTGTTTTGGCTCGGGGGCCACTTTGTGGGAGCGGAGGTTAGCGGAGGGCCGCACTTGCCCCCAGAACTTGCGTGGCTTAAAGCTTGGTGCAGGAAGGAGGGCTTTGGGTTTTTAGAGCACTGGGCTCATTTTGCACTGGGGTACAATCTGTATAGTTGTGATAGATTGCACCTGAATGGAAGAGGGTCTGCTGTGCTAGGGGAGAGGATGGTTAAAAGGTTGGAGGAGACTTTAAACTAGTGGAAGGGGGGGAGGGATACAGTATCTTACAAAATGGAGACAGAGTAGATAGCGCAAGGGTTTCAGCTCAGACTAAGGGGGGTGGAGCCGGGGGGATGGGTAATGTCAGAACAGTGGAGGCATGTAATGTATAGTCGCATTCAGCATGTGTGGGTAGAGACAACATTAAATGTATGCTTGCTAATGCAAGGAGCCTCAATAACAAGATGGGGGAACTAGAGGTAATAGCATACACTAAGCAATACGACATAATAGGAATAACAGAAACGTGGTGGGACGAAACGCATGACTGGGCTGTAAACTTAAACGGTTTACATTGTTTAGAAAGGATAGGAAACATAAGAAAGGGGGTGGAGTGTGTTTATATGTAAATCAGGATTTAAAGCCTAATATTACACAACTGGAAAGCGATGAGGGAAATGTGGAATCCTTATGGGTAAATATTTTGTTGGGGAATAAACAAGGAAGTCAACTATTGGTTGGCATATGCTATAAACCACCTAATATAGATAATGATGAGGAAGAACAACTGTTAGAGCAAATTAGGAAGGCTGCAGATCATGGTAGCACTTTAATTATTGGAGATTTTAATTACCCGGACATTAATTGGGATAGTGGGACTAGTAATTCAGCAAAGGGAATCCGGTTTCTGAACATTTTAAATGATACCTTCATGTCACAACTGGTAGAAACACCAACTAGAGAGGATAACTGTCTGGACCTGGTTATGACAAATAATGTGGATCTTTTCTCAAATATTAATGTAAAGGAACAGTTGGGAAACAGTAACCATAATATGGTGACTTTTGAAATAAACTCAAAAAAAAAACACATTCATAAGGGGCATGCTAAAACATATAATTTTAAAAAGGCCAACTTTATTAAAATAAAGGAAGCTCTCAATGTCATTGACTGGCAGAAACTCTTTCACAGGAAAAACACTGAGGATAAGTGGAATATCTTTAAACTAACACTAGAAAAGTACACGTCTCAATATATTCCACTGGTTAATAAATATAAAAGAAACAGACTGAAACCAATGTGGCTTAGTAGGAAGGTAACTAAGGAAATAAAAAGAAGGCATTTAAAGCTTTTAAATCTGATAAATCTGAGGCATCCTATAAAGCATATAGGGCAGCCAATAAAGCATGTAAAAATGCGATTAGATGGGCTAAACTAGAAAATTAAAAAGAAATAGCCAAAGAGAGCAAGACCAACCCTAAAAGATTCTTTAGGTACATAAATTCCAAAAAACCTAAGAGTGAAAATGTAGGTTCACTAAAATCTGAGTCAGGGTTATTTGTTAACTGAAGATCAGGATAAGGCAGAAATTTTAAATGATTATTTTTCTTCAGTATTTATCAAAGAGAAACCTATAACAGGAGACATGCAATTCATTAATAAAAACTTACTAATACAAAGTGACTGGTTGACTCAGGACAAGGTTTTGCAGAAATTAAACAATGTGAATAAAGCCCCAGGGCCAGATGGAATTCACCCGCGAGTACTGAGAGAGCTATGTGTTGAAATATGTAAACCTCTGTTCTTAATCTTTCAAGATTCTTTTCTTTCAGGAATAGTACCAGAGGATTGGAGAAAAGCTGACGTCGTCCCTATATTAAGAAAGGTTTAAAATTTGTGCCTGGGAATTATAGACCTGTGAGCTTAACATCTGTGGCTGGGAAAGTATTCGAGGGGTTACTAAGGGATAATATTCAGGAATTTATTGGGAGGTATAATGTTATTGGCAAAAATCAGCATGGTTTCATGAAACACAGATCATGTCAGACTAACCTAATTACGTTCTATGAGGAAGTAAGTAGAAATATAGATCAGGGGGTCGCAGTGGATGTGATTTACTTAGGCTAGGGTCAGAGTGGGGCAGTCGGAACGCGCGTGCAGACGCACTAAATCACGGCGGCAGTAGCAGCACATAACGGCCAATGACGGCCAATATACGCAGTACGTGCGTACGAAAGTGCGCCGACACCACGCAACCAGCAAATGAACGCATTTTTATCAGAACGTGAAACCGCTGCTACTGACGTACAGAGTGCGCTGCGGCCGCATAGCAGCGTGTGTGCGTGATTAGGAGATGTCAGACGCTGCTAGTGTGCGGCCAACATAACGTTCAAACAGCCGGATTTCCCTAGACTTCTTTTCACCCCATCGTCATGAAATACGTCCAGAATTGCGCATCGTCTGACCACTTAAGCGTATTCCGTGAAAAAATGCGTGCGCACGCATCGACGTACATTTTGACGGTGGCTGCAGAAAATGCGCTCATCTGTCCCTAGCCTTAGATTTTGCCAAAGCTTTCGACACAGTTCCACACAAAAGGTTACTATTTAAATTAAGAAAAATTGGTCTAGATGAAAATACTTGTTCTTGGATAGAAAACTGGCTAAAAGATGGGGTACAGAGAGTGGTCATAAATGGTACATTTTCAAGATGGACACCAGTGGTAAGCGGTGTCCCTCAGGGGTCTGTTATAGGACCAATACTATTCAATTTATTTATAAATGACCTTGAGATAGGCATTGAAAGTCATGTATCAGTGTTTGCAGATGACACAAAACTAGGAAAAGTAATACAATGTGAGCAGGATGTTACTTCGCTACAGAGGGATTTAGATAGATTGGGGGACTGGGCACTTAAATGGCAGATGAAATTTAATGTAGATAAATGCAAAGTTATGCACTTTGGAGTGAAGAACACACAAGTAATTTATACCCTAAATGGTACGGAGTTAGGGAAATCCAAGCAGGAGAAGGATTTGGGAATAATCATAGACTTCAAACTAAGTAACAATGTGCAATGTCAAACAGCAGCCGCCAAGGCAAGCAAAGTATTGGCATGCATTAAAAGGGGAGTTCACTCACGGGATGAAAACATAATTTTGCCTTTGTATAAATCAATGGTCAGGCCGCACCTTGAATATGCCGTGCAATTTTGGGCACCGGTCTTAAAAAAAGATATTATAGCGTTAGAAAAAGTGCAGAGACGGGCAACTAAATTAATAAGGGGAATGGAAGGGTTAAGTTATGAGGCAAGATTAACAAGCTTAAACCTGTTTAGTTTAGAGAAACGGCGCCTTAGAGGGGATCTGATAACCTTATATAAATATATACGGGGCCATTATCAACCATTGTCTGATAACCTATTCATTAACAGGACTATACATAGGACAAGGGGTCATCCATTTAGACTGGAAGAAAGAAAATTTAGCTTAAAGCATAGGAAGGGTTATTTTACGGTGAGAACAATAAAGCTGTGGAATTCTCTGCCTGTTGGGGTGGTTGGGTCAGAGTCTGTACAGACTTTTAAAAAACGACTAGATGACTTCCTGCAGACACAGAATATTAAGGGTTATAATATTTAATATGTGGGTAAAAGCTTCTTGATCCAAGGAGAAATCTGACTGCCATTCTGGGGTCAAGAAGGATTTTTTTCCCAGTGTGTTGCATATTGGCAAGCATTTCAGACTGGGTTTTTTGCCTTCTTTTGGATCAACAGCAGTAGGTTATGTGGGAGAGGCTGAACCCGATGGACGCATGTCTTTTTTCAGCCTATATAACTATGTAACTGTGTAACTAATTATAGCCAGACACATGTCCCCAGAACTAATTACAGCCAGACACTTGCCCACAGCTCACATATATTGCCCCAGGCCAGCTCATATGGATATATTGCAGCTCATGTGGATATATTGCCCCCAGCTCACATGGATATATTTGCCGCCAGCTCACATGGATATCTTTGCCCCCAGCTCACATGGATATATTTGCCGCCAGCTCACATGGATATATTTGCCCCCAGCTCACATGGATATATTCGCCCCCATCTCTTATGGATATATTTGCCCCATCTCATATGGATATATTTGCCCCCATCTCATATGGATATATTTGCCCCCATCTCATATGGATATATTTGCCCCCATCTCATATGGATATATTTGCCCCCATCTCATATGGATATATTTGCCCCCATCTCATATGGATAGATTTGCTCCCAGGTCCATATGGATATATTGCCCCAGGCCAGCTCACATGGATATATTGCCCCAGGCCAGCTCACATGGATATATTTGCCCCCAGCTCGGCTCACATGGCTATATTTGCCCCCAGCTCAGCTCACATGGCTATATTTGCCCCCAGCTCACTTGGATATATTGCCCCCAGCTCACATGGGTATAATTGCTCCAGGCCAGCTCACATGGCTATATTTGCCTCCAGCTCAGCTCACATGGCTATATTTGCCCCAGCTCACATGGCTATATTTGCCCCCAGCTCACGTGGATATATTTGCCCCAGCTCACATGGGTATAATTGCCCCAGGCCAGCTCACATGGATATATTGCCCCCAGCTCATGCGTGGATGGATATATTGCCCCCCCCAGCTCAGCTCACGCGTGGATGTATATATTGCCGCCGCCCCCCGCTCACGCGTGGATGGATATATTGCGCACCCCCCCCCCAGCTCACGCGTGGATGGATATATTGCTCCCAGCTCACCTCTCCTCTCCTCTGCTGTCTGGTCTGGTCTGCCAGGCCCCTCCGAGTCATTGCCGGCGGCCGCGTGCATTTCCTCCTACAAGCGGCCGCCAGCATAAAGCTCTGCTGCTCGCCTGGGATCTATCCACCAGCCAGCCACGATCTTGCGAGATCGCGGAGTTCACGTGAGCTCCGCGATCTCGCAAGATCGCGGCTTTCTCTATTGCATGCATCCCAGGCGAGCGGCCGAGCTTCATGCCAGCGGCCGCTCGTAGGAGGATAGTAACGCAGCCGCCTGCAATGACTCGAGCTCTGCTTGGTGGGCCACAAAAAACTCTGTGGCGTGCCGCATGTGGCCCGCGGGCTGCAATTTGCCCACCTCTGCTATAAAAGGTATTGTGAGGACATGGATAGCAGCTGCTGTTGTACAGGAAGTATGTTTATGGATACTGAATTGTGCAAACTTTCCTCTTTATGCGGACAACCAATGTTTTACTTTATGGTTAAGAAAACTTGACAGTGAAATTAAAAAGGGGACGAAAATGTACCATGGTTAAACTTCACTTTTTCCTGCCCAATAGAAGGGGTTATTTACAAAGCGATGAACTTGCCATTTGAATTTCACCGTTCAGTGCAATTTCGGGTCAGTTTGTCTAATCACTAACCTGTCAATTCACCAAATACTGGCGACTTGACAGCGAAATAATGGTGCAGTTCACCACAGAGTGGTGATCTTCAGCGGCAGCAAAATTGTCCTGTAGAGAAGTAATGGATAATCCATTCACAGAACACCAAACTGCACTGAAGTGTTGGAGAAATGCCCTGATTTCGGTGATTCCATTTGCCGGGTTTAAACCGTCGAATCCCATATGATTTCAATGTTAAAAAAAAAAAATTTTAATTGTTTCTTTAGCAGATCCTTTTTATTTTTTTATTATTTTTTTATTTTTTTTACACTAACTTTTTGACTCCCAATTATTATTTTTTAATTCTTAATTTTTAAAGGACCTTTGTATTGGACACATTTTATTTGGTTTAATTCCCTATTAGGAGAGTTTTGGTTAATTTTTCTGCAGGTCAGCGGTCTTCGGCGACTCCATCTTCAGTGCACTACAGTGACCCTGCAGTGAATAGTGAATTCAACGAAGGGTCAGTGAAAGGGAATCGCCGAAGCACACGGTAGTGCAAAGCGCCAAAATTTCAGCGCTTTGCCCTATATATAAAGTATGTATAGCTCTTCTGTCCTGACATCTAATTTCCTTAGATATTCTAGCCAGTGTTTTCTAAGTATGTAAAATTATGTTGACCACAATTGATTCAGCAAATAATGATCCTTTAAGAAAAAAAACTTAAGTAAAAGCAACCCTTTCCTCCTCCTGCTCCCTTTTTTCCTTACGCAATTTGCATAGTGTACATTAGTATTGTGTAACTCCCGTAACTTGTGTACTTTCCACACACAAGTATAAAAATAAGAATGGATTGGTGCTGCATGCACAGCTCAAGCCCGTGTCTAGTTTCTCCCCGTACACACCCAGCTACGAGCAGTTTGATAAACATGTCACCACAAAAGTGGGGGTGAGTAGAAGGGGGGGCACTGCACTAATATTATTACATACAACTAATATTATTGTCTCAATGACTTGTTCACTTAAATGCTTTTGATCATTTGTATCTCAATTTAATATGGCTTATATCATTAATGAGACCTATATTGTTTCACATATTAGGTGATCAAACAGCTACATTTTTTTATTAACTTTAACCTTTTTTTTTTTTACCAGATGCCGCTTCAAAACATGCTACACAGGCATTCTTTGACTGCCTGAGAGCAGAGATGGCCGCAACTGAAATTGAAGTAACAGTGGTAAACCCAGGGTATATTAAAACAAACCTGTCCATGAATGCCGTAACTGATGATGGGTCCATATATGGAGGTTGGTGTATATTGCAGATAAATTTAATAAAGTGAAATTTAAAGGACACTTAATTTGAATTTTGTACAAGGCATAGAGTGAAATATATATATCTACAGTTGTGTTCAAAATTATTCAACCCCCACTGAAATTGGATGTTTTGGCCAGTTTGACATTGATTTTGATCATTCAGTCATCTTGCTTACAATTAAATCAAAGAGGCACGTGTAGGTCAGACAAATATAACATTTATAATGAAATAACCACAAAGGTCTTTTCTGTGCTCACATCATTATCAGTTTTATTCAACCCCCAAGTGACATTCAATCTTAGTACTTAGTACAACATCCTTTTACAGTTATAACAGCTTTTAAACGTGAAGCATAGCTTGACACAAGTGTCTTGCAGCAATCTACGGGTATCTTCACCCATTCGTCATGGGCAAAAGCCTCCAGTTCAGTCACATTCTTAGAGAAAGCAGTTGCAGTGCGCAAGCCTAAGTCCCACCAGAGGTTCTCAATCGAATTTAAGTCAGGTGACTGCGATGGCCACTCCAAAATGTTTCAGCCTTTAATCTGCAACCATGCTCTAGTGGACTTGGAGGTATGCTTGGGATCATTGTCCTGTTGAAAGGTCCAACGTCTCCCAAGCCTCAGGTTTGTGACGGACTGCATCACATTGTCATCCAATATCTCCTGGTACTGAAGAGAATTCCTGGTACCTTGCACACGCTGAAGCTTCCCTGTACCTGCAGAAGCAAAACAGCCCCAAAGCATGATTGACCCCCCGCCATGCTTCACAGTAGGCAAGGTGTTCTTTTCTTCATCGGCCTTGTTCTTCCTCCTCCAAACATAGCGTTGATCCATGGGCCCAAACCGTTCTAATTTTGTTTCATCAGTCCACAGAACACTATCCCAAAACTTCTGTGGTTTGTCCACATGACTTTTGGCATACTGCAGTCGACTCTTCTTATTCTTTGGAGACAGCAAGGGGGTGCGCCTGGGAGTTCTGGCATGGAGGCCTTCATTACGCAGTGTGCGCCGTATTGTCTGAGCTGAAACTTCAGTACCCACATCTGACAAATCTTTTCTCAGTTCCTCAGCAGTCACACGGGGACTTATCTCCACTCTACGCTTCAGGTAGCGCACAGCAGTCAAAGTCAGCATCTTCTTTCTGCCACGACCAGGTAGCGTTTCAACAGTGCCCTTTGCCTTGAATTTGCGAATGATGCTTCCTATGGTCTCTCTTGGTATGTTTAACATCTTTGCAATCTTCTTATAGCCATTGCCCTTCCTGTGAAGAGTAATCACCTCTTGTCTTGTCTTCCTGGACCATTCTCTTGACTTCACCATGTTTGTAACCACACCAGTAAATATCTAGAAGGAGCTGAGTATCACAGTTATTTTAAAGCTGCCGAATTGGTGCTTATTATGCTTTATTGCTGCTCCGTGACATCCACAGGTGTTTTCAATACCTGATTGAAAACACTTGAATGAACCTCTGTTCTTCAGAGTGGTAGTCTTTAAGGGGTTGAATAATTGTGTCAATGAAGAATTCACAAAAGAAACATTTACTACTGTATTACAAAACCAATTGATGTCATTTTAGTTGCATATGGTTCTTTAAAAAGTCCTTGTAGGATTTCATTCTGAATACAATTACAAATGTACACTAAATTCCCTAAAACCCTTTACAGCATTGGGGGTTGAATAATTTTGAACACAACTGTATTTCCTTGTAAGGGTTGTTCAATTCTTTCGCTTGTGAATTATTTTTTTTTCTTCATTGTATGTATTCCATCCTCAAATACAGTTTAGTCAATTCTACTGCTGTATACACTTTCGGCTAAAGTGTTTTGTGTTTGTTTTTTTTCTTTTCAAAATAATAGATCAGATCCTTACCAGCGAAATCCCCCATCAAGTAACCTATCCTGTCCTGTCCTGTCTATCCAAACGCTTTTATTACTTGCTACTGCATATAGTACAACTAGATGCACTGCTTACATTGCTCATGTGGCAATGAATTCCGTCTCTTCTATAACTGACTCAAAAAGGTGACAAAGAATAAAAGCCCCATTTCAAATTTGTGGGACTTGCAAACCACCGAAATTGGCTCACTACGGCGATTCAATTACCCTGAAAATTTGGTTAATTCACTATCGAATGTTCACCGTGTTTTGCCAAAATTGGAGTTGCTGAAGCAGTTATCGGAAGTCAGCTAATACTGCAGAATTGTGCCGATAACTGCCAAATTCCACCAAAGTAAAAGAAAAGTCTCCTATTCTCCTAATAGGAGCATACATCAACAAATGTAGTAAAAATGCACCATATTTCGCTGTCAATTCGCCTATATTTGGCGACTTGACAGCTTGGTGTATAGACTAATTGCTCCGAAATTTCAAGTACTGTGACATTCACCGTTCAGGGCAAGTCGGTACAATTTGAGGTTAGTGAATAACCACCTGTGTGTAGTAGCATCCTGGAATTGATCACAGTATTTGAAGATCTATACATGTTGCTACAATTTCACCAAAGAGCCGATTTCTTCATGGCGTTATACTTTACATATGAAACATTTGTATATGGAGGAATAAGGAATACTAACCTGCCTGCTTTTATTCCCTCAGGAAAATAAAATGCATCTCGGGTAAGGTACTAGGCACCCATACATACCTCTTGGCTCTAGACCAGTGATGGCGAACCTTGGCACCCCAGATATTTTGGAACTACATGTTCCATGATGCCTAGCCAGCCTTATCGCTGTCGAACATCATGGGAGTAGTAATTTCATAACATCTGGGTGCCAAGGTTCGCCATCACTGCTCAGAACTTTACTTTGGTAATTTACATTTTCCAATATCTATACTGGATCGTAGTTGTAACCACTGAGTAGGAGCTTTATGGTTTTCGCACTATTATCGCTTTCTGTATTCTATCTTGAGTATTTGTTGACGTTACAGTATTTAAAACAAGAAAAAAAACATGTTCACTGTAAATGTCCCATTGGGGATAAAGATCAATGCAAGATCTCATTCCTTGAGATATCACTGACCAGAGTTATCCTATTCCAGAGCAAGGTCATTAAGCGGTGTGACTGGCCCCCAATCAGCTGGGAAGAGTGAGTGGAGGGCTGTTCTGTAAGATATGGGTCCTATTCACAGCTGTCCCGTACTACAACTTTATGTCCCTGGAAGTTATTAACTCCCTGACTATTTTACTGTCGCTCTATAGGAGTTATTCAGAGCACCTAAATTTCGGTGCCCTCTCGTTCAGCACAATTTGGCGATTTCCGTTCGCCGATCCTGCCGTGAATTCAGTCCCCGAAGTGCACCGAACAAGAAGTATAAAAGGCACATTTTTTCTTTTTAAAAAAGGTGCTTAAAACCATAAAAATGCATGGAAATAAAATCATAACCCTTTTTTTACCCCTTAGTGACCGTTCGGTTTTACGAAAGTGTCAGAAAGTGCCCGCTGCTGCTTTTTACGTTTCTGCGCGAAGGCTGGGGTCAGACGAGCACACTGACTGCGCACAGTAACAGACGTACTTTTTAACTGAGATTGTGGTTACATGGTATCAGTTAATTTTGACTGTTACATACATAGGCTGAAAAAAGACATGCGTCCATCAGGTTCAGCCTCTCACACAACACCTACTGCTGTTGATCCAAAAGAAGGTAAAAAACCCAGTCTGAAATGATCGCCAATATGCAACAAACTTGGGGAAAATTCCTTCTTGACCCCAGACTGGCATTCAGATTTCTCCTTGGCTCAAGAAGCTTATTAAATATTATAACCAGTGCTTTTTTTCTGGAAAAATAGGTGGGGGTACTCTCATGCCCAGGGAAGAACTGATTATTATGACGATTTTTTGTGTCCCAATAAATATTCCTTTATTCCCACTGGATATATTGCCCCAGACCAGCTCACATGGATATATTGCGCCCGGCTCACACACGGATATATTGCCCCCTGCTCACACACTGATATATTGCCCCAGGCTCACCTAAGCCAGGCCCCTCCGAGGGGCGGATCCAGAAGCCGCCCCGTTCATTCGTTCAATGAGCGGCCACCTGCGTGAGTATTTGCCGCTCATCTGGGATCGACCCTAAATGCCTGCCACGAGATCGCGGAGTTCACGTGAACTCTGATCGATCGCGGCAGGCTGGAGGATGGATCTCAGGCGAGCGGCAGATACTCAGGCGGCCGCTCGTTGAAGGAACGAACGCGGTGGCTGGACGCCGATACCGGAGCTGTAAAAAATTTAAGGGCGGCTGGCGATGAGGTGCCGGTACGGCGTAACGGCGCGTACCTCCTCAAAAAAAAAAAACTGATTATAACCCTTAATATTCTGTGTCTGCAGGAAGTCATCCAGTGGTTTTTTTAAAAGTCTGTACAGTCTCTGACCCAACCACCTCAACAGGCAGAGAATTCCACAGCTTTATTCTCACTGTAAAATAACCTTTCCTATGCTTTAGGCTGAATTTCCTTTCGTCCAGTCTAAATGGGTGACCTCGTGTCCGGTGTATAGTGCTGTTAATGAATAGGTTTCCAGACAATGGTTTATAATGGCCCGTATATATTTATATAAGGTTATCAGATCCCCTCTAAGGCACCGTTTCTCTAAACTAAAACAGGTTTAAGCTGGTTAGTCTTTCCTCATAATTTAAACCTTCCATTCCCCTTATTAATTTAGTCGCACGTCTCTTACTTTTTCTAGCGCTATAATATCCTTTAAAAGAGGTGCCCAAAATTGCACAGCATATTCAAGGTGCGGTCTTACCATTGATTTATACCGCGGCAAAATTATGTTTTCATCCCGAGGGTGAACTCTCCTTTTAATGCATGCCAATACCTTGCTGGCCTTGGCGGCTGCCCTTTGACATTGCACATTGTTAGTTTGAAGTCCATGATTATTCCCAAATCCTTCTCCTGCTTGGATTTCCCTAACTCCGTACCATTTAGAGTATAAATTGCTTGTGTGTTCTTCACTCCAAAGTGCATAACTTGGCAGATGAAATTTAATGTAGATAAATGCAATCTAAATCCCTCTGCAGCGAAGTAACATCCTGCTCACATTGTATTACTTTTTCTAGTTTTGTGTCATCTGCAAATACTGATACATGACTTTCAATGCCTATCTCAAGGTCATTTATAAATAAATTGGATAGAATTGGTCCTATAACAGACCCCTGAGGGACACCACTTACCACTGATGTCCATCTTGAAAATGTACCAATCGTTTATCCAGTTTTCTATCCAAGAACAAGTATTTTCATCTAGACCAATTTTTCTTAATTTTAAATAGTAACCTCGTGTGGAACTGTGTCGAAAGCCTTGGCAAAATCCAAGTAAATCACATCCACTGCGACCCCCTGATCTATACTTCTACTTACTTCCTCATAGAACGTAATTAGGTTAGTCTGACATGATCTGTGTTTCATAAAACAATGCTGATTTTTGCCAATTACATTATACCTCCCAATAAATTCCTGAATATTATCCCTTAGTAACCCCTCAAATACTTTCCCAGCCACAGATGTTAAGCGCACAGGTCTATAATTCCCAGGCACAAATTTTAAACCTTTCTCCAGTCCTCTCAAGATTCTTTTCTTTCAAGAATCGTACCAAAGATTAAGAACAGAGGTTTATATATTTCAAGACATAGCTCCCTCCCTATATCAACAGTAGTAGGCAATGTGTGAAAGGCTGAACCTGATGCACGGGCGTCCGCAGCATGGGGCAAGGGGAGGCACTTGCCCCCCAATCGACAGGCTTAAATTATAATTTATTCACTGCAATGCTGCAGTTCCTGTGCTCTCCACTAGGCTGCACAAGCCTCAAATCCCCACTCCACCTCCAATCCACCACATGCTCCCACTCATTTTGCAGGCTGGGAGAGGCAGGGCTGAGATGTAGCTGCTCCTATGGGCCACAGGCTGGGATGCTGGACACAGGAAAAAAGGTAATGATTGTCAAATAAATACATTTTTATTAAGCTTGATGCCAGTGTCTTTATCCCCTGATCTGAGGTCTAGTTTATCTGGCTGGGGAGGAGGGACACAAAATGATTAATAGCAATCTGGTGGGGGCCTGTGTGAACCTCACAGAGCTTGCATGAGGTACAGACCAGGGCAATATTGGCAGTATACAGGCACTATAGGCAGGGTTTTGCCTGGGCAGTGAGGATGAGGACCCAGCTCCAGAGTTTACAATCTATGGTGAGATGGTTGGGGGGGGGGGGTATATATATATATATATATCTATATATATATCATATATCATATATACACAGAGATGACCTTAATAAAGCAATTCCTTTAGTGCCTTGATCCTGGGTGTATGGCTAGTGCGGTGCATTGAATAGCGTTAACAGACTATAAAATGCAACACTCAGAGTGATATGTCTGACGGACCGCATTTTGCGACATCCAGCACCTTGACACACACAATGGCCTTTCATATCCTGTATCAATTTCTATAATTTTTCATATTAATTTTGTTTCCCATAGTACCCCTTTTTCCCCCTACATCCATCAAGAAAAATGGATTGTGTGGTGTCTACAGTATCCTTCATCAGTACGTCCATCCGTTGTGCACAGACGCAAAGTGCGCTCAGAATGCGCTCGTCTGACAGCCTTCGGGAACATATGATGGGACCTTCGCACTCACAAATACAGGTTCTGGTTGCCAGGCACTTTTTTTGAAGTAGGCCACATGGTAGCTTAGTAATTCAGAAGATCCCGTCCCGAATACGGAAGGAAATAGGGACGTGATTTAAAAATGGATTCATGAATTCCAAAACTAGTACTCCTAGGACTTAATGAGGATAGATAAGGATGTGTCTCTTTTTCTGTGGAGAATGGAATATTTAGTATTCAGTCTAGTGTTGTCTTTTTAAAAAACAATTCATTTCCAGTGTTTTTAGATGTGATCCCTCAAAGTGATTCGTTATGGAAAAGGTAATGGGTGGGACTGCCCATCTGATGTTGTGATTGGGACTGTTAGATTCCCGCTGGTGGAGCACAATGAAGAGTAGGAAATGGCACATGGAGGTTATTTATTTAGTTGCAAAGTATTTTACCAGGAAGGATACGTTGAGATTTCTCTCGTTTTCCAGTATGTCCTGGGTAGGTTCTCTTTTCCTTATGGACATGGGAATCCAGAAGGATAAAAGGACCTGCATGGAGGAACAGTTTTTTGTTTGGTTTGTGATAAATATTTGACATGTAAAGAATGCAAGATTGTATTGAGATAGTGACTTATCGGTACCATGTATGGTTAAAATATTGTGAAATAATTTATGACTTAAAATACATTTCTTCAGGTTTAGAGATTGGTTTATGCAATTTATATTGTGATTCAATTAAGTGACCTTGGAGAGTCCTGCTTTTGTTTAAACTGTGGCCATAACATGGTTAATATCTATATATTTGTATTGCATACCCTGATGCACAATTCTAGGGGGTTAGCCCTTTATGTAATAAATAGAAGTTTATTTTTTTGGGTGTGCATCTCCTTTTTTTTTTTTTTTACTTTGGGCTGGCAGAATGAAGCCAAATTTGTTGATGGCACCCTCATGTTTAAATTTACTAGTGTGCCACACAACTTTTGTTTTTGAAAATGTATAAACGTCACCACTTATTGGAGTAATTTGACAAGGAATCACTGCGTATGTGTGATGGGCATGATCTCTACATATGAACCTTTTCACGAGCAAGTGATTTTTCCATAAAACCAGGGGTTTTAGTATTAAAATTATTTTAAAATCACCCTTATACACACACACACAATCTTTCTCCCTCTTCTTTTAAATCATGATAGAATCAATTTCATGTGACTTTCCGTACTAGAACAAACACTCCTAGATTAGGTGCCTATATTCTTAAATTATTTACAATTACAAATACTTACAGTGCCAACAGATTCCGTAGCACTTTACAATGGGGAAGCACGAACAGGTGACGTAATAAAATATAAGGAACAGACAACCCTGCCCGTAGGATAATTGTCCTGCTAATGCAGCACTTTATACGAGTGCTCAACCAGGCATCCCGTGAGCTTACAATCTAAGGGACTGAGGTAAGTGAAACAAAAGGGAGCAGAGGGAGTGTGGAGATAATTACCAGCGAGAGTAGGGCAGACACTGCATAATGATAGAACAAGAGCTTGGACATAAAGGTTAAACAAAGAGGTGAAGCAGCTGGAAAAGGAGCTTATATAAATTGGATAGGGGTGGATGGAACTGGCAGGTGGGACAGCAGAAATGAAGGTGAATGGGCCTGTGGGTAAGTAAATAGAGTTTACAGAGAGGACCATTGCATTTAGGCATTTATGACAGGGCGGAGCAGAACAGACTAAGAAAAATGGAGGGATAGGAGGAAAAAAAAAT
The DNA here is from genome assembly GCA_009667805.1 of Leptobrachium leishanense. Lineage (NCBI taxonomy): Eukaryota > Metazoa > Chordata > Amphibia > Anura > Megophryidae > Leptobrachium > Leptobrachium leishanense. The sequence continues at coordinate 101,926,802 of CM019069.1, read as the reverse complement.
ACATAAACTAGCAATTAGGATAAAATATTATTCAGCATTAACAATGTGGCAAAAAATTGCTTGATTGAAGAATACCTTGCTTGTTACAGAAGGGAAGATTGGGGTGGTTTCTGGCTTTGCTGGTTGCTCTGAGATGAGGCCGAAGGTGAATTTAGGGCCAGTGTTTCTCAAAACCAATCCTAAAGTACCCCTAACAGGTCAGATTTTAAGTATTACCTGGGGGGGGGGGGAGCGTGTAGACTGAATACTGAAGTCATTGTGCAGCAAATCCTATCACCTGTGCTGCAGATATCTGGCAAAAGTGGCCTGTTAGGGGCACTTGAGGACCTGAGTTGAGAGACGCAGATTTAGGCTACCTACCCCATTCCTTCACCTTTGCAGAGCTGCTGTATACTAGTGACACTGTTGAACGCCATCCAGATGGTATGTGAATAATGTATTCAGGGCTCAAAATTTCAAGTCCCAAGCTACTAACCACGCCATAAGAGTTACTAGCCACCAGTTACTCCACCTAAACCCTAGCCAGCCCTTAACTCTGCCCTAAACACCCCCCCTTAAAAGGTTTCATTTAGAATAAAGTTACAAAAATAACATTAATAGCCCGACATCAGACCCCAGATACAGATATACCCAGTCAGACCCCAGTGTGAGCAGAGCGATGAGGCAGGGAAGCTCCTCTCCAACTTCCCCCCTGCCAGTGACTGAGATGAGCTTGGTCAGGTTAGGCAGCTGATCCCTGCCACCGTGCAGCCTGGGGAAGGGGAGGGTGCACAGTGGCACCGCTGGAATAAGCAGCACAAAATAATTTGTGTTGCCTGTGTGCACATTTCCACTCGCCAAATGCTAGTAGGCGTGTGGAAATTTTGAGCCCTGATGTATTTATATTTAACTTTGTTCTGCTATATATTTCTGAAAATACTCCTGTTGCTACGTTTGAGAAAGAAATTGAATTTCTGTGTGTGGTATCACTTTGACTAATATATTTTGATCAATAACTTTTGTACTTTTTTTTCCCCCTGTACATAGTCTACCAAGCAGCCATTTTCAAATTCAATATTAGGTTCTTACCTCAACGGCGGTGCTTCTAAATGCAAACGAACATTTAGATAAATAAATATGCATGTTTATCCTGAAAAAAATGTTTGTAAAGGAATTGAAAGGCTCACAATTTTAATAAGAAGGAATATGTTGCCTCTTTAGAATAGGGATGTAAATACTGATGACCCCCCCATGTTGATGGTCTACAATTCCCAGAAATCTTTGAAGGGCCAGAGAATCAAGGAAATTGTAGTTCAGCATCATCTGCGGGCCAGAGTTTGACAACCCAGACTTAAGTTAACTGCTGTAAGCCTACAGTTCTTTACATTTTGCATCTGGTTTGCCAACTTTAATGCTATCTTTCTATCCTGTTTAGTAATGGACCAAAACACAGCTGAAGGAAGATCAGCAGAAGATGTGGCACAAATTGTATTGAGAGCAGTGGGGGAGCGAAAAAAGGAGGTTCTGGTTGCTGGACTTGTGCCTACCTTAGCAGTTTACCTAAGAACGATTTCCCCAAAATTATTCTTTGCGATTATGGCAGCGAGAGCAAAGAAGGAGAGGAAACTAAAGAATGCATAGTCTTTGAAGTTAAACATGAATTACATTGACACCCGCAGTTCTCTGAAATCTTCATTTGCTGAAACGCATACAATACTCCTTAGATCACATTTTATTACTTAGAAAAAAGAAGTGTAGCGTCTGTTATGTTCTCTGGTAACGTCAAATATACTTCATAGCCGATTCAGAATGTACAGAGTTCAGTATACCTTGAGCACACTAAAATGAGCAGCGTGCAGCAGGCCAGATGGACACGGTCAGTCAACGAACGAACAAACTGTTTTTTACATATCTGACACCTGTATTGGAGGTGTTTGCTCATGCTGTCCTTCTGGTCCAACCCAAGATATTATTTCTGAAGTGCAAAGTCACCAAATTCCTGTCAAAGCCTTTTGGAGCCCTCTTGTTGCAATTTGTTAAACAAGCTTTGCCTAGCTGCTAGGAGAGTGGTGGCTGGACATTTGCCAGTCCACCACGTGCCAAAAAGATAAATTCCTAGAGTGTTCCCAGGGAAGCTATACATAATTATGTTTACATACGTTCATTTTGGCAATATAGTGCCTGTAACCCTATGCAGGAGTATCGTGTATGGCGTTAGGTTCATTCTCCCCCCCATGTGTCTGTCTAGTTGTCCATTATTGATTTCTAATGCATATACACCACTCCTATCGTAATCTCAATGTAAAGTTGTACGCTCCAATACGTTTAAAAATAATTTTAAAAAAAAGCAGCTCTCCATGGCATTTTTGGCCAGGCACTTCTATTCCTTGGTCAGAATTACTGCTTTGGTATACCTACATTGTTCTATGATTCTAATGCTGCAACTATTATTTTCATAATGGTTTCATCGAAAAAGGAAAAAACAACATACGCAAATTGTATACTTTTCAGGTACACGAGCGTCTGGGTGCGGTGATGGGCTTAAGCTGCGTACACAGCGTCAATTCAGGTCTGCCTTCTCTCCAAACAAACGCTGCTACAAGCACGCGGACAAGATGATGTCAGCACAAAATCAGTGCGAGAATGAGGAAGGCACTTCATCCAGCCTCACCACTTTGTCCCTTTACAATAATTTCATGAACAAACTGAAGGTGCAGGAGGTGGAAGGAAGTTAATTGGGGCAAAATATCAGACCAGTGTGTGGGAGGTAGTGTGTGGGAAGGGAGTTTGTGGGAAGGGACCAGGACCAAATGAAGAGAATGGCAGCTCCAGATCAAAGAGGAGGTGATGTGGAGGTGGTGACACAGGACGAAACAGGATCTGAGGTTATATTGCTTAGCAGTGACTCAAAAGCCACAGCCGATTAAACTGATGAGAATAGTTGTACAATGGGAGAGACCGAATACCCACTATACATAGAACAGTGGGGAAAAGACCCTTCAAGAGTTTGTAATCTGCGAGGTGGACCTGATGGAGAGCATGGAAAACTGCGGTGGTGGGATGGTATGTTAACGGTTCTTATAGGCTGTTGAAATATCCAGTGAGTCTGCTTAACCCAATATGACCAGTGTCTTGTGCTTTATTGGGAAAAATTAAGAACTGACATTGGCGGAGGTGAACGAATCACGGCAGCTGAAGGAAAATATTTGACCTGGGCTTTCGTAACACCCACAATTTAAATATAACCCTTAATATTCTGTTTCTGCAGGAAGTCATCCAGCAGTTGTTTACTCTTACCCAACCATCAACAGGCAGACAATGGCACAGCTTTATTGTGCTCACTGTAAAATAACCCTTCCTATGCTATAGCCTGAATTTCCTTTCATCTAGGCTGAATAACCCTGTAGGTCTTCCATTTAGAGAGGTGAAAAGCAGGAGAATGACTGGAGAAGTGAAAATTCTAGGTCAATATAGCCAAACCAGAAAAATTCTCCCATTTATCGCACTTTCCAAATCGGCTATCTTGATCTAAATTTTGCATTCTCCAGCTTGTCATCTCTCTCTGAATAACCCTGCTAGTGTCCTATGTGTAGTCCTATTAATAAAACAGATGGTTGTGGCAATGACCTAAAACATTGATGCACAAGTAAAATGACACTTCAATGTGTTAGAAAGGTCATTGCCACAACCATCAATTTTTTTTTATACAATAAACGTTATGTTTTAATGACTGCTACTACTATTAGTTTTGTTCTATATTGATAACGGTTACCCCCTAAAAGGAAATTGCAGTGGCCTCCAAGGGTCATTAATATATATTCTGTATTCCAAATTATACACAAAGAACTTAGTCCTATTAATGACGTTTCCAGACAATGGCTTATAACTTTATATAAATATATACGGAGTCATTATTAGAACCCCCTCTAAAAAGGAGACTTTTTTTTCTAGACTAGCTAGGTTTAAAACTTAATATTAGTTGCCAGTCTCTGCCCTTTTTCTAGCGTCATAATATCCTTTTGTAAAAAACGGGTGCCCAAAATTGCACGGCCTATTTGAAGGATTGATAAGATGCAAAATTGGGAATTCACTCGGAATGAAAATCTTTTTTAATGGATTCCAATACCTTGCTGGCCTTGGCAAATGCTGTTTGACGTTAATTATTCCCATGTCCTCCTGCTATGATTTCCCTACCTCTGTACCATATATAGGGTAGAGGTTTGTGTTTGGAATAAAGAAGTGCATAACCTTGCATTTAAGTCCCCCAATCTATCCAAATCCCTCTGCAACAAAGCAATATCCAGCTCACACAGTGTTAACACAAAACTAGGAAAAGTAATACAAACACATTGAAAGTGGCCAACGGCCTCAACAAGACAGCTCGTCACTGCTGGACTCTGACCCCCCAGCTGAGCTGTTGTTATAGTCGCCACTCCCATTGCTGGACCCCAGCTGCACTCCGCTGCGAGTGTAGTGGAGCCGGAGAGATGCGAAACAGACCTGCAGCAACCACTGGGTCAGAGAGGGGGGGGGGTCTCAGAGCTGACTTCTGCCCATCCACGAAGGGAGACGTTTGCCACATTCTGGAGGAGCTTCGGGTGGTTTGGAGAGCTGATCTCCGGTAGGTGCGTGAAGAGATGGCAGGTACAGGCTGATGGATCTGGAGACCGTCTTAGACGAGACTGGTCCATCTCCATGCTGAGAGCCATGTGGATAGATTTCAGCACCATGGGTAGCAGCCCCGCTGTGCTCCGGAGCAGCGCCGAACTCCTGTCCATGGTGCTGAATAGGTTTCAGCACCAAGAATAGCTGCTGTCCTTGGTACGGAATAGGTTTCAGCAAAGACAGGGGAATTTGTTATTTTTTTCTTATTACCACCAATGTAAGTAATTCATCCGTTTCACATTCTGAAATAACGAACCAATCCGAAATATGAATTACCGATTGTCCGAACCAATCAAATATGAATCAGGGCAACATAACAAATGCACCGAAACAGACTGCAAAAATGGAACAAAGCGATCTGAAACTAAAGAACTTTTTTTCATTGTGCATGTCTAGTAGAAGGGATTATACGCTCATGAGGAATAATGGGATTGCGGTCTTGTACGCGGTGTTCATATGTCTCATATTGCCAAGACAAGGCATCAGCCTTTGTGTTGCAAGAACCAGGCTGATACTTGAGAATGTAATTGACGGCTATACAGGCCAGATAGTCACTGCTACTCTCTAGCTTCAATCTCTTAGCGTCTCCAATACAAGTCAGATTATTGTGATCAGTGATAATTGTAACTGGATCACTGGAACCCTCTAAGAGATGCCTCCACTCAGGCAACGCAAAAACCACTGCCAACAATTCAGGATTCCCTATATCACAATTCCTCTCAGAGGGAGACCACTTATGGATAAAGAAACCACCTGGATGCAATTGCTTGTCAGGGGAATCCCTTTGGGACCGGATGGCTCCGATGCCAATTTCAGGAGAGTCAACGTCTAACTCATGGATATATTTGCCCCCAGGCTCACTCATGGATATATTTGCCCTCATATCCATGAGTGAGCCTGGGGGCAAATATATCCATGGGGCAAATATATCACTCATGGATATATTTGCCCCCAGGCTCACTCATGGATACATTTGCCCCCAGGCTCACTCATGGATACATTTTCCCCCAGGCTCACTCATGGATACATTTGCCCCCAGACTCTCACATGGATATATTTGCCCTCATGGATATATTTGCCCCCAGGCTCACTCATGGATATATTTGCCCCCAGGATCACTCATGGATATATTTGCCCTCATATCCATGAGTGAGCCTGGGGGCAAATATATCCATGGGGCAAATATATCACTCATGGATATATTTGCCCCCAGGCTCACTCATGGATACATTTGCCCCCAGGCTCACTCATGGATACATTTGCCCCCAGGCTCACTCATGGATACATTTGCCCCCAGACTCTCACATGGATATATTTGCCCTCCTGGATATATTTGCCCCCCCAGGCTCACTCATGGATATATTTGCCCCCAGGATCACTCATGGATATATTTGCCCCCAGGCTCACTCATGGATACATTTGCCCCCAGGCTCACTCATGGATACATTTGCCCCCAGGCTCACTCATGGATACATTTGCCCCCAGACTCTCACATGGATATATTTGCCCTCATGCATATATTTGCCCCCAGGCTCACTCATGAATATATTTGCACCCAGGCTCACTCATGGATATATTTGCCCCCAGGATCACTCATGGATATATTTGCCTCATATCCATGAGTGAGCCTGGGGGCAATATATCCATGGGGCAAATATATCACTCATGGATATATTTGCCCCCAGGCTCACTCATGGATACATTTGCCCCCAGGCTCACTCATGGATACATTTGCCCCCAGACTCTCACATGGATATATTTGCCCTCCTGGATATATTTGCCCCCCCAGGCTCACTCATGGATATATTTGCCCCCAGGATCACTCATGGATATATTTGCCCCCAGGCTCACTCATGGATACATTTTCCCCCAGGCTCACTCATGGATACATTTGCCCCCAGGCTCACTCATGGATACATTTGCCCCCAGACTCTCACATGGATATATTTGCCCTCATGCATATATTTGCCCCCAGGCTCACTCATGAATATATTTGCACCCAGGCTCACTCATGGATATATTTGCCCCCAGGATCACTCATGGATATATTTGCCCTCATATCCATGAGTGAGCCTGGGGGCAAATATATCCATGGGGCAAATATATCACTCATGGATATATTTGCCCCCAGGCTCACTCATGGATACATTTGCCCCCAGGCTCACTCATGGATACATTTGCCCCCAGACTCTCACATGGATATATTTGCCCTCATGGATATATTTGCCCCCCAGGCTCACTCATGGATATATTTGCCCCCAGGATCACTCATGGATATATTTGCCCCCAGGCTCACTCATGGATACATTTGCCCCCATGCTCACTCATGGATACATTTGCCCCCAGGCTCACTCATGGATACATTTGCCCCCAGACTCTCACATGGATATATTTGCCCTCATGGATATATTTGCCCCCAGGCTCACTCATGGATATATTTGCCCCCAGGCTCACTCATGGATACATTTGCCCCCAGGCTCACTCATGGATACATTTGCCCCCAGGCTCACTCATGGATACATTTGCCCCCAGGCTCACTCATGGATACATTTGCCCCCAGGCTCACTCATGGATACATTTGCCCCCAGACTCTCACATGGATATATTTGCCCTCATGGATATTTGCCCCCCAGGCTCACTCATGGATATATTTGCCCCCAGGCCTCACTCATGGATACATTTGCCCCCAGGCTCACTCATGGATACATTTGCCCCCAGACTCTCTCATGGATATATTTGCCCCCAGGCTCACTCATGGATATATTTGCCCCCAGGCTCACTCATGGATATATTTGCCCCCAGGATCACTCATGGATATATTTGCCCCCAGGATCACTCATGGATACATTTTGCCCCCAGGCGCACTCATGAATACATTTGCCCCCAGGCGCACTCATGGATACATTTGCCCCCAGACTCTCACATGGATATATTTGCCCTCATGGATATATTTGCCCCCAGGCTCACTCATGGATATATTTGCCCCAAGGCTCACTCGTTGGATATATTTGCCCCCAGGCTCAGTCATGGACATATTTGCCCCCAGGCTCAGTCATGGACATATTTGCCCCCAGGCTCACTCATGGACATATTTGCCCCCAGGCTCACTCATGGACATATTTGCCCCCAGGCTCACTCATGGACATATTTGCCCCCAGGCTCACTCATGGACATATTTGCCCCCAGGCTCAGTCATGGACATATTTGCCCCCAGGCTCACTCATGGATATATTTGCCCCCAGGCTCACTCACTCATGGATGAGGGCAAATATATCCATGAGTGAGCCTGGGGGCAAATATATCCATGGGGCAAATATATCACTCATGGATATATTTGCCCCCAGGATCCCACATTGATATATCCATGAGTGAGGCCTGGGGGCAAATATATCCAAGAGGCAAATATATCCATGAGTGAGCCTGGGGCAAATGTATCCATGAGTGAGCCTGGGGCAAATATATCCATGAGGGATATATTTGTCCCATGGATATATTTGCCCCCAGACTCCCCGTTGGATAGATTTGCCCCCAGGCTCACTCGTTGGATAGATTTGCCCCCAGGCTCACTCGTTGGATAGATTTGCCCCCAGGCTCACTCGTTGGATAGATTTGCCCCCAGGCTCACTCATGGATATATTTGCCCCCAGGCTCACTCATGGATATAATTGCCCTCATATCCATGAGTGAGCCTGGGGGCAAATATATCCATGGGGCAAATATATCACTCATGGATATATTTGCCCCCAGGCTCACTCATGGATACATTTGCCCCCAGGCTCACTCATGGATATATTTGCCCCCAGACTCCCACATTGATATATTTGCCCTCATGGATATATTTGCCCCCAGGCTCACTCATGGATATATTTGCCCTCCGGCTCATTCATGAATATATTTGCCCTCAGGCTCACTCATGGATACATTTGCCCTCATGGATATATTTGCCCTCATGGATATATTTGCCCCCAGGCTCAGTCATGGATATATTTGTCCCCAGGCTCAGTCATGGACATATTTGCCCCCAGGCTCACTCATGGATATATTTGCCCCCAGGCTCACTCATGGATACATTTGCCCCCAGGCTCACTAATGGATATATTTGCCCCCAGACTCTCACATGGATATATTTGCCCTCATGGATACATTTGCCCCCAGGCTCACTCATGGATATATTTGCCCCCAGGCTCACTCATGGATATATTTGCCCCCAGGCTCACTCATGGATATATTTGCCCCCAGGATCACTCATGGATACATTTGCCCCCAGGCTCACTCATGGATATATTTGCCCCCAGGCTCACTCATGGATATATTTGCCCCCAGGCTCACTCATGGATACATTTGCCCCCAGGCTCACTCATGGATACATTTGCCCCCAGACTCTCACATGGATATATTTGCCCTCATGGATATATTTGCCCCCAGGCTCACTCATGGATATATTTGCCCCCAGGCTCACTCATGGATATATTTGCCCCCAGGCTCACTCATGGATATATTTGCCCCCAGGATCACTCATGGATATATTTGCCCCAAGGCTCACTCGTTGGATATATTTGCCCCCAGGCTCAGTCATGGACATATTTGCCCCCAGGCTCACTCATGGACATATTTGCCCCCAGGCTCACTCATGGACATATTTGCCCCCAGGCTCACTCATGGACATATTTGCCCCCAGGCTCAGTCATGGACATATTTGCCCCCAGGCTCACTCATGGATATATTTGCCCCCAGGCTCACTCACTCATGGATATGAGGGCAAATATATCCATGAGTGAGCCTGGGGCAAATATATCCATGGGGCAAATATATCACTCATGGATATATTTGCCCCCAGGATCCCACATTGATATATCCATGAGTGAGCCTGGGGGCAAATGTATCCATGAGTGAGCCTGGGGGCAAATATATCCATGAGGGATATATTTGTCCCATGGATATATTTGCCCCCAGGCTCACTCGGATAGATTTGCCCCCAGGCTCACTCGGATAGATTTGCCCCCAGGCTCACTCGTTGGATAGATTTGCCCCCAGGCTCACTCGTTGGATAGATTTGCCCCCAGGCTCACTCGTTGGATAGATTTGCCCCCAGGCTCACTCGTTGGATAGATTTGCCCCCAGGCTCACTCGTTGGATAGATTTGCCCCCAGGCTCACTCATGGATATATTTGCCCCCAGGCTCAGTCATGGATATATTTGCCCTCATGGACATATTTGCCCCCAGGCTCACTCATGGACATATTTGCCCCCAGGCGCAGTCATGGCCATATTTGCCCCCAGGCTCACTCACTCATGGATATGAGGGGAAATATATCCATGAGTGAGCCTGGGGGCAAATATATCAATGTGGGATCCTGGGGGCAAATATATCCATGTGTGAGTCTTGGGGCAAATGTATCCATGAGTGAGCCTGGGGGCAAATATATCCATGAGGGATATATTTGCCCCATTGATATATTTGCCCCCAGGCTCACTCGTTGGATAGATTTGCCCCCAGGCTCACTCATGGATATATTTGCCCCCGGGATCACTCATGAATATATTTGCCCTCATATCCATGAGTGAGCCTGGGGGCAAATCTATCCATGGGGAAAATATCACTCATGGATACATTTGCCCCCAGGCTCACTCATGGATACATTTGCCCCCAGGCTCAATCATGGATATATTTGCCCCCAGGCTCACTCATGGATATATTTGCCCCCAGACTCCCACATTGATATATTTGCCCTCATGGATATATTTGCCCCCAGGTTCACTCGTTGGATAGATTTACCCCAGGCTCACTCATATACATGAGTGAGCCCGGGGGCAATATATCCATGAGTGAGCCTGGGGGCAAATATATCCATGAGGGCAAATATATCAATGTGTGAGTCTGGGGCAAATCTATCCATAAGTGAGCCTGGGGGCAAATCTATCCATATTTGCCCCCAGGCTCCCACATGGATATATTGCCCCCAGGCTCACTCATGGATACATTTGCCCTCATGGATAATTTGCCCCCAGGCTCACTCATGGATACATTTGCCCTCATGGATAATTTGCCCCAGGCTAACTCGATGGATAGATTTGCCCCCAGGCTCACTCGATGGATAGATTTCCCTCATGGATAATTTGCCCCCAGGCTCACTCGATGGATAGATTTGCCCCCAGGCTCAGTCATGGATATATTTGCCCCCAGGCTCAGTCATGGATATATTTGCCCCCAGGCTCACTCATGGATATATTTGCCCCCAGGCTCACTCATGTATATATTTGCCCCCAGGCTCACTCATGGATATATTTGCCCCCAGGCTCACTCATGGATATATTTGCCCCCGGGCTCACTCATGGATATATTTGCCCCCGGGCTCATTCATGGATATATTTGCCCCCGGCTCATTCATGGATATATTTGCCCCCGGCTCATTCATGGATATATTTGCCCCCAGGCTCACTCATAGATATATTTGCCCCCAGGCTCACTCATGGATACATTTGCCCTCATGGATATATTTGCCCCCAGGCTCATTCATGGATACATTTGCCCTCATGGATATATTTGCCCCCAGGCTCACTCATGGATATATTTGCCCCCAGGCTCACTCATGGATATATTTGCCCCCAGGCTCACTCATGGATACATTTGCCCTCATGGATATATTTGCCCCCAGGCTCATTCATGGATATATTTGCCCCCAGGCTCATTCATGGATATATTTGCCCCCAGGCTCACTCATGGATACATTTGCCCTCATGGATATATTTGCCCCCAGGATCACTCATGGATATATTTGCCCCCAGGCTCACTCATGGATATATTTGCCCTCATATCCATGAGTGAGCCTGGGGGCAAATATATCCATGGGGCAAATATATCACTCATGGATATATTTGCCCCCAGGCTCACTCATGGATACATTTGCCCCCAGGCTCACTCATGGATACATTTGCCCCCAGGCTCACTCATGGATACATTTGCCCCCAGACTCTCACATGATATATTTGCCCTCATGGATATTTTGCCCCCAGGCTCACTCATGGATATATTTGCCCCCAGGCTCACTCATGGATATATTTGCCCCCAGGATCACTCATGGATACATTTGCCCCCAGGCTCACTCATGGATATATTTGCCCCCAGGCTCACTCATGGATACATTTGCCCCCAGGCTCACTCATGGATACATTTGCCCCCAGGCTCACTCATGGATACATTTGCCCCCAGACTCTCACATGGATATATTTGCCCTCATGGATATATTTGCCCCCCAGGCTCACTCATGGATTATTTGCCCCCAGGCTCACTCATGGATATATTTGCCCCCAGGATCACTCATGGATACATTTCCCCAGGCTCACTCATGGATACATTTGCCCCCAGGCTCACTCATGGATACATTTGCCCCCAGGCTCACTCATGGATACATTTGCCCCCAGGCTCACTCATGGATACATTTGCCCCCAGACTCTCACATGGATATATTTGCCCTCATGGATATATTTGCCCCCAGGCTCACTCATGGATATATTTGCCCCCAGGCTCACTCATGGATACATTTGCCCCCAGGCTCACTCATGGATACATTTGCCCCCAGGCTCACTCATGGATACATTTGCCCCCAGACTCTCACATGGATATATTTGCCCTCATGGATATATTTGCCCCCAGGCTCACTCATGGACATATTTGCCCCCAGGCTCACTCATGGATATATTTGCCCCAAGGCTCACTCGTTGGATATATTTGCCCCCAGGCTCAGTCATGGACATATTTGCCCCCAGGATCCCACATTGATATATCCATGAGTGAGCCTGGGGGCAAATATATCCAAGAGGGCAAATATATCCATGAGTGAGCCTGGGGGCAAATGTATCCATGAGTGAGCCTGGGGCAAATATATCATGAGGGATATATTTGTCCCATGGATATATTTGCCCCCAGACTCCCCGTTGGATAGATTGCCCCAGGCTCACTCGTTGGATAGATTTGCCCCAGGCTCACTCGGATAGATTTGCCCCCAGGCTCACTCGTTGGATAGATTTGCCCCCAGGCTCACTCGTTGGATAGATTTGCCCCCAGGCTCACTCGTTGGATAGATTTGCCCCCAGGCTCACTCGTTGGATAGATTTGCCCCCAGGCTCACTCGTTGGATAGATTTGCCCCCAGGCTCACTCGTTGGATAGATTTGCCCCCAGGCTCACTCGTTGGATAGATTTGCCCCCAGGCTCACTCATGGATATATTTGCCCCCAGGCTCAGTCATGGATATATTTGCCCTCATGGACATATTTGCCCCCAGGCTCACTCATGGACATATTTGCCCCCAGGCGCAGTCATGGCCATATTTGCCCCCAGGCTCACTCATGGATATATTTGCCCCCAGGCTCACTCACTCATGGATATGAGGGGAAATATATCAATGTGGGATCCTGGGGGCAAATATATCCATGTGTGAGTCTTGGGGCAAATGTATCCATGAGTGAGCCTGGGGGCAAATATATCCATGAGGGATATATTTGCCCCATTGATATATTTGCCCCCAGGCTCACTCGTTGGATAGATTTGCCCTCATATCCATGAGTGAGCCTGGGGGCAAATCTATCCATGGGGAAAATATATCACTCATGGATACATTTGCCCCCAGGCTCACTCATGGATACATTTGCCCCCAGGCTCAATCATGGATATATTTGCCCCCAGGCTCACTCATGGATATATTTGCCCCCAGACTCCCACATTGATATATTTGCCCTCATGGATATATTTGCCCCCAGGCTCACTCGTTGGATAGATTTGCCCCCAGGCTCACTCATATCCATGAGTGAGCCCGGGGGCAAATATATCCATGAGTGAGCCTGGGGCAAATATATCCATGAGGGCAAATATATCAATGTGTGAGTCTGGGGGCAAATCTATCCATAAGTGAGCCTGGGGGCAAATCTATCCATATTTGCCCCCAGGCTCCCACATGGATATATATTTGCCCCCAGGCTCACTCATGGATACATTTGCCCTCATGGATAATTTGCCCCCAGGCTCACTCATGGATACATTTGCCCTCATGGATAATTTGCCCCCAGGCTAACTCGATGGATAGATTTGCCCCAGGCTCACTCGATGGATAGATTTGCCCTCATGGATAATTTGCCCCCAGGCTCACTCGATGGATAGATTTGCCCCCAGGCTCAGTCATGGATATATTTGCCCCCAGGCTCAGTCATGGATATATTTGCCCCCAGGCTCATTCATGGATATATTTGCCCCCGGGCTCACTCATGGATATATTTGCCCCCGGGCTCATTCATGGATATATTTGCCCCCGGGCTCATTCATGGATATATTTGCCCCCGGGCTCACTCATGGATATATTTGCCCCCAGGCTCACTCATGGATATATTTGCCCCCAGGCTCACTCATGGATACATTTGCCCTCATGGATATATTTGCCCCCAGGCTCATTCATGGATACATTTGCCCTCATGGATATATTTGCCCCCAGGCTCACTCATGGATATATTTGCCCCCAGGCTCACTCATGGATATATTTGCCCCCAGGCTCACTCATGGATACATTTGCCCTCATAGATATATTTGCCCCCAGGCTCATTCATGGATACATTTGCCCTCATGGATATATTTGCCCCCAGGCTCAGTCATGGATATATTTGCCCCCAGGCTCAATCATGGATATATTAGCCCCCAGGCTCAATCATGGATATATTTACCCCCAGGCTCACGCACTCATGGATATGAGGGCAAATATATCCATGAGTGAGCCTGGGGGCAAATATATCCATGGGGCAAATTTATCACTAGAATACATTTGCCCCCAGGCTCCCACATTGATATATTTGCTCTCATACATATATTTACCCCCGGCTCAATCATGGATAGATTTGCCCTCATGGATACATTTGCCCCCAAGCTCAATCATGGATATATTTGCCCCCAGGCTCACTCATGGATAGATTTGCCCCCAGGCTCACTCATGGATATATTTGCCCCCAGACTCACACATTGATATATTTGCCCTCATGGATATATTTTTCCCCTAGGCTCACTCATGGATACATTTGCCCTGATGGATATATTTGCCCCCAGGCTCACTCATGGATATATTTTTCCCCCAGGCTCACTCATGGATACATTTGCCCTCATGGATAATTTGCCCCCAGGCTCACTCGATGGATAGATTTGCCCCCAGGCTCACTCGATGGATAGATTTGCCCCCAGGCTCACTCGATGGATAATTTGCCCCCAGGCTCACTCATGGATATATTTGCCCCCAGGCTCACTCATGGATACATTTGCCCCCAGGCTCACTCGATGGATAGATTTGCCCCCAGGCTCACTCATGGATACATTTTGCCCTCATGGATAATTTGCCCCCAGGCTCACTCGATGGATAGATTTGCCCCCAGGCTCACTCATGGATACATTTGCCCCCAGGCTCACTCGATGGATAGATTTGCCCCCAGGCTCACTCATGGATACATTTTGCCCTCATGGATAATTTGCCCCCAGGCTCACTCGATGGATAGATTTGCCCCCAGGCTCACTCATGGATACATTTGTCCCCAGGCTCACTCATGGATACATTTGCCCCCAGGCTCAATCATGGATATATTTGCCCCCAGGCTCACTCATGGATATATTTGCCCCCAGACTCCCACATTGATATATTTGCCCTCATGGATATATTTGCCCCCAGGCTCACTCGTTGGATAGATTTGCCCCCAGGCTCACTCATATCCATGAGTGAGCCCGGGGGCAAATATATCCATGAGTGAGCCTGGGGGCAAATATATCCATGAGGGCAAATATATCAATGTGTGAGTCTGGGGGCAAATCTATCCATAAGTGAGCCTGGGGGCAAATCTATCCATATTTGCCCCCAGGCTCCCACATGGATATATTTGCCCCCAGGCTCACTCATGGATACATTTGCCCTCATGGATAATTTGCCCCCAGGCTCACTCATGGATACATTTGCCCTCATGGATAATTTGCCCCCAGGCTAACTCGATGGATAGATTTGCCCCCAGGCTCACTCGATGGATAGATTTGCCCTCATGGATAATTTGCCCCCAGGCTCACTCGATGGATAGATTTGCCCCCAGGCTCAGTCATGGATATATTTGCCCCCAGGCTCAGTCATGGATATATTTGCCCCCAGGCTCATTCATGGATATATTTGCCCCCGGGCTCACTCATGGATATATTTGCCCCCGGGCTCATTCATGGATATATTTGCCCCCGGGCTCATTCATGGATATATTTGCCCCCGGGCTCATTCATGGATATATTTGCCCCCAGGCTCACTCATGGATATATTTGCCCCCAGGCTCACTCATGGATACATTTGCCCTCATGGATATATTTGCCCCCAGGCTCATTCATGGATACATTTGCCCTCATGGATATATTTGCCCCCAGGCTCACTCATGGATATATTTGCCCCCAGGCTCACTCATGGATATATTTGCCCCCAGGCTCACTCATGGATACATTTGCCCTCATGGATATATTTGCCCCCAGGCTCATTCATGGATACATTTGCCCTCATGGATATAATTTGCCCCAGGCTCAGTCATGGATATATTTGCCCCAGGCTCAATCATGGATATATTAGCCCCCAGGCTCAATCATGGATATATTTACCCCCAGGCTCACGCACTCATGGATATGAGGGCAAAATATCCATGAGTGAGCCGGGGGCAAATATATCCATGGGGCAAATTTATCACTAGAATACATTTGCCCCCAGGCTCCCACATTGATATATTTGCTCTCATACATATATATTTACCCCCGGCTCAATCAATGGATAGATTTGCCCTCATGGATACATTTGCCCCCAAGCTCAATCATGGATATATTTGCCCCCAGGCTCACTCATGGATAGATTTGCCCCCAGGCTCACTCATGGATATATTTGCCCCCAGACTCACACATTGATATATTTGCCCTCATGGATATATTTTTCCCCTAGGCTCACTCATGGATACATTTGCCCTGATGGATATATTTGCCCCCAGGCTCACTCATGGATATATTTTTCCCCCAGGCTCACTCATGGATACATTTGCCCTCATGGATAATTTGCCCCCAGGCTCACTCGATGGATAGATTTGCCCCCAGGCTCACTCGATGGATAATTTGCCCCCAGGCTCACTCATGGATATATTTGCCCCCAGGCTCACTCATGGATACATTTGCCCCCAGGCTCACTCGATGGATAGATTTGCCCCCAGGCTCACTCATGGATACATTTTGCCCTCATGGATACATTTTCCCCCAGGCTCACTCGATGGATAGATTTGCCCCCAGGCTCACTCATGGATACATTTGCCCCCAGGCTCACTCGATGGATAGATTTGCCCCCAGGCTCACTCATGGATACATTTTGCCCTCATGGATAATTTGCCCCCAGGCTCACTCGATGGATAGATTTGCCCCCAGGCTCACTCATGGATACATTTGTCCCCAGGCTCACTCATGGATATATTTTTCCCCTAGGCTCACTCATGGATACATTTGCCCTCATGGATAATTTGCCCCCAGGCTCACTCGATGGATAGATTTGCCCCCAGGCTCACTCGATGGATACATTTGCCCCCAGGCTCACTCGATGGATACATTTGCCCCCAGGCTCACTCGATGGATACATTTGCCCCCAGGCTCACTCGATGGATACATTTGCCCCCAGGCTCACTCATGGATACATTTGCCCCCAGGCTCACTCATGGATACATTTGCCCCCAGGCTCACTCATGGATACATTTGCCCCCAGGCTCACTCATGGATACATTTGCCCCCAGGCTCACTCATGGATATATTTTTCCCGCAGGCTCACTCCTGGATATATTTGCCCCGCAGGCTCACTCATGGATATATTTGCCCCGCAGGCTCACTCATGGATATATTTGCCCCGCAGGCTCACTCATGGATATATTTGCCCCGCAGGCTCACTCATGGATAATTTGCCCCGCAGGCTCACTCATGGATACATTTGCCCCCAGGCTCACTCGATGGATACATTTGCCCCCAGGCTCACTCGATGGATACATTTGCCCCCAGGCTCACTCGATGGATACATTTGCCCCCAGGCTCACTCGATGGATACATTTGCCCCCAGGCTCACTCGATGGATACATTTGCCCCCAGGCTCACTCATGGATAATTTGCCCCCAGGCTCACTCGATGGATACATTTGCCCCCAGGCTCACTCGATGGATACATTTGCCCCAGGCTCACTCGATGGATACATTTGCCCCCAGGCTCACTCGATGGATACATTTGCCCCCAGGCTCACTCGATGGATACATTTTCCCCCAGGCTCACTCGATGGATACATTTGCCCCCAGGCTCACTCGATGGATACATTTGCCCCCAGGCTCACTCATGGATACATTTGCCCCCAGGCTCACTCATGGATACATTTGCCCCCAGGCTCACTCATGGATACATTTGCCCCCAGGCTCACTCATATTTTTCCCCCAGGCTCACTCATGGATATATTTGCCCCCAGGCTCACTCATGGATATATTTGTCCCCAGGCTCACTCATGGATATATTTTTCCCCCAGGCTCACTCATGGATATATTTGCTCTCATATCCATGAGTGAGCCTGGGGGCAAATATACCCATGGGGCAAATATATCACTCATGGATATATTTGCCCCCAGGCTCACTCATGGATACATTTGCCCCCAGGCTCACTCATGGATACATTTGCCCTCATGGATAATTTGCCCCCAGGCTCACTCATGGATACATTTGCCCTCATGGATAGATTTGCCCCCAGGCTCACTCGATGGATAGATTTGCCCCCAGGCTCACTCGATGGATATATTTGCCCCCAGGCTCACTCGATGGATATATTTGCCCCCAGGCTCACTCGATGGATATATTTGCCCCCAGGCTCACTCGATGGATAGGTTTGCCCCCAGGCTCACTCGGATAGATTTGCCCCCAGGCTCACTCATGGATAATTTGCCCTCATGGATAATTTGCCCCCAGGCTCACTCGATGGATAGATTTGCCCCAGGCTCACTCATGGATATATTTGCCCCCAGGCTCACTCATGGATACATTTGCCCCCAGGCTCACTCATGGATACATTTGCCCCCAGGCTCACACATTGATATATTTGCCCTCATGGATATATTTGCCCCCAGACTCCCCCATGGATATATTTGCCCCCAGGCTCATTCATGGAGATATTTGCCCCCAGGCTCACTCATGGATACATTTGCCCTCATGGATAATTTGACCCCAGGCTCACTCATGGATACATTTGCCCTCATGGATAATTTGCCCCCAGGCTCACTCGATGCATAGATTTGCCCCCAGGCTCACTCGATGGATAGATTTGCCCCCAGGCTCACTCGATGGATAGATTTGCCCCCAGGCTCACTCATGCATATATTTGCCCCCAGGCTCACTCATGGATATATTTGCCCTCATGGATATATTTTTCCCCCAGGCTCACTCATGGATAGATTTGCCCCCAGGCTCACTCATGGATACATTTGCCCCCAGGCTCACTCATGGATACATTTTCCCCCAGGCTCACACATTGATATTTGCCCTCATGGATATATTTGTCCCCAGGCTCACTCATGGATATATTTTTCCCCCAGGCTCACTCATGGATACATTTGCCCCCAGGCTCAATCATGGATACATTTGCCCCCAGGCTCACACATTGATATATTTGCCCTCATGGATATATTTTTCCCCAGGCTCACTCATGGATAGATTTGCCCCCAGGCTCACTCATGGATACATTTGCCCCCAGGCTCAATCATGGATACATTTGCCCCCAAGCTCACACATGGATACATTTGCCCCCAGGCTCACACATTGATATATTTGCCCTCATGGATATATTTGTCCCCAGGCTCACTCATGGATATATTTTTCCCCCAGGCTCACTCATGGATACATTTGCCCTCATGGATAATTTGCCCCCAGGCTCACTCGATGGATAGATTTGCCCCCAGGCTCACTCGATGGATAGATTTGCCCCCAGGCTCCCTCATGGATATATTTTTCCCCCAGGCTCACTCATGGATACATTTGCCCCCAGGCTCACTCATGGATACATTTGCCCCCAGGCTCACTCATGGATACATTTGCCCCCAGGCTCACTCATGGATACATTTGCCCCCAGGCTCACACATTGATATATTTGCCCTCATGGATATATTTGCCCCCAGGCTCACTCATGGATATATTTTTCCCCCAGGCTCACTCATGGATACATTTGCCCCCAGGCTCAATCATGGATACATTTGCCCCCAGGCTCACACATTGATATATTTGCCCCCAGGCTCAATCATGGATACATTTGCCCCCCGGCTCACACATTGATATATTTGCCCTCATGGATATATTTTTCCCCAGGCTCACTCATGGATACATTTGCCCTCATGGATAATTTGCCCCCAGGCTCACTCGATAGATAGATTTGGCCCCAGGCTCACTCGATGGATAGATTTGCCCCCAGGCTCACTCATGGATATATTTGCCCCCAGGCTCACTCATGGATATATTTGCCCTCATGGATATATTTTTCCCCCAGGCTCACTCATGGATAGATTTGCCCCCAGGCTCACTCATGGATACATTTGCCCCCAGGCTCACTCATGGATACATTTTCCCCCAGGCTCAATCATGGATACATTTGCCCCCAAGCTCACACATTGATATATTTGCCCTCATGGATAATTTGCCCCCAGGCTCACTCATGGATACATTTGCCCTCATGGATAATTTGCCCCCAGGCTCACTCGATGGATAGATTTGCCCCCAGGCTCACTCGATGGATAGATTTGCCCCCAGGCTCACTCGATGGATAGATTTGCCCCCAGGCTCACTCGATGGATAGATTTGCCCCCAGGCTCACTCGATGGATAGATTTGCCCCCAGGCTCACTCGATGGATAGATTTGCCCCCAGGCTCACACATTGATATATTTGCCCTCATGGATATATTTGCCCCCAGGCTCATTCATGGATATATTTGCTCCCAGGCTCACTCATGGATACATTTGCCCCCAGGCTCACTCATGGATACATTTGCCCCCAGGCTCACTCATGGATACATTTGCCCCCAGGCTCACTCATGGATACATTTGCCCCCAGGCTCACTCATGGATACATTTGCCCCCAGGCTCACTCATGGATACATTTGCCCCAGGCTCACTCATGGATACATTTGCCCCCAGGCTCACTCATGGATACATTTGCCCCCAGGCTCACTCATGGATACATTTGCCCCCAGGCTCACTCATGGATACATTTGCCCCCAGGCTCACTCATGGATACATTTGCCCTCATGGATAATTTGCCCCAGGCTCACTCGATGGATAGATTTGCCCCCAGGCGCAGCAACGGTGCCGGGGGCTGAAATTTGCCGCCCCCGAATGTCTGTCGCCTTGTGCCGCTGCTCCGCACCATTGTCGGGCCGGCCCTGCTACTTATCGCTCATATCTACTGTCCTCCAGCCCTAAACGACTCTGGTCCACTTTTCAACTCAGTCCTCGACCACCCACTCCCCATCTGCCTTTGGTGCTCAGGCTGTAGCTTCTAAGGAATCTGCCAGGTCTGACACAAACCAGTAATCCACCACCTCCACTCCCAGAAGCCCCCTCTCTGCCTCTTCCTCCCAGGCACTGAGCAGGAACTCCATTCCTTACTGTCCTCACATACTAAGTGCCCACTTGACCCCATTCCCTCACATCTAATACCTCCACACATACACCCCTTCAACCTCTCTCCTCTGGCTCCTTCCCATCCACCTTCAAACACGCACAGGTTACCCCATGCTAGGCCCCTCGATCCCAACTATCATCCTGTATCCCTGCTTCCATTTACCTCTAAGCTCTTGGAAAAACTAGTTTTCAACCTCCTCTAATTCTCAACTTGACCCCCTGCAATCAGGCTTCCATCCCGTACACCTCAACTGACCTCAAGTCACCGATGACCTGCTAAAAACCATGGCCACTTTTCTATTCTCATCCTGCTTGCCCTATCAGCTGCTTTTGATACTGTCGATCAACCCCTCCTACAGACTCGGACTCAGAGGGACCTGTTCGACAGGTAAGTCAGTGTCATTTGCTGGTAACTCTTCAAATGCCTCGATCAGTTGGTGTACCTCAAGGCTCTGTCCTAGGTCCTCGGCTCTTGATCTACACCTCCTCCCTGGGCAAAATCATTAAAAGCTTTGGCTTTAAATTACCACCTTTATGCTAAGGATATTTCTATCTACCTCTCCACCCCTGATCTTGCTCCTCCTGTCCTTTCCAAAACCAGGGAGTGTTTAACATGTCAAAAACTGAGCTACTAATTCCTCCCCAGCTCCTGACTATCATGGTATCACTAGCTCTCCATCAAACCAGGTTCGCTGTCTGAGTTACAATTGACTGCACTTTCATTCATCCCCCACATCCAGTCTCCTTCCTCATCCTGCCGCTACCAATTACATATTTCCATAATTCAGCCATTTCTTACCGCTGAGGCAAAAAAACTATTGTAAAAATCAATCTAGCTGGACTCCCACTCCCTACAATCCATTCTGCATGCCTCTGCCAGGCTCATCCACCTCACCTGCCATTCCGATCTGCAAAATCCTTCACTGGCTCTTCATCCACTATAGAATTAAAAATCCTTACCATTACCTACAAAGCTCTCACTAACTCAGCCCCCCCCACCTTTCCTCATTAAATCAAATACACCCCAGCCCGCTCCCAAAGATCGACCAGTGACCTGCAGCTAGCTTCTCCCCACATCACCTCTTCCCATGATAGACTGCAGGATTTCTCCCGTTCCTGCCTGGCCGCTATCTTGGCCAGCTGTGCAGAGATGTAAATGTCACATACCTCCTAGATATAATGCCTGATTCCTGTACGCAGAACTAATCTACACAGCCGGTCCTTTAATTGGCCAATAATTCTACCCATTTCCACATATAAACAAAACCAAGAGGTATACGTTCACAGAACAGACACCAAGGATAAATACCACAGATGCTTGCGTTCAGATACCAGGGGTTGTCAGCCAAGTGACTGGGATCGTTATGCCAGAAGGGATGGGGATTTTTGCATTGACTCTGGAGTGCCATATGGACATACACCATTGCTCAGTGTGTCCTTTTTAGCCTTGCATCTCCTGGCCCTGTAGCCTCTTATACGTCATGTGAGTCTGCAATGCCGTTTATAGCCGGGAATTCCCCCCCCCCTTTTATTCTGACCTGTTCCTGGACCACCCACTTGGCAGCGGTACAGTTTTTTTTTTCCTGATTTGACGGATGACTTTGAGGTTACGGTTGAGGTTTTGAATTTTGATCTAGACCAGTTATTCTTAATTTAAATGGTAACCTCGTGCAGAACTGTGTCGAAAGCTTTGGCAAAATCCAAGTAAATCACATCCACTATGACCCCCTGATCTATACTTCATAGAATGCAATTAGGTTAGTCTGACACGGTTTCATAAACCCATGCCGATTTCTGCCAATTACATTATACCTCGCAATGAATTCCTGAATACCATCCCTTAGTAAGCCCTCAAATACTTCCCCAGCCACAGATGTTAAAGCCACAGATGTTAAGCTCACAGGTCTAATTCCCAGGCAGACATTTTGAACATAGGGGCTAGTTGTTATCCAATTGAAACAAGTAGCCCAATGCTCAGTTTTCCTTGATTTTCTGAGTAGAAACCTATTCAAATGACTGCATTAAAACAGGAGCATATTAGTTAAACTCTGGTTTCATAGACCTGAAAATGCAACACCTACTTGCCTTTACTGAACTCCTATTGTTAGTGGAGGCCTTTTTGAATAGTAGGGATATGCCTACTATGTTATATAGCCAGTATGTATATAAATTGCAAAGGTGTGCTTGCACCAATTACGTGCACATCCATTTGGCCAGGTCATGTGTTGCCATCAACAGAAGTAATGCCCACTCACAGGCTGAGTGCCCTCACACCTTTCGGATTTGATTTAACATGAAATGGAAAACCATTTGACTGAAGTTATGGTGAAACACAGAAATTGCAGAGCTCAATCTTTGCCTAATAAAAAGCAGAGCTCTCTGGGGGGCGGAGCCGAGCCAGCAATGGAAGCAGTCGTGGTCTAGACAAGCTCCCGCTACTCCCGCTGAAATCTCCCCTTTAACAGCACTTCTCGCCTGCCAAAGACCACCAGAGGGTAGGAGATGTCGACCAGCATGTCGCGGACCCAAAAAAAAAAAAAAAAAAAAAAAGACGCGCCGATTTTTGCGGTGCGGCAGTGCTCGGAGGGCCAAATCCAAGATGGCGCCCGCTCTGAATCCCCGCAATCCCGCGACCACGAGGCGGCCTCTGCAGACTCCAACCCAGTGTCCAGGGCTGATATTAAAGGCCTCCAGGCATTTATAACCGCCGAGCTGGAGAGGACCACACGTACCCTATCAGCAGATATACAGGCGGTGGGGGAACGCACGGCGCACCTAGAAGAGCAGGCCGGGAGGATGGTGGAATACTGCAATGACCTAGCGGGACACGCAGAGAATATGGAACACCGGGTGCAGTATCTGGAGGAATCCCTGGAGGAACTCTCGAATCGCTCCAGACGTAACAATGTCAGAATGCGGGGCCTTCCCGAATCGGTCTCACCGGATGAGCTTCAGGACACTTTTGGGTATAGTAAAACACTTGATCCCTGATGTCCCGCCACAGCGTCTACTCCTGGATAGAGTACATAGGGCCCTGGGGCCGTGTCGTGACAAGACTACTACACCCCGGGATGTGATCGCCCGTTTTCATTATTATAACACTAAAGATGCCCTCCTCAGGGCTGCTCGCACCCAGGAAGCGAAATATGAGGGCTCCGCAATATTATTTTTTCAAGATCTCGCCCCTTCTACACTTGCCAGACACCGGGAATGGAGGGAGGTCACTGAGATACTGCGTGCAAACGATATCCGCTACGCCTGGGGCTTTCCTTTCAAGATTATCATCTTCAAGAACAACCGCTCTCAGGCGTATTCTTATTTATATCAGGCAAAGGATCTCCTCCGCGAATTGGATCTACCGATTCCCCCCCCTCTCTAGCAGACCTCACACCCCCGCAACCCCTACCACGTTTGGCACAGGACTGGTGGACCCCGGGGGACTGAATGATGGGCCTTATTTCCACTCCAGAACTGGCCTTAACTACTGCTAGGCCTCTGGTTTATACTTCCGGACCCTGCACCAGGTCGGGATAGGTGTTCTCTCGCGGCAGGCGATAATCAATAAGGTTTAAAGTTATTAGATGTTGATATTACAGTTACGGTCTTAAGTTACGGGTTTTATACATCTGATGTTCTAATTTTTTTTTATGATGTTGGGGAGCCTCAAGTGAGCACATGGGTTATTGGACGGGTTCCCGCTCTTTAGCGGTGGGAGTAAGCGTGGACTGTTGATCCTCATGCTCTTCCTATTCGCCGCTGGCGTATCCCTTTTCCTCCTTCTCTCCACCCCCGCTCTCCCCGCTCGGAAGGATTTTGTTTTATACGTGCCTGCCCAGCATGGACTTCACTTTCTCCTCGCTAATCTTTATGCTCTCTCATACTCTATTTTTCAATTCTTTATCTCTCCCCCCACCCCTCTCCCTTTTACGGCTCTCTGCATGGTGTTCTGGTCCTGGCCGCCCCACGGGCTCCGCGCCCTCCGGGGGTGAGGCGGCGGGACGGAACACCCCATGGATCTCTCTTATATACTTCTGTAATGGCTAATGTGAAAGTGCTTTCTCTTAATGTGAAAGGCCTTAACTCTCCCAGAAAACGGCGTATGTTATTTCGGGACCTAAAACGAAAATCTGTAGATATAGCTCTGATACAGGAAACCAGGATTCCTAAACTGGCAGCCTTCCGCCTATCTGACCCCGCTTATTCCAGGGTTTATATGTCTTGTGCAATCCCTAAACGTAATGGGGTGGCAGTACTGCTACGCAATTCCTGCCCTTTTGTAGTGGAAGGGGTACACACAGATGACGCTGGGAGATGCATACTGATTCAGGGATCCGCCTCCGCACAACAATTTACGCTGATTGCATTGTATGGCCCAAATAGCTCTGACTCTAAGTTTTGGGCGGAGACGGCTGACTTTATTTCATCCCATGCCCAGGGACGTATTATTCTTGGGGGCGATTTTAACGCTACATTATGCCCCCCGGTGGACAGATCCGACCCCCGTGAAGGCAGACAAGCACTGACACCCTCATCTCAGGACAAGCAATTTTATAGTTTTGTGAACCGCCTGGGTCTGATTGATGTATGGAGGGCTCATCACCCTTCTTGTAGGGATTATACATTTTATTCTCCGGTACATGACTCGTACTCCCGCATAGATTATATATTGACCTCCTCGGACTGCATCTCGAGCGTCCTTTCCTCGGATATTGGATCTATCACGTGGTCGGACCACGCAGATGTGTCTGTCATGCTCCGCCCTCTTTCCCCATATGTAGGGAGGAGATGGCGCTTAGACCCTCTTCTCCTGGATAAACCGGGGGTTTCTGACTCGGTATCGACGGTTCTAGCAGATTACTTTGCGAATAATGACACCCCTGACATCTAAGCAGACGCTTTGGGCAGCCCACAAGCCGGTGATACGGGGGACCCTCCTTAGCCTAGCAGCGCACCATAAAAAATTGAAGATGAAGGAGATTATTTTTCTCCAACATAAATTACGGCGCTTGGAAATGGCACATAAAATCACATCCGAACCCAGATTCCTTCACAACTCTGAGCGCCATGCGTGTTTGACTATTTCTAGACGATGTAGGGCGCTCTTTATTATGGTCCAGACAACGCTATTATAGTCGAGCTAACAAAATGGATACCCCCCTGGCCCGCCTACTCAAACCCCGCCCCAAGTTTCAGGCAGTTACCTCAATTAGGGATGAAACGGGTATTTTGATAACTAGTCCGACCGCCGTCAGGGATACATTTACACGTTATTTCCGCTCCCTGTATGATCATACCCCTACCCATACTCCCGCCAATGAAATACTATGTGGGGAAATCAGGCAATACCTGGCCGATGCATCCCTACCGGACTCGAGCCTCGAACCCCTTTCGTCAGACCAGTGACGGAGGAGGAACTCCATGAAGCACTAAAATCTATGAAACCGCATAAAGCCCCAGGCCCTGACGGTTTTACTTATTATAAATCGCATTTCGGAATCTTAAACATCGACAATAGTTGAGGGCCCAACAACCTATTAGAAGGTGGAAAACTGCCTGCAGACTCCCTTTTGGCATCCATTGCCCTTATCCCTAAACCCGGCAAAGACAAGACCTTAGTAGGTAATTATCGCCCCATATCCCTCAAATACAGACCTTAAACTGTTCACTAAAATACTATCTAAAAGACTTGATCTAATTATGGGCACCTTAATCCATCCAGACCAAGTAGGCTTTATACCGGGGAGGCAGGCTTATGAAAACACTAGGAGATCTGCAGATCTTCTATGGCTGGCCTCCTCTAGAAACACTCCCTCCCTCTTCCTGTCACTGGACGCAGAAAAAGCCTTTGACAGAGCAGAATGGCCATTCCTGTTCACCCTCCTATCTCACCTAGGTTTCCCTCCCCCCCCTTTGTTCGTGCTATACAGGCGCTATGCTCTATGCCGACAGCTCAGATTATAATCTCAGGCACAGACCCACTCCCTTTTCCGATACGTAACGGCACTAGGCAGGGGTGTCCCCTGTCGCCGGCTTTATTCACACTGTTTTTGGAGCCTCTGCTGCAACACCTCCGAAAGGACCCACTTATTGCGGGGTTTCAGCTGGGGGATCAGGAATACAAACTCTCAGCTTATGCTGATGACATACTACTCTCCTCCCTCCCGGCGGTCATGCGACGACTTGACAAATTTTCTAGACTTTCGGGATACAAGGTGAATATCACCAAATCGGAGGCGGTGGCCATACACATGACCCCGGGGGATCTGGATACCATCCGGGGGGCATATCCCAGTCGAGTTTCCCCCACCTCCATAGACTATTTGGGGATTGCACTGCCATCTAACCCTAGGGACCTATATGATAAAAATTTCCCCCCTATGTTCTCTCAACTGAAAAAAGATCTAGAATCTTGGTCTAAGTACGCAATTTCGTGGGTGGGAAGAGTACATTGCATTAAGATGAAGGTTTTGCCTCGATTACTCTTTTTTCAGGCTTTGCCTTGCGCCCTCCCCTCAGAGGATATACGACTCTTACTATCTACCATTGACCACTTCCTATGGCAGGGCAAAAGACACCGGATAGCACGGGCGACTCTTTATCGACCAAAGGATGCAGGGGGCCTGGGCCTCCCATGCCTATTTTCTTACTATTATGCTGCACAACTGGCCCAGATCGTGGCCTGGCATTCACCAACGGGCCTACGCCGCTGGGTGGACTTGGAACGAGCCCTTATGCACCCTGATCACCCCCACCTCTGGATTTGGCTACCTAAACCACAAAGAACTCTTCTGCGAACTACTTGCCCGGCTATATTGAATTCCATTCGTCTCTGGGACAAACTCGCAACTAAATGTGACCTTACCTCCTTCCCTTCTCTGTTATCCACGGTGCTCCGTAACAAAGATTTTTTGCCTGGCTACAACGCCAGGGCAGAGGACGGATGGATGGGTACTACAATACGCCGCCTATATCAACTATTTCCCGGAGGAACCTTTATAGATCGAAACGACCCTGTACTATCTAGCTCCAGAACAAGTACCAATCCTCTACCATACTTCCAACTGAGAGCTTTCGCAACCCAACGGTTCATCAAGGAGGCGGCCTTAAATCCCCTTACACCCTTCGAGCGTCTATGTCAAACCGGCTCCTACCCAAGGGGATTGATTTCCACTCTATATCGATCTTTAACGACCATTCTGGACTGGAAAACACTCCGATATGTAGCGGCCTGGGAAGCAGACCTTGGAGAGTCTCTAGATGCGGAGGACTGGGCGGATATATGGGAATCCATGAGGTCGGTATCCGTATGCACCACCCATCAGGAGCAACTGATAAAGACAATTTTTAGGTGGTATGTGACACCAGTCCAACTGTCTCGAATGTCTCCTGGGACCCCGGACTCCTGCTGGAGAGGGTGCGGAGCACGCGGCACCTACATTCATATGTGGTGGGAATGCCCCACACTGAAGACTTTTTGGTCACAAACTCACACTCTGGCGATAGCAGTCCTATCCAAGGACATTCCCATGGATCCCTGGGCCTTTTTATTATCTCGACCATTGCAAGATCTGACCAGACAAGAGAATAAACTCCTTGCTAAAAGGACACTGGTGGCACGTAGGGTCCTGGCGGAAAGCTGGAATTGCCCACAGGCTCCTTCAATCACACGCCTTTCACCTAAAATTCAGGACGTATGCTTAATGGATGAACTCACGGCCATCTCTTCACATACTCTCCCCTCATTTTTTTTAACACCTGGTCCCCTTGGATTGCCCAAATGGGTGACGGTCGGATACAGATGGACATACTGCATGATTTATCTCCCTAGCCATTTATCACTCATTTTCTGGGGCACTGATGGCAGACTTGTGGGTCATAGTGAGATTCGTGGATCCACTCCACAGATGCTGGTTATGTTTAATATTCTGTAAGAGCCTCTCCCTCCCCCTCTTTCTTTAATCTGTCTTTATAGGGGCCTGGGCAGCCCCTATATCTATCTCCCCCCTTTCCTTTTTAGTGTTTAATGACTTTATAGTGATGAAACTGAGGAAATGTTCGGCCTCTGTACTCTGGCATATTCCTCAAAATTAAAAAAAAAAAAAAGCAGAGCTCTGAACAGAGACATCCCCCCCTCCCTCCTATTCTTAATTGCAATACTAATTTAAACATTACCCAACAAAGCAGTTACTGTGCTGATCATCTGACAAGGAATGGCACAGACTTTATATATGGTAAAATGAAAGTTATCCACACATTTATTTTAGCCGATTAAGAGACTTACCGGGTAGCCCAGGAAATACTCTGCAGTGGGTGTGGAGGTCATTGTCCCTTCCAAGCCAGAACATCGTGCGAAGCAGTGAGAGTTCATGATGCCGAGATGTTGCCATATATGCATGGTAACCATGAGCTTTTTGGAGCATGCAGTTGCTCAGCAGATTGCTGGGGATTACACTTCTAGTACGTGGCCCAAACAGTGACTCAAAGGAATAGCCAGTGTGTGTGCCATTTGTACAGGGAGGCCCAGCATGACAGGGCATGGCGGGGTAATCAAGGATAACTCTACCATTTCCAAGGATGTGGTCCAAGCGTGGTAGTTCATCTGATTATTACAGTTAAATACATCCAATACATGAAAATTCAGGAACCGGTACGGTTTTTCCCAGAAAAGAAGACAGCTGTGTCTTATATCCCCCCCCCCCCCTAAAAAATTTTTTACGGGGCAGGTCTTTTTTGTTATGTTGGCGATTTTTTCTGCCGGTGTACGTCAGCCATCACTCTGCCTGCGATAGGAGCCGGCGCTAGAGGAAGAATCAGCCAAAGCTGCGGTTACACGAGCGTTCTTTGAGCAGAAGGATCGCACCGAGTGCGTTCGTGTGACCGGACTTCCCTGCGTCTGCAGTTTTGTGAAGGGTGGATGGGGAGGGCCACATTGTGTAGGATGCGCACGAATTACGTGCGCTACCACCAGACGTGATTTCAGCCTCCAGGTAATCAGCCACCAACAATACAGCACCCACAGCCAGTGGTGGTACCTCATGATTTGCACCATAGTTCTGCTACGGCTGTAAACTCTAGCACTAACAAGTTTTTAGTAGGGATGCATCGAAACAAAAATTTGACGATACCAAAAATTCAGGATCGGTTCGACTGAAAACTGATACAGAGACTCAGACATGAGAACCTGGGCCTGGAGGCCGGGGACTCGCCTGATCCCGAAGGCCAGCCGGGGCTCCAGACCCAGGTTTGCATGGCTGGTTGCACCTTACTCACCTACATCCTCCTACTTCGGTCCTGAGCTCCAGCGATGACCGTCCTCCAGACTCAACTCGGTTGGCAACTCGTGCAGCCCACATGCTCAGGTGAGCCCCCAGCTCGGCTGGGCCTCTAGGCCCAGGCCAAGCCAGGGGACTCACCTGAGCCTGGATGCAAGCCAAGCAGGCAGCTCAGCCAGCCTCAGGCGAGGCCCCCAGCTCGGCCAGGCCTCCAGGCCCAATTTTGAAATGGAAATTTTTCGACCGAAAACACCGATAATTTCAGCCACTGAAAATTTCGGTGCATCCCTAGTTTTTAGTTATGTCAGACATAAGTCATACCTAGTAAAGCAGCAGCAAGTCTTCGTTTATCAGCTCCAAAGCAGAGTCTGAGGTTATCGTTTAACGCAAAACAGGGTGTTCACCAATTTAAATGTTAAAGCAGCTGGCACACGAGCATACTGTACTGCGTCCATTACGAATGCACTTTTTCACGGGAGATAGTAATGTCTGAGGTCTCCACACCCTAGGAAAATACATGGCAGCGTTGTTTCTGCGTCCGTTTAGCTTTTTAACGTCAAATGTTATTTTTGCGTCTGTGGCTTTATGCTTTGCCCGTCCGTGAACAAATGCGCAGGGGCTTTGTGTGGGGTGTTTAATTGACTCCTTTATAAAGCTACGACGGACAGCAAACAGTACGGTCAGACGGACGCAAAAGGTTTGCTAGTGTGCCGCCAGCCTAAAGCGATGAGAATAGTTGTCAACTTTTTTTCATAATTAGTTGTTTAAGCCTTATATAATTATGTAGTATTATGGAATAACATGCAGTAATTATACCTACATTATAACACCAGTTTCACAACCTCTATCCTCCACATTGAAGTAGAAGACAAAGCTGTAAATATTACACAGAAACATTACATAAGTATGTTTACAATAAAGTCGCATCACGTAATTTTCGACATCACAAGCACTCAAGTGTAAACACACTTTAGGAGCTGGCTGCTTTTAGATTTTTATAAAATTTCAGCCACCTCCATGCTGACATACAAGCTAACAAACAGCGACAGCAGTCCCCACAGGGAACCACGAGGTGGTGCAATATATACTACAAGATCCCAAGGGCCTAACCCACCTAAGGCTAGTGTCAGAGGAGCGTCTTTGGAGAGCGGAAGGAACGTCCGTGAGAGTGGATGTTCCTTACACTCGACACCTGTCTGGCCACCTCGCTGAGCGCACTCAGCGCTGCAAAAGTGCGCTCCTATGGAGAATCACGCTTTGCAGCTACGTCAATGCGCATCCTAGCGCTTTGCCAGAGAGGCTTGGATAACGGACGCTTCTTGCGCGCACATTTCGTGCGTGCTCACAAGCGTGTGACCGGCCCCGTTGCATCGTTTGAAGGACCACCGTCCAGTCAATTGAACCTCTCAGCCAGAGTGAAAAAAGCCTGCTAGACAGACAGGGCGTTGAGGGTTTCTAGACCGGAGAATATTTAACTGTTTGTGAGGGGAGAATTTTGATTTTGTATGGTTAAGGGTATGCATGTGTTTCATGTTTGACTTTGTGCAATATTTATACTGCTGAATAGACAACCTGGCCGAGAGGTTCCATTGACTGGACGGTGGTCCTTCCAACAAAATATCCTCCGATTGCCTTTTATCAAGTATTTGAATCTTGTGGCCGTTGTGAATTGAACAAATTTCTGGGCTTGCAGAGAAAAATCTGGGCCCTTTTGTTCCTGCTGGACTGCAAGGTTAGAGGCTAGCAATCACATATGGGGTTTTCTCTAAATGATACAGCCTGTGGTCATGCACAATTTACACTGAGTTTTTACCCTTACCTTTTTTGGTCCGTTTATCCTTCATGTTTTTTCAATTTGTCCTGTGTTATATGTATTACAATTTTCAATAAATTAGTACATGTTTTTGGGACCTAGATCCCACTATTGGCACCTTCGACACGTCCTCTTTGTGTGCCGGGTTGCTTTGTGTTTTTTTTCCATTGAAATACAAGCTACCATGACTAGTAGGCATAAAGCTCAGGAGCTTTCATCAGGAGGCATCTTAAATTTCATGAAATAAAAAAATCGGGACAGTGAGAAAAATCTATAGATAAGCTGTGCATGCTGTTGACCATTATGGATTAGAATTTAAGTATTTTCTTCTGGTGTTAAAATAAAGCCTCAACCTTTTGCCAAGTCAAATGAAGGTGGTTATCCTGTAGTAAGTTCCAACTGTAATGCACATGGGCCTCTAGACTCTGGTCTGGCGATGAAGGAACAGATTTAATCCATTTAGAAAGCCGATTGTACCTTTTAGTAACCGGCTAAGTGACAAAGCAATTTGAAGTTTTGCTACATAGACTAAAAACCATTATGAGCACCAAACCCAATGGTGGAAATGAAAGAAAGCCAACCAGAGGCACAGTACATCATGCCAATTTTGTTTTGTCATTTTTACTCATGACTGCATTAAGTTCATTTCCATGAAAAGAAAACAAAATAAATTGCTATCCATTGACAAAAAAAAAAAGAAATTATATAAAACAAATCTGAACAGAACAAAAAAACAAAACCCAAACAATCAAGTATTTTGTCCCAGTGTCCAGGGGCAGTCCAACTTTAGAACATTTAAATACTGAAAACCAGTCTCAGTATTTGCAGATTCAGTCCACAATCCAGGATTTCTTAATGCTGGCCGAGAAACACAGATAGCTTAATAATTTCATACCGAATTTATTTCATAATGAAAACTCACAATTCCAGATACTTGCAAAAAGTATTTTCATCCTTGCTTTGTAGATACCAACCTGGCCGCTTTCCAGAGTTTTCAGTGCTATGTGCATGACTTTATGGGCTTGGCTTCCCGTGATCATATTTAGAACGGTCAAAAGACTGCTCAAAATGCAGCTCAAGCACCAAATGGAGAGGTTGCTTTTGTGATAGTATTTGAAGATATGATCAAGTCCTCGCCCTCCCACCCCCGTTTCCTCCCACACATTCCCAAAATCATGAGAGATGTTTAGTGCCAGGAGCGAGTTTTCTGTAGCCTGGTCCATCTTGTTCGCTGGCTCCCACTTGCTCCTTGGCCTGAAGTATTCTTCCACCAGTTCAAAAAATCAGCATGGGCAGGTGTGATATTGGCATAGCTCTGGTCTAATGTCTGCCTTGTGTGTACATTTCAGGTAGGCTTGTGTGTTTTCGCAGAAGGCTTGTTATGTTGTGTTTATATATATTTTCCTTTACACATACTTCAGACATAATGCTGATAAAATTACTCGTATTCCAGAAATTGCTTGTGATAGAAAAGCAAATATCTGTAAAGCAGGAGAAAGATCTTTAGAAGCTATATTCCAAATGTGTATACAGATGCTTCGTTATACAGTGACTTAACAGAATCACATTTTACCATACTGAATCCATTGTACATTATTTGCAAAAACAGAGGCCAGAATGCTCTACAACTCACAACACATCCCTCTGGGGGGGGGGGGGGAATAAAACACAACCGTGGGAAATCAGTTTTATACCATAAGTATATGCAACTCACCCTTCACTGTCTAATACATCTTTAATGCTAGCCTTGGTGATAATAGCATCGTCACATTTGAACCACTGATCCTTGTGTTGTCGGATGAAGCTGGTATAATGCCCACTTTCCAACGTTCCTTGGTGATTAACTACTGCAAACAAAGAGTACCTGAAGAAAAAAAGCAGCATTAACGGGCAGTAACTCTGCACCTCAGACAGCAGTAAAGGTCTAAAATGTAATTCTGTGTAATGTTTAGCTATCCAGATTTCTGCTACAGACAGGGCACACAAAAATGCCAATACTGTACTGTGTGATATCCGCTGGAACACTGTACACCTCAAAAGAAAAAGAAGTGGTCAGGTAAGACCTCAGAACCTTAACACATGAAGCATAAGTTGTACATTTTACTTATTTGTTCGGAAGCAAAAACAACCAAATGCCAGTTTGTAGCAAGGAACTCTTAATGGTTTAAAATTTTATCCGCTTATGAAATCTCAGGTAATTGTCCCCAGCCCAGACACATTTGGTAACGTAACAAGTCAAATATTTTTAATAAAAATAGATTATTCCCCAGTAGAAATTTGGAGAGTAGTTCATTAAAGCATGAATGTGTTATAGAATGTGATTGAAAGAATCCAGAATGACTTGTGGCCTATACAGTCAGTAACAGGTTTAATAGAAAGCAATATCTGATGTATCATTGCCTCACTTTAGACTAAATCCAGACGATGTCCGCTAAATAAGCCAGTTATTTGACTGTATAGGCCATCTTCCCACAAGGATCAACCTATGCCCTAAAATCCATGCCATGGTGGCCTGTGCAGTGAGTGAATGGGGTGTGGTGTCTGGCCATACCTTGTAATACTTCCATTAACTGGACAGGCTTTCAGCCAAATCCTAAAAATTAAATGTATTGGAAAAGGGTCACGACATTGTATATATTTGCAGATTTACAATATTCATGTATATTAGGTCTTTAAAAATTGTATAGACACATACACACACTACATGTGTGTATTACCAGTAGCACTACAGCAAACAAACACTAGAGAATGATTACCCTTAACAGTTATGAGATTATGGGACAAAACCATGTTGAGCCAGGGGATCGTTTAAAATGTTAGTATATTTGCAAAGGCTTCTCTACTTCTTCCATGTTTATGTGTATAGCAACAATTTTCAGAAGCACAAACTCAAACTCCAGCGCTTTACAAGCTCTCCCCCCCCCCCCCACTAGAAATTCAGGGATTTTTCCCTTGGATCGCAATAGGTATCCACTAGGTAATGCTAGAACTTTGGGTATATGCAGTAGGCAAAGCATCTATTACTGCTACTGCGGTTTGCATATTCCTGATCCAAAATGTTTAGGATCACATGGGTTTTGTAAGATTTGCCTATAATAAAGAGCGCTTGGAAAAGGAAAATTCCATTATTTTGCAAAGCCTGAAGGCAGTTTTAGGCAATATTTTGAATACTTTTGCATCCCACCACAGGCGGTTAGGTGTGGAATTTTCCCAGTTATGGTGTCATGTTGGCGCTCAAAGCTCAAATTTTGAAACAGATCTGCGTTACAGAAAAGAGGTACTCAACCCTATAGTAAACATTTTCAATTAAGTAACAATATATGTAGGCCTTTCCTCTCCATAAAAGTACGTCCTTTGTTCATACAAACATAACTGTTAACACAAATGCTTTCGTGAACTGCTCCAGAATTCTACTAGGAAATGGACTACTAGAACTTCTTTCCTCTTCACTGAATTTCATATTACAATACTGAAGTGAGAATTGGAGAAGACTTTCTGCTGCTTTAGGCTGCTGACACACGAGCGTGCATTCGTGTGACCCTCCTCCCTGCGGTCACCGCAGCTTTGACGACTCGACAGGGAGGGCCACACGGTGCAACGTGCGTAATAGTATTGCACGTTACACCGGATGTGCTGAAACCCTCCCTGTCAAAAAGCTATGACGGACGCTCGATGGGCCTACAAAGAGCGATCCTTCAAAGGAGGCACATGCTTTGTAGAGCTGAGCGCACCAACCAACCAGTGCGTTCAGTGGAGGTGGCCACATGGGAGTCCAAGCGGAGAGAATGCCAGTTCTCACAGACGTTCCCTCCCTGCTCGTGTGACTGTGGCCTTACTAGGTATGATTTGGTTCTAGAGAGTTAGGTCAGTCATAAACGGACTAAAACAAACTTCCGTGCTGACAGCATCATGTCTATCTGACCACTTGTAGCAGCGTTCATTGGGGAGAAAGCAGACGTGGGCTTAAGCTGCATACTCCGTATCAATCAATCACTGTGACCAGGTGCTTGTGTACCTGGCGTGCAAAAAGCATGCATGAAAGGAATATACACTACGCAAATTGCTTATGAAAAAAAAGGAAAATTTAAAAAAAAAAAAATGACGGGGAGGCTACAGGGGTTGATTTTTTTTTAATGTCTAAAAAGTATTTTTTTAGCCGATAAAAGTGATTGGGGGGGGGGGGGGGGAATAGTTGCAGCCCTACTTTAAAACTAAGAAGTTGTGGACACAAACCCCAAAATACCAGTTAAAGCTGTCCCTCATTTCAAAGCCTGCTACCCTTCTTTAAAATCTAATAAGGATACATTTTATCTTTGCTATACAAGGTAGTTACCCTGTTCCTTCTCATTGCATTGGGATTCATTCCCCAGTATATAGTCCCATTTGAATCTCACATATAGACACGTCTCACCATTTTAACAGTGATATCTAGCCTCTTTTAGCTTCCCCCCCCCCAAACAACCTTGAAGGCAATGAGTCCGTAGCTCATGGACAGCCTGTTCAGTTAGGCCTGCAATCGCACCCCAATTTTAGTTTGAGCAGTCAGCAGGATACAACAGGCATTTAACTTTGAAGACTGCATCTCCATGACAACCAGAGCTCTTCTAGTATTATTTGATTGGCTATGTGCACATGCACCATAAAGCCTATATGCTTCTCTATCAGAATCACATCCAGACGAAGGGTACCCAGCTTTCTATAGCCTAGTACACAATCTTGTGACTCAAAAAGGCGTTTTTATTTCTATCCTACAAAAATGTACATATTTAAATATTTCAATTTGGTAAATTAGAGACTTCAAAGTATCTACATTATTCCAAACAATGGAGTCAACCTAAAGCACAAATCAGAATACTGTTGAGAATGAAAGCTTTATGCAGAGGTCCATCAGCAGCATGCACATCCAGTCAAGAACGAGCCATAAACTTATTCGTTAGGAAAGGCTATACTTTGCACAGCTCACATCAAGAGACATTCTAAATAGCCCAAAGGTCTTTCTAGTCAGACAGAATATTAAAAACGGTCTACAATTAAGGGTATTTTCCAGAGGTTGAACTTAGCTGGGATGCATAGGAACTACATCATCAATACTTCCTAGTAGTAATCCTTTTCACAACAGGAATCATCGGATTCCATAT
This sequence comes from Leptobrachium leishanense, assembly GCA_009667805.1. Lineage (NCBI taxonomy): Eukaryota > Metazoa > Chordata > Amphibia > Anura > Megophryidae > Leptobrachium > Leptobrachium leishanense. Next base: position 101,889,230 of record CM019069.1, on the reverse strand, counting down.
TGGACATTTAAATAAAATAAATACAGGGGAGGGGGGGGAGCAGCATCAGAGTGTGAAGTGTGCCGAATGTTAATGGCTAATGGAAGAGGATTACGGTGGTTTGAGAGGATAAAACACACTTTAGGACTTGACCCCTGCATAAACATACATCGTTTTAGATCTTTGTATTCTGTATTTCAAATGCCCTGGACAAAGATTTAATCTGCAAGTGTAATACTCACTTATTATCATTATTTAGGTTATCTGGAGGCTGCAGATATTGTCCATTCATCCTGCTCTCTTTGCTGGAATAAAAGTAATTCAAAAAGGTCAAAAACATGCTAGTAAAACGTGGAAGAAAAAAAAAAGGCAAAATGCAAATTAGAGACTTTCAAACCAAATATTGCAACAGTTTTCATCCAGTCTTAAAAAGGACACTATCACTTACATAAGCTGTAACTAGATGCTGTTTCTAGCTTTCCTTTTTACATGCAATTACTTAAAAATTAATAAATAAATGGTATTTCCATTTTCAAGAGAGACATTTCTCAAAATCTTTGCCTTGTGGCGCTTAAGGATAGCGTTAGACGAACGCAGACATCATGCCCGTGTCGCCGCACAGTTTAACGTCTGTCCTAGCATAGATTTGTGATCAGAGACCAACACACGAAGTACATGCGCACCGAAGTGTGCACGCACCACACAGGTGGCAACGGATGCCATTTAGGCCTTGACGTAAAAGCACTACGACGGACACCCAGAGTGTGCCGCGTCCACGTAGCGGTCTGTGGGCGTGATGACACGACGTCAGACAGCGCATTTGCGACAATGTCAGAGTGCCACGAACACGACTCGGTGGGAGACCCAATCTTACCAACCGTCTCCACGAGGTTTCTATCGAATGGGGACGCCACCAGCCCCCTGGATCAGCTGAGCAAAAGAATGAGATAGACCTCCAGTGGATAAGAAGTGCCAATCGGTTTATTGAGGGAACAGCACCCCTTGGAAAAATCTGTGATGTTTCGACCTTGCGGTCTTAAATCATACATGTATGATTAAGACCGCAAGGTCGAAACGTCACTGATTTTTCCAAGGGGTGCTGTTCCCTCAATAAAACAGATTGGCACTTCTTATCCACTGGAGGTCTATCTTGTTCTTTTGCTCAGCGCATTTGCGACGTCCATCACGTTGATGCTCAGAAGTTTTTTTGGTCTGGCTGACTGTACCTGTCATTTAATTTTAATTCATTTTGTTTACCGTATTTCCTTTTTTTTCTACATCCGAAAGAAAAAAAAAAAAAATAAAAAAAGACTGGTGTCTACAGTATCTTCCATCAGTACGTCTGTCTGTTATTCATGCACGCAGTGCGCTCAGACTGCGTTCGTCTGACATAGCCTTAATCTACATTATTTAACGGTCAGGGAAGTGAAGGATGGAAGACTTCAATAAGAGCTGATAGCTGAATGAGATATGAGAGGGAGCTTAAATGACTTTTAATCTACCCTGGTGATCTACTTTGACTACATGCCACACAACACAATGAAATCGAGTCAGCAGCTTGGGGGGGGGGGCAGTTTACAACACAAAAAAGATCACACAATGGATGCACCTGGGACACATGGGAGTAAAATTATTTTCTTACTAATACTAAACATACAAGAGAACACCAAAAGTACATGCAAGATATCAGCAACATAAAACGAAACACAATAAGGACATTTTTTGGTGGTAGCTGCCCTTTAAGTGAGAAGGAACTACCTTCTACATGAGGTTCAATCACATCTAAAGTGCACACCTTCCTGACACCTTACCTAGATCACAAAAAAGGTTTACATTATGCAAATTTAGACCTCAGTGTATGAAGTTAAATTTCAAACAAATTAACTATCAACCGCAATCAAAATTAAGTAAAGTTTAGAATTTAAAAAATCCTGCATTAGGCCCTACATTTCACTATTTATACTGTGAAAGCGCAACCATTTTTAGGAGGTAAAACCCACAGAAGACCTTAATTGAACGATGATGCAATGTGAACCACATCTGAAGTTCGAGACAAACTCCTTGTGAACAATAGAGGTTAGTAAATCCACAACACCATACCCAGAGATTTTTGTTTGAATTGTAATAATATTCTAGATTTCCTGTATTTGTTGATTATGCAGGATTTAGTTGTATTTTCTACATTTCATTAAGGTGAACTATTCATTATAAATTTGTTGTGTTTTTTTTTGTTTTAGTGCAGGCGGACACTGTAGGACAACTATTCAATTATTTGAGCTACATACAGAATGACTTGTTGGTTTCCAGTCTGCCAAAGTTAAAATTTACTTGGAGGAAAAAAAAGAAACTGGTTATGGCTATTTTAGAAGAGTGAGAACGAAGGCACAAATCTGTGAGGTACTGCTAGTGTTGTACTCTTCCTCAGAGCTGGATTCCTGTGCCACCACTCCATCCCCTCGACCTGCCACAGTCTGTTCAAGAGCAAACAACGCCTCCCACTGGTCCCTTCCCCCACTCAGTTTGTGCATGAAATTTTTAAGAAGGGCACTCTAGGTACCCTGACCACATCCCAACCCTGTGGAGAAGTTTCCTTTGCCCCCACAGAGCTGTACCCAGCAAACTGGATTTGAAAAATCACACCTGACCGGGGAAAAAAAAAAAAAAATACATGTCACACTTTGGATGTGTAGCAAACCCCAACTCTGAGCAGGTGCTTGTCACTTGCATAGCAACCATGCAATTTGTGTAGCGCATGAAAGTTTTGTACAAGAGGCTCCAGGGACTTATGTATTTTACTTTGCCTATGCACTGTATTATGATCATTGCTATTAGTTTTTGGACAATTTTTTTTTTTAAAAAAATATTTCTGTGAATCACAATGTTTACTTAACGCATCGGAATAAAATTGACAGAAAAAAAAAAAATCCCATTTCATCGCTCACCTGGATGCCATAAATGGAGTCATGTCCAATTCCAACGGAAAAGAAACATATGTTGTGATTTTCCTCCTTAGCTTCGCTGAATGTTCAAACCGCTGTTGTTTCAAAGAAAGGAACATGATTACTTTGGGAGTTACCAGAAGTCAAGCAGTTTTAAGAGACATTGACAGACCCAGTTGGAAGAAAATTTATAAAAATCGGGAGGGGGAACTAAAACATTTGTTTCTTCAGTTACAGAATATCAGAGATTAAGGGTCTTAAAAAGGTGGATACTCGAATATACCGCTAGATTTGTGACAAATTTAACCTTGAAACTGGAGGGGTCGTGCTATAGTCAAGACATCTACATCGCATGAAACAAAACCAAAAAACCCCACTTGACTTGCTCAGGGATCCCAAGTCTCCTGGAAATCCCAGTAGTCTCCCTGAAGTGAATGCGGGCTTGCCCGCAAACACTTAAGGAACTCCCGAATTCAGGAGAGGTGGGGATCCAGAGATTCAAGATTGGCTTTAAAACCAAGCATGTACCCTTGCTCTGTGCAGCACGGCAGGAGGTGTAGGTTCCGGACCTCAGTCTCCAGCAGCCAGGCTTATCCACCACGTTGTCTGCCAATAGCCAGCCCCACCCTGTTGCCGCATCCTGACGTCACTGCAGACACTGATTCTCCTCACATTCTGAATGTGAAAAGAATCACGCGGTGCCTTTGCAGGGATGTCAGGAGCTAGTTGGGGGGGGGGGGCTGGCTATCTGCAGACATGGTGAAGCAGGAGGTCAGAAAGCCACCTCCCAGCCTGCTGGCTATTTGTGAATTATTCACTGCGTTGGTCTCCTCATTCCGCCGGTCATCTTATCACGAAGATGGGTGGCTGACATCTTCATACTTTTAGGAACAAGTAATTCGGTGCAAAATGGCAATCACCTCACCCAAAAAGAAAAAGGTGTGAACACTCTGTATATTCAGACTTGTCCAGGTTCAATCCTATATAAATCAAAACAAAAACACAGGTGGGAACCAACCAATTGGCTCCCTTGAAGTACCTCAAGAGTGCTAGGATGGTAATAAAGACTGTTTAACATTAAAATGACGACACTCTCGGAAAGTTAACCATGAATAAAAAATAAATAAATAAAAAATCTAATATAGGAGGTCAGTCAGCAGCTTAGCAATAGTGGATCATGTATAATAAACTTCTTTTAAACAGAACACCTCTTCAATAGGAAACGTGCTGCACAGTTGTATACCACTTTATGAATGGCATAGGTCAATTGATGGAACATCAGTATACTGATGTAAGAGAAAAGAATATTAATGTGTAAAAATCGTCCCTTGACATAAAGCCAAAATTCGCTGCAATTTGTAACTGCCTTGTTAAATTGTGCAGTAGTGGGATTTGGCATTGCGACAAGAATGGGGCGCCAGAATTAAAGAGCTTGAGAAAGTGCCAAAATTATCTAACCACACCTGCATTGTCTCTTGCAGTACCTGAATATCAGTAATAACAACACAATATTTGGTACATTATTACCCGGGATCATCCCTCACTCAAAAAGACCCGGCATGTCACCATTGCCAGTGTAGGGCACATAATATTTATATGCATACTGGTTTATTAACGGCACATTACAACCGAACATAGTATACTTTTTCCTTGTTAAATCTATCCCTTTACTAAATAAATAGGATTTCCAAACTGACCCTCAGAACACAAGACATTAAAAACATGCAGACTCACCACGGTACGTGTTTCGCTGATCCCATCTCAGCTTCATCGGGATTCAAAGTGATCTTCATTATATCGGGTAAGAGAATCCAACCTAAGAGCCAATATTCGTCCCTCCTATCCGCTGAAAATTACCGATCACATAGCACCTAAACTGGCACCATTCACAGCCGATGGAGTAACCAAAAAGCGCTAAATGATCAAAGACCTCAAACTGTACAATCCATTCAATGACCGACCACGTGACCTCAAATGACCAATTGAAAACTAGCCGGTTACGTTATGCGGTAAAGGCGCTCGATCGCCGGGAATCCCGTAATTGATATGAACAAATCCAAAATAAGAGCTGAACCGCACCATGGGCTCCAGAGGACCTCACACTGACCTTTATGTGTACTGAATAAATTTAAAGCAATGTTGACGGACCGATTGATTTGGAATCTTTTGAATATTTAAGGATGTAGGACCTTAATGGGAGGTATTGGCCCAATTCATTAAATCGAAGAAAGTCATACCTAGGCCCTCATTCTTAACGATCTAATATCAATAGACCTACCTTTGTATTAGATAAAGGGTGAAAACGAAAAGCCTTCATTTAGCCCAAACGGAGCAAAAGTTTGCATATTATAGATCCACCAACATTCCCTCCTACGTAATCTTAAATCAAAATTGCCTTTCCTCACGGGTGGTAAAACCACTTCAAGGCCACAAAGTTTTAGCACTTTTGCATTGTTATGACGACACTGAGCCAACGGTCGTGAAATTCACGTTTCTTGTACTCGCCGTACTGAATGTACATGTTCCATAATCCATCTTTTTAGAGGGCAGATGGTCTTGCCCACATATTTTTTACCACAGTCAAGAGATCAAATCAACGATTCCCATCGTCTTACAATTAGAAAAACCGTCAGGGGCTTAATTCATTTTTTGAGTGTGTCTTGGGGTTAAATTTCACAGCTGAAAGCGGTAACCAAGACACACTCGGGCAAGACACATCACCTCTATCTGCGCTCCCTCGCGGATCCAGTGTCTCCTCCAGCGATCGCAGTGTTTTACTTCCTGGATTCCGTCTCGCGAGGAGGGAACCAGGAAGTATGAGGGTCTCGATCGCAGGGACGTCGAGAGAGCGCAGGGAGAGGTGATGTATCCAGCAGCATCCCGAGTGTTGCTCGGGGTTACTGCTACTAACATAGGAATTTAACCACGAGCCACACTCTGAATACCGCGGGGGGGGGGGGGGGGGGGGAGAGAATAAATTTTGCGCTGACATGAAAGGTAAAAAAAAAAAAAAAAAAAAAAAAAAAAATTTAAAAAAAGGACGGCCAGGGAGGTTAATTTCAAATTTACTCCTTTATTTTGGGAATCCATTATACTTTTTGGGGCTTCAGAATAAAATTGCAGGCTACAGTGGCCACATTTATAGGTTTCTCTCAAATTATGAGATGGCACCATATAGTGGCTATGTACCAATATATCCCGCAGGTTGCGGCTGCGTCTTGCAGTATTGGACGCTTTGCTTGTTAATACATCAGATAATTGTGGGTCAAGAGTAAGTAAAGGCCAATATCGATCCAAAATCTCTAATGGGGTGCGATCCTGCGTCAAACGTCCCAATGCATCTAATAAATTTCCTGTTTGGAATACCTTTTAGAGAGACACTATTGGTGGATAAGGCTAAACCAGACTCGTTGAAAAGCATGTTTCAAACATCGATTTGGGTAACCCTTTTCTCTGAAATCTTGCTTTACCAATAAACTCATCCGATTAACAAATTCTACGTAAACATTGACCAATAGGTACCCCTCTCTTCAGGGGTTCTGGATGGAAACTATCCCAATGAAGGAGATTTGTAGCCGTCTCCTTTCGGAATAGTGGTTTTCAAATCTCCAGCATCTGATTTCTCAATTTTGATATCCAAAAATGTAATAGGTTCTTATATCTCGAAAGTGAACTTTAAGTTCATTTTGATTCAATTCATCCACAAAATAGACGATACGCTTCATCCTGGATTGTTTGGAATTTGTCCTTACACACATTTTTTTTCTATTTAGGGGGACAGCCATGGGATCTTGTGCTCCATCCTATGCAAATTTTTTGGGGTATATGGGAGGTGGAGATTGCCATCATATTAGTTCCAAAATTGATATAGCATGGTGTGGTACTTCAGCGGAAGTTACTAATTTTGTGGATTAATGGAATCAAAATTAACTTCATTTAAAATCACTTTCGAGATACAGGAACATATAAATTTTTTGGATATAAAAATTGAGAAATCATATGCTGGAGATTTGAAAACAACTTTATTCTGAAAGGAGATGGCTACAAATAATGTCCTTCATTGGGATAGTTACCATCCAGAACCCCTGAAGAGAGGAGTACCTATTGGTCAATATCTAAGTTTACGTAGAATTTGTTCAGATGATTTTATTAGTAAGGCAAGAATTTTAAAGCAAGATTTCAGCGAAAAAAAGGTTACCCAAAAGCGATGTTTGAAACATGCTTTTCAACGAGCCTGGAATACCTTTAGAGAGACGCTATTAGTGGATCAGGCTAAACCAAACAGCAAATTGATTAGATGCATTGGGACGTTTGACACAGGATGGCACCCCATTAAAGAGATTTTGGATCGATATTGGCCTTTACTTACTCTTGACCCACAATTCTCTGATGTATTAACAAGCCAAGCGTCCATTAATGCAAGACGCAGCCGCAACCTGCGGGATAAATTGGTACATAGCCACTATATGGTGCCATCTGGTGACAAGGGGGTCACTTGGCTATCTCATAATTTGAGAGGAACCTATAAATGTGGCCATTGTGTAGCCTGCAATTTTATTCTGAAGCCCTCAAAAACGAATGGTTTCCCAAAATTGAAATTTTAAATGAATTCATTTTTTTAATTGTAATACGACGGGAATCGTTTATTTGATCTCTTGGGACTGGTAAAAAATATGTGGGCAAGACCATCAGCCCTCTAAAAAGGATTTTAATTCATGACTCGGAGGCTCCTATTTTGCATCTCTTTCTTAGCATTTATTAAACCGCAGCATAAAAAAACTTTAACAGATAACTTGCCCCTCCCTTCCCACAGTCCATTGCAACAAGCACCCTCCCCTCTCTATAAACAGGCTCTTCTCGCCAAAATGACCCTCTTTCTTAGCTGCTCGTGACCAGATAAGTACCTCTGCGCAGCGCTCCTCAATCTGGTCGGTATTTTTGGTCCCGGCGTCCCGATTATAACACGGGCACCGGCCGAATATCGACTATTGCGCTTCGCCATTGTTATTCTAAAACCGCTGGTTAAGATGCGCTTCCTTTACGGCCGGATCTACTTTCTCTCGCGGCGGCTCACGTGATCGGCGCGTCGCGCACACGGGAACTCATTCGGCCGTTTGCCTGCCACGAGGATAGTCGAGTTCCACCATGCCCGCGAAAGGAAAACGCAAGTCACCTCCTCCCTCGGTGGAATCTGAATGTTCGGGAGACAGCGATGCTGAACTGCAGGTCACTCACTCTCCCGCGGGAGACCCCGGCCCCTCCTTCCCTGACACTATCCTCAGACATGCAGGCCTCTATTGCCTCGGCAGTAAAAGCGGAGGTAGCTAATTTATCCTCCACCTTCTCTAACTCCCTCCTAGAGGTTCTGACGGCCGTTCAGGCCTTACAACAATCTGCCATACCTGCGTCACCGGGCTCCAGCCCTGCGGAGGGCCAGTCTTCCAGCCCGGCAGTAGTTTTGCCCCCCGATGGGGTGGGCAAAAAGTCAGTGCGGAAGACAAAGCACTTGGCTCGAGGGGCTGGCATCCCTGCAGCACTGCCACCACCTATTGAAATACGTAAAAGGGCCCCGGTTCCCCAAACACCAGCAGCTACGGCTGCAAAACGGCCCAAACAGGTGGTTAAATCCCCTCCAGCGGAGGTGGATGGTGAGGACGAAGACTCTCAGACGATCCCGATGGTCTGTCGGCCGGGGATGATGAAGTGGTGCTCCACGCTATCTATGAGGAGATGTTTATGACCCACAAGGGGACCCCCCTCTTCTACCCTGAGGATCTGTCCCACCACCGATCTTCTGCCTGGCCACCAAGGCCCCACGTGGAGAAGTGGCTGGACGACCGCATGCGGCGCCCATTAGACAAAGCCACACGAGATGGGATGTGGGCATTCAGCTCGCATCCTACCACTCTGGGAAAGACCTGCCTGACTCCTAGTGGACAAGGACTTCCAGAAATATGTCACCCACCATGGCTGGTCCGCGAAAGCGGGCATTGACCAGGCTTTTAAAAAATGCCAGGATCGCCTACTGGACACTGTGGGCCCCTTAATCAAGCTGTTTGAGATTGCAGAAGAGGCAAAAGCCCAAGGGGACACCCTGGATCCCTTCATGGTGAGGGGCTGGCTCCAACGGGCCATCTGTTTTTTAGCTAATGCTAATTCCGCCATCTCGGCTGAGAGGCGCAGATCTATTCTGCTAAAAGTGGACAATCAACTCACAGAAAAAGCTGACTCAGATCTCGGCAGTGAAGCCCAAGGGCTACTGTTTGGCGAAAAGTTTGTCCGAGACCTGGGCAAATACGCCAATACAAGGAAAAAGAGTGTCATCTGCGCTCGTTTCTATGTGTTCCATGTACAACAAAAATGAGGTTTTTGATTGTTTCAATGGCCATTGCAACGTAAGCCCACTCGCCACTTCAAGGCACCTCTTTAGAGTGGGTACCTAACAATTGTGACCAAAAGGCCGCTCTACTGAGCAGCTCCAAGCCCCTCCAGCTTCTTTTCAGCGAAGGAGAGGCAAAGATGGTGGCTTTTATTTATACACGCACCAAACACTTCCCATTTGGGATCAAAAACAAAAACCATGGAAAGAGGAACAGCTGCAGAACGACGGACTGGTGTTACAAGCATGATATACATAAATACAGAAAAATGGCGTCGCGCCCATACTCATTTTCGGAGGGGCAGCAACTGCCAGGAGTAACAGCCCAGTCAATGCATAAAACATAACAAGGAAAAAGAGTGTCATCTGCGCTCGTTTACGTTGCAATGACCTTTGAAACAAACAAAAACCTCATTTTTGTTGTACATGGAACACATAGAAACGAGCGCAGATGACACTCTTTTTCCTTGTTATGTTTTATGCATTGACTGGGCTGTTACTCCTGGCAGTTGCTGCCCCTCCGAAAATGAGTATGGGCGCGACGCCATTTTTTCTGTAAATACGCCAATACGTTCACCTCCCTTGACAAGGTCTCGACCTCCATGAAAAAAGTATTCAAGGGGCGTGTTTTTGGCAAGGCCGGTAGAGCTAGGGGGAACTTTACCGGCCGCCCAGGACCGGGTACCAACCCTTCGACTGCCACTGCCCCGCATACGCAAAGCAGTGAAGCGCCATATTATAACACGGGATTCTTCCCCTCGCGTACCCGCGATTGGCGTGGTAGAGGCGTCCGTGGCCCGAGGGTCCTTCAATTCCCGTCGCCCACCAGGTAAGACACCACTTGCGCTCGCAGACTTTACCACGGGTGGGGGGGGGCGCATAGCGCGTTTTCTTACCAAATGGGTCCTACAGTCATGGGATTCCACCTAGACTTCGAATATGTTCCGTCACAAACGGCCCTTCCTACGCCCCTCCGATTCTCCTCAGAGTGCTCCATGATGGTAGACGAGGAGGTTCGGAGTCTGGCTCGGAAAGGGGAGATAGAGAGAGTTCAGTCGCACAAACTAGGGTTTGTAAGTAATTTATTCCTGGTGGCCAAGAAAGGCGGGGGCTAAAGACCCGTCATAAATCTAAAGGAACTAAACTCCATCATAGTGTATCGTCATTTCAAAATGGAGGACATGAAGGATCTTCCTCCCCTTCTCCTGCCGGGGGATTGGCTAGCAAAGGTGGATCTAAAGGACGCCTATCTATCCGTCCCCGTGACGACCGAACACAGACTTCCTGCAGTTTTATTGGCAGGGGGAACTCTGGCGTTTCTCCAGTCTTCCCTTTGGGCTCTCCTCCGCACCTTGGTGCTTTACCAAACTGCTGAGGCCGTTGATGGCGAATTTGCGAGAACGAGGTGTTCGCCTCATTGTGTACCTAGACGACATCCTGCTTCTGGCATCCACGAAAGAGTTGCTCTCTCTGCACTTACAAATGGACCCTCTCCCAGGAGCTGGGTTTCGTAGTGAATGCGGAAAAATCCATTCTTCAACCAACCTTGCGGCTGGAATTCTTGGGCCTAATAGTGGACTCAACGTCCATGCGGCTCAATCTTCCAACCGACAAGATTTCCACAATAGAACGAGAGGCACGCTCTCTGCTAAGACACGATCCTTGTTCCCTGAGGGCTCTCGCTCGCATGGTAGGCCTCCTCTCGGCCACCAGGTTAGCGATACCCCCCGCTCCACTGCATTATCGGGCCCTCCAACGCCTGATGGCCCGTTTCCTCTGGGAAGGTATGCCTTACACTGGGATGATCTCCCTCTCGGTCGAAGCTCTCCAAGATCTCACATAGTGGATGACGAACCTCCGGTCTTGGAACGGGAAAGCGATCCTGCCGGCCCCTCCCTGCCTCACGATAGAGTCGGATGCTTGCCGCTCCGGTTGGGGAGCTCGCTGCGGCTCTCTAGAGACAGGGGGCGGTTGGTCGAAAGAGGAGACCCTCCTTCACATCAATTGCCTGGAATTGCTTGCAGGCTTGTTTGCAATCCAGTGCTTCGCCAAGGGACTACGGGATTGCACAATCCTCCTGCGCATGGACAATTTCCCGGCAGTTCGCAACATCAACGCCCTGGGGGGTCCCAGGTCCCCCATGCTCACACTGCTAGCCCAGCAGTTTTGGGCACATTGCTTCGCGTCGGGGCTCGCGGTTCAGGCACAGTTCCTCCCAGGTCTCGACAATGTGGTAGCGGATTGGAACTCCAGACACACGCTAGAGTCGGGCGATTGGAGGCGGCTACCCGCAATCTTCGCTCGTCTATCGAGTCTCTGGGGCCCGTTAACGACCGATCTGTTCGCCTCGAGTCTGAAATCGCCAGCTTCCGAGGTTTTACAGCTGGCGTCCGGACCCCGAGGCGAGAGCGACGGATGCGTTCCTGCAACCTTGGTCCCGGGGGACAGCTTTACGCCTTTCCCCCTTTCGCCATGGTGGCTCGCACCCTCACCAGGGTCCGCTCACAATCGGCGACCCTGGTCTTGGTGGCGCCCCTCTGGCGGAGCCAATCTTGGTTTCCGGCCCTCTTGGAGATGGCCATAGATCGGCCGAGGGTGTTGCCTTGCCCCCCCGGATCTCATCACGGATCCGGAGGGCAGGCCCCACTCCCTTATCACGTCTCACTGTCCGTTGACTGCATGGTTGGTATCCGGGGACCCGGCTTTGTCGTTGGAGTTTCGGGAACGCACTGACGCCTTGCTCCAACGCGCATGGGCCCCCGGTACCTGGGCAGCCTACGGCACGGCTTGGTCCCGGTGGGTTCGCTGGTGTGTGGATGGGGGTCTGGATTCCTTTTCAGCTCCTGTGAATGCCGTGCTGGATTTCCTCACGGATCTCTACGAACGGGGATTGGCATACCGTACGGTTAATTCATTTCGCTCAGCGATTTCGGCAGGCCACCTCGGATTCCAGGGGGTCCCGGCGGGACGTCATCCCCTGGTATGTCGATTGTTGCGCGCCATTCGCTTATCGCGTCCCCCGCATCCCAGGTATTCTTCCACATGGGACGTATCCATGGTCCTTAACTTTCTAACGGCGTGGCCGGATAATGACGATCTGTCGCTACGCCAACTGTCCGCAAAATTGTTGATGTTATTTTGCTTGCTCTCATGTAAACGGGTCAGCAACGTTCGCGTGCTGGATTTTGGGGCGCGTTCCTTCCTACACGATGGTGTACGTTTTGACGTCTCGCGACGCACAAAAACGGCCATTACCTCAGTCTTCTATCCTATGTTGGCTGATCGCCCGCGGCTTTGCCCGGTTCGCTGCCTGCGCGCTTACGAAACTCGCACGGCTGCGTGGCGTCCTATGGACATTTCACCTTTGTTCCTATCCTACGTGATTCCCCATCGCCCGGTGTCATCCACTTCGCTAGCCCGATGGGTGATGGCATCGGCCGGTGTGGACGTCTCCATGTTTGGTGCGCATTGTACGCGCAGTGCCATGGCTTCCTCAGCGCTGCTGTCTAGCTGCCGGTTGGAGGATCTCATGAAGGTGGCGGATTGGTCCAGGGAATCGACCTTCTGAACGTTCTATTTGAAGCCTGTCGATCATTGGTCGGCTGCGGTCCTAGACAGGCTTTGAATATGCAAAATAGGAGCCTCCGAGTCATGAATTAAAATTGATAAAATTCTAACTTCCCGTCATACTTAGGAAAATTAAGAAAGACTCGGAGGCGAGTATTTTCCCGCCCGGTCCCACCCTGGGTTTTTTGCTGTGCGGCTTAGGCGTAGGCTCGCCGGTTCATGGTTCTTATTCTTCCTCTTCTTCCCACAGCCTCCTGATTTTCTCCAGTCTCGTTTGGATGGTTTCCTCGTTGTTTGGCTCTTTTGCCCGTTGGACGATGACTCACACGCAAGAAAGAGGGTCATTTTGGCGGGAAGAGCCTGTTTATAGAGAGGGGAGGGTGCTTGTTGCAAAGGACTGTGGGAAGGGAGGGGCAAGTTATCTGTTAAAGTTTTTTTATGCTGCGGTTTAATAAATGCTAAGAAAGAGATGCAAAATACTCGCCTCCGAGTCTTAAAATTCTAACTTCCCGTCATCCTTCGGAAAATTATCAATTATGGAACATGTACATTCAGTACGGCGAGTACAAGAAACCTCAATTTCACAACATTTAGCTCAGTGTCATAATAAGAATGCAAAAGTGCTCGAATTTGGTGGCCTTGAAGTGGTCTTACAATCTGAGGAAAGGCAATTTTCACTTAAGATTACGTAGGAGGGAATGCTGGTGGATCCATAATATGCAAACTTTGGCTCCGTTTGGGCTAAATAAAAAGGGTGAAAACATAGAAGCCTTCATCTAATAAAGGCTTCCATTAGGTAGATGTATTGATATTAGTTTGTTAAGAATGAGGGCCTAGCTATGACGTTCGATGAATTGGGCCAATACCTCCATTAAGGTCATACATCTTTGAAAATGTTCGACCAATTAATTTGGAATCTTTTGAATATTCAATTGATTCGGTACACATAAAAGGTCAGTGTGAGGTCCTCTGGAGCCCACGGAGCGGTTCAGCGCTTATTTGGATTTGTTCACATCAATTACGAGCACCTGTGTTTACCGCATAACGTAACCAGCTAGTTTTCAATTGGTCATTTGAGGTCGGTCATTGAATGGATTGGACAGTTGTGAGGTCTGAGCATTCAGCGCTTTTTGGTTACTCCATCGGCTGTGATTGGTGCCAGTTTAGGTGCTATGTGATCGGTAATTATCAGCGAATAGGAGGGACGAATATCGCCTCTTATATATGGGTAAGAGAAACCGACCTAACTAGAAGATCATTTCAACTCCCGATTAAGCCGAAGTGGGAATCAACGAAACACGTACCGTGTCGAGTCTGCATGTTTTTATTAGGTCTTGTGTTCTAACTCCGGGTCAGTGCAGAAATCTATTTAGTAAAGGGATAGTATACCTCTTACTCATTAAATCTATCCAAACAATGATCAGTTGTAATGTGCAGTCAATATTTATACGCATACTGGTTTATTGATTATGTGCCCTACACTGGGAATGGTGACATGCCGGGTCTTTGAGTGATGATACCGGGTAATATACCAAATATTGTGGTGTTATTACGGATATTCAGGTACTGCAAGAGACAATGCAGGTGTTGAGATTATTTTTGGTGCCCCATTCTTGTCGCAATGCCAAAAATTCCAATACTGCATAATTAAACAAGGCCAGTTACGAATTGCAGCGAATTTTGGCTTGATGTCAAGGGATGATTTTTACACAATATTAAATTTCTCTTAGGTCAATTGATAGAATCAAGTCACTATACTGATGTTCCAAGGAAATGATATGCCATCAATATACATAAAGTGGTATACAACTGTGCAGCACGTTTCCTATTGAAGAGGTGTTCTGTTAAAAGAAGTTTGTTATACACTAGCTTTTGCCCGCAGCGTTGCTCGCGTGGATTTTATGATTTGTTAATTTTTTTTTAATTTTTTTTTTGGTTTATTAAACTTGGTTTATTTGGTAGAACCAACTATAGCCCCCCCCCCCGTGTTTTTTTTTTTTTTTTCCAAGAAGGATGTAAGTGCCAAAATTTCACACCTGTAACATCTTTGGTTTTTGAAATATAGGCATACTGATAAAAGTATTCACATCCCTTTCCCCCACCCCCCCTTAACTGGATTTTTGGAAAATGGTAAAACGTGGGGTTTTTTGCACGAAGATTGTAAATATCGAATTTCACACCTGTAACATTGGTTCTTGAAATATAGGTATAGTGATAAAGGTATTCAACCCCCTTTTTGGCCCCCCCCCCCCCCCACTGGATTTTTGGAAAACTGTAAAATACGTGTTTTATTTTCAAGACAAAACTAAATACCAATTTTCACGTCTGTAACATCTTCTGTTTTTGAGATGTAGGTATACTGTTGAAAAGTATTCACCCTCTTTTTTTTTTTCCACCCACCACGTGGGATTCTTGGAAAATGGTAAAACATATGTTTATTTTCAAAAGATTGTAATTCCTAAACTTCACACCTGTAACATCTTGGTTTTTGAACTACAGATCTACTGATAAAAGTATTCAGACCCCTTTCCATCAACCCCCCCCCCCCCCATATTTGGATTTGTGGAAAATGGCAAAACACATGTTTGGTTTTTTTCACGAAGATTTTAAATACCAAAATTTCACACACCTGTAACCTCTTTTATCAGTATACCTATATTTCAAGAATAAAAGTATTCAACCCCCTTTTTTGCCCCCTCCCACAGAATTTTTGGAAAATTGTAAAATAGGTGTTTGTTTCTCAAGACGAATCTAAATACCAATTTTCACGTATGTAACATCTTGTTTTTGAGATATAGGTATCCTGTTTAAAAGTATTCAGCTTCTCTTTTTTTTCCACCCACCACTTGGGATTTTTGGAAAATGGTAAAACACCTGTTTTTATTTTTCAAGAAGATTGTAAATACCAAATTTCACGTCTAACATCTTTGGTTTTTGAAATCTAGGTATGATAAAAATATTCAGACCCCTTCCCCCTCCCCCCCCCCATTGGATTTGTGGAAAAATGGCAAAAAAACATTTTGGTTTTTTCCACGAAGATTGTAAATACCAAATTTCACACCCGTAACATCTTCGGTTTTTGAAATATAGGTATACGGATAAGGATAAAAGTATTCAATCCCCATTTTTGCCCCCCCAAGGAATTTTCAGAAAAATGGTAAAATACGTGCTTTTTTATTTTTCAAGGACAAATCTAAATACCAATTTTTACGTTTGTAACATCTTCTGATTTTGAGCTATAGGTATCCTGTTGAAAATATTCAACGCCCTTAGGGGCGGAGTTTCCAAAAATCCTTGCTTAGTGGGTGCCCACATAAAAACAGTGCACCTTCAAAATTTCACGTTCCTAGGTTAAACGGTTTCAGCTGAGCATTGATGAGTCAGGACTTTCGCGTTTATGATAAAATTATTCTACCCCCCTTTTAGCCCCCACCAAGGAATTTTCAGAAAATGGTAAAATACTTATTTGTCAAGATGAATCTAAATACCTATTTTCACGTCTGTACCATCTTTTAAGATATGGGTATCGTGTTTAAAATATTCAACCCCTTTTATTGCCCCCCCCCCAGTCGAATTGTTGAAAAACGGTAAAATACATGTTTAATTTTTCAAGACGAATCTAAATACCGATTTTTACATCTGTAACATCTTCTGTTTGAGTTATAGGTATCCTGTTTAAAATATTCAACCCCTTTTTCACCCCCTTTAGGGGCAGAGTTTCCAAAAAAATCCTTGCTTAGTGGATGCCCACATAAAAACCGTGCACCTTCAAGATTTCACGTTCCTAGGTTAAATGGTTTCAGCTGGGCGTTGAGTCAGTCAGGACACATATATATTCCACTATTGCCAAGCTGCTGACTGACAGATTAGATATATTTGTGTGATTTTTAATTCATTGTTATCTTTCCGAGAGTGTCATTTTAATTACGTTAAACAGTCTTTATTATTATCCTAGCACTCTTGAGGTACTTCAAGGGAGCCAATTGGTTGGTTCCCACCTGTGTTTTTTGGGTTTGTATACTTTTAGTAACAACTACAATCATTCTAGAGCAGAGCACCCTGGCCTGAGGGGTGGCCTGTGTTAAGAGACCCTAAGGATTTTAATTGTTCACCGGTACAGTATACTTTATAATTTTGCACCTCATGTTATAGTCGAGTCTTGAGTAACCTCTCACATAATCTATCCATTGCGTTATATTCAGGTCATGCTATACTCTAGTATCTATGGTAAATGGTTTTCCAGTTATTTATGTGGAGATTTTTTTTTAAAAAAAAATTTTAAGTGACACATGGTATAATCCATGACATTTAGCCCTAGTAGAAAAGGATCACGGACCTCCGCTCCATGGCTAGAATTGATTAATACAGACAACATAATGCAAATTCTAAGTGTAGAAAACTGCTGCATTTCTTACTTTGAGATGAAAACATGCCACAATAGGCAATTTCTTCATAGTAAGCTGTTTTGTAGATTCCTGGTAACTGTGGCAACCACTGCATTTTATTTTGGCACTGCTTCCGAGATGCTCTGGCCGTGTAAACCTGACACGAGAAGCAAATGTTATTTTTTTTTTTATTTATTTTTTACACAAATAAGAATGGTGCTATCAGAGTATTCTTTGGGGGGGGGGGGGGAATAAAGCACAGATCAAATAGAGGGAAGGGGTGGGGGAATAATATGCCGTTTATAGAAACATTTTGAATTCTATTAGAATCTTAAAGGCCAGTTACCAAGTATTCATCCATAAGCATCAAAACAACACTTAGAGGATAACGATAGGAGTTTTATTTCTCTACATTAAAGTGGTTTTACATGAACTAGATAACAAGCTCAGTTACGTCAGAAATATGCTACGGTATGGCAGGATTACAAGCCATTTAACAAGAGGAATATACCATATTTATCTGTGTAGAAGACGCCCCCATGTAGAAATGACAACCCCTACTTTTCTAACCCAAGATTAAGAAAGCAATATTTTAAACAAAAGAACACATTTAACATTTTTGTCAAAGACTATATTAAAAATATTACTAAATCTGCCTTTTAGTATTTGAAGATACTGGTGCAACATACACCTATGTAACTTATGCATCACTCAGCTTTGGGCATATCTCTTTATCTATTGCATCACTGCTTTCATCAGTTAGTTCCAGACTTATTTTCTGCGATTTTCATGGGAGAGTGCTTAAAATACTGGTGTTTTCACATCTGCACAATGCCTACATGCTACTGCCTCCAACAGGATGCTTTCAGAATTGCAATTGGTTAGTGCAGCATCAGAAGTCTATGATGTCTGTTACCCAAGGCTTGTGATTGGAGGAAGCCTGTTTGCAGAGGTAAGGTATCAGCAATTTGGTGCGCAACCGTGGAATTCACCAGTGTAACGCCAGTCTCCTGCGGCACCACATTTCTGGTCTGTGGCCATTGAAGCAAGCGTGGTAGCATGAGCTGGGCATGGTAACACTCAGAACAGACCCACATCTAGTACAGTTACTCCCGTGTAGGAGACGACCCAATTTCTGGCTTGACAATTGAAAAAAAAAAAAAAAAATACTTTTGTCCATGTATAAAACAAGTATTTATCCTACTGGAATTGAAAATTCTTCATTCTACAGTAAATCAAAAAGGGAACAGCCCTACATATGTTGCCCATACATTTGGTGTGAGACTTTGCCAATTTAAAAAAAAGGAACCCACACCAAAACCACTGGAGAATAAACTACAACATCCGAAGGAGGATCAGTCCAGTTCCCAGAGAGGGAGGATGGGGTGTTCCCACCGTCAACTCACTCCCAACACAACACGTGGCCTCGGAAGTCAGGCCCATAGCCCAGAGATTAGCAGCTGCATCCTCCACAGTGAGCGCCAAAAGGGTGTGCCCAGTCAATAAAAAAGGTGCCAAGTGCTCCCATCTAACAACCACCGCAGGCCCATAGTATTTCAGTGGCAGGTTGAAACAGAGGTCTGGCAGCCAGAAGGAGGAAAGGAAGGTCCCAGTAGATCGCAATAGACGCCCCTTCAAATAGGGAACAGCGGAACATTCCTGACTGCCCAACTTCAAATGCAGGCGAGCTTATCAGACAACTATGATGACACCGTGAGAAACACCTGCAGGTGCCGCGGCTGCCTTCTGGACCTGAATAGCTGAGAGAACTGGTTCCTGAAAGTTGTCACGGGACGAGAGAACAGCCAGCACAAAAGCAGGTATTGTAGGGCAATAAAGCAGAGTCCAGCACCGTCTCCGGTATGCCACATAATTTAAGGTTTCTTCGCCGATGCTTGCAAACTCACCACCTGTGTTGAGTGCCCGCTGTTAAGATGAGGTCATGGCCTGCACCCCCCCTCAATCTGTGTGCGTGCACGCCCAAACGTCGTTCACCTGGGTCTTGGTAGCAGTTAGGCTCGTGCCAAGGGACTGAAGGTCAGCCTGCCAAGATAGTAAGGCGTCAGCAAGGCTCTAATGTCCCGTTTAGTAGCCGGTAGGTCATCAGCTTCCATCTCAGTCAGAACCCATGGCAAAGCAGGTGAGACGCTTGGGATGACAACCCCCCTGTGGCCCTGTCTCCCTGGAGTATAGAGGCTGCTGATCCACCACCCAGCGAGATCTAAATGAGAGACTCCGCCAGAACAAGTCTGTTCACCTCCGCAGCCGGTTCCTCTCTGAAGTAATATACTTCAAATTACCAAATTCTCCTATTCCTTATTAAAATCCAAACGTTACGTCATAAGTACTCGGAGGTGAGTATTTGCTCTTTAAGAACTCACAGCCGCAAGAAAACTTAAAAAAACATGAACCCATCAGGACCCGGCATGGGATGTTCCCTCCCCAGTAGCCTCCAGCCACCCCCCTTAGTGAGTCCATATAAGGTCGTGCAAGGAACAGTATGCCCCTATTTCAAGCTCCAAACAACCAAAGAAGCAGCAAAAAAAAACAAAAAAAAACAGGAACAAAGACAGAACAAAAGGCAAGAATCTCCAGCAGAATAGAAGAAGGCTTCTGCCAATGGAAAGTCCAAGACACTGCAACGATAAAAGAACATGGAGGGAACATGAGCAAGAAGGGGGCAAACAAAAAGCCCACAAACACTAGGCATACCAAACTAGTACAGCGCAATCACCCCACGAAAAACAAGGGAAGTACGAAAAATAACCAAATCAAACGTCCACACAGGAGGGAGCAGAGGGAAATACTTGACGAGTCCTTAACAAAATTTTCCTATTCATCAGGACAAAAAGTTTGGATTTTAATTTTAAAACATGACTCCGAGGCTCAGATTTGCTAGTTCAATGCAACAATGTATCAGACCACTGCGACACCTGTCGGAAATAAGACACGGAAGGCTGATTCCCTCGACTAGTCCTCTGCCTGCAGGATACCTTCTATATAATCTAGCAGAAAAAGATGTGGCCGCACCCCTCATCGGAAGGGCACCAAAGCAGGAGGCGCCCACACCTACCAGAGACCATGACCACTTCACCCAGAGACCGTAGAAACTGAGATGGATTCCAAAAAGAAATACAAGGGGAAACCTGGGCAGTCCGAAGCTGTAGTGTACACAATACACATCAATGGTGCGGAAAGCCACACCAGAGTAAAACAAGGAGACTAGGAAATCCAGGGCCGAAACCAAAAAAAGGGGGGGAAAGACTAGAATCTGGAGCCCATCCAACATACCAGCGATGCCATCCATCCCAGGCAGAGCGATGGGGCCTCTGGAACAAGAGTTGCCTAATTGTTGCGGAGCAAGTCCGCAGCCAATCCCGAAAGGTCTGAGCAGTGCCAGGCAAACCAAAAATCAGCCACGCCAGTAGCAGCAACCTGTGCTCTAGAAGCAAGGGATGGCCCATACCGTCTAGATCTAGAAGATTGACCACAGAAGCAGCCACGGAGCGACCAACGCCAAATCCCAGCATGGACGTAAATCACAGTTGTGTCCTCCAAAAGGGTGTGATAATAGCCACCATCGATCCACGGGCCAGGATCCGGAGCAGCACCACCTCCTACAACGGAAACGCATGCAACTGACACCCCTGGCAAAAGCTGCAGAAGAACTGCAGAAGCCTCCGGTCTCCAATTGAAGAAACATTGTACCTGATGATTCAGAGGAGAGGCGAACAGGCCGATCAGTAGCAGACCTCCCAGGGTGTCAGACCGGAGAAGGATCCAATCTCTCGAATCCTGTAGTTGCGGGAATTTCAATCTGCCACCTCAATGCCCAGACTGAGGAGGAGCTGAGCCTGAACAAACAGGGACTGGACCAGACAAAAGTGCCACAACTGCACCGCCATGGCCGGCAACACCTCGGACCTGGAAGCCACAAGAACATCTTCCCGGCAAAGAATCACTTTCACACCTCTTGCCCAAAGGGAAGCAATCACCGGTTTCATCAGCTTCGTGAAGAATCACGGAGCTGACGAAGGTCAGAATGGAAGACACAGGAATCACCAAACGACCCAATCACGGAAAGCATAGGGAACTGCAACTCTCTGCCGCCATGGGAACGGACAGGTAAGCGTCCTTTAAATCCAGCTTACCAGCCAATACCCCTCTAACACCACCTCTCGTAGCGTATGAACGCCCTCCATCTTGAAATGCCTGTAAGCAATCCAATTAAATTTATTTTTAATTGTAATAAATTTTTATTGAATATTTTGTGCAAAACAGAAGAAGTCATAAAAAGGCAAAGATGGCGAAGTGGCATACATAAAACACCTAACAATGTAACGAGATTATACATGACATACCATATGAATGATAAAATATCAGAAATAAAAGTGGGAGTAAGTAAAATTTAGGGATATAAAGATAAGGGGGAGGGGTGTGGGTAAATGGCGTGCAGTGAGAAAGGTGGTGGATTGGCTGAGGGACAAAGAATATCAGCAATTAGCTAGGGTGGTGTCGGGCGATGATCACCCACATGTGGGGGGGGGGGAAAGGAAATATGTGAGGGCGAGTCTCTGACCAGTAAAACCAGCGGTGTAGGTGGACTGTGCTTGTATCAGAGGCCCTATGTATGAGGTCAACTTCTCGGATGCTGTGGACTTCCTGAAGCCATTTCCGTATTGTGGGGACAGTGGGGGCTTTCCAGTGTCTAGGCAGTACGGCTTTTGCTGCATTTAAAAGCCATAAGGATCTCTTGTAAGTAGTTATATCAGCTGTAGTGTGATGTAGTAGCATCGCGGCCAGTGTTAAGTCAGGGGGCGACGCCGAAACCTTACAAATGGCGTTATGAACATAGTGCCAATATGCCCGAAAGGGGCAGGACCACCACATAGGGAGCACGGTACGGCGGAGTGGGGCTTGTGAGGTGTTGCAACAGTCCGAACATATCAGATGTGCTAGTCTTTCAAACTGGGTTGAGGCAGATGAAATGAGGTAGGGGGGGGGGGCGCTAGGGAGCGCAAGTAGGACTTGAGTCTATGAAGGTGAAATTTGGTCAGAAAAGGAGTGTGGCAAGCGATAGTGGGATGTCCACTGGTGATTTAAAGGCGACTCCAATGGAAAGGGTGGCGAGTGCCAATTGTTCAAATCCCTCACATTAATAACCGGCCATAAGCCTCCCCCTGTCTTGGCCACAAGAAACAAATCGCTGACAAACCTTTGGGAGCAATCTAACCTCTTCTATGGCTCCTTTGCGCACGAGGTCCGAAACCTCGGATTGCATCAACAGGGATTGAGTGGTAAGCAAGCGTAGCAGTCTGCGGGGGAGCAATCGCAACAGAGGATCGGACATAAAACTCAGAAAGCCAAGGACTGTCGAAAGGATCCAATAACACATATTCCCAGGCGCGGGAGTAAAAGAATGACTTACACTTTGATCTGGAAACCAGCCGAGGCAGGCTTACCTGCAGGACACCTGGACAGTGCCTCGGCTACGAAATCCCCACTACACCAGGGTCATCCCCGGAATGAGAAGGACTGGCTTGCGGTACTGGAGTCTTGAGCGTCTCCAGAGCCACAGTAAGTACAGGAGTAACACGATTGGGGGGGGGGGGGGGGACTTTATAGGTCTCGACCTTGTCCAAGGAAGAGAATGAACCACGGTGCCCATAATTTTGATAAGGTTTTCTCCAAACAAGAGACCTTGGGTGTTAACACACAGATTCTTAGTGGTCATGTTGGACAACTGGAGGTTAATGTTCAATAAAATGGTCTTGCGCCTCTCCGCAGCAAGAGCTGCATTTGCTCCCCCAACAAAAGAGGGATCTTTGCACCCAGTCTCTGACAACCGTAGTATCCATTGTTACGTACTTAATACGTGCATCCTCTGCCAAATCAAGCAGGTGAACTAGTGGTGCAGCCACACGCAGCACCTTGTACTCGCATGCACACAGGGAATTTTCAATACCCCTTCTGGCTGACCACCCCTTTCCGGCCATATGTTGAACGTCTGAACACATCAGGTGTCACATAGGACTGACCCGAGTTTGAGGACATTCTGTTAACATGTTAGCGCTCTTACTATGTTGATTACGACAGGCTCCTCTGCTAGGGTTATTATGGCAGACAGGAAGTGCTGGCTATGTCTGTATCCTGTGGTGAGAAGAGGCTCCTGTGCAGTGTGAGATGAATAGAGATCTGAGCAGTAACATTGTGTTTATTCCAAGTAACACATTCCACTCTAAGATGGAGCCTGGTCTCCCGAACCATGGGCCAACGCACATGTGCACCAACTCACCTCGACATGCGGCTGCAGGGTTCAAGCAGTGGATCGAGGGTGTAAAACTCCAGTAGGGTCAAACATAGGTTGCCTATGAGGGTCACATACCACACTGGCCTTAGACAAGGGAGGTGAGGGTAGGCATGCTCCTCATCAGGTCATCCACTGGGGTGTGAAGCTCCGAGGCTTCTACATCCTCCCCTTGCTCGGGTTACTCACACTCTGATCCATATGCCGGAGTCGTTTCTCTTATATCGCTTTGTTTGCCCTGCGGTCAGGGGCTCTTTATGCAATACGGACTTGCAATCGGAGGTCAGCAGTGATGCGGGGTTGCCAGCCCCTCGAGGAGTTCTATCATGGTGCTTGTTTGCACAGGCATTGGACCCAGGTGGGTCTCTCTCAGAGCTCACAGCAGGAGTGGGGTCAATATTCAGGAGGTTTAAGTCTTGAGAATGTAAACATACCAGTCACAGCAGACGACTTGACAGAGGCCATTGCCTTGTCCACAGATTGCTTAAACTGAGGATCGCAGTCACTGTATAGCAGAGGACATGGTTTACGCAAGGGATGCTCTCAAAGAGGTCTCCGTAGCAGGAAAGCAGGCTTAGCGTGGCACCACTGCTGCGACGGGGAAATTTGGGCCTGAGCTTTTAGGGAACCCAAACGCAGGGAGCTCCATCAGAAGCCCTAATGGGCTTCTAGCGGGGGGGGGGGGGGATTTGGACAGGGACATGATCTTAGAGCGCAAGCTCTCAGAGCAGAGGGAGGAAGGACCCTGCTTGTGTGTAACATGCATATACATTTGTCACTCAGTCTCTCCCCCTTGCACAGCTCCCCGAAACTTGCTGGCGCTTTATAAATACTTGTAACCGACTACCTGGTAACGATTGCAGAAATCCGGCATAGACGCAGGCAGAGCAGCTCCCCCAATAGCAACAACTACCACACGATGGCGCCGAGCCGAGAGCAGCTTCCGCAATAACAGCAACCACCACAAGACGGCAATGAGCTGAGATCAGCTCCCACAACAGTAATTACCACAAGATGGTGTCGAGATTAGAGCATGAGGTGATCTCGTGAGGGAGACCGCCTGGGGCAGAGCCTCAGCCCCCACAGGAAATCCAAGAGCAAGGAACTGATCGCCGCGGTATATATATCAGATTAGTTCCCATGGTTGAAGCTTCAACCCACAGTGACCAGGCAGTTTTACCATTGTCAGGGTAGAAATGTAAAAACAGTGGGTACTTTCGGACTGTTTGTATATATACATACCTTTTTCCTCACCATTAAATGGACTTTCCAAAAAGATACAACTGCCAAAAAAGACCCCGGGTAAATAATTTCTAAATTTTGTACAGAGTTTAGAAATGCCCAATGTTGACAGTGGTGAAGTAGAAAAGAAAAACGTGTAGAGTCATTTCCCCCTCTGTGTGCTGAGCTCATTTTGACCGATTTGTGCTCGTGATCAGGTCTGTGTCTGACTAGCACACTACCATGTGCGTGCTGACGTGCCTCCCGACGTACGTTGCAGTGTTGAGACTTTTAGACTGGGCGGGCCACACGGTGTAGGGCATGCAAGGGTACGTCCTTGATCCTTAAGTGGATTTTTTTTTTTCCTCAGGACGTACCCTGTACATCATTGGTCCTTATGGGATTAAAGAAGGTATGAGACATGGTTTCTCATGCCAAAGCATTGTAGATTCCCTGCCTTCGCAATGTTTTTTTCTGTGGTGTGTGGCAAGATAAATGAAAATCGTGTAAGACACACATTCAATGAGCATGTAAAAACATTCTTTTTTGTATCCAGAGCGCTTGATTATTACATAAGAGATAATTATTTTTCAACAGCTAAAATCTTTCAAGTATTTCATGCATGTTATGTACCTCCTCAGACAGTCTGTTAGGGTGGTCGTTCCTGTAACATGATTTTCCCCATTAATGACTCCTCCGTCACTTCCTGGGCTCAGAGGCCAAAAGGGAGTGGAGGAGCCTGGCAGGTCCAAGCTGATGTCCCAAAACGGGTCTATTGTCGTTGAGACACCACTAGTAGGAAGAGGAAGACAACAAAAGGGAGGGAGAAAAAAAAAAGTTAATTGACATCCAGAAAGTTAACACTGTAGAAGACATTGCTATACAATAGAAGTATGCAGTTTTACAACCTTTACACCAAGCAATATACAGAGTAAGCATTACAGAATTTAAAGCAACGGTAGGAAAGTGATCGGACATTACTTTTTTCAGAACTGATATAAAATCAACAGTGAAGAACACATAAGCAACTTATTCCCTGTAAGGTATTTAGAGAAAGACAAAATGGATGCCTGGAGCCATCTTGTCTAATCATATATCTATATTTTTATATGAAACAAGTTTTTATTTTTCAATTTTTATCCTAGTTTTAGAAATTGATTCAGATTTTTTTTTAGGAGTTCATTGCTAGGTGAACTCTGAGTTGTGTGTTTTTATAAAAATCGCTAGAGATAAGTGTTTTTGTATGGCTGAGCCTAGTGCCAGGCACAACAGACAATGTATAGGTTTGTTTTCCTTGTATTAAAAGATAGATTTCTATACCAAAAAGAAAATATTTAAAATATACGCAAGTGTATCTATGCTAATCCACAAAATATATTCTATTAGTAGCACAGAAAATAATATTAAGAAATATTTTCAAGAGTGTAGAACTATATAACAGTATAATTACTGAAAGAATATAATTAAGCTGTTTTAAATGCAAGTTGCTGATCTAATTGTAAAGGAATCTAGTTGATAAATAAGTATTTTAAAATCCTTGAAATGGGTAGAATAACAAGAGATTAAATCAAATATGACAAAAGAGAGACGGTTTGTCTGGAATAACTATAGTGCTTTGTTCAAAATAAAATAGTGGGATTGACCTCTGACTAGGGCTGTGCAATTAATTGCAATCGCAAATCGAATCGCGATTTCCGACCATGCAATTTCTAAATCGCATAAGGCTGCAATTTTCGGCTCCCTGTTAACTTCCGGCGGCATGGTGCTTTGGGCGCTCGCAGGGGGAACCACGTGACGAGCCACGTTCTCGCGGCTCGTCACATGGTTCCCCCAGGCGAGCGCCCAAGCTCCATGCCGCCAGAAGTTAACAGGGAGCCGAACACGTGGCGCACAGAGGTGAGCTGGGGCAGCATATCCATGTGCTGGGGCAGCATATCCATGTGCTGGGGCAGTATCCATGTGCTGAATACTGAATAAATTTAGAATGTATGTAGCATGTTTGAAAAAGCAAAAACAATTGGCTAAATCGCAAATAAAATCGCAATATTCATTTAAGAAATCGCAATATGATTATTTTGTCAATATTGCACAGCCCTACCTCTGACCTAGGATAAGGGATTTAAAATTAAATTGTGAAATTTTATTTGAAAAGCAACACTGCCATCTTGAGGTATAATAAAAGGTTGACAGTATAAGGGATCTATAATGAAAGTCTAATGTATGAAAGTAAATATTTAAATGAGTAGGTAGATTTTGAGTGACGTTGAATCTACTATCATTTGCCATGCACTGTTCATGCAAGGCATTCCAGGACAAGACACACAATGCTTCAGATCATCTCAGGAAATTACACCCCATTTAAATTCAGACCATATCTAAATTTTCCCTCACGGGAATGCACAATTCTAACTCTCATGCATTGATTATCTGACATTGATAATTTTCACATATACCAAAACAATACATTATATTTAAAGAATATTGCTGCTGTAACTACAGAAACATTGAGGACAGGTAATGTATGAAAGCAAATTAAGTAATTCATGTAATTATATATATCTGGAGTATTTATTGCAATGAATGTAGACAGATTTATCTCAGATCCGGAATCTTTAAAATATTTCTATTCTGCAGATATAAAAAAAAAGGTAATCGGATACCAGGATGTGATATATTTATATTATATAATATATCACATAGAGATATATGTGATATATATCTCTGTGATTATATATATATATATAGTTATGGGGATTGAAATTCATAAGCAAGGAATTATATAACTACAATATAAAAAGCAGAAGATTAGAAGTTTAATTCTCGGTATTAGGAGAGGATTCACTAAGATTTTATTACTTAGCTCATCTCTTCTATATCTCTCTATGCTACGTGGATCAATATCTCTACAAGATCTAGCTTGTTAAACATTGGTTTGCTGGAAAATACATGTTAAACATTTCTGCTTAAAGAAAACAATTATTAACCATCTGTGTATAGTTACTAACTGATAAATGATATCATATAAGCAGTTACTAACAGGAGATACATATATTGGGGAGCTAGTAGTCTGTGCTGATGGATGGAGCTTATAAATCTTAGAGATTTGTATATTTATTACGTATACAAAAAGGTTTCATATAGAATATCAACTGGATAAAAACATTTTTTAAAGCAAAACACCTACAATTAAAAGAATTTAGGAAAATTTCTAGGAAATATAGACGATTGATATTTAGATTTCGTATAAGTTTCTTATTGATATATCTTCGACAACCCTAAAATGTTAAGCAGTTCGGGAAATCCAAGCAGGACAAGGATTTGGGAATAAACAGACTTCAAACTAAGTAACAATGTGCAATGTCAAACAGCAGCCGCCGTTTAAAAAAAAAAAAAAAAAAAAACACGCTTTTAGATACGAAATTTTGAAAAAATTCGACCGCCAGGGAGATTAAGCTCATCTCGAGTAGCTTGGATAACAATAGACCCCCGTAGCCTTATCTAAACATTCCCTCCACCTCATTAACTGTTAAGCCACAGGAGTAAAGAAAAACCAGTAACAGATTTTTGTAAAGGTTGACTCATGGGGGGGGGGGGGGTTGTGATTGAAAGGGGAAAAAAAAAATCTTTTCTATACGCAACTACTTCACAGAGAACCAAACAGCGTGTGGTTTAAAAGGGGTTTGTAATAGGCAAGTAAACTAGTTGCACCTTATGCAAGTGGTAGAGTCAGTTTAAGAGCACAGTTTTTATTAAGACCGCAGACTCACTGGCACACTTGACAGGTTACATCTGACTGCAGCCCTCCAGTGAAGATTTGGTCTATGATGCAGTTACAGTGGTTCGGATTGTTCGCCTTCTTTCCATTGTCATCACCTGAAGGAGGAACGAAGGGTGAAAGCATACAATGTGAAATCTGAATACAGGATTGTTCAAACTGTAATGTTAAAAAGTCAAAAAAAACTTAGGAACTCATGTATTAGTGCGGATGTAACTAAAATCTGTAAATATTCCATTTCTTACACAGGCTTATAAAGTCACATTATAGTTTGGTAATACAATTTTGCTCACAAGACAGCTGGGGTATGCAGTACAGATAATCATATCAGCTCAAACAGCCTAGTACTGTACCTTACTGGCTGCAGAAGGGCAAGTTGGACACAAACACTGCGTTCTATTTTAAGTGCATACATTGATC
The DNA here is from genome assembly GCA_009667805.1 of Leptobrachium leishanense. Classification (NCBI taxonomy): domain Eukaryota; kingdom Metazoa; phylum Chordata; class Amphibia; order Anura; family Megophryidae; genus Leptobrachium; species Leptobrachium leishanense. The sequence goes on along the minus strand of CM019069.1, from coordinate 101,860,258 downwards.
AAAACAAGTTCATTTACCTTTGCAATGTCTATGCAGTACGTCTAATGCAGCAATGAGAAATTCATGTGCATCCTGTTGTTCATACCCTGCTAAATGCCGTGCATGTGTCCATACAAGGTGCAGTAACCTATATGGAATGTGAGGAGATCGGTGCCCAGAGTAAAACTGAGGATAAAAATAAAAAAAAGTGAAGAGCGAATGCTAAACACAGGAAAGTAAATTCTAAATAAATTCTACAAATCACAAATCAATTGAAATCATTGCAGTTACCAGTAGATACATTGAATCCTAGAGATGCCAAAAACTGAAAAGAAGTAGTTTTTTTTTTCTCCCCCCCCCCCACAAACAAAAACACACATTTTAATACAAATGCATGAGCACATTGTTTTAATAGTTCACAGGATACCTTTTAATATTTTGGGTCCATATTTGTGTGTATGCAAAAAGGATGCAGTGACCGGTCTTTACAGAAGTGCAAATTTACATTTCCAAGCATCATAAAAGTTGCCAACTTAGCTGTTAATAGTCTGAGAGCCGTATGAGGATTGACTTTGCAACTCCCATTATCAACTGTTGCAGTCTGCAGGCAGTCAATTGAGGGAAACAAAATACACATACACGGTATGCCATCTGTTAAGAACACCAGCTGTTGATTGACTTAAACCGTGAAAAGGGGGGGACAAATCACGTTTAAAAATAAAAAGGAAAAATGTCTATTTTCCCACTTTAAATGCTCTAATTTCATCTTCTCTGGCCATGCCCCTCAGCTTGGGTGTTTTTTTCCAGCTCACACTGAGTATTCCCCACCTCCTCCCTGCCCACTGCTCCACTCATCCAAGCTTCACATGAACTACATTTCTTGCACTCCACTACTTCACATACTCAGCTATTACCCTCACATAGTAAGCTCTTGGGCAGGTTCCTCTCCAGTATTCTGTGTGTTTAACTTGTATGAACATTTGTTCTTCCTCTCCCAGTATACAGTGCTACAGAACTTGCCAGTGCTTTATAAATACCTGTAACTGTATGCACGCTCAGAGTACTAGTTATCTTTGCAACAGTGAAAGCAAGAGACACACTTGCACGCTTTCATGGTTTACATATGGTCTCACTCAAAATCCCTTACAGTCACTCCCACTGCTTTATCTTGCAGTCCCTCTCTCTGCCGTCTTTTCTCCCTTTGTATATTGATTTCTTTCCTTCCCCGTCTCTGCAGTAGCTGGAGGTGAAACTTACATTGCAGAGGGGAGGCGGAGAAACTCAGCCGCACATGCTCAGTGTGACATACACGGGAAAAAACGCCAAGAAAGAAAAGCCGGTAAATCGGAAAATATATTTACTTTATACCTGCTGAGTGACACTGAGCAGGTTTTTAAAAGCACACTAGCAAAGCATGCTTGTCCCTTTAAGAATATAACCTAGGCAATGGCGAACGACAGTTTGTTCAGGCCAGTATCAGATGAACGCAGTGATCACGTCAGTGTTGCCGCACATTTGAACGTCCGTCGCAGCATAAAATGATCAATAGAAACCCACGCACGAAGTACGTCCGCACAGAAGTGAGGATGCACAACGCAGGCAGTACCAGACGCAATTTTGGCAAGAACGTCAAACTGCTAGGATGGACGAACAGAGTGCGCTACATCCGCGTAGCTTTGTGTGTGAGTGATGGAACGTAGTCAGACAGACTGCATTTTTGACGGACAAAATGGTGTTTCATATCATGTATCAATTTTTTTCATTTTACACATTTTATTTCCCATCTACATCAGTCAAAAAAACGGACCGTGTGTTGTCTACAGTGTCAGTTGTGCACGGACGCACAGTGTGCTCAGAATGCGTCTGTCTGACATTAGCCTTAGAAGCTGCCGTTTTGTGACTGCCATGGCCTGGCTGTGCACTGTAAAGCTTCCCAAAATCATCAGAATCTTTTATGGGGAGTTCTTTGCCATATCACCTGCAAACATGTGATAATGAAGGACATTTCTATGTATCTTTTAAGAAAAATTGGAGGGGTTTAAAACATATCTATCCTTCCAGTCTGTAGGTTAGAAAAGCCATAGGTGTAGAAATTAAGGCAGTCCTATGGCTCAATTTCCTCAGTTGCTAAGCAACTACCACAGAGTCCTAATACAGAAAAGAATTGTGTCTGGTTCTGACAGATTTCTAAAACCATAGAGTTAGTGTAATAACAGAAGAGGAATATGGTACAACCGATTATTCCAGGTTTCAGTGACAAGATGCATTTCATTGTTGTGTAAAGAGAACGTCACCAGAAAAGCAAGAGTTGATTTATGTACAATATGTAGAAAAAGGGAAAATGGGAAAAAAATATAAACACAAACCACACAGTCAACATAAATTGCGACCTTTTATGAATGTAAGCCAGAAACTGTCAAAATTCAACAGGTTTTAGCCCATGCCAGACGAACGCAGTTGAACTTCCGTCGTAGCATAGAATCATGATCAATAGAGACCCACACACGAAGTACGTGCGCACCGAACTGCGAAAGCACATGGCAAACGGACGCAAGTTAGGGAAGAATGTAAAACCGCTACCAGGGACGCGCAGAGTGTGCCACGTCCGCGTAGTGTCCTGTGAGTGATGAGATGTCAGACGCAGTGCATTTGCAACGTCCAGCACCTTGATGCACAAAATGGCTTCATACACTTTAATTTTTATCATTTCTCATTAATTTTATTTCCCCAGTTTTTTTTTTCCTACGTCTGTCAACAAAAACGGACCGTGTGGTGTCTACAGTATCTTCCGTCAGTACGTTATGCACGCAGTGCGCTCAGACTGCATTCATCTGACTCTAGCCTTAATTGTAGCCCCCCCCCATCATTTATATATAAAAATAAAAACAAAAACGACACTAGCCACCATGACCATTTCCCTCCAAAAGCAGCCACCCTTCAGTGTCGGGACAGACCTTCAAAAAGCAGGTCTCCCCTCAACCCCAAGGTTGTCAATCTGAAGCTGTAGGACTGGTTTCCAAGATTTTTGCACAATCAGCAAGCAATAGTCCATAATTTTGCTCAAGGTGACTAAAAAAAATAAATAATGCCGTGTCTTCAGTCACGAACAAAATGTATGTACCCGAAAACAAGGCAGTCAGGCAAAACACCTATTAGCAGCACATGAAAGTCATTTTCTCTCCCCCCCCACAGTAGTAAAGGATTCATATGCTGCGGGTAGCAAATTACATAGGAAAAAAGGGGGGGTGAAGCGCCCACCGGAAAAGTGTCTATCCCACTCGCTGAATGCTGTGTATGGGGGTTTCTCTAAATACCCGAGTGACAATTATGTGAACAGGAATACAACACAGCGCTTTAAGAGACCAAAGTCCAAAAAAGACAGTGGGGTAGACACTCAATATGTCCGTAAACAGAAGTCGCTGTCTTTAGGAGTGGATCTTCTCGAAAAATGCAGATGAAGTGTGCACTGTAGGGAGGAAACACAAAAAGGAGGGACCAAAATTGCGCAGTATAACAACAGCACCCAGGATGAAAGTAATGTATATTGATGATAAACTCATTCTGTGGAGCCTACAACCGGCTTAGGAATAAGGCGAGGTGGGACTTTATATTAGGTGCCCATAGGACCTTCAAGCGACTTCTCCGGAAATCTCCAAAAATAGGAACACTGTAGGAAAATTGGCAGAAACCAAAAAAAGGCACCTCCTAGTGCAATAAATCACAAACAACTTTGTATTTTAGAAGGGAGTAGCCAAATTCAAACTCACACTCGATTGAGCCTCTATTGGCTCCGTCACAGTACGCATAGGGAATCATAAGGTGTTCCCCAAACCTTCTTTGCAGGAGTTATGGAGGCAGACAGCAATTAGAGTTGTTTAAAAATTAAAAACATTTATTCACTTTAAAATAGATAGATCATATCTACCAGACCAAAGACCAGGACGCGTTTCGCCAACAAAGGCTTCCTCAGCTGGTTATCATATGTCTGCTCTTGCTGCTGCCTTTTTATACAATACACATTTAATTAACAATTATTAACAAAATCTCAAAGGCTTTGGTCAAAGGCCAGGGTCAAAGGCTTTGTGATGTCATACCGGCGACCAACAGAGGACACTGATTGCAGGAGGACTGCCATTGCTGGAGGTCAGCGGGCTGATGTATGCGAGTATGAGCAGCGCTCTCCACCCCCCCCAACAAAATCTGTCACCCGGGACCTGGAAGCCCACCCGAGCCCCCTGCTCGGCTAGGCCTTCAGGCTGAGCCAGGGGCTCGCCTGAGCTTGGAAGACGGCTGAACAGGCAGCTCGGCTGGCCTCCGGCCGAAATTTTTCCTTTCAAAATAGGGTCTGATTTTTTTCAGCTGAATTTTAAATTTCGGCCGAAACTACCATTTTCGGCCAATAATTTCAGTGGCTGAAATTTCAGTGCATCCCTAATATAAAGTTATCAAATCCCTCTAAAAAGGCACCGTTTCGCTAAACTAAACCGGTTTAAGCTTGATAACCTCTTAAAAAAAAGGGACATGCATGCTTTGCTAGTACGCTTTTAAAAAAACGTTCAGTGCCTTTTGAATGGGCCAGTAGTGTCATTCAGCAGGCATAAAATGCAAGTAAATATGATATTTTTTTCATATTTACCTGATCTTTCTTGGAGTTTCACGCCCACCTCAGGAGGCATTTTAGGCTAACCAATCAGTGCCTATACCTAGGTAGAGCTGAAAACCAATCTGAGCATGTGCGTCTGAGTTGCTCCTTCTCCCTCCTGCACTGTGAGCTGAGGGGAGGGCAGGGCTGACCTGTCACCCCAGCTACTACAGAGACAGGGAAGAAATCCCAACACGGAGAAAAAGAAAAAAAGACAGCAGAGACACAGCAAGAAACAGGAAGACCGCATGATAAAGCAGAAAGCACAAAAAAAGGTGCAGTGAGATCTGAGTGAGAGAGTGAGACTTAGTATGTAAATCTTGAAAGAGCGCAAGTGAGCGTGTCAGCGGGTGAGTGAGTCTGTGTGCGAGAGAGTCAGCAGGTGAGTGTGGGAGCGAGTCACAGTTGAGGGTGTTTTGCCTTTGCAGTTGCAGACATGTCAATATTCAGTTCCTCAGTTTCCCCAGTCTAAGGTGCCGAGTGTGCACAGCTTCTGTTCATACAGTTACAGGTATTTAAAATGTGCTAGCACGTTCAGTAGCACTGTACAATGGGAGAGGCAGAATAACAAATGTCCATACAAGTTAAAACACACAGGGAGAGGACCATGCCCAACAGCTTACAATCTAAGAGGAGAGGGGTGACACACTAGGCGAGAGCAATAGCTAAGTAACTAGGCGAGAGTAACAGCCGAGTATGTGAAGTAGCGGGGTGCATGGGGGGCTGTGGGCAAGAGAGCAAGAAATGTGGTGCATGTGAAGCTTTGATGGGTGGAGTAGTGGGCGGGGAGGAGGCAGGGAATATTCAGGAAGTAGGAACTGAAGAAACACCTAGCTGAGGGGCGTCACTGGAGAAGATGAAATTACAGTTAAGAAATTATATATATATATATATATTTTTTTTTAAAAACTTTTGCTTTATTCTAGTCTATTAGGTATAAAAGTGTTTAAATGTCAATTTAAAATACACTATGTTGCCAAAAGTATTTCGCTCACTGGCCTTGACTCGCAAATGAATTTAACCCTTTCGCTGCTGAGGCTTTTCACACCTCTGTGCGGAGGTCATTTTTACCGGTTTTGCTCATCTTGTTTAAACGTGTTTTGAAGGCTTATTTTAGTATATGACCCAGACATATTATATATCGTTCTTTCCGGCAGACTCGGTAGATTCATAATATGTCATTATCATATGTATACGTTATGTCATGTCTGTATATTATAACAAAAAATGCAATAAAATGTGTATTTTCAATAATTTACAAACGTGTAAAGTGTTTTTTTTCACATTTTAACATGCGAGCAATTGCGGTTATATTTTGTATGGGGTGCGCTTGTTAAAAAAAATTAGAGATGGGGTCTCGTTACTTTTTTTGGGGGAAAATTACACCATTTTTAACAAACGCACCGCATACAAAAATCGTTAGTGCAGCATCATCGTTCACATTATAATTGAAATGGGAACAATATTGCTGCATTAAGGAACCAAAATATATATTTTTTTTATAATTTTTTTTTAAATATATTTTTAATTTTAATTTTTATTTTTTTTAAAAAACTTTTTTCACTTTAGTGTTTGGTATCGATGGAACGGCCATGCTCTGGCCGATCCAACCATACCAAACGTTAACCCCTAGCTGCCACGGATCGGGAGATGGGGAGTTCCAATGAACTCCCTATCTCCACCATTGGTGGCAGTTAGGGGTTAACTCTAGGACTGGCGTCATCGTGCTATGCACGATGACGCCAGTCCTCAGGGGGAGTTCCCGGAGGCTTGGCCGACATCCAAGATGTCGGCCAGCTCCGGGAAAGGATCACGAACCGGCGCTTTTCAGCGCCGATTCGCGATCCAGCTCCCCAGGGGTTAATGCCAGGCACCATTTGGAAGGGCAGGCTAATGCCGCCGATCGGGAGGGAGAGAGGTCCGAAGGACCTCCCCCCCTCCCGTTCAGGCGCCTCCTCCGCACATGCGGGGGGGGGGCACCTGAATTAGGTGTCATCGCGCTGCCGCGACACCTAATTTCAGCGGCAGCGGTTCCGGATGCTGGGCTGACAGGATGTCAGCCCGCACCGGAGGGGCCAGCGATCGGCCGGAACCCGGTCGAACGCTGACCCCAAAAGGGAGGACGCGCTCAGCGCGTCCTCCGCACAGCGGGAGCCATGCGGAGGACGCGCTGAGCGCGTCCTCCGCATGGAAGTGGTTAAGCGACATCCCATTCCTAATACATAGGGTTCATATGACGTTGGTCCACCCTTTGCAGCTATAACAGCTTCAACTCTTCTGGGAAGGCTGTCCACAAGGTTTAGGAGTGTGTTTATGGGAATTTTTCACCATTCTTCCAGAAGCACATTTGTGAGGTCACACACGGATGTTGGACGAGAAGGCCTGTCTCTCAGTCTCCACTCTAATTCATCCCAAAAGGTGTTCTTTTGGGTTGAGGTCAGGACTCTGCAGTCCAGTCAAGTTCATCCACACCAGCCTCTGTCATCCATGTCTTTATGGACCTTGCTTTGTGCACTGGTGCACAGTCATGTTGGAAGAGGAAGGGGCCAGCTCCAAACTGTTCCCACAAAGTTGGGAGCATGGAATTGTCCAAAATGTCTTGATATGCTGAAGCATTCAGAGTTCCTTTCACTGGAACTAAGGGGCCAAGCACAGCTCCTGAAAAACGATCCCACACCATAATCCCCCCCCCCCTCCAAACTTTACACTTGGCACAATGCAGTCAGACAAGTACTGTTCTCCTGGCAACCGCCAAACCCAGACTCGTCCATCAGATTGTCGGTTGGAGACGCGTGATTTGTCACTCCAGAGAACGCATCTCCACTGCTCTAGAGTTCAGTGGCGGCGTGCCTTACACCACTGCATCCGATGGTTTGTATTGCACTTGGTGATGTATGGCTTGAATGCAGCTACTCGGCCATGGAAACCCATTCCATGAAGCTCTCTGCGCACTGTTCTTGAGCTAATCTGAAGGCCACATGAGGTTTGAAGGTCTGTAGCGATTGACTCTGCAGAAAGTTGGCAACGTCGCTCTATGCACCTCAGCATCCGCTGACATCACTCGTCAGTTTACGTGGCCTACCACTTCGTGGCTGAGTTGCTGTCGTTCCCAAACACTTCCACGTTCTTGGAAACACCAAGGCTGTTGCGCTAGCATTGACGCAACGTTGGGTGCGTGCTGAATGTTAAATGCAGCACGCATGCGCACTTGAACGGCTGCGTGCAGTCAAATTAGCGCACCAGCGACGCCAGGTCCAGCTTTTTTTTTTCCCATTCAACTCAAATTCAGTTTTTACGACGTGCGTCAAAAATAACGCATCGTCTGGCGTCTACCATCTCTGTCATTTAACGCATGCTAGTGCGCACTAAAAAACGCCTTGTGTGCACCCGGCCTTAAAAATCGGCAGACTTGGCAGATTAAGAATATATCACTATTATATGTAGAAGTCATGCCATGCCAGAATGCTAGAAGTAAAAAAAAAAGTGAATTTTTCAATAAAATTTCAATCATCCACAGTGTGTAGTTTGTTTTTTTCCACATTTGATCATCCAAGCTGTTGCAGTTATTTTATGGGGTAGGCTTTTAAAAAAAAAAAAAAAAAAAAAAATGGGAACCCATTACTTTGTTTTTGGGAGAAATTACGTGATTTTAGCTAAAACCACCCCCCCCCCCCCAAAAAAAAAACACCCATTAGTGAAGCATCATTGTTTACCTTATAATTGAAATGTGAACAATAGTGCTGCATAAATAAAACATTTTTTTTAAATTTTACTTGTAACATGGTCATGTTTGGTGTCCCTCTAGCGGCTACTGATCAGGAGATATGGGGGGGTGCTGTGCCCTTTCAAACCATGCCTGGCTTTGATCGCTGGCCCCTGGCGATCGGGAGAGAGGTCCCTTTCAGGCACCTCCTCTGCACTGGCGGGGGGGGGGGGGGCCGCGCCTGAAATAGATGTCGCAGCGGCACGAAGACATCCCGGCTGATTGCTGCCTCCTGTGCTAGGACGCATCGTCCAAAGCACAGGAGGTGCACTTGGCACTCTACACTAAACTCGTTTAAGTTTGTTAGCCTTTCTTCCAAAACAGTCAGGGCAACCATCAATAGGTACTAAACATGGAGGTTACCCATTTGGACTGGCCGAAAAGAAGAAATTCAGCCTTAATACGAAAGGGGGTCTCCTCCCCCCATCCCCCTACTAAATTTTGTTTCCCCGCTTGTGCAATTCTAGTGCCATAATTTTTATTCAATTTTAGGCACCGATTTTAAAAAGGAACAGGTATATTAAAAGGTGCGGACTTTCCATTGATTTATAGAAGAGGCAAAATTATATTTTCATCCCCGAACATATCAAAATACAACCCCCCCCCCTCTATCAAAGGGTGTCACATTGCAGAAATACAGGTTTAGAAGACATTCAGGACATTTACAGAGAAGACCCTATTCTATGGAACTCTCCGTTGCAACATGCTTTCGTAACAACTCTGTAAACACATTACTTTAGAAAAGCCCATCAGTTCACCCCATAATCCCTCATTTCACCTCTGCTGATCAATCTTCCAGTCAGCCAAAATAAACCACAGTACTTCACCTCAGTGCAACACAACATCCGAGCATGATCCATTTACCATCATTCTGTGTTAAACTTGTTTATTACGTTTGCCCCGTTGTACAGTGCAGCAGGATATGCTGGCAATTCATAAATTTAATAAGCTTAAGAACATCAATAGTCCAGAAGAAGGACTTACCTCTTGAAAGAGAGTAGACATTTCACAAACCAGGCAAGAATTGGGGCTCTGCATTTCACATTTGTGCCTGTCAGAAAGGAAGAAATCTCGCAACAAAGGAGTGTGGGTAAGTGCCTGGACAATACAGTTCATAAAACAAGTGTTCCCAAGATTGATTAATCCTCGCAGACCTAGTGAAGACAATAAGCAGCAGTTTATTACAATGGGGAAAGTTAGATTCAACTTGTACTTCATTGATGTCACAAGCAGCACATTGAAACTCACTCAAGGATCACGTAATTCTCCACAAACATTAATTCTTTTAATCATATTTTATTGAATGTACATTCCGTTGCAGCTTCAGAACAAAAAAAGCAACATTTACATTAAAATGAGGGGGGGGGGGGATGCAAAAATGTAAAATTTTCCCCTCTGTGCTAAGGCAGTGTCATTATGCGCTTTTCACGAAGCAAACAACGCTGCCGCCATTACCAACTCATTTCCTACACCAGGAGCAAGAAAAGAGTTTTAGGAATGGTCATAAAAATAAATACAAATATGCAGTAACTGGTTCTCAGTTTCTGGAAAAGTAACCCACAGAATATAGAACCTCAAAAGGAGGTTTTTATCATAGGGTGTGGAAAAATAACTTTTACACACTGCAATTGATTCAAAGACAAAAGGGAAGTTTACTTTCCCTTTTAAATTTTTTTTATATAACAAAGGTCACATGACATACATAGTAAGGATATTTTAAATCTGCCGAGTCCCCTAAAGAAAAAAAATGCAATTTGTCGGAATCCTACAATACACCAAGACTTCAAATTGTATGTAACCCCTTAAGGACCAAGGGAGTCAATGCATTTTTGGCATAAATGTAAAGTCATTGGTCCTCAAGGGGTTAAACATGATCATAATGGTAAAGAGTCTCCGCAGCAAAAGGGTTAACATGTTAAAGAATTGTGCAAAGTGTATACTAGTTTTGGATCCATGTTTTTTAGATTACCTATGGTACAGTTTGAGGTTATTTTCCTTCTCTTGGGATTATGCCTCAGCAACTCTAGCTCCCTCTTTGTTGGTTCCCATGTTGAATACTTTTCTCCAACTCCTGGAATGGGTTGTACGAGTGGAAGAAATAAAGTCAAAGATGGAGAAATAAAGTTTTCGGTTATGTCTTAGCACAAACGTTTAGAATTCTAAATAAAAATTACAACATGTACAATCAGGGAAAGGATAATCGTTTGAGACATTGATACAGCTGAGGGTAGCCCGGGGCATTTCTGCCTCTGAGCGATTTACTTTGCTTTCTTCACTTAAGCTCCCAAATACACTGCAACCCACAGTTAAAACATTTTTAAAATTACATGACAGCGCCACCTTAGAAAAATAGGAATTCTACAGAATACTAGCATTTAGTCTTAAGAAAAACGGTATTTACCGTAAATATTCTTTTCCATAGTCGTAGCGGCAGTACCCATGGGTTCATCTTCAATCCCAATTGTGGACAGGTTACCAAGCCTAAAAAACAAAAGGACCCACCTAGACCCAGGTGAACCCCTCCCTCACCTGTGACTCCTCCCCTGTTGCCTATAAGAAGACCTGAGCCCAGAACCCCACAATGACAAGCAGAACCGGAGTAGCAAAATACACACAACTTTATTCAAAACCCCAACACAACACAATGAAGAAGGAGGGAAGCGGTACTGCCGCTACGACTATGGAAAAGAATATTTACGGTAAGAAATACAGTTTTTCCATACGTCGAGCGGCAGTACCCATGGGGCATAAAAAGCCCCCATCAGAGGGAGGGATCAAGACGGTACTACTGCCTGCAGAACCTTACGCCCAAAGGACGCCTCAGCAGAGGAAAGAACATCCAGACGGTAGTGACGCGTGAAGGTGTGAAGAGAGGACCAAGTGGCAGCTTTGCACACCTGTTCAGCCGTAGCGGCCGCATGCAAGGCCCAGGAAGCAGACACTGATCTAGTGGAGTGCGCCGTCACCCCTAAGGGAGAAACCTTACCACCAGCCGAATACGCCAAGGCTATAGCCTGACGAACCAACCGAGCAATGGAAGAACGGGAAGCACCAACACCCTTAGAGGTACCCTGAAAAAGGACAAAAAGGTGATCCGAGCGACGCCAGGCGCTGGTTCGTTCCAGATACACCCGCAAGACTCGCACCACATCCAGGGCGTGCTATTTGCCCAGAGAAGAAGGAGCCCAGTGTGTCACAGAAAGACGGGAGAACAATTTCCTGATTAAGGTTCCCGGGAGAGGCAACCTTAGGACGGAAACCAGGTAATGGACGCAACACCACCTTGCTGGCATGGAAAACCGTGTGGGGGGGGGGTGACGGTGACAAGCGAGAGCCTGAAGTTCCGACCCTCCTGGCAGAGGTGATAGCTGTGAGAAACACTGCCTTTAGAGTCCAGTCCCGCAAGGAGGAGGAAGCCAGGGGCTCAAAGGGAGCGCCACATAGTGCATCCAGGACCAAGTTGAAATCCCAAGGCGGAACCAGATCCCTGACAAAAGGGGCGCAGAGAGGACACCGCCCGAAAAAACTTCCGCACCAAAGGATGCAGAGCCAATTCCCTCAGAGTGACCGAAGATATGGCAGCCACCTGGACCCTGAGGGTCCCAGGCCGCAACCCCTTGCGGAACCCACTCTCCAGGAAGCGCAGCAGATCAGAAATGGAGACAGATCGGGTCAAGACCATGTACCCGGCACCAAGAGAGAGTGCCAAACCCGATCAGAGATACGCCGAGTCGATGGTTTAATGTCATGCGACAAGGAAACCAGGTCAGACGAGAGACCAAGAGAAGTCAGTACGGAGGCAGCATTAGCCACGCCGTCAGTCTGAATGACCCCAGCATCCCGGCCGGGAGAGCAGGGAAGTCCAGCAGAGAGTCCGACACCGGGAGGACCCAATAGCGACGACGAGACAGAAACAACACCTCCGGAAACCAGACCCTGCGCGGCCAGAAGGGAAGGATCGCAATCACTGAGGCCCGGTCCATCCTGATCTTCTGAAGGACCCGCGGGATCAGGGCAATCGGGGGGGGGGGGGGGAGAGACGTACGCCAGCTCGAAAGCCCACCGGAACGAGAAGGCGTCCAGCAGATCCGGACAGTCCCCTTTTCGGAGGGAGGCGAAGCGAGGAATCTTGGCTGAGAGCCTGGATGCCATGAGATCAATGCACAGAAGGCCAAACCGAGAGACCACCTCTGAAAACCGGGACCAGTCCCGCTGGGCCAAAGAAGCATGGCTCAGAAAATCCGTCCGGGTGTTGAGCACACCTCGGATGCGAACCGCAGAGAGCGCCCGCAGATGGAGCTCCGCCCAGTCCATGATGGTGCAGCACAGAGCCGAAAGGAGGCGCGAACGTGTGCCCCCTTGTTTGTTCAGGTAACAGACCGTGGCGACATTGTCGGACTGGATCCGCACGGCCCGTCCATGCAGAAGCACCAAAAGCCTGAAGAGCCGGCCAGAAGTTCCCTGGAGTTGGAGGACAGAGAGCCAGTCCAAGGATCCCAAACCCCATAGGCCTGGACGTCCCGACAATGAGCGCCCCATCCGGAAATCGATGCGTCCGTCACCGTGAGCCACTCCGGAACCACCATAGGAACGCCCGTGCCAAGAAACGGAGAGCGGAGCCACCACAGCAACTGAGCCCTTGTGGACCCCGAAATGCAGATCGAACGGTCCAGGCAGGACAGGTCCCCATCCCACTGGGAAAGGATATCTCCTTGCAGACCTCTGGCGTGCGCTCGTGCCCACGGCACCGCTGGGATAGCAGCCGTCAGATGACCGAGAACCCGCAACAGCCCCCAGATGGAGCCCCAAGGAGCCACCTGAAGAGTATGAACGTGACCTTGAAGCTTTGCCTTGTTGGAATCTGAAAGAAAAATAGCCATGAGAGACGTATCCAACACGAACCCCATAAAGACAATCCTCTGCACCGGCACCAGTCTCGACTTCTTCCAGTTCACCAGCCATCCGTGCTGGGACAGAACCTCGATTGTGCGGGCCAGATGAGCCTCGAGGAGCGGCAGAGTAGCGGCCTTAAGAAGCCAATCGTCCAGATAGGGGACAATGTACAGGCCCTCGCGACGCAGAAAGGCAGTAATAATGATCGAAATCTTTGAAAAAACCCTGGGAGCGGATGACAACCCAAAGGGAAAGGCCCGAAACTGAAAATGAAACACCCTGCCCCCAGACTGAACCGCAAACCTGAGGAATTGCCAGCTCACCTGGGCGACCGGAACATGGAGATAAGCATCCTGCAGATCCAAGGTGACCATAAAATCGCCAGGCCGCAGAATCTGAGAGGCAGAGCCAATGGTATCCATCCGGAACCGTTCCTTACGTACAGACTTAAGGTCCAGGATGTGGCGGAAGGAGCCATCTGGCTTTCCCACTAGAAAAAGACGAGAGTAAGTACCTTGGAAGCAGTCCTGTGAAGGCACTAGTTCAATCACCCGTTTCTCCAGCAGCCCCAGGACCTCCGAGAACAACTGATCGCTGAGAGGAGATAAGGAAGGCATTACGAGGAGAAGACACAAACGGAATAACGTAGCCACACCGAACAGTCTCTAAAACCCAGGCATCCGAAGTCGTCCCCTGCCACGCTGCCGCGAAGTGAAGAAGACGACCTCCAACCGGGACACCAGAGTCAGAACTTCCTGAACTTACGAAACCCCAGAGCCTGTGGACGCTGCTCAGGCATACGTTGATGGAAGGGACGGAAACGCCTATTGTAGGGACGAAAGGACCCACGCCCGGAGAACCCCCGACGATGCCAGGCATCCCTAGGCCGATCCTGTGGAAGAGCCTTCTTAACATCAGCAAGCTGTTGCAGCATGTCCTGCAGAGCCGATCCAAACAGCATACCCGGCTCGAAGGATAGGCCACACAATGAATTCTTTGAAGCAGTGTCAGCCGACCAAGACCTGAGCCAGACTGCACGACGGCCCACCACATTGAGGCCCAAGGCCCGGGAAGCCAGCTTCAAGGATTCAATCGCAGCGTCACATAAAAAATCCGAAGCAGACTGTATGAGGAACAGGTGACGAAACTCAGGTGAGAGACCGGACAAGGCACTTTCCAGCTCCTGCAACCAGAGCCGTTGCGCCCGTGAAACGAAGACGGCGCCACCAGGGCCCTAGCCTGGGAGGCCAGGGCAGCATATTTACGTCGCAAGGCAGTCTCAATCCTCTTGTCCATTGGGTCTTTCAAAGTGGACAAGTCACCAGAAGGAATAGCAGACCTGTGATGAAGCTGCGCCACGGGCACATCCACCTTCGGCAACACCTCAAAGTCCTCAGCAGGAGACAAGGCAAGGGGAAACATACATCGGAACCTCTTGGAGACAAAAGGACGCCGGTCAGGCACAGACCATTCTTTAGACATAACTTGCTTCAACAAAGGGTGAAAAGGAAACCCCTTCGCCTTAAGGGCCCCCGCCTGTTCGTCCGGAGCCCCCATCACAGAGACGACCTCCTTGATCAACAGACGGACACGGTCCTCATCAAAAAACAGCCAAAGTCTCATCCTCATCCGAGGAAACGTCCGAAAACTCAGGATTAAGGAGCTCCTCCGACTCCATATCCTCATACTCCGCACGCCGACGTTTCCTCGGACCAGAAAAAGAACCAACCCGGAGGGACCCTGAACGTCCGAAACGAGGGGAGGCTGTGTAGCAGCAGCCTGCATGGCCGTAAACGTTTGCTGCAGAGAAGTTTGAAGCCAGGACACAAAGGCAGTCACTTCAGACTTATTCGCCCCCTCTCCCGCATCCTTGGCACACAAGGAGCACAGTTTTTTCTTATAGCCGTCGGGCAGGGGCTGAGCACAGGTAGAGCAGACCAGGTGTTTCGACTTCAAGGAGGCCTTCCCTTTTCCTTGATCAGGCAGCGCCTCTGGGGCTGACATCCTACAAGCAAGGACGACATTAGTGATGGGAACATGCTGCTTGAACTCCCGAGCAGACGTAGACGCACACACACACAGAGACACAGAGACACACACACACACAGAGACAGACACACACAGAGACACACACACACACACAGACACACACAGAGACACACACACACACACAGAGACACACACACAGACACAGAGACACACACAGACACACACACACACACACAGACACACACAGACACACACAGACACACACAGACACACACAGACACACACAGACACACACACAGACACACACACAGACACACACACACACAGACACACACACACACAGACACACACACACAGACACACACACACAGACACACAGAGACACACACACACACACACAGACACACACAGACACACACCTGAAACCAAGCCGATGTGGGGCGAGAGAAGGAGACACAGGCGCCGGTGGCACAGCAACGCTGACCTGCGGCCTACCAGGCAAGTGACTGCGGAGAATTGGCGCCAGAGCTCAACCACCACGTTGGAAGATGGCGCCCGGAAATCGCGTCATCAAGACGCAACTCCCACATGCAGACACTCCGGACTGCGCAGCCAACGAAGCGCAAGAGCCGGCTGACCCGGTCCACCACCGAAGCAACCCACCGGTACCCAGCAAGGGAGTGCCAGGCCGGGCCCAGACAGAACAAGGGAGAAGCAATGCGGCCGCCCCAACAGATTCCCCCCACGCCGCCTCCCAGGTAACCCTGTCCAGAGGACAGGAAGGAATGACTGGTGGGGTTCTGGGCTCAGGTCTTCTTATAGGTAACAGGGGAGGAGTCACAGGTGAGGGAGGGGTTCACCTGGGTCTAGATGGGTCCTTTTGTTTTTTTAGGCTTGGAATCCTGTCCACAATTGGGATTGAAGATGAACCCATGGGTACTGCCGCTCGACGTATGGAAAATCCAAACTTCCAGAACAGCAACACCTAATCATATCAATGCGCTCGGGAGACTTTTATGCAAAACGGATAGGAATACTTCAATCCATTAGTCAACGTTTCTGTCCCTGCAAGGACTTTTATCAAGACATATAGTTAGAACAGACCCAGGTTGCAAAAAGGAGAGACGTTACGGACTTCATGTGCATGTCCTACCCAGAGTTTCTTGCTCCATATGAGGAATGTAGCATATGAGCTCTGTAAAAGGAGGTCTCGGAATTGCTGGAATCTGTAAATGTCTTCTACAATAATAAAACTATTATATCCCATTCTTTGATTTAGAACGTTCACTACCAAAAATGTGTAAACTCCATTTGGTATGTATTGGGTTACAAAAAAAAAAAAAAAAAACCTGACACCAAATCAAAAATGAATATAAAACCCTTTGTACACTTTTAAATAATACAGAGAAACAAGATTAAAAAGGCAAGTGCAGAAGAAAAAAAAAAAAAAAAGGTAATTCATTTTACAAATGAAACATGAGATTCGCCCGTTTAGACCTGTCTAACGAAAACCACAAATATGGGCATGTCACCAACTTTTCACTGTTGTTCGGCGTTCTCTGAATAGATCAATCATTACTTCTCTATGGGGAATTTCACTGTGGCCGAAACACTATTTTGCTGGCAATTTGCCAATAGTTGCCAAAAGGTTTTTTTTTTTTTTTTTTAAAAAAAAAATTTGGAATAGCGGAATTGCCACAAAAATTGCACCGTATGGGAAAGTTCACAGTTCGGCTCGCTTTGAATAACCCTTTAAATAAGCTCTGATCACAGCTAGCAGCTCTGAGTACGTCCCAGAAATTAAGGCTAGAATTAGAAGCACACAAAATAAAATAATATATTGCATACAAACACAGTTTCTTACCTGTCAATGCATACTGGTAGGGAGAGACCAGGGCTGGAGTAAAAGCTAAAATTTGGGTGAGAACAAAAAGGCGTATCAATTTGGAAATTAAAGCAAACCATGAACAGCAAGCCCAAAAAAACACATTCTCGCTTATTAGCTAAATTAAGGTTCAATTCCGTAGGCACACTTTCAAATGGTAACTGCAATTGCAAACAACGTGGAAGGGAGAGGGAAGTGGGAACACCACGGCTCATGCAACTACAGTAAACATTGGGTATCAAAGAAGCAAACATCAATAGAAGTGAAGGTTTGCTATATTAAGAAGTGACAGTCACTTTTGTCGTCTCTTGTGCACGCTCTTTGCCGTTTCTTGCTGTGTCTGCTTTTCTTTGTTGTCTCCCTCTCTGTCTTTTCTCCGTGTGTATGGATATTTTTCTCCCCTTCCCTGTCTCTGCAGTAGCTGGGGTGAAAGGTCAGCCCCGCCCTCCCCTCAGCTCACAGTGCAGGAGGAGCAACTCCGACGCACCTGTTCAGTGTGTTTTTTAGCTCTCCCTAGGTATAGGCACCGATTGGTTAGCTCAAACTGCCTCCTGAGATGGGCGTGGAAAACTCCAAGAAAGAAAAGCAGGTAAAATAAAAAAATATTTACTTTGTTTTTATGTCTGCTGAATGACGCTACTGACTCAAAGGGCATTGCACGTTTTTAAAAGCACACTAGTAAAACATGCATGTCCCTTTAACATTTATAGTGCACTAATGATTACATTAAAACCATGTGGACTTTGTAAATACTGGTCAAAATTTCCACTAGCATGATGTTTGGTACAAAACATCATTACCCCTTTTAAATATACCTTGTAACTTCCAGGCTTTTCTTTGTTCTTCTTTGGCAACTTGCTCCATATCTTTGTCATATATGTAGTCTTGACACATAAAGCAATATATACCCCCATACAACAGGTCTATAGCTAAGGATTGAAAATACAAAAAGCATTATTTATTGATCATACTGGACAAAAATTTTTTTTTTTTTTAAAAAAAGTCATAGTATGTTAGTTTGATTTCAAGCATGGGCCTGCAACCTTGGCAGTCATGAGGTTTTAATATTTGCCACGAGGCTCATCCAATCTTATGAGTGGCTGAGCATCATGGGAGTTGTAGTTCCAAAACATCTGGATGGCCAAGGTTGCTGATCCATTGTTTAAACAGAACGCAAACAGGCAATCCACGTATTAAAACTCCAGGCTGGTGGCCAGCCCTCAGCAATATTTTGATTTCTAAACTGCCTGAGAGGGCAAAAAAAGCCCAAAACAACCCTCTATTAGTGCATGTATGTACAATTTAGAACACCAATTTCTTACACGACATTAAACCACTAGGTTTGGCTGTCAGACGTATCCAGATTTCTAAATGCCTCAGTTTCGAATATTTAGATGAGTGGCTATTAATTGCTTGAATGGCATCACACCAGACTTAGCTGACAGTCATATCCTGGTTCCCAAACACCTAGGTCAGTGGTTCCCAATCCTGGCCCACAAGTGCCGCTAACATGCCAGATAGGTTTCTTTACTGCTCAGTGATCAAAGTATTCAGTCTGCATTTCCACAAGCCAATACTTAAGACTGGGGTTGGGAACTACTGACCTAGATAATCTGTCCCTACAGCTGTGCATTGGATGTAGCATGTAGGGATTTGCAGGCCAAATTGCACAGTAATCCAAACTCATGGAGCCAGCATGCCTTGGGATTTGGCCACAAATTGCTGAATAAGGGGGCGTATTGGCAGGGATAAAATAAGAATCAGGACTCCGGCGAATCTGTAAGGACCTACAACCCCTCACTCACCTTACAGTCCAGACAAAAATGCTTAGGAAAAAAGGAGAGCCTAATAACAGAACACCTGACCAATTGCCAGAAATTCTAAATTGTCCCACACTGGGGCAGAGCCGTTACTTCACCCAATAGAAATCACATAAGCTAGCATACAAAAGCTTCCAATAACAGATAGCACAGGAGCGGACGTGCTTTGCTGGAGCTCCACGCGTCTGCTCCTTTTGGAGACCTTTTAGCTGACTTTTATGTGCCCAATTTTTGTTGAACCTGGGTCTGAGTTGTTGGCCACCGGTTCTGAATAGTCCGGAGGCAGTCTAGTCCCCCCCCCCCTCCGGACGGGAGACAACCCTGGCCGCTGTAGCTGGCCTGAAGACGGTGGCCATCTTGAGGCCTACCCCCAGTGAGAAGCTTTGTGACCATGCGGTGCTGGCAGAGTGCCCTGGACCGAACATACACAGCAGACTATGGAGATGGAGGGCCCCCATCTCCTCACAGCCTTGGATTTCGGGTTCGCGGGAGCGACGGACAGACCCGCGGGTCGACGATGTGACACACCTCCTCCCACCGGAGATGGGAGGCCGCTATATGCGGCTTGGATGCCTGCTTAATCATCTTGGATGCGGATGGCCCGCTCACTAGGGGGGTTTGGCACAGACTGCTGGCCGTGCTATGGGGCTGCCGAGATCCGAAGACACACCTGATTACGGAGACCAGGACGGACGTGTCCTTGTGCCCCACTGTTAACTGTTCTTCTGATACTGCAGTTGAGGTGAGAGGTGGCCAGAATGTGGTTCCGAATCGGAAGTCTCGTGCCCCCAGAGTGTACCTGACTTTCCGCACTGGAGATGGGACTGTTATCAGCAACCCCCAGACAGCGGTGGCGTTGATGCGCCCCCCCCCCCCCCTCGAAATTCAGGGAAGGACGGATTCACCCGGCCGGCGGCCAGGAAGGCGCGGATGCGCAAGCTGACACACAGAGCAGTTTTACGAGGGAGATCTGGCGGTGGAATGCGAGGCTCGATCTGGGCCCTACGAGGACTTGGCCCCCGGGTGCAGGTCGGGAAGGTGCGGTTGCGCGTACCGACAAATCGTGTGGTCCTGCCCCGGAATCCTGGCCATGGAGGTCGCAGAGCGGTTGGGGCCTGGCAAAGCTGGGATGGCTTCTTCGGTGGTGACGGATTGCTGAGGGACGGTTATCGCAGCCTGTTATGGGGAAAAATACCGGGAAGCGTGGTACGATGCGCTTTATGGATGGACACAGGCTGAGCCAGCTGGGCCTGCTTCGATGATAGCAAGGTGGGGGTGGAAAGGAGTAGCATGCCGGAGTCTGATACTTTTTCTTTCTTTATTTTTTCCCTTTTGCAGTGGTGTCGACGCGACTTTTTGTTTTAGCTTGGACACGTTTTGAGGTCCCTGTTCTCCCCCTTTTTTTTTTTTGGCACCGTGGGTTGTCTCGAGGATCACCATTATGGCCTCCCAAGTGCCCGGGCCTAGTGCCATTTATCCCCTTGGCTCCCCACGGTCCTTTCGACTCTGGGACTATGCCAAGGAAGGCACATATCGGTCCTTTGCCATTACCCCCCGTTTTTCATTTTCATTTCTACCCCCCCCCCCCTCCCTTCTAGCTTGGATTACTTCGGCTGTGCTTTTATCTACATGTTATGTGTTTTCTTACCTCGATGAGACCCCTCCCCACTTGGGGATGTTTTTAGAATGCTGTTTTTCGCTGACTTTCTTTATGATTCGCTGTCTATTTGATAGGTGCTGGCCTTAATCAAATAATGGGTGGTTGTGTAACATTAAGCAGATGTTCATTGTTTGGCCCTGCGAGGCCACCTACTATTTGCGGAATGGTGTTCTGCTGACTTTTTCCCCAAATAAAAATATTGAATTACAATAACAGATAGCTAGGTACCAGGTTTCTGTTCCTAGTTGCCACGGCAATTGGTATTTCAGAAATAAATCCATGCGCGCATAAATATTTCTATATTTAGCAGTAGGGGACACAACATGAATGAACTATGATCTAATGTCAGTGCTCCTTGATGAAGCAAATGCACATAGAAATGTGTACAATTTAAAGAAATAGATGTTCGCATGTGCAATTTTGTATTTTGTCAGTTAATGGGCAAAAAAAAAAATCCAGATGCAGTTAGTAAACACTAGAAAATTTATAGGCAAAACCCAGTAGGAGCTGGCAATCATTTCAGTTATTTATCTTGGCATCCCCCTGCGCTCATGACTTCATCACTGAATGATTACAATTAACAGCAAGATGATAAACTACATTGAGTGGTCAGTGCACCAATTGACACCTGAGCATATGGTGATCTTGCTCATCTGACTTACATGCAAAAAGGCTAGGAAGTACAGTTATACATGCCTGGGCCAGCCATTCAAGGAAGCACCCAGCTTATTTCCAGTCCCATGACAGAAGCAGTACTGGAGGTAGCCCACTCGATACAGTACCAAGACCCAAAAGGGTAAAAAGTAAAAATGGGAGTTTGGGGGGAGGGGGTGGAGCATTTGAACAAATACCACCCTCCAGTCTGTTAACTTATCATGACTGCGGCTTTAAGGCTCTTTAGTCCTCGGGGGGGGGGGGGGGGGGGTATGGGCTGGCACCTCCACAATCTGTTTTTCACTGTGACAGAATAGCCTTGCAATTCAAAACAGATCACTAAACCTACAAGCAGAAGCAATGGACGGACGGACACATGCTATAAACGATCAGATCACACAACTGAATCCCCATTTGCATACACAACCAATATGTTTTTATGGATTTAAAAGTTATGCTGTACATTCTGCAGAAGTGTATTTACCAACCTCCTTAGAATGGATCTCACGTATTTGGATTGTTCTACAACAAAGACCCCTAAAAATTAACCAACCAAATGTAACATTTGTCAAACCCAATCTCATTAAGAACAATTTCATTTTCTTATTTTTTTTACAGTAAAGTCACCTCTAGATTCTAAAATCTGTTATTTTTTCCCCATAACCTGACAATTCCTAGTGAGGCATTCAACAGGGAGTAGTAGGGTGGTTGCTATTCACAAACTATTATGCCACTACACCAATTAACTAAAGTACTAGCAAGGCATACGCAGATATAATGTATAATAAATTTCTTCTACCTCAGGGAATGAGATACGCAGCTTACCTAGGTTGTGTCTTTTACCCTTTGCGTGCTCGTGGATGTGTTTCTTTGTGAAACAACCAAAGAAAACACAGTATAAGCAAGAATGAAGTCTATTCAGGTGAGCACCACACATGTGACAGATACACGACTTTGCCTGTAGGGGAGAGGAAAAATAAAAAATGAACAATTACTAGGATTTCAATGGACTGTCAATATTAAGAGCACGTGTCAAGGTAGTTTGTGTCCAGTACATTGGACATCTGTTACAAAAGTGTCACACAGTTTCAGTAATATTTTTACTGCGTAATAGAGATGTTAACTCTCCGGAAATTTTGAAGCCATGGAAAAAAAAAAAAAAAAAAAAATATTCCTTTTTGTTTTTCCAGAAAATTTGAAAATATGCACTATGGAGTAGGTTTACAAATTTTAATTAAATTTTGTTTCACTTGAAATAAAAGTACAGTTTATTTAGTAACTTGAATTTGCTTTTGATAATTTCTTTTATTTCAAATGGAACAAGCAAGGACTGTATATGATAGTATGAGAACAAGTAACCAGCCCTCCGTTTCCTAAAGTGCCTGTAAGATATGGATACAAAAAGCGATATTTAAGCTACATGTTGAGCTTTAACTTTCGAGCGGTGCTAAAAAAAAAAAAAAAAAAAATACAATTTAATCTAATTTTATGAGCTGTCATTTTCGGTTTCTTCTTTCTCCATATGTCATTTTTCTCATTGACTTCTAAAAACTTAAGGTTTGCACGGATTGAAACAAGCGTTTCTCCCCTTTCACGGGTTAGTTCGTTTCTTGATTTGGTGAATATTAGTGTAGCGCTGTGATCGTTTGGCTTTATATAAATGGACTTACTACCACTAGAGGGAGACCAAGCCAGAGACATTGTGAACTATGTTGTACCAAGAAACTCCATCTCCCAGAGACCTTTGCAAAAGGGAACAGGAAGTGGGCATGCAGCGCCAAGAGAGACATCCGAAGCCTCGTGCAAGACAGGGGCAGAGCAACGAAAGGAGTAGGACGCAAGCAGGACACGGTCAGGGATCGCAACCAGGCCGGAGTGTGGATGCTGCCATATCCAGTGCTGGAGATCGGGGACGGAGGTCGTGCCATCACTTACTACATGTCGCTGAGCGATTGCAGGAGGACAACCAGGTTCCAGAAGGACCCCGAGTGAGGAGGCCACGAGGATCGAATGGGAGTGCAGGCGGCGGATCGATTCTGGTAGTGGAGAAAAGGCGATCGGGAGAGCGGATTCGTTGGTACCAGATTCCAATCACGGAGAGAGATCCTTGGTCGAGTCATCAGTTCTGGACACTTTGTTCGTCAGATGGGTGAGAGGCCTCAAGGTCTACGGTTCCGAAACGAAAGTGCGCACTTTGTTAATTGCTTCAATCCACAGGGCCCCAACATTGACTAGTTGAAGATAACTTTATTCAACTGGCCAGTGAATGAGCATAGTACCCAGGTACCCTAACTTTGAGCGGGACTTGAACGGAGGGGGTTAACCTTTCTTTCCTTCCGCATGCTTTTCCTGCTTTGGGCATTCCTTTTATTATCTTCAACATACATGTGTATTATATGCCACTTTATTGATCCAGTAAAGTAGAACACTTAGAAAATCCACAACAGTGCTGGTGTATAGTGATTCCTAGAGCGGGGAGACTATCGTGGGTTTATTCAGCGGCAGCATAAATGACGAATGGCGAGAAACCTGCCAGTCTACAATGCACAGATCCAGCTGTCTTCCCTAGAAGGAATGATTGTGTAAGTTTACCGACTTTGTACAGGGTCTTAAAATATATATATTTCAGAAAGCAATGCTACTTTCCAGATTTGGACACTTTCCTATATGAAGAGATATGCTCTTCTCTACAATATACAGTATGTAGTCGCTGCAAATGGTGGATTGCAGACCCTTGGGATCTCCTTCAGCAGATTGCGTTGCCTTGCAGAGGTTTACTTGTAGGCAACGTTCCTTCTAGGCAGGTTTAGTGTCTACTTGTTTAGATTTCCTTCATGTCAGGGTATATCAACAACCTATGATGAACCATTTCACAGATCCTTCCTTGTACGTTGTGGGTCTCTTCCACCGCTACAAAACTTATAGGATTTTACCAAAACATAAAATTAGAACATGTCACCTACATTCAGACATTACAGTGCTCATCTGATTTGTACACTTTATGTATTTGTCCTTTATACACTGAATAAAATTAGGCTACATTTATAATCGTGTAATACAGACAGTGATTGTAGGGCACGTCTCATCAGGCTGAGATATTCGAGTACATAGGGGTCTATTCACAAGGCACCAAAACCATTTAATTTCAATGATTCCATTTCATTGAAAATTTGGTGAACTCCCCATATTACGCCAAAAATTTAGTCCCTGAAGAAGTTATCCAACATTCAAATTAGCTGCAAAATGGGGGGGGGGGGGGGTGATTATATTTCTATCCTCCTAGAAGGAGGTCAATATAAAAATAAAATGGTTTTAAAGAGCTAAAATTGATATAAAAAAATTGATTACATTAGAATCTATTAGATTTGACTGAATTAAAAAAAAAAAAAAAAAAAAAACAGATATCAGGTCATTCCACTGTGACTGGTGTTCTCTGAATAGATTGCCAATTTTCTATGCGACAATTTTGGTGGCACCAAATCACACCAAAAGGGTTATTCAGAGTAAGGTGAAACTGAAGAACATTTGGAGAAGTGAAAATTGAGATACATGGGAGAATTTTTCTGGTTTGGCCATTTTGACCTATAATTTTCACTTCTCCAGAAATTCACCTTTCTCAAGCGAATTGACAGCATAGTGAATACAAGAATTTCCCCCCAAATTACATCTACGGTGGAAGTCATTGTTCAGTCCAATTTGGTCGTTATTGTAGTATAGCACTCTGAGGATTATTCACTAATACTAAGGTTAGGGTCAGACGAGCGTGATTTCTACGGACTGTACGTCCGTGCAGTACGGACATCGTCAGTACGGATGACGCAGTAGTGGCCACACAGTCCGTTTTTTCACTGAAATTATTTTTGACAGATGTAGGAGGGTAAAATAAATTACAATGAAAAAACATTCTGTCCATCAAAAATGCTGGACGTATAAACGCAGTCCGTCTGACCATGCTCCATCACTCACACACAAAGCTATGCAGACGTTGCGGACGTGGCGCACTCTGCACGTCCGTTCTAGCAGTATTACGTTCTTGCCTAACCTGCGTCCGTTTGCAGCGTCCGTCATGCGTCCGCAGTTCAGTGCGGACGTACTTCATGTGTCAGGCTCCAATGGACTTTCTTTCATGCTATCACGGACGTACTTTTAGGCGCAATCACGGACGTGAACACTACGCTCGTCTGACCCTAGCCTAAAAATAAAAAATAAAGTACACGCACACTTCCTGCATGATAAACAAATCTATTCAATCACTTTAGGATCTATTCAAGTACCGAAATTTCAGTGCATTCACTGAAATGTCTACATAGTGCACCGAACATCCACAAAAAAGTTGGAGAACGTTGCCGAATTCCACAGAACTAGAGGGAGAAAGGAACTCTAATTGTTTAAACCTTTAAACAAAAACCTGCATTAAAACAAAAAAAACAATTTAGTCAAATAATTTACAAAAAGATTACATTTTTACATTAAAACCTATGGGATTCATCTGTTTAAACCCCAAGTGAAACACGAGAGGGGGGGGGGGGGGGAAATCAGGGCATTTTGTTCTGTGAGTAGATGAACCATTACGTCTATGGGACAATTTCGTCTGTATTTGGCGAATTGACAGCAGTATGGTGTGGCAAGTTCGGAGGTTAGTAAATAACCGCTTCTAGTAATGCAACAAATCCAATGCTGCAAACTCCACATGAGCACAGATGTAGCTAGAAAACAATTAGTTTCCTTCCACTCTGCAGCATGATGGTAAAACATTTTAGTTTTGCAATGTGCTCTGTGTAGGCCTGTATGTTGCCATAATAGCACATTAGAAATCGTTCAGGTTTTGCTGATGCAGGAACAAGTATGTTTTAAGGTAATAGATTCTTAAACTACATCTTTGAGTAGTGCTGCAGTATTGGCAGTCTTAATGCTCTTATGGAATTGGCCGCTGCAGTGGTGCAATGCAGGAAGTGGCTGTTTTCCCAGCCTGTATGAATGGAGGAGAAGTCTAGCCTACCACCATTTTTAGTTAAAAATTATGCAAATCTATTTAGTGCACATCAGGACCAGAATACCTCAAGGAAGCGGTTCCAACTTATTCCTGTGGAATGGAGGGGGGGGGGGGGGGATTAAGGATTCTGTGTAAGAAATACCAGTATTTCGCAACATTTTCCAGCCTGCTGCTTTTGACGGTTGAATTGCTGTGAACAAATTTGTCAGTCAAATTGTGTTGAATCAGATTTACTACAGCAATAATCCCAAATTATGATTGATATCTCTGTGCAGAAATCGCACAAGATGTCCTATGGAATTACATTTGTGGAACAATTTGCAGGTCCAGTAAAATAGAAGATGACCGCTATTCTGGAACCCTCCGATACCATGAGTGTATACCATCATCTCTAACCTGTCACAGGGACTCAGATATGCCAGAAACCTGTGGCTTTATCTCAGATTCAGCACAGAGTGTGCCATTACAACCTCTAAGTTGTAGCATTTAACAATGGCCCTTGCGAAGAGGAAATTTCCACCATACTACCAGGAAATCATACCAGGAGTCCCCAAACCAAAGAGGAGGGGAGCTGCACAGCAAGAGACAAAAAGCTGAGTAAAAATTTGCCGAAATTATTTTAACCCTTTCACTGCTGAGGACGTGTGGGGAACGTCCTTATTGACTAAGGAAAGATAGGGGTTACTTTGAACCCCGATATCTGACTGTTTTCAGCTAGCAGGGTCATGTTTGGTATTATTAGAAAGGCCAGAGCATGGGCTTTCCAATGATAAACATGATCATGTTTAAAGTAAAGAAAAAAAAAAAAATGAATAAGGAAAAAGGTGTTTTTTTTAAGACGTGAAATGGCTCAGCAGTGAAGGGGTTAAATAATTTGGCAGAGGCTGCCAGCAGCCTCTGCCCAGTCCCCTCCACCCCTTTAACGCTGCATGATATGCCATCCTAGATGTGGGTGGGCCTGAACACCAAGGGGTGGCATAGCATACCCAGTGGCTCTCTGGCAACTCCTCCGGCCTGACTCCTTTCCCTGCGGCCAGTCATTGGCTGCAGCGGGACAGCCAGACCTCAGAAGAAAAAAAAAAAGGCCAACGAATTCCCACCATTAAAAAGGTGTTAAATAATTGGATAGAGGACACACACACACACAAAAAAACAGCAGCAACCTGCTAAGGCCATATAGAAACAAAAATGCCTGGGTGCAAAGTCCAATAGATGATATGCAGATTGAAGAGAGAAAAAGGACGCACTCCAGGACTTCAAAAAAGGAAATTAAAAACAAGGTTTTATTTAGACAAGCATTAAAAAGATGCCCAAACGCACCTAACCGACGTTTTGGCCCTCACCTTGATAAAGGCCCCTGTGAGGGCCAAAACGGTTAGGTGCGTTTGGGCATCTTTTTAATGCTGGTCTAAATAAAACATCGTCCTGGAATAAAATATATATATATATATATATATATATTATATATATTATATATATTATATATATATAATTTATTCCAGGACGATGTTTTATTTAGACCAGCATTAAAAAGATGCCCAAACGCACCTAACCGTTTTGGCCCTCACAGGGGCCTTTATCAAGGTGAGGGCCAAAACGTCGGTTAGGTGCGTTTGGGCATCTTTTTAATGCTGGTCTAAATAAAACATCGTCCTGGAATAAAATAATATATATTATATATATATATATTTATATATTGTTACTGCGGCCACTTTTACTCGACTTTTTGTCCTTTGCCGCTCCTCTTTGGCTTGGGGACTCCTGAACCAAGGCGGCCCAGAGGCTTGGCTGAGCAATTTGTGTTACTTGCATAGTGCAGGAAATGCATGTTGCGCACCACAACGAGACGCGAAGTAGTAACTAGCAAATTGAAATTTTGTGGTGCTGGGTGGAGGATACTCCAGTATTTGTTTGGTTTTTTTTTTTTAAGCAAAGAAGGGTTTGGCAGTCTACACATCCTGACCACTCTGGCCAGGAGGTGTCGAGTGTGCCTTTAAACTGTGGAATAAAAGTACCTGAAAACAATAAGCTACTTTAAAAGAAAGAAAAAAAAAAAAAAAAAATTCAAATGGACAATTTACATTTCAGTAATGTTCCCTTTAATTACTTTTGCAGACAGGTTAGGGAATGTGTGATATCTTTGCAACACAAATATGAATGAATTGGCATAATTCTAAGGCATTTCAATACACACCGCACTCACCTTCCTTTTCCGAGTTTCAGGTGTCCCACTCCAAACAAAGCACTGGTAAATCACACGTAAGTTCTGCTTCCAATTCTCCACTTTAAAGCTGTTCACATGGGAGCAGCCGGCAGGACTCATGACAAACCTACATCCGCTCTCCTGGCGCAGGGGTCCGAAGACACGATGGACAGCTTCCCTGGGAGGAGGAGGACAGGGCTGACAGCCTCCCCCTCCTCCCTGCTCAGTTTCTTCAAACCTCTGTAGACTCCCAGGGTTAAAACATTGACTGTTGCGAGAATAAACCTAGATAAAAGAACAAGGCTTAAGCATTGCAATCGTAAAATAAAAACCTTTAAACAAATCTCAAAGCCTTTCCACCAAGAGCAGGGGCAACGGGACACACACGGAAAGAATAGGTTTATCTTTCCATAGCTCAGGACCTTTGTAAAGGGGCTCTGTCTTTCAATCAAGCACAGAGACAAAGTACTGACAACTCAAATGGAGAAAAGGTTTTTCAAAAATTAAATAGGTTCAGGTACCCACTTGCATCTTGTGTCAGAAAAGAGTTTCCAATAGGTACATTACCCCAAAAACTAGGAGTAGACCGGTATTTTTTTCAGGGCTAATACCGATAATGGGCAGCTTTTCCGGCCAATAGCTGATATTTGGTGCCGATATGCTGTCAATTTAAAGTTGGGGGGGGGGGGCACAGCACATATCTGACATTATGCCATGCGCTCAATGAGTTGAATAACATTTAAAACTTTTATTTTTACCAACAATAAGACAGTGTTTTTGGCTTTTGCAATGATCCCTCATATGAACCTGTATGTAAGGGGTTCAGCAACCTTGGTCCTCCAAGGGTTAGATTACAAAGTTGGTGCCAACTTAATAACCCCCATAGACTATAATGGCTCTGGTTAAGTTTACAACAGCTCTAGTTAAGTTAAGTTGGCACTGACTTTGTAACATTGCCCTACAGATTTTGGAATTACATCTGCCATGATGCTCAGCTTCTCATTAGGTTCTTTGAGCCTCATGGGAAATGCAGTTCCAAAACATCTGGAGGACCCAGGTTTCTGGCCCCTGTTGTAGGAAATTGGTACCAGAAATACAAGGGGGGGGGGGAAAGCCCCTGCATCTCCTGTATAGGTAATTCCCTGCCAGATGGGAAGGAAGCCCCATTTCTGTTATCACACTCCTGCGCAATAATGTCTGTGAGCAGGGGTTGTCCTGCAGTGAGGGCTTACAGCCTGATTGTGGGAGAAGCCCAGGATTCACAGTTCTGTGGGATGTCGCGTGTTGCAGCTGCAGTGGGCCAACTTGTCCAATTAATCAGCAAATAAAACACCTATAGAAATTTTCTGAATATCAGCAACCGATAAGTGGTCTATCCCTACCAAAAACCTCAAGCAACAGTGTTCATGTTAACCATCCAGACCTGCTGACGAATAAAAGTGTACACCAACAGGAATTAATGTAATCTCAAATTTGTGACAATACTAATTATCTTAAATATTTTAGGTTTACAGTATGTATTCATAGATTTATACCTTGTGCCTTCACTTTGTGTCAAAGGTTAGCAGGTAAGGTTTGTGTGTGATGATTTGTCAATAGAGCTCCAAAACTTTGAAGACAAAAGATATACCATGCTGTAGACAAACCTAGAATGGAGTCCTTAAAGTGGAATGCAAGGTAGAATGGGGAAGGGGCACACACCATAACGGTCTGTGCACGTGAGGATTTATGGACCTCGGTAACCCTTGACGCGAGCCAAATTTTTAACTTTTGGGGGAACAGATTTCTTATTTTAAAATTCTTGAGTTCGTCAATCTACTTGATTTTAGTTTCTTCTTGACAGTTGCACCAATGTATACAATTTTTGATATATGCTTTATATTGTGTAATAGAAGACTGGTTATAATCTAATAATGGATGGTGTGGAATATACAAATTTACACAGTAGCTGGTTAATGGCCCCCCCAAAAAAAAAAAAAAAAAAGAAAAAGGGGGGCGCTCCAGGAATTTTATTCAATATTCCAGTCATAGCCGAAATTGTTGGCACCCCAGACATTTTTGCAGAAAATCAAGTATTTCTCACCGAAAAGTATTGCAGTAACATAGGGAATAAACGTGTATAGCAAAACCTTTGTGTGTATTGGAACAAAAACAAAAAAGGGAGGGGGGGGAAAGCAAATTGGACATAATGTCACACAAGACTCCAAAAAATGGCCTGGACAAAATTCTTGGCACCCTTAACTTAATATTTGGTTGCACACCCTTTGGAAAAAGTAACTGAAATCAGTCGCTTTCTATAACCATCAATAAGTGTGTATGGAACAAAAACAAAAAAAGGGGGGGGGGGGAGGAAAAAAAGGAAATTGGACATAATGTCACACAAAACTCCAAAAATAGGCTGAACAAAATTCTGGGCACCCTTTCAAAATTGTGGATAAATAAGATTGTTTCAAGCATGTGATGCTCCTGTAAACTCACCTGGGACAAGTAACAGGTGTGGGCAATAAAAAGAATAAAAAAAAATATCACACCTGAAACCAGATGAGAGAAGTTCACGTAGTCTTCGCATTGTGTGTGTGTGCCACACTAAGCATGGACAACAGAAAGAGGAGAAGAGAACGGTCTGAGGACTTGAGAAGCAAAATTGTGGAAAAAGATCAACAATCTCAAGGTTACCAGTCCATCTCCAGAGATCTAGATTTGCCTTTGTCCACAGTGCGCAACATTATCAAGAAGTTTGCAACCCATGGCACTGTAGCTAATCTCTCTGAGCGTGGACAGAAGAGAAAAATTGATGAAAGGTTGCAACGCAGGATAGTCCGGATGGTGGATAAGCAGCCCCTAACAAGTTCCGAAGAAATTCAAGCTGTCCTGCAGGCTCAGGAAGCATCAGTGTCAGCGCAAACTATCCGTCGACATTTAAATGAAATGAAACGCTATGGCAGGAGACCCAGGAGGACCCCACTGACAGACATAAAAAAAGCAAGACTACAGTTTGCCAAAATCCTTCTGGGAAAACGTCTTGTGGACAGATGAGACCAAGATTGATGTGCTTTACCAAAAAGCTCTGTTTAACAAAAACAGAATGAGGCCTACAAAGAAAAGAACACAGTACCTACAGTGAAATATGGTGGAGGTTCTGAAAAGTATTTTAATTTAAGGTTCAATGAGGTTTTGGGGTGATTTTGCTGCCTCTGGCACTGGGTGCCTTGAATGTGTGCAAGGCATCATGAAATCTGAGGATTACCAAAGGATTTTGGGTCACATTGTAGAGCCCAGTGTCAGAAAGCTGGGTTTGCGTCCGAGATCTTGGGTCTTCCAGCAGGACAATGACCCCAAATATACGTCAAAAAGCACCCAGAAATGGATGGCAACAAAGTGCTGGAGAGTTCTGAAGTGGCCAGCAATGAGTCCAGATCTAAATCCCATTGAACACCCGTGGAGAGATCTTAAAAATTTATTTTGGGAAAAGGAGCCCTTACAATAAGAGACCTGGAGCAGTTTGCAAAGGAAGAGTGGTCCAAAATTCTGGGTGAGAGGTGTAAGAAGCTTATTGATGGTTATAGAAAGCGACTGATTTCAGTTACTTTTTCCAAAGGGTGTGCAACCAAATATTAAGTTAAGGGTGCCAAGAATTTTGTCCAGGCCATTTTTTGGAGTCTTGTGTGACATTATGTCCAATTTGCTTTTTTTCCCCCCCTCCCTTTTTTGTTTTGTTCCAATACACACAAAGGGAATAAACATGTGTATAGCAAAACAGGTGTTACTTGATTTTCTGGAAAAATGTCTGGGGTGCCAACAATTTCGGCTATGACTAAGTGAATGGTTACAGTAGGCCAAGAGTCCTCCCCTCCTCCCAGTAAGCTGATTCAGTTCTCAGAATATGGGGGATCCAGTGTCCAGAAAGCAGAGATCAGTGTGCATTGATGTGACTTCTGGAAAAGGTCGGGAATTCAAGGTTTATTGCCTGGCTATAGTCAATGGCTCTCAAAGCAAATCACATTAACACCAAGGTCAGACGAGCATTTTGTAGAGGTCCTTCTACTCGACGCCCGTCTGGCCACCTCAATGAGCGCAGTCAGGCTCGATCCTCCTATGGGGGAAATCGCGCTTTGCAGCTCCGTCAACGCGCGTCCTAGCGCTTTGACGGAGAGGCCTGCTGCACGGATGCAGCACGGCCAGTTGCGTGTGCAATTCGTGCGTGCGCAATAGTGTGGACGGCCCCGTCACAGCATCAATGCTGCGACGGACGCCAGAAGCCACATCAATACGAGCGCACCTAGTGCGCTCATCTGACATTAGCCTGAGGCAGGGACCTCAAACTCTGGCACCCCCAAGATGTTTATTGCCTACAATTCCCAGAATTCTTTGAATGCAATTGATTGCCAGAGAATCATGGGAGTTGTAGTTCAGAAACATCTGGGAGGAGCAGAGTTTGAGATCACTGCATTAAGTGCTTCTGGATTGCCTTGTTTGAGTGTCCAACCAACACACTTGGCGGAAGCCATAGCTGGTCAGATCATGACCAGTGGTGTGTTAAAAAAAGGTGAGCATTATACTGAGGGGGGGGGGGTGTATGGAGGTGGCAATATTTAAACCAAAAAGGTTTAATTCCATAAAAAGGGAGTGCTACATTGCTGATAGGTTTTAAAAGATCTGGGACCCTGCAATCGCTGATGTGGCTCTCACTTTCCATATTGATCCCTTCAGCAGAGGTTTTCACATTAACGGCACATTATTTCTGTATGTGCATCTAGTATTAAGTGGGGCTTTATCCACCAGCTTAAAGTTACTAAAAAAGGAACACAGGTTTTTTTTGCCCTTAAATAATTGGGCAGAGACCCCGTTTGGGTGATTTTTACTCACCTTTTGTCGTTCGCCACATGCAGCTTCTCTGCGGCTCAGGGACTCCCAAACCCAAAATTCCCTGAAGCTTTGAGCAATTTGCACTCCTACACAACCGCAAATTCCACAGGACTTGCACACTTGGATCGCTGGATAGGTGCCGTGTGCGCAGATCGGATCCTTCTGCTGCCTCTGAGACTGTTTACCAGCGCCACTGGTATCGGAGAGCATGATGTCCGCATGCTCTCTGCGTGCCGACGTCACTAATGACCGACAGCCAGGAAAGCAAAAAAAATTCTGGCTGCTGGTAACACTGGGCGAAGTGGAGGAGATCTTTAGAACTGTTAAAAGTGGCCAGGATGACTAGAGTGTGGTTTTAAGCTTTGTCTGGTTTATGTTGTGTCCCTTCTGACCATGTACAAAAGATACTCCTAGGTTGTAGACACATGTATAAGCCACCCTTCTAAAACTTAAAAAAAAGTGCAAGATCGTGAATTGGATCCAATATCTAAAGCAAGAGCATATTACAAATTATTTTTGAGCTAGACAAGGTGGAAGGGACTCCATACCAGCTGTCATAGTCTAACCGTAAAGAAAAGATGAGACTAGAGATTGACTTTATCACCTGCTCATACCATCAGGAGGGCTAGCTTCAGTGTTTAACAAGAATGAACAGGTATGACAGTGTCAAGCCACATGTGGGTCTCCGTCTCACACAGCCCTGGGAGAAGTATCAAGGCAGCAATAAGAAACGAATACACTGCGCATGCACACAACTTTGGGCAGAGAGGGCTGTACTTCCACCAGCAGTTCGTGAAGTAACTGCCTCTTTTGACATGAATGGTATCACAGCACAGGGATTGAAGTTGAAAGCATTTGTGGGATAAGCTTAGTGGCTGCAGACAATTAGAGACTTACCGAGAACTGCTGGCAACCTCCAAAAAAGGGGAAGATATAGTTTTACAGCATTATCTAAAGAAACTGGGAAATTTACAATCCTTGAAAACCCTACTGAGCGTAGACACAACCAGTTGGGATTTCAAACTCTGGCCCCGCTGATTTAGATTGTGTACAATTCCCAGAAATGCAATAGATAGCTAAAGAATCATGGAAGTTGTAGTTCAGCAGCATCTGGGAAGGATGAAGTGTTTGCCAATGAATCCCCCCCCCCAGACAAAACTCATTTAAAACTAATACGCAGTTTAAATTTTGCAGGAACAAGGAGTATATTACTCCCAAATCAACAGTTACTCATGCAAATGTGAGCTAGAAAACACACACCAGGAAAGGTGTCCATTTCTGACAGCGCTTCTCTCCCCCCTCCCAGTCACGTACGGTGCACCCCAAGAATACTCAGCCCCCCCATTTCACAATATTCATAAATGATCTGCACAACATCTGCAAAGCCCCAACTGTACACATGTACGCAGAAGACACCATAATCTATACCATCTCCTCCTCCCTCACCCCTGCTCTCACACACATCTTCAACCTATCTCTCTCCACTGGCTCCTTTCCATCCGCCTTCAAACACGCGCTAGTTACCCCTTTACTAAAGAAACCATCCCTAGACACCAACTCTCCATCCAACTACCGCCCTGTATCCCTGCTTCCCTTCACATCAAAGCTCTTAGAAAAACTAGTCTTCAACCGCCTCTCCCTGTCCTCCAATTCCCTACTTGACCCTCTGCAATCTGGCTTCCGTCCGCTACACTCAACTGAAACTGCCCTCAAAGTCACCAACGACCTCCTAACTGCTAAAAAACACGGCCACTATTCTATTCTCATCCTGCTTGACCTCTCGGCTGCTTTTGACACTGTTGACCACCCCCTCCTTCTACAGACCCTCAACTCTCTGGGTCTCGGTGACACTGCACTTGCTTGGGTTGACTCCTATTTATCCAACAGGTCCTTCTGTGTGTCCTTTGCTGGTAACTCCTCTTCATTGCCTCTATCTGTTGGTGTACCTCAAGGCTCTGTCCTTGGTCCTCTGCTCTTTTCCATCTACACCTCCTCCCTGGGCAAAATCATCAACAGCTTTGGCTTTAATTACCACCTCTACGCTGATGACACTCAGATCTACCTCTCTACCCCTGATCTCTCTCCCTGTCCTTTCAAAAGTCAGTGACTGTTTATCTGGCATCTCCTCCTGGATGGCCTCCCACCACCTAAAGATCAACATGTCAAAGACTGAGCTACTTATTCCTCCCTCTAATGCCTCCCCACCTCCTGACTTCTCTATCACGGTGGAGGGTATCACCATCTCCCCATCAAACCAAGTTCGCTGTCTTGGAGTTACACTTGACTCTGCTTTCCTTCATCCCCCACATCAAGTCTCTTTCCTCCTCCTGCCGATACCAACTGCGTAATATTTCCAGAATTCGGCCATTTCTTACCGCTGTCACCACAAAACAACTCATACACGCCCTGGTAATCTCCCGACTCGACTATTGCAATAATCTCTTATCTGGCCTCCCTCTGTCCCGCCTCTCCCCCCTACAATCCATCCTGAACGCCTCCGCCAGGCTAATTCACCTCACCCGCCGCTCTGTCTCTGCCGCTCCCCTCTGCGAGTCCCTTCACTGGCTCCCCATCCACTGCAGAATTCAGTTCAAAATCCTTATCCTTGCCTACAAAACCCTCACTAACTCAGCGCCCCACTACCTGTCCTCACTAATCACCAAATACACCCCAGCCCGCTCCCTAAGGTCAAACAGTGACCTGCGCCTAGCTTCTCCCCGCATCACCTCTTCCCATGATAGACTGCAGGATTTCTCACGCGCAGCCCCCACTCTCTGGAACGCTCTCCCTCGTGCTGTCAGACTTTCCCCTAACTTCTCTTCCTTCAAACGCTCCCTGAAAACATTCCTATTTAGGGAAGCCTACCACCCAACTCACTGACGCAACCATCAATCACTCTCACCTTACAGTCCTCTCCTGTTTCCAACCCCAACCCTCCTAGATTGTGAGTTCCTACGGGAATAGGGCCCTCATCTCCTCCTGTACTGTTTGTCAAATGTTGTTCAATGTATTGTAACCCTGTCTGTACTGTGCTTATTGTACAGCGCTGCGGAATATGCTGGCGCTTTATAAAATAATAATAATAATAATAATAATAATAATAAATACCAGCAAACCAAATCTCCCGCAGCTAGAGGCAGTGCTGCAAGAACAATTCAGAGGTAGAAAAGTGGATTGCAGATAAATGTTATCTAAATACTAACAAAACAGTCACAATGCTCTTTGAAACAGCACCTAAAATACATAAATTAAGAACTTCCCATCTATGAATCAGGACAAAAATCTAATGGCACGCTGACCAGTCAGCTTGCTCCAGTATCTGGGCATGAGGTTAGACCCAAATCATTTGGACCCCACAAACGAAAAAAAAAAAAAATCTACAACTTTACCCCAAACTACAGTGGTGTTCAAAATTATTCAACCCCCACTGAAATTGAGTGTTCTGGCCAGTTTGACATTGATTTTGATCAGTCATCTTGCTTACAATTAAATCAAAGAGGCACGTGTAGGTCAGACAAATATAACATTTATAATGAAATAACCACAAAGGTCTTTTCTGTGCTCACATCATTATCAGTTTTATTCAACCCCCAAGTGACATTCAATCTTAGTACTTATAACTGTAAAAGGATGTTGTACTAACAGCTTTTAAACGTGAAGCATAGCTTGACACAAGTGTCTTGCAGCGATCTACGGGTATCTTCGCCCATTCGTCATGGGCAAAAGCCTCCAGTTCAGTCACATTCTTAGGCTTGCGCACTGCAACTACTTTCTTTAAGTCCCACCAGAGGTTCTCAATCGGATTTAAGTCAGGTGACTGCGATGGCCACTCCAAAATGTTCCAGCCTTTAATCTGCAACCATGCTCTAGTGGACTTGGAGGTATGCTTGGGATCATTGTCCTGTTGAAAGGTCCAACGTCTCCTAAGCCTCAGGTTTGTGACGGACTGCATCACGTTTTCATCCAATATCTCCTGGTACTGAAGAGAATTCATGGTACCTTGCACACGCTGAAGCCTCCCTGTACCTGCAGAAGCAAAACAGCCCCAAAGCATGATTGACCCCCCGCCATGCTTCACAGTAGGCAAGGTGTTCTTTTCTTCATAGGCCTTGTTCTCCCTCCTCCAAACATAGCGTTGATCCATGGGCCCAAACAGTTCTAATTTTGTTTCATCAGTCCACAGAAC
This sequence comes from Leptobrachium leishanense, assembly GCA_009667805.1. NCBI lineage: Eukaryota > Metazoa > Chordata > Amphibia > Anura > Megophryidae > Leptobrachium > Leptobrachium leishanense. Next base: position 101,822,725 of record CM019069.1, on the reverse strand, counting down.
ACTATCCCAAAACTTCTGTTGTTTGTCCACATGACTTTTGGCATACTGCAGTCGACTCTTCTTATTCTTTGGAGACAGCCTGGGAGTTCTGGCATGGAGGCCTTCATTACGCAGTGTGCGCCGTATTGTCTGAGCTGAAACTTCAGTACCCACATCTGACAAATCTTTTCTCAGTTCCTCAGCAGTCACACGGGGACTTTTCTCCACTCTACGCTTCAGGTAGCGCACAGCAGTCGAAGTCAGCATCTTCTTTCTGCCACGACCAGGTAGCGTTTCAACAGTGCCCTTTGCCTTGAATTTGCGAATGATGCTTCCTATGGTCTCTCTTGGTATGTTTAACATCTTTGCAATCTTCTTATAGCCATTGCCCTTCCTGTGAAGAGTAATCACCTCTTCTGTCTTCCTGGACCAGTCTCTTGACTTCACCATGTTGTTTGTAACCACACCAGTAAATGTCTAGAAGGAGCCGAGTATCCCAGTCATTTTAACCCCTTAAGGACGGGAGTAATTTTACAACTTCGGCGCTGTTTCGGAAGTAGAAGTTTGCTGAGCTCATTTTGACCATTTTTAAGTCACGTATTCTTATACCACCCAGACAAATTATATATCGTTCTTTCCGGCAGACTCGGCAGATTAATAATATATCATTATTATATGTATATGTCATGCCCTGCCAAAATGCTATAACAAAAAAATGTAAAAATTTGAATTTTCAATAAAATTTCAATCTTCCACAGTGTGTAAAGTGTTTTTTTTTTTAATTTTATTATCGAGGCTCTGCGGTCATATTCTATTGGGTAGATTTGTTAAAAAAATTAGAACGGTGAACCCATTTTTTTTTTTTGGGGAGAAATTGCGTGATTTTAGCTAAACCCCCAAAAAAAAATCATTAGTGAAGCATCATTGTTCACATAATTGAAATGTGAACAATAGTGCTGCATTAAAAAAAAAACAATTTTTTTTTTTTTTTATTATTATATTTATTATTTAATTTATTATTTTTTTATTATTTTTATTTTTACTTTTTTTAACACTTTTATTTTACTTTTACCATGGTCATGTTTGATATCATTGGAAAGGCCATGCTCTGGCCTTTCCAGCAATATCATACATGACCCCCTAGCTGCCACCGATCAGGAGATAAAGGGTTCAAAGAACCCCCCTATCTCCTGCAAGGGATTTCCATGGGAAATCCCTTTGCAGCTAGGGGGTTCCCCGGTTAACTGACATCATCGCGCATGGCGCGATGAGTCAGTTGACCGGGGGGTGACCCAGAGGTGGGGGCTGCCATCCAAGATGGCGGCCCCACCGGAAATAGGCCGCGATCGGGCACAAATTAGTGCCCGGTCGCGACCTGGCAGCTAAGGGGTTAACCCCCCATACATCGCTGGAAGGTCAGGCTGTGACCCTTCCAGCGATGCTGGCCACAGCCGCCGGGGACCAAGCGATCGGGAGATAGAGGGATCCGAAGGATCCCTCCCCTCCCTCCAGGCGCTTCCCCTGCTCCGGCGGGGGGGGGGGGGTGCGCCTGAAACTGACGTCATCGCGCCACCGGCGCGATGACGTCACACGCGGAGGAGGGATCACACTGATCTGACTCCGGGGAGTCAGAACAGCGTGGGAAGCGACCAGAGAAGGTGAGTATCTCCCGGGGGGGCTCTAAACGCCGAGGACGTACATTTACGTCCTGCGGCGGCAAAGCCCGCCTAATGCAGGGCGTAAATGTACGTCCTGCGGCGTTAAGGGGTTAAAGCTGCCTAATTGGTGCTTATTATGCTTTATTGCTGCTCCGTGACATCCATAGGTGTTCTCAATACCTGATTGAAAACACTTGAATGAACCTCTGTTCTTCAGAGTGGTAGTCTTTAAGGGGTTGAATAATTGTGTCAATGAAGAATTCACAAAAGAAACATTTACTACTGTATTACAAAACCAATTGATGTCATTTTAGTTGCATACGGTTCTTTAAAAAGTCCTTGTAGGATTTCATTCTGAATACAATTACAAATGTACACTAAATTCCCTAAAGCGCTTTACAGCATTGGGGGAGGGGGGTTGAATAATTTTGAACACAACTGTAGGTGCCCTGTACAGAAACAAATCCTGCCCTAGGCCGCAGTAAGAAAGCAGATTGAATACAGAGATATACAAGTCTATTCACAAAAGGGTGACTCTTGAGAATTGGCAGGAGAAGAGAACAATCTAGGCCAAATAGTCTAGAAAGAGATAAATGGGAGGTTTCTGGTTTGGCCATTTTGATCTAGAATTTTCACTTCTGCCAGTTCTCCTAAGTTTAGCCCTTTAGGCTGGGTTCATACCCAAGAGTTTTTGACACGCAATACGCGCAAACGTAAAAAGATGCCCAAACGCACATTGCAGCGCGCTCACGGCCATAGACTGCAGCGTGAACACGCTGCAATACCCCCAAAGAAGCTCCAGTACTTTGGGCATAGGTCGTTTTACAGCACGTTCCTGCGCGCTGTAAAACGCCCAGGTGTGAACGGGCCCCATAGGAAATCATGGAATTTCCGTGCTTGGGCGTTTTACAGCACGCAGGAACGCGCTGTAAAACACCCAGTTGTGACCAGGGCCATACTGAATAGATCTGAAAGTGTATGCAGCTGACCCGCAAACGCACCTTCATAAACTTACATTGTATAATCCATTCTGCAGCTTTGTGCTACAATGTAAATAAATGATCCACCACTGTAACATGTTAAAAAAGCTAAACTGACGATTACTGGAATCCAGATGCACTCTTCACCTTTCCCATCTGAGGTTTAAGAGCTTTTCTGGGAAGCTACCACCCTACCTGAATGGACTGCTTGCTTCCCCTCCCAGCAGTTCCCTGATCCTCCTTCACCCCCTCAGGTTTTCTGTTTTGTTATATCATCCTTCACCTTACTTGCAATACCACAAGACAAAAAAAAAAAAGTGGCTCAATCCTCATTTTCCTACAGAGCACCGCAAAAACAGAATAACCTCCCAGACACCATCAAATCGTCCTCCAGTCTAAAGTCACTTAAAAAGGAGATCTTATGTATTGTACCTGTAAATGTGTAACATAGGGAATATATAGCTTACAAATTTGTGTAAATCTGTGGTGTTATTTCTAATATCTTGCATTTTATTACTTATCCAACTGTAAAAATTTAATGTTATTGAACCCAGAACATACTTGAAAACGAGAGAAATCTCAATGTATCCTTCCTGGTAAAATACTTTGTAAATAACGCTCATTAGAAGGACAGAGTTCAGATATGTAGTTATAAACCTGAAATATACCATAACACTAAAAACGTAAGAGACAATGTTCCAGTAGCATCCACTAGCTTCATAGAAACACGACGGCGTGAAGCAAACCAGGCATGTTTCCCTTAGTTTGGACTAATTAAATTTTATAAACGAGATTACTAATGTATAGTACATACACATCTTGCCATAGGTTTTATTGCATATCTATTTTAAAAAACAGAGGCAAGTACTGGGTACCAGATTCTCGAATTTGTCTGTGAAGGGAACAAAAGATGCTTGCTTTCCATGTCCCTTAAATACCTTAAAACAGTAGCGTATCTTACCTCCTGTTGAGTTAGCTATATATAATGTCTTGATGGTTGCTGAAGTACAAGTCAGTAAGCGGTTTACTTCTGCAGGTTTCTTAAAAATAAAAATCAGAAAAACAAAAACAGGACATGCTTTTAGGTATAAGACAAAATGCATACTTAAACTCCTAGCAAATGTAGAAAATAAAAGCTTTAATACCACATTATTTGCTCTACACATTTCCCAGACATTAGACCAAACTATCTACATGATAATCTATTTCCCCAATGGAAAGTAGTGGGTGGCACTGAGCAATGCAGCACTCGGCAGCCATTGTGCATTGATTACTGTAGCCTTAAGCATACACATTTACATCTCTAGATCATGACCGGAGAATAACAAAAAGCTCGGAGAACACACGATGAACCCTATATTTACAAGCAACAAATAGTAAATACGGATGGCCGAGTGACCAGTCATGTAACAATATTGAATATTAAAATCATTCCCAACATATTAGTACATAAAAATCTTGTACAAAAAGAATATTCAGTTGGTGGTAGCCTTACACAAGTGTAATTCACTGCCAATATCACTGTGAATATGGCACGCACCAAGTGAATTTTACAAATTAACCATGTACTTTTATTAATACACCAGCAGTAACGGACTTCTAGTGTGACAGATCTGAGATACACCGAATCAAATGAAAGACGCAAGCCAGCTGGTTCAACCTTTCTGATCTTATTGGGGATTTAAAAAAAAAAAAAAAAAAATTTTTTTTTACCATTTAAATGAATTTTAGATGGTTTTGGATGGCCTAGTGGGTTCCATCCTCCTCAAAATCTTTCAATATATTCTTGCACTGATCAACCTTTCAGCGGTTTAGTTCAGGGACATATCGCCAAGTACAATTCCTACAAGTCATTGGCTTTCCATGCTCTCACGCAGAGAACCATTGGAATTGCTGAACGCCCAGGTGACAGTAAGCCCTACCCACCTGCCTGTTACTGCACAATGTTACAGTAACAGCCAGACCTAGACCTAATCCGAGGGAACATTAAAGCCCAAGGGGAAAAAAAGGCACTTGAGGACCACCCCCCCCCCCCTTAACAAAAAAATTTTTTTTAAAAACACGTCCCACAATTCAGGAAAGGATATTATCTGCGCGTCTCACCCACCACTTATGTCCTGGAGCAGTGATGGCAAACTTTGGCACCCAAGAGGTTTCAGAACTACATGTGCCACATTGCTTAGACGCCTTACACTGGCTGAGCTTCATGAGGAATGTAATTCAGAAACACCAGGAGTGCCAAGGTTGACATCACTGTCCTAGAGCGTCTCTAACAGCCAGTTAATGCATCAAGTAACACCGAGTAAAACCTACATCTTTATCACTAAACTGTCTATTACTTCAGGGTACATTTTTAATTCTGCGTTCAGGAAACCTAAATCATATGCCCTCATACTAAAAATGGGGGGGGGGGGTTACTATACAATTTGATACAAAAAAGGCCAGTAAAACAGAATATTGACCGGTACATTAGCAGGACTGTACAAGAAGGTTGAGATTCATTACAGTAGAAGATGTCATCCATAGAAATATTATGAAGGGAGATACTGCTCATGTAAGCAGCAACTCACTTCATAATGTGTCGGTAGATGCCATCTTCCACTGATGTATCTTTACCATTGTACAGTCATGCTAATGAATAGGTCAAAACGGTTAGTTTCCCTTTTATATCCAATTGTATAGGGTCATCAAATCGCCTTAGAATGAAGATCATAGGAAGAGGAAGCTGAATTTACAAAGGATAAAAATATATATTCCAAAGTGACCAATAAAACTCACTTCCACCTCCAGGAGAACCACATTTGGGATACAGATGTGGTCAGGCATAGGTGGGCAGCAGCGGAGTCCTAATGAGAGAGTGGATGCCGGCATAGTGACCATTATTCCCACCCCCCTCTCCACTGGCTCAAAAAAAGATATACAATGCATTGTGAAGCTACGCTCTTTGAGATCATGGATGCTAGCTCTACACAACATCATGGTCACATCCCGTACATATATCTGAACAGAAACCATTACCTTTTAGCCCCATTCCTCGCCCTGCAAGCATCAAAACTATTACTCATGTCCAGCTGCTGTATTTACCTTTTACTGCTATACTGTAAGTGATTATATGTAGGAGGAGACGGGCCACCCCACACAGAGGTCACGCACAGACGCATCTGAGCAGGGTGGTATCAGTGTGTATACACTAGCCAGCTCTTCTGCCAGGTACAGAAAAAAGCAAAAGCAGCCACATATGTATCTGTATGGGGGTGTGAAGGAAGTCACCCCACAACCAGTGTATACAGACCGATGTTGCGAGCATATCCGTGCAGGCTAGTGAGCCAGTGGGTTCAGGTAAGGTACTCTGCATCTACAGATGCATTGGTGTGAACAAGGTGTGGGAAGGCGCATCAGTGGGTGCAGACAAATCATGGGCGCAGTGTGTGCATACACCCGCCACATATGCATGGGGGGGGGGGGCAAATGCGCCGCCGCACACACCACCACATATGCAGTGGGCACCGACACAGGTTCCCTATTGTCCTGTATAGGAAAATCTCTATTCTTTGAGTATCAGTGGATGACAATGCGTTCAGTGGAAAGGTGTAAATAATAAAAAAAAAAAAAACACAGGTTTTCAGTATGGCAAACCAAAGCCTCAGCAACGTGCCACAAAAAGGCAGGTCTTCCAGGGGACAGAGCCTGTAATAAATGCCTGTCTGTAGATGGTACATGTAGTGTACATGGGGAATCTCCTGTAATAGCACAGGAGCTCCAGATGCACCATTAACCTCTCACCAACCACCGATTCCAGGAGCAGCAGCCTGGCCTCATCTGCTGGAAATGAAGCCAAGGTCTCCCACGCGCTCCCTGCCTTGAACAATACGTCTAATCATTTAAATGAGTGTACTGGCCATCCCAGCCCTGTGCCCGGCCATCCCAGCCCTGTGCCCGGCCATCCCAGCCCTGTGCCCGGCCATCCCAGCCCTGTGCCCGGCCATCCCAGCCCTGTGCCCGGCCATCCCAGCCCTGTGCCTGGCCATCCCAGCCCTGTGCCTGGGTATAGGTAGGGAGGTGCGAGCCCCCATTACCTTCCCGCAGCACATACTGGATTTCTATGTGACAGACAGGCTGGGGAGGAAGCCCCCCTCACTGCAGAGAGATGGCCAAATACATACCCCCACTATACCGGCGTCGTACCCTCAGATACCTCCACCATGGAGGGAAGGGAGGGGGGGCCGCTACCCTTTTCCCTCCTCCTTCCCTCCTGTCTCCGCCTCACCCGCCCGTGTTGCAGACAAAGCGCCGGACGCGGTTGGGATGCTCACAAGGAAGAGGCGGCGCTCAATAAACTCGGTGAGGACACTGCGCCAAGACTGGGTTCCGTTACTGTTCTCGCGGCCTGGTGTATCTTCTGCTGCAGCCTGTATTCTCGCAGGCTCCAGAGGGGGATACTGCCCAAGGATCCCACCTCTCCCGCCGGCCGCGCCACACAACGAGGCGGGGGTGGCTTTCTCCCAGGGCCCTGCAAATCAAATTGCAAACTGATTGGCGGACAGTTTTGTCGCTCAAGACCACAACCCCGCCTACCAGCTCGTTTATTGCTTTCTCTGCACACTGAGAGGGAGGGGGTGAGTGTCAATCATTCGGTACTGGATTTAGATCACGCCCACATCGGTCATTGGCCAACCGCGTCTCCGACCCATGGTTGTTTGAGTCTTACGTCATGGACCTGGGCGTTTCCCTGCTGTTACCCTGCATACCTGATTGAGTAGAGGGAGTTGTCCTGCCAGTGATTGGAAGAGTAGCTTTTCTATCCATGGAGATGTGCGACTGCCGGGTTCCGCCCTTAGCACTATGCTTTTGCTCTGCTATGTCATATCCGCTCGTACATTCATTTCCTGTATGCTGGAGGAGTTTGTTGTTATGGGGCTGCGCAGTTTCGGTTCCTGGAGAACCTTTTATTTGGTGTCCATGTGCCCTGGCTGTAGCTTTCATGGGGAGGGTACATGACCTTTAGCTGCACCTCTTGAACCGTTGTCTTACACTGGCTTCTATCTCTTATCCGTCAAAAACTAGAAAAGATGAGGCTTAATGCGATACCTCTTTTGGACAGAATGTATGAAAACATGCAGGAACAAGGAGCCAGCTCTAGAAAAAAAATACACTTCTATAGTGAAGGCTTAAAACACATTTTTTCCAAAAAGTCCTTGAATGGGCAAAAATTGAATATTTTACTCATTCAGTGGTGAGCTCAGTTTAACCGTTTGAACACCTACACAAATTATATGTTGTATTTTCACCCCAAGTAGATTCAAGATCTAGAAATCACTGTGGGAGTGTACACAAAGCACCAGTGCTTGCCAAAGTTGCAAAAGTTCTCGTTTGTGAATCTCAAGTCCATTGCCATTACAAACAGCAAAATTTGCCACTGTTGCAACAATGTATGTCTACCACCACTTTGACATACACAGAGGGGGGGGGGGGCAGACACATACCAAAAGGTACTTGAAAAAGGAGTTTGTTTTTTCTTCCCTTGGATTTCATTCATGTACAGTGTATAGCAAACGTCTACACACCCCAGTTAAAATGTCAGGTTTCTGTGATGTAAAAAAGGAGACAAAGCAATAATTTCAGAACTATTTTTCACCTTTTAGGCTGGGGTTAGACGAAAGTGCGTTTAGCCACACTTTTACGGCGGTGGTAGCAGCAAATGACGTCCAACGCAGGCCCACACACGAAGTATGGCCGCACGAAAGTTCAGCCGAGCAACGCAAGCGGCAAACGAACACATTTTCGCAAGAACGTCAATCCGCTAGTACTGACGTACAGAGTGCGCTGCTTCCGCATAGCGGCGTGTGTGCGTGACTAGGAGACGTCAGACGCTGCTCATGTCCGGCCAACATAACGTCCAGACACCTGAAGTTTCCTGGTTTGGATCCGTAAAAAATCACGGCCGAAATTGCGCATAGTATGACCGCTATCGTGTCTTCCGTGAAAAAATGCGTTCGGACGCATCAACGCACTTTTTGACGGTAGACGTGAAAAATGCGTTCGTCTGACCCTAGCCTTAATGTGACCAATAAACTACAACTCAATTGAAAACCAAACTGAAATGTTTTCGATGGAGGGAGAGAAAATAATAATAAAAAAATTAAAAAACTATCCTAACCTCTTCACTACCGATATCGAGATATCTTGGGCTTCAAAGGCACCATCTGGTGCCCCGATATCGAGATAGCTCAGTAGGCAGATCTGCAGCCCAAAAGCAAATGAAATTTGTTTGCTGCAAACAAATTTTTTTTGGGAGTACCTTATGCAGCCCTAAAGCAAAGTTTTAGCCCTGTGGGCATAATGCCCAAAGAGCTAAAATTGTAAAATCAGCTGATCAGCGCTGAAATATCAGGTGTTCAGAAGCTGTCAGCAGCCGATGTAGGGAGAAATGTATCCTTCCTGGTAAAATACTTTGCAAATAAATACATAGACCAGCAGCTCAAACCTCTAACTCAATTTGGCAGTAGATGGCGTCAACTGGCCAAAAAATTTTTTTTTTTTTTTTTTTTTTTGGAAGGATTTTACCAGGAAGGATACATTGAGATTTCTCTAGTTTTCAAGTATGTCCAGGGTGGAGAGTATGTACTGTTAGGTGTTTTTCCCAAGGACACTTACTGGAGAGGTGCTCTAGCTGGGATTGAACCTGTGTCTCCACAGTCTCCACGCCGAGCAGTGATGTTACCTCTACTCCACCCAGCCAGCTCTATTTACAGTAAGGCATACAATAGGTATAAGCTCAAATATTTCTTACTTTAAAACTAATTAACCCTTTCGCTGCTGAGGCTTTTCCCGCCCCTATGCTGAGGTCATTTTTACCTGTTTTGCGCATCATGTTTAAACGTGTTTTGAAGGCTTATTTTAGTATATGACCCAGACATATTATATATCGTTCTTTCCGTCAGACTCGGTAGATTCATAATATGTCATTATTATATGTATACGTTATGTCATGTCTGTATATTATAACAAAAAATGCAATAAAATATGTATTTTCAATAATTTACAATGTGTAAAGTGTTTTTTTCCACATTTTAACATGCGAGCAATTGCGGTTATATTTTGTATGGGGTGCGCTTGTTAAAATAATTAGAGATGGGGTCTCGTTACATTTTTTTTTGGGGAAAATGACACTATTTTTAACAAACACACCGCATACAAAAATCGTTAGTGCAGCATCATTGTTCACATTATAATTGAAATGGGAACAATATTGCTGCATTAACAAACCAAAAAAAATTTAAAAAAAGTGTTTATTTTTTATTTTTTTTATTTTTCATTTTTTTTTTTTTTTACAAAAATCTTCACTTTCATGTTTGGTATCGTTGGAACGGCCATGCTCTGGCCGATCCAACGATACCAAAATTTAACCCCTAGCTGCCACGGATCGGGAGATAGGGAGTTCATTGGAACTCCCTATCTCCACAGTTGGTGGCAGTTAGGGGTTAACTCTAGGACTGGCGTCATCGTGCTACGCACGATGACGCCAGTCCTCTGGGGGAGTTCCCGGAGGCTTGGCCGACATCCAAGATGTCGGCCAGCTCCGGGAAAGGATCGCGAACCGGCGCTTTTCAGCGCCGATTCGCGATCCAGCTCCCCAGGGGTTAATGCCAGGCATCATTTGGAAGGGCAGGCTGTGCCCTTCCAAATGATGCCTGGGTTAACCCCCGCAGAGCCACCGATCGGGAGGGAGAGAGGTCCGAAGGACCTCCCCCCCCTCCCTTTCAGGCGCCTCCTCCGCACATGCGGGGGGGCGCCTGAATTAGGTGTCATCGCGCCCCCGCGATGACACCTAATTCTGGCAGCTGCTGGTCCGGATGCCGGGCTGACATCCAGGATGTCAGCCCGCACCGGAGGGGCCAGCGATCGGCCGGAACCCGGCCGAACGCTGACCCCAATGGGAGGACGCGCTCAGCGCGTCCTCAGCACACCAGATTTTACAAAAACATTTCTGACAATGGTTTTTTTTGGAAAAAATCACTTGGTAGAATGTTTTTTTTTTTCTGTAGAAAGTATTTTACCTGGAAGGATACATTGAGATTTCTCTCGTTTTTCAAGTATGTCCTGAGTGGCGTCTTGCCCAAAGACACTAAGGCTAGGGTCAGATGAGCGCATTTTGTGCGGACTGTGCATCCGTGCACAACGGACGTACTTTGTGACTGACGACAAGGTAGTGGCCACACGGTCCGTTTTTGTGACTGATGTTTTTTTTGACTGATGTAGAAGGGAAAATAAATTAATATGAAAAATATTTTGTCCGTCTGACGCTGGCCTTATCCAACCATATTATTTTAGTGTATTATTTTTACTTCCCTCCATCTGAAAGATTTCAGTTTGTTTATCAATTGAGTTGTACGGTTTATAGGTCACATTAAAAGTGGAAAAAGTTCTGAAATGAATTAGCTTTGTCTAATTTATGTGCCTCCTGGCGTCTGTCGCAACGTTGCGATGGGGCCAGCCATACGCTGTTGCGCACGCACGAATTGCGTGCATGCAACAGCGGCCATGCTGCGTCCGTGCAGCAGCCCTCTCCGTCAAAGCGTTAGGACGCATGTTGACGGAGCTGCAAAGCGCGTACCTCCATAGGAGGATTGAGCCTTGCAGCACTGAGCGCACTAAGTGCGCTCTGCAAGGTGACAGAACAACAACAAATGTAGCGTGTGAGAGTCCCAAAAAAGAGGTCACCACAGCTGACAGCACTCCCCACAATACGGTGCTAAAAACGTAAAATGATAAAAACAAGTGGAGCATGCAGTGATATCACCAGGGTCAAAAACGCACAAGTCGGTTAAATCTCCTATATCAGAGAAATCTTGGTGTACAGTAGCTATGAACATAGTACATACAAACGCATCATAGCGTAAAACTGTAAAACATTTAATACATATGATAAAAATGTATTTTGTGTAGATGTTTTTGACCCTGGTGAGATCACTGCATGCTCCACTTGTTTTTATCGCTCTGCCAGGTGGCCAGACGGGCGTCGAGTGGAAGGAACGTCCTCTCACGGACGTTCCTTCCGCTCTTCAAATACGCTCGTCTGACGCCAGCCATAACAGGGGTGTTTAGACTTTTGCTATCCACTGTATAGCAGGAATCTCAAAATCTGCGCCACCCTTGTTTCTAAACTACAACTCCTTTAATTCTCTGGCCATCTATTGCATTCAAAGAATTCTGAGAACTGTAGCCAGAGGCTGAGATCCCGGATTTACAGGATGTAAGTTTATTTTTCCAATTTTATTAATCAAACCTTTGTGGTTATATATATATATATATCTTTGGTACACTTTTTAAAATAGTCAGAAACTAAAGATAGGCTCTTAATTTCCCTATTACCACCCAGGAAGAAAAACGATCAATCTGAGCTCTGCCGTCTCACAAACCCCAGACCCTGATGGCTTTACTGCGGCATACTATAAAATCCTCCTAGACCTTAGCCTCTCTGGCCTATTCACATACAAACAATAAATATGAACCTCTATCTTATTCCACTCTAAATGCAGCCTACATTCCAAAGGACACCTCAGAAGTCCCCATTGTGAATAGCAACAACAAAACAAAAAATAAACTTGCAAATACACACCAAATCCAAGTGTGGTATAATATTAAATTTATACTTGCAACAGATTTGATGTAATCATTTCTTCCAGCAATAAAAAACACAGATAAAATAATATATAATTTATTTGGTATCCTCATTCAGCAGGGAGATAGGCAAATATTTACGCATTTGGAAGGGGGTTTGCCCGGTTTTGGTAGGGTAACAATCAGGCTTGGACTGTGACAAAAAATAGGCCCGGGCATTTTAAGGTGAGCAGCCCACTTTCATATACCGCTACACAGAAACACACACACACACATATATATATTCGATATGCACCCCTATACTCAAACCACTGTATCTACACCTACACACCCCTATTCTACATGCGCGCGCACACACACCTATCCATCCTCATATGCCCACACACACAATCTAATCACACACAGAGAGCATAGGGAGGTGAGAGCATCAGGGGCTGAGATGGCGATAGAACATCACAGCAATAAAACTCAAACTAATGTGCAGTGTACAGGGTATATGAGCGTATCACAGAGCTGCGCAGCAATAAAACTCACAGCAATATGTGGTATGTATGAGCATATCCCAGAGCTCCGCAGCAATAAAACTCACGGCAATTTGCAGTGTGTATGAGTGTATCACAGAGGTCCACAGAACTAAAACTCACTGCAATTTGTGGTGTCGTTGTGTATGAACGTTATCACAGCTGCTCGACAACAAAAATAATACATTAATTATATTTTCAATTAAAATATACATTCAAATAAATACAACAAATTTAAATATTGATTAAATTATATATTTTTTTGTGAATATGATCTTTATTAAAGTTTAGGCATAACGGATATAAATGTTCAGACAAAGTGGTGCGCAGACCACTAGGTAAAAGCAATAAACCGATATCAGATATCAAACAGTTTTGGGACCTTAAAAATGGGGGAGTGAAGAAACGAACACCAAAAAAGGGGTGGACTAGAAAGGGAGGGGATAGTAACATCGCTCGAGAGGGTGTCCCTACTAACATATATCAACAACCGATTGCTGCAAATAACAAGAAAACTGCATAAAGGTTGGGCTTGCGGACCCGCATTTAGCACTAGACAGACAGGTCACACCATACCAGATGTTGTAGCTCACACAGGGCTGGATTTACAATTAGGCATGTGCCTACAGGTGCCTGCCACAAAGACGCACCTTGCTCCTGTGTGTAAAAAAAATATATATATATTTTTTTTGTTTTACAATTTGCAATAATTTAAGACCACTGTATCTCTGGAACCCTAAGGGCTAGAAGGACATAGGAGGTATCATTGGAATGGTCAGCTTATAGCCTTTCCAGTTAGTGGAAAAATATGAGGTCCTAATTTTTGATCTCTCACAGAAATCTAACCCATAATGGGATAGTTAACCCCCTCTTATCATTATTACTTGTGATTTGAAGTGATTTATACTATACATAATTCTAACAATTAATAAATAATATCTATTATAGCTAAAAAAAAATATTGGCTTTAATAAAAGTTTTTATTTTCCACCTTGCTGTTCCGGTGTCGTTTGGGGAGAGGTTTAGTGAGTTTTTTCCTTAAAAACTCACACAATGATATTCCAAGAGCCTGGAGGCTCCATCTGGAGTAAGTACAAAATTGGCATCCTTTTGACAATTTCAAAAAGTACTTGCAGAATTACACTAGGCCCAAATGGGTTTCTTATTATTTTGACATATACGCAAGGATTCTGAGAGAAGAAAACCAGTCAGGTTATTGGGTCCCTGTGAACAAGAAGTTAATACCCAAAAGGCCAATTACACTGGAGCCTGGTTAAGGCTCACTAAATGTGAGTGTGCAGCAGTCATTCATATGAATTGAAAAATAAGAGGAGGTCTGCACTATTGTCTCCTCTTTCTTTCTTTTTTTTACATTATTTATGGAGATATCAGAAGTATATTAATAAGATCATCAAAGTGTATCAGGGTTATTCAAAGAGAACCGAAAAACTACCGCACGTTCGGTGACTTTTCGTTCTCTTCAATTCGGTTCGATTTGGCGATCTGATTTCGGCAACCCTGCAATGTATTCAGCAAGCACCACAGGGTCCCCGAATTGCAGGGAAAACTCACCGCAAACCCGCCAAAAACTCACCGCAAAACGAGGGCGAACGCACACCGAAACCTGCAAAAACATCTGGATTAACCCGCCGAAAACACCCAAGCAGGAGCCGATCACACGCAGAGCAGCTGCCGGAAAAAGCCGACACCACAGCTGAATGCAGTGATTAAATTAGATAAACAGTTTGCTTGAATGTGTGAAAAGTGAAACGCTGTTTTCAAATAAACTACTGAGCCTAAATGTCTGAAATTTACATATGAGGTCCAATGAATGATAATAAAAAGGGCTGTTACAGAAAAAATAAGTAAAGGTAAAATAAAAAAAAAAAGAATCCCGAAAAATGCTTACAATATCCTAAAAAATCTATAACTAAAGAGACTCTTTACTGCAGAATATTATAATCAACGGTTTATTATTAGATATTGAATTTAAACGGGAATATTTTTAACATTGAAGCCTATGGGATTCGCCTGAATAAACCTGCCGAATTAAACCAGCGAATGACAGGGCATTGCGGGAACCTTTCACTGCTGGTTTTTGTTCTCTGAATAGACGAAGCATTGCTTCTCTATGGGGATTTCACTGGCCTCGAACAGGCACCGTATGTGCAGGAAATTCGCCAAGATTTAGCGAATTGCCTGCTCTCTGGATAGCCGAATGGCCAAGAAAGGTAACCGAATGCTGATTTTCAGCATTCGGTTCCCTTTCGGCATCCATTTGGATCTCTTTGAATAACCCTGTATGTGTTATTTGATTGAGTGCACTGTACGTAATTCACTATAGCTTCGGACTGATTTGGTCTATATTGTTTTTGTGGGGAAACCACCATTGGGGTACATAGCGACTCTATTTGTGTTGGATTGAGGGTATCATTTTTGGTGTGGCGCTCCACTTTTCACTTGACACATAACATTTATTTGTATTCAAAAAATCAAAAAAATTAAAAAAAATAAAATAAAAAAATCAAAAAAAAAAAAAAAAAAAAAAAAAAAAAAATCGAGCCAGGGGGCGTGGCCGGCCGCATGGGGAAGCAGGCACGTTTTTCTAGGAGCTCCATTGGAATCTGCAGATTAAGGGGATTTCTTCCCAGATATCCCTGTGAATTTATCCTCTTAAGAGACCCTGCTGGACCGGTCATTTGGTGGCAGATTCCGGAGCCCATTCTGGCCCCCCCTCCGGAGTCTAGCTGAGTTTGGTGGAGATCTCGGCCTTTGGACACACCCTGAGGTCGGCCATCTTGCGGCCTATACCCCGGTACGTCTTTGGCACTTTACCCACACTTGTCCCCTCCAGGTGTACGGCTGCTGCTGTCAGCGAGGATGTAGGGCCCCTGACTTCTGACGGCGGCGGCTATCCCCATAACAGAAACAGAGGGAGAGGGATCAGACCAGGGGCAGCTGGTTCTCCCACCCCCCGTCAGGAACTTAGGAGATGTGCTGGAGCACCTTGGAGGCCTTTATGGGACAGGTACCCGGGGACGATGAGAGTCCACTCACGTGGAGTAAAATGATGGCCATACTGAGGGGCGATCGGAAGGTGGAGTTATTGGCTGGTGGAGTGGAGGTGGATGGCTCGTTGGCCACATGCATAGAGGTCCTCACGGTGGCTGAAATGGCGGCTGGTGATCCACAAGATGACTACGGCGGCTGCTGCGTCGATGGTGGTCCGGATGCCGTGCTGTTGGCGGTTCCTTCGCCTGCAGAGGCAATCGCTGCTCCATGCAGAGAGAGAGTGAAGGCTGTGGCTGCGTTGGGGGTTGCAACGGTGGTCCCTGGTGAAAAATTCTATTTTTCATTACAATTACCATAAACCTTTTCCAAGTTTCTTCTTATATATCAAAACCAAAGTAAGAGCTGCGCTACGCCATGGCGGAGACCCCCAAAAAGAATCAATCACAAAACCGTATTGGTCTTTCTCAGAAGTCTAGCTTTCCTCGTTAAGCCAGATCTATTTATTAAAATTCAAAGAATTTCTAGCCAATCAGTGTACAGATACATTACAACATCAAAGTTTAGCCACTCAGTTAACTTACTACCATATATGGTTCACAAGAAATCCTTTTCCCATATTCCCGCTTCTGCGCACATTTTCCTGCACTGAACATAACAGGAAATCGGCCACAGCTTATATCCTATAGAACAGTGGTCCCCAACCCTGGTCCTCAGGGCCCACTAACAGGCCAGGTTTGCCAGATATCTGAAGCACAGCACAGGTGTTATGATTTGCTGCTCAGTGATTGCAGGATTCAGTCTGCTTTTCCCCATGGTGATCTGCAAAATCTGGCCTGTTAGTGGGCCCTGAGGACCAGGGTTGGGGACCACTGCTGTAGAAGGAACAACGGTCTATGCAGTATTGAAACTAACAGAAATGGAGGGGGGGGGGGAATTTCACAGCCCATTTTATAAGAACAGGCTTTTTAAGACAAAATATTTATTATATTTACAGGAAATTAAAATCTAACAATTCTTTCCTTTGATCACATATCACCTGTGATCATCTAAAAGATAAACCAAATTTAGGCAATTAAACTAATTAAACCTGGGCTACAGTGTCCTTGCCTAAGACCTTTAGATCATTCTAGATGCTCAGAGGGGAAGAAAAAAATTCTGGTATTTACTCCTAAAATACCTCAATACCTTTATAATGTACAAAAGGGATTCCCCAAGGAGGCCCTTTATGAGCATAAAATACACTTATCTATCTAGATTCACTCTTCCAGCGAACCACTTGGAGCGTAGGCAAAAATACCTAATCTAGACATTAAATAACTATTTGTTCCCATTTCCCAAAATATAATTCACCGAACAAGAAAAGTATAATAACTTGAATGTAAAAGTTCATTTATCTAATAAATCAACATGAGTCAGATCTATATCTGTGTGTTTTCCTATGTTCAGCTTCACTCCACAAAACGTATACACACCTGCATTCATACACACACTCAAGAAATACATTCTCATTTTCACAAATCCAACCTTTCTCCCACTTATCTAGGGGATTAAATAAAAAATAAAAATAATATTCCATAATCTAATATTGTAGTCCACAGTGCGAGATCAGGGTGTGGTCTTTTTTTTCAACATCCCAGCTTGAGACGCATAATCATTGAATGTCATCAGAGCTCCCACCATAGGGACTCCTGAACAAGCTGTCTCTTTGCGCTGGTTGCTTATTACCTGTGACCTTTGACCTTGACACAAAATGTCCATGATTCGTTCCATATGCAGTCATTGTGACTGTCAGGTTTCTTGATGATGTGATACGGTTTTAGCAACAATAAAGAAAATAAAAAAGAAAATATGGTATACCCCGCTAATCATATACATCCATTCATTCATTGTCACTCTCAAATGCACGAAAACAATAAAAATGTTAATTTACACAAGAAGAGACACAGATAATAAATTTTAAAATTTCCCCGCAAAGCCTATCGGCCTCACGCAACATGAAAAAAAATTATACTACTTCTGACTCATTGTTAGAGAAAAATATGTATATACGCAACTTTGGCTCAAAAGGGAAATAGCCAAAGTGCATATTCCACCCATTTTAAATATCAAAAAAAAAAATTTAATTACTATCCTATTCAGTCTTGTTCGGTGTTTTGAAACAAACCTGGTGTTTATGAAACACACCAATCCTCAAATGAAATAAATAAAAACAGCATTAATTTTACCGAATCAGAACTTTCCATTTACCACTATATATGTCATGAAACGTATTTATGCAAATGCATTAAATTATATGTTCCTAAATACATTAATTAACTCTAATTTTAATTGGATGTGATCTTCAATAATCCTAAATGTGTCAGGGAATTTTGAACAATATTGATTGTAACCAAACAACAAAAATAATAAAATATAAAATAATAAAAGACACAAAATAATTATCACTTAGACGACAACACAAAGATAATCCATCAGCATATAAAAATACATTATCTTCTTTCTTTGTCTTCTGTCTTATTGGTTGAAAATAACAGTTTTGTAAAACTGACATGTCTTAAGTTTTATTTCCAAATCAATGATCTTCTTTAATCGCCTGATTTATTGATGAGTTATCGATAAACTAGAATGTTTTATTGCCTGGTGTCTGATAATTCCTTATTATCCGGTTGATGTAACATTGCAATGTGAAATGATAATGTGTTTGAGTAAATTTCCTTCAATTTCAACAGCTTTATCAATATTGGTATCACATAATCTTCCATCTAGCTTGATCAAAGCTGGCATGCATGGGTAATTTTCACCTAAAGTAAAAACTTGGGAAAAAAATGTATTATTAACCTGTCAAAAACTTTAAAATTCATATGGTTAAAATACTTTTAAAATGGAGAAAAAAAATGCAACACATTTTTGGACACAAAGAAATAGGAGTGGTCAGGAGAGAGAGAAAATGGAGGAGCTGGGAGAAAAATGTGAAAACTGGTTTTTTTTTTTTGGTTTATTTTTGCAACGGTCTGCAACGGTTTTGCAAGTCAATTTTCAAGTCAATTTTCAAGTCAATTTTCTCAAACTGCTCTTCAATTCAAATAAAAAATAAAATAACAAAAATATCATGAACTGGGAAAGAAAGTATAGAAGGGCATGTTAAAAACTTGACGCATTAACTAGCACAAAGTTCTCAGAGGACACTCAGAGAAAAAGATTCTTAATAAACATCTAAAACTACAATCATTATTAAGGATATTGGTTAAAAACAAACATTCAAACGTGAGGTGTTTGTGCAGCTATCTTACAACCTGTTTTATTCCCTCCAAGAAAAATTCAATGGGGGTACAGTCATACTAGACATCTGGCTACCACTGCAGAAAAAGAAAACAATCAAACAATACTCAAGATACCAAACTACAACCTTCCATCTCCCTTAGTCAACTAAAATAAAACAAAACAAAAAAACACCTTCTCTCATTTGAAATCTGCCTAAATTCCTTTGTACATCGCTACTAAACCTGTAGGCGCTTTCCTGTAAACTTTCACTCAAATCCTTCATCTTTAGATCACTTCATCCTCTTAGATTCGAAACAACTAAACATGAACCTACATATATATTCCATTATACAAGTTACAAAACTGTAAATGATCTCAGTCAGCCATTTTGTTTTCAAAATTTTTATTTTGAAAGAATGTCATGAGTACAATCAGCGATTGAAAATAAATGAAGTAAGACAAAAACAGTAGTCAAAATGGGGTCAGCAGTACGACGACGTAGGAAAAGAAATAAAAAGAATGAAGGGAAGGGGACGCGAACCATACCAACCGCATGCCAGCAATGGTGTAAGGGGAGGGAGAAAAAGAAGAGAAAAAAGGGGGGGGGAGTGAAAAACAAAATAAATTTGTAGAGGGAACGGCAACTGCCTGTATTGTGACTTTCCCGGCTCGCTCCCGGGGGAGGCCGTGGAAGGGTATTGTCACGAGGCCCAGGTGCCCAAGGGCCAAGTATGGCAACCAGAGCCATGGTAGGTGCCATAGTGGCGCGCCTCTGGACATCCCGACGTGCCAAAAAAAAAAAAAAAAAAGGGGGTGGGGGGGAATAAAGAAAACACCATCGCCGGCATGGCAGAGGCCCATGAAGGAGCAAGGTGACAGCAGTGTGAGACATAAGTCCTCGTGACAAAGTCTCAAATGTGTCCCCAGCCGGGGAATGACAGCGGGAAAAAGTAAAATAAAATGGTGGTCGAAGCGTCTCTGAGTCAAAGAAAGGGAAGGAGAGGGGAGAACTCGCAGGGCCAAATATCAGAATCAAAAAGAAACGTCAGCGGTAAAACTCAGCTTGCGAAAGGACAAACAAAATTTTTCTAAAGTAAAAATCTCAGCTTGGAGTGGGAAACAAAAATCAAACAATCTCAGCTTGAGGAAAGGGGGGGTGTACATCCCCATACAGGGGGTCTCATCAGAAGTCATCGGGGGGGAGGTGAAAGGTTGGGGGGTTCTCACAGGGAAAGTCATCATAGTTATAAAGGTGGGGAGGAACGAAACGAATATACTCGGCTGTGAAAGGAGAAAGTAAGGTGTCTCATAGAATAAAATAAAGTGTTCCATATTAAAGATGAGGTTATCCGAGGAAATGCAAAGTCCAGGCGTCAAACTCTAGGCCATAGACTCGAGGGAACTGCCCGTTGGAAGTTAACTTCAACACGTGTCCCGTCTCGAGGGTTCGATGGGGATACCCAGACGGGGAAGCAGAGCCCAAGCCTCCTCCGGGGTAGCCACGGTGTGGGTAATATTATCATGCACGAGCACCAAGGAGCCCGCCACTCCCCAGCGGTACCGGACAGCTTCGGATCGTAATTGGGCCGTCACCTCCCGAAATCGTCGTCGTGCTACGATCGTCAGAAAGGGCAGATCTGCAAATAGTGACAACTGTGTAGCTTCAAAAATAAAAGAAGACCTTGCTTTAGGGGTAGTCATCAGGCGGATTTTAACAGAGACATCCATAGCAACCGCGATCGTGTCCCTCGGTACCCCTGTGGGAGCCGCCACTGCCTTGCGGATGCGAAGCGCCGCACCGAAGATCTCAGGCGCGTCCGGTGGCTGTTGTAGAATATGGCGGGCCACCCGGTTAACGTAATTCAGGAGAGAGGAAGAGGGCTCCGACTCCGGAATCCCCCGGAAACGTACATTCCGCCTTCTGTGTCGAGCTTCCATCGATTCCAGTGCTCTAGCCAGGTGGTCCACTTGAGTCTGGAGGGAGTCTATGTGAGTGGCTGTTTTGGCCTGTGCCGCTACCGTGTCATCCACGCGGTGCTGCACCGACTCCACCGTGGTCCTCAGGGTAGCAACGTCGCCCATCACCTCCAAGAGGTCCGCTCTCCAGAGGGCCCGCATCTCGTCCAAGATACGGCGGACGTCGCCTCTCGTGGATGGCCGAGACTCCTCCAAGTCAGCAGCCCGAGGAGAAAGCTCAGGTGGGGGTCCTCGGGTGAGAGCAGGTCCAGCCATCGAGTCAGATGCCAAGTGCGAAGGGGTACCCAAATCCTCCCCTGTACTCGCAACCCCCTTAGTGTTACTCCCAGTCGAGAGTCGGGTCCCTGACCCTTCGGCTCCGGCCTGGGAAAGAGGCCGGGTCTCCACCTCCAACAGGCCCAAATCTGGTCTTGAGGGGTGATCATCGCATCGACTCCTCAATCCTCCAACCAACGATTCCCTAATGTCAGTCTGCAGGGGGCCTTCCGTCTTACCGGGGGTCTTGCCGCTCTTCTTACCCATCACGTCTCTCCGTCCTGTGAATTAGTGTGGGATGTATCCCAGAGGCCGCTCAGGGCTCAATATGGCCGCCGTCACACAGGCCGCAGACAACGGCGGGAACTCAGAAAACGTTTCCAATAGCCAGGAAAAGAGCGCCGAGGGTCGGGTACACCTCCCCGGGGTATCAGGAATGCTGAAAAATCAAAATTCTGCTAGGAAATCGCGATATAAAACACAAAAATATGTCTAACAGCGAGGAGCACGTCTAAAACACGACTTCCTCCTTTGAGAGTCAGCTCCGCCCCCTCAGTCAGCCATTTTGGCAAAACATATAACCTATATTAAGGTGTGGTCAATCCCTTTGTGCTGGACTCAAACAAAGACCAGAGGAAAATAACCGACCACGCCTCTTTTGGGAAAATGTATAACTTATATTTAAGGCAGATTGAGCCCATCACCTTGATACACTAATTTTTTTTATATATCATACATCAACTTATAACATAACATTCACGTGTAACCTGCCTTGTCAGAGTATTGACTTTCTATGTTCATCTTTCAAACATAAGCTAAGAACAAAAAAAAGCAGTAATTTTTGAAATTTACTGTAAAAGTAAAGCCCTATTGTCTCCATTTCCTGTGCCTTTTTTTTTTTTTTTTACACGAGGCAAGGCAGTAATGACACAGAAACAAAGCAACCTGGTTTAAGAGAAGCAGTCCCTATACATAAATTACATATAAAAAACATAATATCAAAACTACGAAATACAAAACATCAAAGATAAACACATACATTAATAGTTAGTAAAGACAAACATTTAAATAAACAGACACAATCAATAGCAAGAAACAAAATAAAAAAATAAAACAAAAACAAACATGCAATCTGAAAGAAAAAACAGTTAGCAAATCCTTTAGAATCAGCGCGCAAACACATGCAGCAAAAAAATAAAGAAAAAATGGCAGCAGCGCGCAAGAAAATAAAAATAAAAAATAAGAGGAAAAAGAAAAAACTGTCTCTCAATGGGAGATAAAATCAGTTGATATATAAGAAGAAATCAAAATCTAATCAGTTAAAATAAAATTCTCACAATTACAAGATATGGACGACCCAGAAACACCAGAATTGAAGTACAAGATAGACACAGAACGGAGACAATACAACTAGAAACATCGCTTTCCTTTTTTTATCAGTTCAATTTCCAGCATATACAAATACTCAGCACACTGGGCGAGTTCAAACACACGTGAGGTCCTCAAATGATTTTTCCTTTACTACAATACATAAAATGACAAAAACAAACCAAGACAAAGAGTCCAACCTTGCACCAAAAAAAATCAAAAAAAAAATCAACAAGCTCTGAACCATAGCTTTAACGTCAAGGAAAATAAACAAAAACCAAGCCTGGAGGCAAGTTCGCAAAATCTGAACAAGCAAATGTAAGGATACATTCAAAAGTAAAGATACACTTAAATGTAAGGATACATCCGAATGGCAAATCCCACTTCTGACACCAACTGAAAAATTCTATTTTTCATTATAATTACCATAAACCTTTTCCAAGTTTCTTCTTATATATCAAAACCAAAGTAAGAGCTGCGCTACGCCATGGCAGAGACCCCCAAAAAGAATCAATCACAAAACCGTATTGGTCTTTCTCAGAAGTCTAGCTTTCCTCGTTAAGACAGATCTATTTATTAAAATTCAAAGAATTTATAGCCAATCAGTGTAAAGATACATTACAACATCAAAGTTTAGCCACTCAGTTAACTTACTACCATATATGGTTCACAAGAAATCCTTTTCCCATATTCCCGCTTCTGCGCACATTTTCCTGCACTGAACATAACAGGAAATCGGCCACAGCTCATATCCTATAGAAGGAACAACGGTCTATGCAGTATTGAAACTAACAGAAATGGAGGGGGGAATTTCACAGCCCATTTTATAAGAACAGTCTTTTTAAGACAAAATATTTATTATATTTACAGGAAATTAAAATCTAACACCTGGCTGGTGGAGGCCAGACACACCCATGCAGATTGCGGTGGAGATGCGGTGCTATGCTGGGCCGTCTCCGGAGAGGAGGTGGCGTAGACCTTGGACCCGTGGAGCTGCTCCAGCCATGGATAGAGTACTCTGTGATCTCTTTGTCCTGCAGCCGCCATGAGAGGAGGCTGGATCCGGAGGGGTGCACCACGCGGCTTTCTTCCATTTGCTAGGGACAAATGACTTGGCTAGCAATGAGGTTTCTGAGATTAAGGAAGATTTTTGTGTTCTTGGAGGTGAAATACAGCAGATTGCGTCCACTGTGTCATTCTCTGAAGTTCTGCCTGTGCATAACATTCAGGATAGGCAGATGCGCAATAGGGAATTTAATTTGTGGCTTCGGGAATGGTGTCGGGAGCAAGGATTTGGCTTTGTGTCCCATGATAGCTCTAATTGGAGCAGAAAGGAACTGTATAAAAAAGATGGTTTGCATCTTACTCATAGGGGAACATATGTTCTCAGTGAGAAGTTCAAAGGTTTCACAAAGAAATATTTAAACTAGGGGGGGGGACAAAAGGGTAAAAAACAATCTGCCCGATTGTCCCCCAAAACTAAATCAGAGGGTGCAAGCAACATGAGGGGTAAAAAATTACAAGCTCAGAGGAGTGTCTATAAATGCTTGCAGTTTAGTCAATAAAATCAATGAACTGGAGGCGATGATGGCATCTGAAAAAGTAGATTTAGTGGCGGTTACTGAGACATGGTTCAGTGAGAAAAATAACTAGGACATAACAATACCGGGGTACTCTTTATATAGAAAAGACAGAGAAGGTAGGAAAGGAGGAGGAATGGCCCTGTATGTGAAAAACAACATAAAAACGAACCAAATAAAAGTGAGTGAGGTGAACATAGAGTCAGTTTGGGTTACGCTAACATTTGGCAATCATACAGTAGCTTGTGTAGGTGTGATCTATAGACCCCCTGGACAAGTAGAAGAGCTAGATAATCTGCTGTTTGAGGAAATAGCCAAAATGGCAATGAAGGGGAAAGTTATTATCATGGGGGACTTTAATCTTCCTGATGTGAACTGGAAAACCAAAATAGCTGGGTGCACCAGGAGTACAAATATTCTAAACTCCCTACTGGGATTATCTCTAACACAAGTAGTTGAGGAGCCGACTCGTAAAGAGGCCATATTGGATTTAATACTCACAAATGGAGGTTTGGTATCAGACGTTGTTGTAGGTGAAAATTTGGGATCTAGTGATCACCAGTCAGTGTGGTTTAATATAAGAACAGGGATGGAGCGGCACCACACAAAAACAAAAGTTTTAGACTTTAAAAAAACAGATTTTTCTAAAATGAGATTTTGCGTGAATGAGTCATTATCAGACTGGAGGAGTTTAAAGGGAGTCCAGGAGAAATGGGATTATTTAAAGGAAGCATTATTGAAGGTCACAGGCAATTGCATTCGGTTTCGAAAAAACAAAAAAGGGAAGAAACCACTGTGGTACTCTGCAGAAGTGGCCAAAATAGTGAAGAACAAAAAGATAGCATTCAATAATTATAAAAAAACTCAAAGTGAAGAAGATGGGCAAACCTATAAGATTAGGCAGAAAGAGGCAAAGCAATTTATAAGAGCTTCCAAAGCACACGCAGAAGAGAAAATAGCTCAGTCAGTAAAAAAGGGGGACAAAACATTTTTTAGATACATAAACGAGAAAAGAAAAGTAAAACAAGGATTAGTTAGATTAAAAACAAAGGAAGGAAGGTATGTAGAAGAGGATAAAAGTCTCGCTGACTGCCTCAATGAATATTTTTGTTCAGTCTTTGCAGAAGAAAAGGAAGGAAAGGGACCTCAGTTAGGAGGAAACACTAACAAGACATTTACATATGAGTTTACAGAGGAGGAGGTTCTACAGCAGCTGTCTAAAGTAAAGACAAATAAGTCAATGGGGCCTGATGGGATCCACCCTAAATTATTAAAAGAGCTCAGTGGTGTAATAGCAAAACCGTTAACAGATTTATTTAACCAATCCTTGTTAACGGGAGTCGTCCTAGAAGACTGGAAATTAGCAAATGTTGTGCCCATTTACAAGAAGGGTAGTAGGGAGGAATCGGGGAACTATAGGCCAGTTAGTCTTACGTCAGTAGTGGGGAAATTAATGGAAACCATGTTAAAGGAAAGGATTGTTGAACATCTAAAAACACATAGATTACAGTATCAGAAACAACATGTGTTAACCTCAGGGAGATCATGCCAAACTAATCTTATTGATTTTTTTGATTGGGTAACAAAAATAATAGACATAGGTGGTGCAGCAGACATTGCTTATTTAGATTTCAGTAAGGCTTTTGATACTGTTCCGCATAGAAGGCTTATCAATAAATTGCAATCTTTGAGCTTGGATTCCAATATTGTTGAATGGATTAGGCAGTGGCTGAGTGACAGGCAACAGAGGGTTGTGGTAAATGGAGTTTACTTGGCACAAGGTCTTGTTACCAGTGGGGTACCTCAGGGGTCAGTACTTGGACCCATTCTCTTTAATATTTTTATTAGTGATATTGCAGAAGGTATTAATGGAAAAGTATGTCTTTTTGCTGATGACACAAAGATTTGCAACAGGGTTGACGTTCCTGGAGGGATCAGCCAAATGACAAATGTTTTTGGTAAACTAAAAAAATGGTCGGAGCTGTGGCAGTTGAGTTTTAATGTGGATAAGTGCAAGATAATGCACCTGGGATGTAAAAACCCAAGGGCTGAATATAGAATATTTGATACAGTCCTAGCCTCAACATCTGAGGAAAGGGATTTAGGGGTTATTATTTCAGAGGATCTAAGGGTAAGTAGTCAATGTAATAGAGCAGTAGGAAATGCTAGCAGAATGCTTGGTTGTGTAGGGAGAGGTATTAGCAGTAGGAAAAGGGAAGTGCTCATGCCACTGTACAGAGCACTGGTGAGACCTCACTTGGAGTACTGTGTGCAGTACTGGAGACCGTATCTCCAGAAGGATATAGACATCTTCGAGAGAGTTCAGAGAAGAGCTACTAAAATGGTGTACGGCTTGAAGGAGAAAAGTTACCAGGAAAGGCTTAATGATCTTAACATGTACAGCTTGGAAAAAAGACGAGACAGAGGAGATATGATAGAAACATTTAAATACGTAAAGGGAATCCACAAGGTAGAGGAAGGGAGTATATTTAAAAGGAAACAAAGTAGCAAAACAAGAGGACATAGTCTTAGATTAGAGGGGCAAAGGTTTAAAAGTAACATCAGGAAGCATTATTTTACTGAGAGGGTGGTGGATACATGGAACAGCCTTCCAGTTGAAGTGGTAGAGGCCAAAACAGTGATTGAATTTAAGCAGGCATGGGATAGGCATAAGGCTATCCTAAACAAAAGATAAATCCAGGTAAAGTATCCATGTAATTGGGTAGACTAGATGGGCCAAAAGGTTCTTATCTGCCGACATTTTTCTATGTTTCTATGCACTGGACACTGGTTGAAGAGGCTCTGCCCAATGCTACCGCTATTTCGAGGCCCGACCACGTAACCTAACTTCCTTCCGTGCGCTATCCCCCCCCCCTTTATTCCCACTCTGAAGACCCTACCCAGGACAGTTTTTGAGGACTATCCATGTATTTTATTTCTCTTCCCCCCCTTTTTTTTTGATGGCCGTTTTTTGAGGACATTCATGCATATTCTCTTTTATACCCCCCTAATTTTTCTTTTTGTGCCATCTTCGAGGACTATTTTGCTAACCACATCAGATGACCTTTATTCTGGCTTCTGCCCCCCCTCCATTTTTCTTTCGCCCCGTTTCCCCCCCCCCCTTCCCTCCTGCTTGACTTATCAGGCTGATTTCTTTCCATTCGTTATTTTCTCTATACAATGCCTTCAGATGACTAGTTTACATTTACAATGACTTTTCTATAGGCTTTCATAGATGACAAGTTATGGTCCTGCGCGACCTTATTCTCCTCTTTGAGAAGACGTGTTTTGGCCCTGCAAGGCAGTTTTCTACTGCTTTTTCTGGCTGACTTTATTTCAAAATAAAAATTATTACTATTTAAAAATATATATATATATATATATATATCAAGCCAGACATACATATACACATATCGGTGTCAGACACCACCCAGAAAGATAAAGAATGGAGCCTCCACAAGGGGAGCAACCTAGAATTGCGGGTGTGTGCGACACTGGTAACCAGTGAAGCAGGGTTAAGCCTATTCCCTATACAACAGAAGCATCAGAAAGCCAATTAATAATTTGTACGCCAAACAAACACGAAGGATTGGCCCAAATGAATAAACAAATCACAAAGGGAAAGCTAATACAGAGATCCTTAGAATGGTTTCATAGGGCAATTCATCTGGAAAACAGAAAGTAATTGCTCCTGCTGCTGGTAACCATAAATTAAAATAAACAAATTTATCCCATAGTCAAAAAATGCTCGACGTGTTTCGCCACTAGGGCGTCCTCAAAAGCAAAAAATAGTGCTGCTTGGGAGCATGTCAGAAACAGACTGCCACTCTCTTGCCTTCTTAAATAGTGGAGTCGATTTTATCGACTGTTTTGCGCAATTGTGAAAAACCAGTTTATACAGAAGTCCTGGACATAGAAAAAAAAAATTCTCTGGAAGGAAGCACTTACCCCACGGACTTTGCGATCTATACCGCCTCTTTGGGCAACCTCACCTCTTCCTATGGATTCCAATATCACCTCTATGCTGACGACAGCCAAATCTACCTTTCCTCTCTCCTCCGTTGTTGGACCGTGTTACTGCCTGCCTGTCATCTGTCTCCGACTGGATGACTTCCCATTTCCTAAATCTCAACCTCTCAAAAACTGAACTTCTCATCTTTCCTCCCACTAAAACCTCCATTCCTGCCCCCATTTCTCTTCAGGTGAATGGTGCCACCATTACTTCTACCTCTCTGGCTCCTCTTGGACTCCCAATCTATCCTTTACTCCTAACATTCAGTCTCTAACCAAATCTTGCTACTTCCACCTAAAAAACATTGCACGCGTTCGTCTCTTTCTTAATCATGACTCTACTAAAATGCTCATCCAAGCTCTTATTATCTCCCGCCTTGACTACATCCTTCTCTCTGGACTTAAGAGATCACAGATTCTCTCTCTGCAGTCTGTAAAGAATGCCTGTGTCAGACTCATACACCTCACCTCCTATACCTCTCACCTCTGTCAATCTCTACACTGGCTCCCGGTTTCCTTTAGAATCCAATTCATTATATTGGGGCTCACGTACAAAGCTCTCCATAACCACGCCCCTACCTACATCTCCCTTATTAGCAGGTACATCCCTTCCCAACCACTTTGCTCTGCCAATGATCTGATCCTATCAGCTTCACGTACCCGAATCCCCAACTTTCGCCTTCAGGACTTCTCCAGAGCTGCACCCTTTCTATGGAACGCCCTCCCACGCAACATCAGAATCTCCCCATCTCTCCAGTCCTGCAAGAAGTCTCTGAAAACACATTACTTTAGAGAAGCCTATCATCTCACTCCATGATCCCCCACTGCACATTTCTTGCTCCATCTTCCCACTCAGTCCTCATGCAACCCGCTACTTAAAATACCCAATTCGTCCTCACCTAGTGTGTCACCCCTCTCTTCTTAGATTGTGAGCTCTTGAGCAGGGTCCTCACTCCTGCTGTTCTGGTTGTGTAACATGTATGTATGTTTGTTATTCTGTTTCTCCCATTATACAGCCTTGAGGAAGTTGTGGGCGCTTTATAAATACTTGTAACTGTAACTTGCTCAACTAAGGCAACAGATTCTGCCTCTTCTCTTGATTTGAGTGCAGAGAGAAACTGTTCAGGTTTTTAAAATGTATTTTGTTTTAGTTTTCTTAGAAATTTTGGCATGTTTCTTTTACAGACTCTTAGCTGTATTGAGTATACAAATACTAACAGAGTGTCTATACGTAGACATGGAGTAGGGTACATGATGCAGCAGCATTGGGGCGGGGAGGAAATCAGGTGGGGATCAATAAATAGTTGCAAGATTCAATGTATTTGCTCCCAATATGGTTGGATCAAAGAGCATTCCCACCACAGATGGAGGAGGGTGCCCAGAGCCGTACCGCATCGCCAGCAAGTACCCTCCAGGGCCGGGTAAATACAAGAGCACCTGGGGGGTCCGATACCACATCGACAGTAGTTTATAGGCCGTCTCTTGTAATCTTGTGGAGACAGAACAATGGTGGGTAAGGTCACAGACACATCGCCACTGTACCTCAGTAAACATGCAGTCCAGTACCATCTCCCACCTCCCTATAAACCCAGTTTCGAGGCGTGTTGCAGCAGTGAGTATAGGAGGGATACCCCGCGGGGCAAGCATTCCTTTCTACAGCAAAGTCGTATGATGAATTCCGTGATGGGACGGGCCAGTAATGGTCGCTGGGGAATGGAGGGCACGAAGCTTTTGACCTGATTGTATTTAAAATAGTCCATGAATGTGAATGTGTGTCTCATTCCCCATAAAAGTTTCCAGAAAGGAAAACTGGCCATCCTGAAATACATTACAGAGACGGGGCACGTCATGGTGGAGGATACTGTGGAAAGCCATGGGATCTCGTCCGGCAGGTAAGTCTGAGCAGCATGTCAGTGAGGACAGTGGCGAGGGGTCAGATGACAGGCCTAGAGGTTGCATTAAGCGATGCCAGAGCCTTAGGGTCACCGAGGTGTAATACAAATGGTTCGTCAGATGGAGACCCTGCAGCCTAGGCAACCATGGGAGGGACAGGATCGGTATCCCCACTTCAGCCTCCTCCACCTCCCCCCAAAGAACCTGGGACCCCCAGCTTAGTGAAAAGAAATAATTAGCTTTTAATTTCCTGTATGAATATATAAATATACTGTGATTCAAATACATATCTTAGGCAATATACCCCCTTTCTAGTTTTCAATAATATGTGCACATAGGATGTGTGACTATGGAATGTTAATTTAAAGCAGACATCCTGTGTAGAGAGGGTCTTTTGTTTCAACGTTACCAGGCTAGAAAAAGAGAGCAAAATCTTGTTGCGGGGCAGAAATGAACCATGTCTGTTGGAACAATCTCATTGGTTATAAATTTGTCTGAGTTTTAATGAAAGACCTGGCTGAATAAAGACAAGTCAGATATACTGAAAGCACCACATTCTGTGTGACTGACTTCAGTTGTCTCCGCTATAGCGTAGCGCTGCATCTTTTCTTGATTATATAAGAGAAATAACAAGTTTTCTTGGATACATGCTTTGGTAACTATAGATAGGAATGTTGATTTGATTTTTATATATTTTATTTAACACTTAGTCCATTCCACAACGTGGAGGAGATGACATGCCCTATAGTAAAGGATGAAGTCTGGGACCGCCAGGCCCCCCTCCTGCTTAGGGAGGGTCAGAGCAGACTCAAAAATTGTTGACAGGGTGGGCACCTCTCCAAATATACTTAATTAAAAAGGGAGCGGAGGTAACGAAAATACTGTACAAGGCTGGGATGGCATTGGGTACAAGAGACGGGGGATCAAATTCATTTTAACGACCTGCACTCGTCCCTGCCAGGATATATGGGGATTAGGGATGCACCGATACTAGTATCTGTGCCAATACTGACATTTGCACGAGTAATTAGTACTCTTGCAGATGCCCCCGATACCGGAAGCCAGCATTGAGCTGGCTTGCTGGCATCTGAGGGGCTGGGGCGGCTGTCCGAATGCTCTAACGGCATTCGGACGGCCCCTGCAGCTGACCGTGTTCATAACTTCCAACAAGTGCCGCCGGCAAAGTCTTCGAGCGTCCGCTTGTTGGGAAGCCCACAGCCGCGATCTTACGAGATCTCGAACTGATCTTTGCCGGCAGCGCTCGTTGGAAGGTATGAAAGTGGTCAGCTGCAAGGGCCTGTCCGAATGCCGTTAAGAGTGTTCGGACAGCCGCCCCATGTCTGGTCTGAGGTCTGAAATGTGCCAGTGTGTGTGTATGTGTATATATACACATACACACAATGCAGCCTGAAATGTGCCAGTGTGTGTGTTTGTGTATATATATATATATCACACATCCACACACACGCACAATGCAGTCTGAAATGAGTTAGTGTGTATGTTTATATATACACACTCACACACACTGCAGTCTGAAATGAGCCAGTGTATGTGTATATTGTAGAGGTCGGCAGGGCTGGGTCCTGGATGGACAATATGTTTCACCCCTATTTGGGTTGTGGACCCTTTAAGGGCAACCACAGGGTTAATCTTCCTGTCCAGGAAGAGTTTTAAAGCCAGCAGCTCCCAGAGAGGATGGTGGGATTTCAGGAAAAGGAAAGTAATCAGTGGAGGCTGTGTGTTTGTGTTCCAAAAGCAGGAGACGTGCTGTGCCTTGCTGGAGAGGCTTCTACATACTGGGGAAAGGATTCCCTAGGTTTGGGACTGTTTAAAGCGTTGGTGAGCCACTATTATTTCTCTGTTTATTTGTGCTGAAGATCAGGACTTTGCTTTAATTTCGCTGAACCCAAGCGTGTACTTATTATGTTGCCTTTTTGACTGCCCTGAAAGGGTGAATAAAACTGTTTTGTTTGTGAAAGACATTGTGCACGTGCTCTGTGGGCCCCCAAACGTCACAACTGGTGTTTCGAATGCGGGCAATTTGCTACCCCTCACACGCCAAGCAAGAGGAATTTTTGTGAAAAAAAAAAAGACATTTTTAAAGGACAGTGTTCTGATTGCATGTCCTGGGCTAAGGCTGCACTGAAGTCCACAGCCATGGAGGAGCTCGTTAAGCAGATGGTCTTTGTTAATGTGCAGGCCCAGACTCGCCATGAAAAGGCGATGGCTCAGCAGCAACAAGCCCTGGCACAGGCTGTTGCTGCCCAACAAGAAAGCACCCATTTGCTGGCTGCACAACTTGCAGCACAGCAGGTAGCCACACAGACGCAGATCAATGCCCTGCGGGAGGCCATGCAGCAACTTGCACCTGGACGTGATCAAGCAGTGGTCACTACTGGTAACCATGTCTCCATAAGGGCCAGTCATTTCCTCCAAAAACTGTCTGCCAGTGATGATGTGGAAGCATTTCTTACCACGTTTGAAAGGACTGCTGAGAGAGAGGGGTGGCCCCAAGACCAATGGGCCGGTCTCATTGCCCCGTTTCTGACAGGAGACCCTCAAAAGGCATATTTTGACCTGCCACTAGAAGATGCAAAGAATTATGACCGGCTGAAAGCTGAGGTTCTGGCCCGCCTTGGGGTAACTGTTGCTGTCCGGGCTCAACGTGTTCACTGCTGGAAGTACTGCCCTGACCAGCCACCCCGGTCCCAGATGCATGACTTAGGACAGCTGGTTAAAAAGTGGTTGCAGCCAGAGACCCTGACTAGAGAGCAAATGGTCGAAAGGGTTGTGATGGACCACTACCTGAGGTCTCTACCAAAGGATCTACAGCGCTGGGTCAGCCATGGGGACCCCAAGACTGCAGCACTGGTAGTCGAGATGGTGGAGAGATACACCGTGGTGGAGGACCTGCTCAGACCAACCAGTCATCGAGGACCAGTCTTGCCACCGCCTGTGAGGCCTGCTTCAGTTCCTCGGAGGGAAGCGTCACTGGACCTGGGAACCAGCACCCCAAAATCATCTTCCTCGGTTCTGCAGAGGCCTGTTGCTACCCGAACTGCTGGCGATATACAGTGTTGGAGGTGTCGCGCCTGGGGCCATACCCGGGCACAGTGTCCGCTACAGGAGGAGCCCATGGAGTGTGGATCCGCTCGGAGAGTGTCTTTCTACACCCTCACAACGTGCACTACCCACCTTGACCTAGAGGGGGGTCAGTTTGAATGTACTGTGTGGGTGAATCACCGCCCAGCCAAAGCTCTCCTGGACTCTGGGAGTATGGTCACCCTGGTGCATGCCCGGGTAGTCGGAAGGCTCGGTCCAGTACAAAGAACCCTCCGGGTTGTCTGTATCCATGGGGATACTCGGGAGTATCCGCTGATCCCTGTCACCATTTCCGCCAGGAACACTTCGGTCACCCAAGAGGTCGGGGTGGTGAGTACTCTGATACATGATGTGATTGTGGGACGGGACTGCCCCTTGTTTGCTGAACTATGGTGCTTGGCACAAACTGAACTGCCCATCGAACTGGGGAACAATTCAGGGTCACCCCCACCAAACATGACTGTGGACACTGTTGATGAGGAGTTGCTCAAATGTGTTCAAAATAAGAATGTTGTAACTGATGTGAGTGTCCTAGCTCCTCAACCTGAGTTGACACCCAAGGAGGGGGAATCCTCTCCCGTGCCGGTTATGGTAGGAGAGGATGAAGAGGAATTATCCCCTGTAGATATTACACTTGGGGTGGATGAGGGGGAGGGTTCTTCTTATCCAGTACACCCTGACTTAGATGTGTCCAGAGGTGCATTTGGCAGGGCTCAAATGGTTGACCCGATGTTGATAAATGCTCGCGAACAGGTAACTGTTGTCAGTGGGGTACCTCAAGCACCAGGTGCAGAGAAAAGATTTCCTCACTTTGCGGTCAATAATGATCTGTTCTACCGGGTATCAGAAATTCGGGGAGAAATTGTGGAACAATTACTAGTACCCCAGCCCTACCAGAGAATGGTGCTGGATCTGGCTCACAATGATGCTCTAGGTGGTCACCTGGGAGCTGAGAAAACTGAGGCCCGGATAACAGACCGGTTTTACTGGCCAGGGATCGGTGCCGCAGTTAAGAGGTACTGTTCCTCCTGCCCTGTTTGCCAGTTAACTGCCCCAGCACCCCATTATAGGAACCCCTTGGTGCCTCTGCCAATAATTGAGGTGCCCTTTGAGCGCATCGCTATGGATATAGTGGGTCCCTTAGAGAAGTCTGCTCGGGGACACCGATATATCCTGGTGGTTCTTGATTATGCCACAAGGTATCCAGAGGCGGTTCCTTTAAGAAACCCTACATCAAAGGCCATTGCGCGGGGGCGTGGCCTGGACGGCAACCAAGATGGACGCCTGAGTACACAGCTCTGTACCTCCACCGCGCTTTTCACTCGATATCACCAGCTCACCTGCATCATGGGTCGCAATAAAAGGAGCCCAGAGGACCCCCGGGCAGTCAGGGACGCCGAGGAAACAGCTGGTAGGGCCCCTGGACAGCTACCTCCAGCCGCCGGCCTCACCGGCGCCGGACCTGCGGCCTATCACGGGGACGGAGCCAGCGCGGCTGGGCTCGGACCCGACGGCGGCGGACCGCGTGGCGGAACTCATCGCCGGCCTCCCCACCCGCGAATACGTGCAGGCCTTGCTGGACGCGGTGCAGGTGTCCCTGCAACAGGACCTGACCACGATGCGCGAGGAGATGGGCGTACTGGCGGCAAGGGTGACGGCCTTGGAAGCAGCCCCAACCAGAGCTGCAGCTGCAGACCAACGGATGAGCCCAGCAGAGGAACTCCAGACCCCCTCGGTGGTCGCTGAGGTATGGCGTCGGCTAGATGACCTCGAAAACCGCTCCCGCCGCAACAACATCCGCGTGCGGGGGGTCCGGGAATCGATTTCTGATCTGGATCCCTACCTGGCTCATATCTTTAATACTATCCTGGCAGAACGAGCAGTACACCCCGCCAGCTTTGATAGAGCACATCGGGCCTTACGTCCCAGGCCTGCGGATCAGGCGCCGCCGCGTGACATCATATGTCGCGTGGCTGATTATAGACTGAAGCAGGCAATCATGGCAGCGGCAAGACGCCGCCGCGTCTGGGAGATCGAAGGAGAACGCCTGGAAATCTTCCCAGATCTGGCCCAGTCTACACTGCAGGCGCGCAGGGCCCTGCGACCCCTCACGACGCTTCTAACTGCCCGCTCCGTGACATACAGATGGTCCTTCCCATTCGCCCTGGTGGCCACCAACGCGGGGGCGTCTGCCACCATTCGCTCTATTTCAGATATACCGGACTTTCTGGCAATATTGGAGCTCCCTGACTTACAAATTGCCGATTGGGTCACGCTACATGAGGGACCGCGTGCAGAACCTCGCTCGGCGGCAGGTCTACCAAGAAGGCAGGGAGGGAGATCCGAGATCCCTCGACGACCGCGGCCATCACCACCACTTGCCGCACCTATCGAGGACCCGGAGTGAGGACCTATGCCCTTTATTTGTTCTACACGTTTATTACCGCTTGGAGCTACGGAATTCTGACGGACATTACTCTGGTTAAGGAGGGGAGATCTAAGTTAAAGCCTCCCGAACTTTGCATACGCCAACACGAGGTACACGTTTTTTCCCGCTTGTCACCAGACTCAGCGGTATGGCCGCTTGGGGCGGCCCCGACAGGCTAACGATAATGCAGGATTGCACTGTCTCATTTGGCAAGGGTTGGGGAGGTTGGGGAGGGATGGGAGGGAGGTGAGGGGACGGGGTGAGGGGGGAGGGGAGGGGGGAGGGATACGAGGGAGGAAAGGGGGAGGGGGTGGGGAATTGAGTGGGGGGTGCTGGGGGGATGGGTGGGAGGACCGATGACATGATGTGGATTTTTCGCAGGACCGACCGTTTTACGGGGGATATGACGAGTGTGCCACGTGCCTCACTAGGACACCGGACTCATGAGAGGCGAGCGGGGCGAGGGGGTGGGGGGAAGATGCTGGGATCTGGGAACCTGCATTTATTGAAAAAGTGATTGCGCATTATTATCCCTGGGGAAAAGGTTCGGGAGGGACTTGTTACATGCAGCGGGGTGGCGGGTGGGGAGGGGTTCGGGTCGCTGGGAAAGGGAAACTGCTATCGTGGTAGGGGTAACTGTTCGTTTGCATCTCGTTTCAGAAGGGGGTCTGGGGGTGGGAGGGATGTGCTTCTTATTTTATGTACTTTGTCGCGTCGTGTTCCGTAGACTCAATCCCGCAACAGCGGTTATTTCACTTCAAGTTTGCAATTTTTTCTGTTTTTTTTTTTTTTTCTCCTAGATAGGTCTGGGGCAGTAGATCCCAAGGTTATTGTTGCAAGTGCCACGTGAACTGCCACACAGGAGGCCTCTATCATTGTGACCGCGGCGACCCATGCAGGGACCTGCATATGACGCACACTTTTCGTGTACCCCTTTATGTTGTGCGGTGGGGGTGCTCTTCTTGTACATTTTTTTCCTGCTCCATAACATACCTATATTTCTCTCACCCCTTTTTCTTCTTTTCCCTGTCATTATCAAAGTTGCCGTCCAACGTTATCTAAGGTTCACTCCTTGATAGCACCACCCCCCATAGGCGAACGTCTATATCCCTGGGGCGTCGCGTCGGGCCTGGCCTGACCCTTCCCCCAGCTGACGTTGAGGGCCTATCCACCCTCTCTTTCTTCTTTACTATCCTCTTCTACTCCCCTCTTCGGTCCCTCTCTTCAATAGATCTACCCCTATACCTATATTTGCCTTTCTCCCCTCCCTCCCTCCCTCCCTCCCTCCCTCCCCTCTTTTCCCCCATTCTCCCTCCCTATCTAACCCAATCGTCCGGCCTATACCTCCCACCCCTCTCCTTCTCCCATCGGAGTGTGTGCCCACACTGGTGTGTTGCCGGGCGGGACGAGTTTGTTGACAGAATGCCGGAGCCACTGGGGGGGGGGGACCGGCCCTCTGACTGCTTCAGACCACGAGACCTCAATCTAGTTACGTATAATGTGAAGGGCCTCAATGCACCGGAGAAGAGAGCCCGGCTTTTACGGGACCTATTTCAGATGCGCGCCTCGATTGTGATGCTACAGGAGACCCACTTCCGTGAGGGATCGGCCCCGTCATTACGTGACCGGCGATTCCCGGTTGGCTATTTTAGTAATTATACGGGCGGTAAATCCCGTGGAGTTGCTATTTTGTTTGCCAGTGATGTCCCTTTTGTCCTCCAGGATAGCTGTGTGGATGACCAAGGCAGATTCCTCTTTGTGAAGGGGGTGATAGCCGATACCGTTTACACATTTGCCACGGTATATGTCGCTAACGTCTCACAATCGGCGTGTTTCGCACGTATTATGTCCAGACTGAGACGGTTTCAGGAAGGGGTACTTGTGTTGGCGGGCGACATGAACGTAGCACTCCACCCCTCGGTGGACACCTCTGGTGGTACGTCGGCTCTACCACTACACACGCTGCGTACTCTGCGGCGCTCTCTCCATGACATGCGCCTTGTGGACACTTGGCGTGCCTTCCATCCCGGAGAGCGCGACTACACCTTTTATTCCGGTCCACATCGTGTCCTTTCGCGACTGGACTATATATTCTTTGAACAATATCGCTTAGACCTCGTCATGGAGGCGCATATACATCCCACCACTTGGTCGGACCACGCTCCGGTCTCGGTACGTATGGCATCACCGCTGTTTCGCCCACGGGAACGAACGTGGCGGCTTAATGTCTCCCTATTGTCGGACTGGGGAGCGGTAGCGGGTACGCGCGAAGTGCTGACCAATTACTTTGAGGAAAATTCATCCTCTGAAGTAACACGACCCGTGACTTGGGAAGCCCATAAGGCTGTGGTAAGGGGTGATTTTATGAGCAGGGGTACAGCACTGAAAAAGGCCAGAGACGGACAGAGACTGGACCTCTTGGCTGAAATCCGCACGCTGGAACTTCGCAGGGGCGGGGACCTCGACGCTGAGGTACAGGACCTACTACTGAAAGCGCGACGTGCGTTGAATGACCTGCTCTCCCTGGACATCAAACAGGCGGCAGCTCGCACCAAATGCTTCTTCGCCTTAAACGAAAACCGTCCGGGAAAACTGCTCGCCCGAATATTGCGTAAACGTCGACAAATGGCCTACGTCCCGAAGATACGCACACCTGGGGGGGCGATCACACTCCGACCGGAGGAAATAACGGCGACATTTAGGGAGTATTATGCCTCTCTATATAACCTATCTGACCCCAACCCTCCTTCCCCAGGGGCAATTGGAGACTACCTTTCAGCTAATCTCCGTATACACCTACAGGATGGTGAAGCCGAACAATTGGATTCACCTATTACGGCTGGAGAAATAGCAGCGGCCTTAAAGTCCACTAAAAATGGGAAGAGCCCGGGTCCAGATGGACTCCCGGCGGAATACTACAGGGAGTTCCGTGACCTTCTCATACCCCACATGGTGTCCACCTTTAACGCCGTTACGGCAGAGACACCTTTTCACCCTCAAACCCTCTGCGCAACGATTGCAGTACTCCCCAAACCGGGGAAAGACCCTGCAGAATGCACCAGCTACCGGCCCATCTCGCTCCTTAATTGTGACATCAAGATCCTGGCACGCATCCTGGCCGATAGACTCAAACAGTTCCTTCCCGGCCTGGTGCATTCGGACCAAGTAGGATTCATACCGGGTAGGGAAGCCAGGGACGGTACGCAGAGGGCGATTAATGCAGTAGCAGTTGCACAACGCTCGGGTCAACGCCTCCTCCTGCTCTCTACAGACGCGGAGAAGGCGTTCGACAGAGTCCTATGGCCATTCCTTTTTCAGACATTACGGACCATGGGACTGGGCCCAGGATTCTTGACGTGGGTGCAGGCCTTGTACACCCTCCCCACGGCCAGAATTAAAGTAAATGGGGCTCTCTCCGCCAGCTTCCCGATATCTAATGGCACGCGCCAGGGGTGCCCCCTTTCCCCTCTACTCTTCGCTCTGTCCTTGGAACCCTTCCTTGAAGGGGTGAGACGCAACCCCACGATCCCGGGACTACAGGGGGTTAACCGTTCTCACAAAGTCACTGCATACGCAGATGACTTATTATTTTTTCTAACAGACGTTCGGCAATCCCTGGCGGCGGTAGTGGGCGCATTCGAAACATACGGTAAACTAGCCGGCCTCAAAATCAACATGTCCAAATCGGAGATTCTGAACGTCTCAGTTCCGGATGGAGAGGCAGCAGGCATAAGGGATGCATTTCCCTTTCACTGGTGTGATGCAAAGATGAAGTATCTCGGGACTTGGCTCTCACCGACCCTGCAGGACCTTTTTCCTCTCAACTTTCTCCCCCTCCTGGGGATGATCCGTGACGACCTGATGATGTGGAACACTAAATTTCTCTCGTGGATGGGAAGAGTAGCGGTGTTTAAAATGAATGTGTTACCCCGCATACTCTACCTGTTACAAACTGTACCAGTAACTATACCGGGGTCTTTCTTTAAATCATTTCGGTCAGAAATGATTAAATTTGTGTGGGCGGGGCGCAAGCCCAGACTGCGACTCGAGGTTCTATGCCGACCTAAGGAGACAGGGGGCATGGCGCTTCCAGATCTGCTCACCTATTACAGGGCAGCCCAACTCAATCGGCTGGTTGATTGGTCTACCACCACGGGTGGAAGAGGGTGGTTGGATCTAGAGGGCACGGACCTAGGGGTGCCGCTGTGGACGTTACCATGGCTACCACACCAGGCAGTGCCAAACGCGGCCCGTACTCACCCCCTCATAGGGACCACTTTGCGCCTGTGGGACCGCTTGAAATTCTCGCATGCGCTCTCATCCAGTCCCTCTCCGCTGCTCCCCCTAGTGTCGAACCCCCATTTCACACCGGGGGTTAGGACCTCTCTACGTCGCCACCTTGTGGAGGGAGATAGACTCCTTGCCATGCATGTGGCTCACATCCCCACACTGGCGGCTCTCACATCGCGCGTTGACCTCCCACCACTGTCTTTCCTGGACAGATTTAACTTTGGACAAATACGCCACTATCTGGGTACCCTCCCGGAGGGGCACAAACTAACCAGAGCACTCACTCCGTTTGAACGCTTTTGCTCACTAAATCTCTCTTTGCACCATGGCATCTCCACCCTATACTCTCTTCTCCAATCGAGAGACTCGGAATCTCCTCCCTTCATGGGAATATGGGAAGCTGAACTGAATATAACAATATCGGATGAGGAGTGGACTACGATCCTCTCTTTGACCCACCATGGCACGCGGGCGGTGAGATACCACGAAACGTCTTACAAAATTCTGACCCGCTGGTATTACACGCCACTTCGTGTGTTCCAATTCACTGGATCTACGGATCCCACATGCTGGCGCTGTGGCAAGGAACTTGGTTCCTATCTCCACATCTGGTGGTCCTGCTCGCTGGTACAAACCTACTGGAAGTGGGTGGGGGAAGTGATCAGGGAGGTGACAGATGTTACACTGGAACACGCACCTCGGACCTTCCTCCTCTTACTCTCGGGCTTTCCGACGGCCTCTTTCAAAAAATCGGTGGCTTTCCGTCTGCTGTTGGCAGCACGCCACCTGATTCCAAGGCACTGGAAACGCCGATCTGTGCCCTCCCTCCGGGAATGGATATCCCAGGTGGATGAAATGTTCGGAGTGGAGGAGCGGATCGCCGCACAGGAAGATTCCACGCAAGCATTCTACCAAACTTGGTATTATTGGCAGGAATTTGTTTCCTCAGCCGCACTCCGCCGCCGATTGGAGCTTGAGCTTCCACCGCCGACTGCATAGGATAGGGGAACATGGACACACAGAGGCCCGATGGCTCCGGTCCGCATTGATATCTTGGTCGGCTGACCACTCTGGGCCCTTACTATCACGGGGATGGGTCTCCAGCGGTTCAGGCGACACGAAAAACGCGCACTTAGGTGGTTATGGGTCGGAGGCTGGTACACCCTCCCCTCCGGTGGCGCTGGGGGGAGATGGAACGGTCCCGCGGGTGGCACGCTGGACTCCATCGTGTTGTTTCCCTCCGCCCCCACTCCTCATCCCTCCCCCCCTTTTTTTTTTTTTTTTTTTTTTCCCCTCCTCTCTCTCTCTTTTTTCTTTTTCTCTTCACTCTCCCTTCTCTCTCTCTCCGTACCCCCCCCCATTCTCTCACACCTCTCCCACTCTTCTCCTCTGAACTATCTCTTATCCTTCTATCTGTTTACAATGTCCCACACTTCATACGAGACCATCCACTATAGTACCCTATGCACGTCTCATACAAACGACAAGAGGTTCTGGATTGCCTGCGGATCACTTGTGGCTGGACTGCACCAAATTATGGGTCTAACTATAGCTCCTACATATGGACCTACTTATTTGATGCTCTTTTTGTGTATCTATATCGCATTACTGACAGTTTTGTTTTTACTTAACTACCACTTTCTGATAAGTCTGTATTTCAACTCGATAAATGTACTGATGCGCCCTTTCAATAAAATTTTGAATACAAAAAAAAAAAAAAAGGCCATTGCGCGGGAGTTGTTTTTTATGTTTTCGAGAACTGGCCTGCCAAGGGAAATTTTGACAGACCAGGGGACCCCATTTATGTCCCGGGTGATGGCAGATGTGTGCAAGTTGTTCCAAATCAAGCAGTTGCGAACATCTGTTTATCACCCTCAGACAGATGGTCTGGTAGAAAGATTCAACAAAACTCTGAAAATGATGCTTAAAAGGGTTGTGCAGAGAGATGGAAGAGACTGGGATCATTTGCTTCCCGCACTGCTGTTTGCTATTCGAGAGGTTCCTCAGGCCTCCACGGGGTTTTCACCTTTTGAGCTGGTGTATGGTCGCAGACCCCGGGGATTGCTAGATTTGGTGAAGGAGACATGGGAAAGTGAGTCCTCTCCACACAAATCGCTCATTGAACATATCTCTCAGATGAGAGAGAGAATTTCTAAAGTGATGCCTTTGGTACAGGAACATTTGCAGAAAGCTCAGGAGGCCCAGAAAAGGGTGTACAACCGGTCAGCCAAGCTGCGGCAATTTCAGGTGGGGGACCGGGTAGCAGTACTTATACCCACGGTGGAAAGTCGGTTCCTAGCCAAGTGGCAGGGACCGTATGAGGTGGTTGAAAAAGTAGGGGAAGTAAACTACCGAGTGCATCAGCCTGGGAAAAGAAAACCATACCAGATCTACCACATAAATTTGTTAAAACCCTGGAGAGACCGAGAGGTGTTGACGCAGTACACATTGCTGCCACCCTGTCCAAACCCCAAACCCAAGAAGTTAAGGAGTTTCTGCAAAGAAACAAAGGCATGTTTTCAGGACTACCGGGACACGCGTCCGGGATTCAACAAGATATTGTGACGGAACCCCATGTAAAGGTTCGGGTAAAGCCGTACCGCATCCCAGAAGCCCATAGAAAGGCTGTTTCTGAAGAGGTTAAAAAAATGCTTCAGCTTGATGTCATTGAGGAGTCACAGAGTGAATGGTCGAGCCCCATCGTGTTGGTACCGAAGCCCAACGGCACTCTGCGATTCTGCAATGACTTCAGGAAACTTAACGAGGTGTCAAAATTTGACGCGTATCCCATGCCAAGGGTGGATGAATTAATAGAGAAATTGGGTCCGGCCCGTTATATCACCACCCTGGACCTTACTAAGGGATACTGGCAGATACCCCTGACTAAGGAAGCCAGGGAAAAGACTGCTTTTTCCACTCCAGAGGGTCATTTTCATTATAAGCGGATGCCTTTTGGGTTACACTCAGCCCCGGCCACCTTCCAACGAGCGATGGATAGGGTGCTCCGCCCCTACCTGAGATATACCTCGGTCTACCTGGATGACATTGTCATCTTCAGTCCAGATTGGGAGTCCCATCTTCCCCGGGTTCAGACGGTTTTGGACGGTTTGAGGAAAGCGGGCTTTACTGTTAACCCTGAGAAAAGTGCGGTAGGGATGGAGGAAGCTAAGTACCTGGGATATGTCGTAGGCAGGGGTCTGGTAAAGCCACAATTTAACAAAGTAGAGGCTATCCAGAACTGGCCACGCCCCCTCACGAAAAAGCAGGTTCGTGCTTTTCTGGGTATAGTGGGGTATTACCGGCGGTTTGTCCCCAATTTTGCCTCTATTGCTGCACCACTGACTGACCTGACGAAAGGTAGGAAGTCAGTGATGATTCAATGGAATGCCAATGCTGAAGATGTCTTTGAGAAGCTTAAAAATGCGTTGTGTCAGCACCCAGTGCTGGTAGTCCCTGATTTCATGAGGGAGTTCATTGTACAGACGGATGCCTCAAGTGAGGGTTTGGGGGCTGTGCTATCCCAAGAAGTCAATGGGGAAGAGCACCCCGTGGTTTTTCTTAGTCGGAAACTGACGGCAGCGGAGAAAAACTATGCTGTGGTGGAAAGAGAGGGCTTGGCCATAAAGTGGGCCTTGGATTCTTTGAGATACTTCCTGTTGGGCAGGAAGTTCCGTTTAGTGTCTGACCATGCCCCATTGACCTGGATGAGGCAGCACCGCCACGCTAATGCCAGGGTTACCAGGTGGTTCCTGTCTCTCCAGGAGTTTAACTTTGTGGTGGAACACAGGCCTGGGAAACAGCACCAAAATGCTGATGCCCTGTCCCGGATGCATTGTGGGCTGTCTGTTGCCTCAAACACCTCCGCGTTGAGACAGAGGGGGGGGATATGTAGAGGTCGGCAGGGCTGGGTCCTGGATGGACAATATGTTTCACCCCTATTTGGGTTGTGGACCCTTTAAGGGCAACCACAGGGTTAATCTTCCTGTCCAGGAAGAGTTTTAAAGCCAGCAGCTCCCAGAGAGGATGGTGGGATTTCAGGAAAAGGAAAGTAATCAGTGGAGGCTGTGTGTTTGTGTTCCAAAAGCAGGAGACGTGCTGTGCCTTGCTGGAGAGGCTTCTACATACTGGGGAAAGGATTCCCTAGGTTTGGGACTGTTTAAAGCGTTGGTGAGCCACTATTATTTCTCTGTTTATTTGTGCTGAAGATCAGGACTTTGCTTTAATTTCGCTGAACCCAAGCGTGTACTTATTATGTTGCCTTTTTGACTGCCCTGAAAGGGTGAATAAAACTGTTTTGTTTGTGAAAGACATTGTGCACGTGCTCTGTGGGCCCCCAAACGTCACAATATATACACGCATACACACACAATGCAGTCTGAAATGTGCCAGTGTGTGTATGTGTATATATACACATACACACAATGCAGTCTGAAATGAGCGAGAGTGTGTGTGTATATATATATATTGTGACTGTGTCAGAGGTGTGGTTGTGGAAGGCAGGTATTTGGGACCTAGGATTCTGCATAGCCTGTACCAACTACATGGGTGAACTACATTTCCCTTGCAGGCAGCTCTGCAGGTGTGGGATTACTCAAGCCACACCTAAGGTTATTTGAGGGGAAAAAAAAATATTTAATAGTTCAGAGCAGGAACTGCTCATTGCCTTGGTCTTCCTTTCCTGGTGGTGAACAAGAGAGGACAGAACCTTCAAGGTGGAAAGGACTAAAAGGTATATATGTTTTTCCATGTCATGAGCGTTTTGTTTTACTGGTGAATGGAGTTAGCCATCCAGTGTTAGTGCTCTTGTGAGAGGGAGGATTTGTTTTCGGTTTAATTTTATTTTGAACTGCATGTGAGACACATTTACATGAACAAATAAAGTCTTGTTAAAAGGATTTCCAGTGTCTGTCAAACTTGCCCCAGAAGACCATGCAGACTGATCCCTAATTTGTGACGGTCAATCACATATGGTGTGA
Source organism: Leptobrachium leishanense (assembly GCA_009667805.1). Taxonomy (NCBI): domain Eukaryota; kingdom Metazoa; phylum Chordata; class Amphibia; order Anura; family Megophryidae; genus Leptobrachium; species Leptobrachium leishanense. The sequence goes on along the minus strand of CM019069.1, from coordinate 101,777,813 downwards.
GGTTGCGGTCAGTCTTGCACTACAGAGTCTGAGGGTTGAAGACAATGGAGGACGTGTTTAAGGCTTTGCTGCACTGCAGCGCAACAGCAGAACACTGTTGTGCAACAGGAGACCAACCGAATGCTGGCGGTGCAAATAACTGAGAAACAGAACATTACACAGATACTCCAAAAGGAGGTGCAAGTTCTAACTGAGCGCAGCCAAATCCAACAACGTGCTCCACTTCAAAGTTCCCATAAAATTGCGGGATCAGAGCAAATCCTTTTCTCCAAAAAATGGCAGAATCTGATGATATAGAAGCATACCTCCTGACATTTGAGAGGACTGCTGAAAGAGACCACTGGCCACCTGAACAATGGGCTGGCCTATTGGCACCATTCTTGAGTGGGGAGCCCCAGTAAGCCTATTTTCATCTGGAGCCAAGCCAAGCTAATGACTATGCCAAACTGAAAGCAGAAATATTGACCCGGTTGGATGTCACGGCAGCAGTACGTGCCAAAAGGTTTCATGCCTGGATATTCCATCACGATCCCAGATGTATGATCTGATCCACCTGGCACGCAAGTGGTTGCAACTAGGGATGAGCCGAATGCCCCTGTTTTCGGTTCGATTTCAAACTCAAACAATTTCAAAAGTTTGAGTTCGATCTCGAACGTGATCCCAACTCAATGTAAGTCAATGGGACCCGAATGTTCGATTTTTAGAGTGCACTCCAAGAGGGCATATATGCTAGATATTTGCCATAAAAGGTGTATGGGGGTCCAGGTAGTGCCCTGGGGGACAGGAAACAAGGACAAAAAAAACGTTTTTAAAGGAACAGTGAGTTTTCCATGAAATAAAGGTTAAGAATAAAAACGAAAAATTCCTTCAAATATCGTGCCTAGGAGGTCCCCATAACCTGCCTGTGAAGTGGCGGATTTGTAGGATGTATAGAAACATTTAAAAACAAAACAAATGACATTTCAAATGACGGTAAATGGTTTTCCTTTAATCTATTCATAAACAACTGCTTGGGGCGGCAGCCTGTATGAAAAGAGGAGACGTTTTAGGATACGCAGAACAAGTTTAGTGATTTTTTGGGCTAAATTATGGTGAAACTTATGCAGGCTTTGGATGAAAGTAACAATAGGTGCTTTAAAATTGGGCCTTTAGTGTTGGCAACAGTGCCGTCACAGCGTAACCCATCTGTGGTATTGTGGAAGAGTGCAGGGTTGGACCCTGCGGCCAAAAATTAAAATGATATGAATCTGGTACAGGCGTCAGTGCACCCAAATATTTTGCCTTTGGTGACAGCAAGTACCTTCACACCGCAACCCCTCTGTGGTATTGTGTTAGAGTGCAGGGGTGGACCCTGCCGTCAAATATTACAATGATATGAATCTGGTACACGCGTCAGTGGCAGTGCACCCAAATATTACTGCGCTATAGTGTATGGCAGGATGGAAGCGCACCAGCAGTAACAAGCAGCCGAATATACCAGACAGGGGCACAGAGCGAGAGTAGTTGTTATAACAAAACCAGTTCAACAACGTTTAGGCACTAGTGCTGCGCTACTGTATATGGTGAGAATTGGCGCACACCAGTCCTGGCGGCTCTGCGTCATCACGCTGCGCCCTGCCCCCTTATCACTCACAGCTGTGCCGGGTGCCGCCGGAGCTCCTGGCATTCTTCCAGCTGGCGGCACCATGCGTCCGGGGGCCCCCCCGATCGCCACCCGGGGCCCTGGATGTCACAATATTACAATCCAAACGCAAACGGGTTAAGTAACCAAATTTGTAAGAAGAATAATTAATGCAGCATATGAATCCTCACACTGCCGGGCAGCACCTTAAGGCCCGGTTCACAGCTAAGCATTTTACAGCACATTCCTGCACGCTGTAAAACGCATAAACAGGGAAATCCCATTATTTGCAATAGGACCCGTTCATACCTTGGCGTTTTACAGCGCGCAGAAACGTCCTACGCCCAAAGAAGTACAGGAGCTTCTTTGGGGCGTATTGCAGCGCATTCACTCTGCAGTCTATGGCCGTGAACGTGCTGCAATGCGCGTTCGCATGTTTTTTATGTTTGCGTGATACGCGCGTTAAAAAACGCGCGTAAAAAAAAACACAGGTGTGAACCCAGCCTTACAGTATAATTAATGCAGCATATGATTCCGCACACTGCCGGGCAGCACCTCTACAGTTTGTGAATCCAGGAATCAGGTGAGTATTAGAAAGAAAAAAAAAGGTTTTATTTTATGTTGCTGGGGACATTTAAAAATGTCCTTGGATTTTATTTGTTTTGAAAATGTGTCGCCTTACCTTAGCCTGGTGGTCAGTGGGGGCTCCCTGGATCCTGGTTGTGGGGAAGGGGGGCTCCCTCCCTGGAGTCCCTGCACCACCTCTCTGCCACATGCACCCGGCTGGCCAGCCCGCACAGTCGCAGCTCTGTCATGCTGCAGCCGCATGCTCCTCAAGGGGTCCTTGGGAGGGAGGCTCCGGTGGGCTGCCCTCTACAGTGCCTGATTAGAGGGCCTCGTCTGCCTGATGTTTTAGCAACAAGAATGTTTTATCCCATAGGCTTCAATGTTAAAAATATTCCCGTTTTAATTCAATATCTAATAAACCATTGCTTATAATATTCTGCAGTAAAGAGTCTCTTAATTTTTAGATTTTTTAGGATTTTTTAAGCATTTTTTAAAAAAAAATAAAAAATTCAAACTTTTGGCGAACATTTCAAAAAGTTTGAAATTCGCGAACTTTCAAACGGCCAATGTTCGAATTGAACTCCGAACCGAACAACTCATTCCTAGTTCCAACCAGAGGTGAATACCGCATCTCGAATATTTTTTTTTATTTTTTTAATTTAAGATATTTTTATTTTGCGAAAAAAATAAGGTCACAGACCAACCCGTAAAGTTGGCCTCGCAGGGCCAGACAGCAAAAGACCATGCAAGGAACAGAAAATATAAGGGAGAGGGAGGGGGTGTCAGAAGGCAACTGCAAAACAGAAAAAGACGAGGGGGGGGTTATAAAAACAACAAAGCGTACTGTAAAAATAAAATAAAATCAGCTTCAAATCTTCAGAGTGTCTCAAAGAAACATAAATGTCCCCATTCGGGGAGCAACGACGTTTAGACAGCAAAAAGATCCCAAGGTGTAATCTCAGCATAGGGTGGGGGGAGGAGACAAAAATCAAAAAGTCTCAGCATAAAAACAATGAAGAAACAATAGCGGATAGTCATCAAAGAAGAAAAATAAAGGACTGCTCTCATTCAGTGTCCCGGAACAGCGGCCGTCGTGGGGCAGGCAGGGTGAGGCATAGCAGGCGAGGCCTGTCAGCTGGATTAAATACCTGCAGGTCAAGTAGGCCAGCACCCGCACCCCCGCACCGATTTTCATCCACACAGGGTAAGGCCTTGTGCGGCGCCAGAGCAAGGAACAGCAGGAAGGGACCATGCAGCTTCTGTTTCACTGATGTGAGGGGGCAGTCGTCCTCCTTCAGACCCCCTTTGGCACCAGTGGGTGCCGCCAGCTTACCCGTCAGCTCCGTCCAGGTAGGTTTTCGGCATGCGGGCACCACAAGAGCACACTGCGAGAACAGCTCTCCCCTCGGGTAAACGGACCGCAGGATCTTGTGAGCCGGTACCTCCACTATGTCTCCCAGCCCTATGTCTCCGGAGCGCAGCACGGCCATGATGCGGCGCATATCGCCTCGCGTCATGGGCACCTCGTCGTCCCCCAGCATCTGCAGCAAAGCGTCCAGTACAGCCGGGAGGCGTGGGCCCTCCATCCCCACGGCTGTCAACATGGTCACCCGCGGATTCAGGACAGTGAGGCTTAAAGCTGTGAGTCAGTTGGGGCCAAGAATTAGGCCGCAAAATGGCCGCCGTCAGTACACCAGCCAGAGATAGCGTCCAGCAGACAAGACTCTGGCCATTGGCCGGCCGCCCAGGATCCTCAGGTGAGGGTACTCTGCGGTTAAAAGTCTGAAATATGCCCGGGGAGAAGAAAATGCTGCGGAGCTCCAGCAGCATGCGACCTCGCCCCTCATCTCGAATAATTGAACCCCTTGTGATGGACCGCTTCGTAAGGAGCTTATCTTCACCCCTTCGTAAGTGGGTCATACAAGGAAACCCCCGCAAGGCTGATGAGTTGACCACCCTTGTTGAAAGATGTCTGGTGGCTGTTGATCTATCAGAAATGACTATTGCTGAGCGGATACAGAATGGATAAACTAAAAGAGGCCAACCAAACCGGTAAGACTGTTCCTGGTTTAAAGGTTGTTGGGAAGTCCTTTACTATTGGAAAAAGTTTTTGGCCCTAATGACTATCTAAATAAAGGGAAATGGTACCCTAGAGAACAGCAGCCTGGCACATGGCCTCAAAGACCATTATGGTCACAGATTAAATGTTATAGGTGCCAGGAATATGGTCATTTCATGAAGGACAGTCTACTTAACCTATGCAATGTAATATAGGAGAGAATACTGATGGGTATATGGTATATTCTGATACGAGGATGGCTCCCAGGTCAATGGGTACTTCAATAGTCCCACATTTATGTTGGGTAACAGTAGAAGGGAGAAAGGTTCAGGCTTTGCTTGACTCTGGGAGCATGGTTGCTCTGGTTTCTAGATCTCTGATAAACCCTGATAAGATAGATAAGTCTACAGTAATTGAAATAGTATGTATTCATGGGGATAAGCATCAGTATCCCACTACTGAAATTAGGTTTGAAATGGAAACTGGGACTGTTTTGCATAAAGTGGGTGTACTACCTCATGTCACACATAATTTTTTCTTAGGTAGGGATTTCCCACATTTCTTGGATCTGTGGAATGCCACCTATACTGGCACAAAAGCTACGTGTGAAGAATTGCATGACATATTTTCATTTTCTGACTCGGTTTTTGAAGCGAAACCGTCATTTAAGAATGCAACGTTAAATGAAAATGGTACCTTTTCAAAGGTAATGTTGGGAGATGAACTGGAGCCCGATATGTTTCATAGTCTTGATTTGAGCAGTGGGAAGTTTGGGGCTGCACAGTGGGAGGACCCTACGCTGGCAGAAGTGAGGGGAAACATTGCAGTTTTAAATGGGTCGCAAGTAAATCAAGCTATAACCCTTACTTTCCCATATTTTAAGGTTGAAATGAATTGCTCCATCGTGTTGAGAAAAAAGGTTCAGATTTAGTTGAGCAGCTATTGGTACCTCAAGAATTTCGTAATACTGTATTACATCTCGCTCATAGCCATGTTTTGGGAGCTCACCTTGGGGCTGACAAAACAAGAGATCGGTTAGTAAGGAGATTCTACTGGCCAGGAGTGTATGCTGCGTTGAAGAACTATTGTTCCTCATGTCCTACATGTCAACTAACATCTCCTACCAAAGCATTTCACAGCCCACTTGTACCATTACCTATAATTGATGTTCCCTTTAAAAGAATTACCATGGACTTGGTGGGTCCAATAATAAAATCGGCAAGAGGCCATCAACACATACTGGTAATAGTGGATTATGCCACCCGCTACCCAGAAGCCATTCCCTTGCGAAACACTTCAGCTAAGTGTATTGCTAAGGAATGCATTTGTTTAGCAGAGTTGGGATCCTGGAAGAGATCCTTACAGATCAAGGTACCCCTTTCATGTCAAAAGTAACCCAGGATTATGTAAGGGGCTTCAGATAAAAACACTTAAGAACCTCTGTGTACCATCCACAGACTGATGGTCTGGTGGAACATTTCAACAAAACTTTAAAGGGTATGTTACGGCGAGTGATAGACAAGGATGGGAAAAACTGGGATTTTCTCTTGCTTTATCTAATGTTTCTCATTAGATAGGTCCCCCAGGCATCTACAGGGTACTCCCCATTTGAATTGTCATATGGCCGACACCCAAGGGGATTGCTAGATATCGCAAAGGAGACGTGGGAAAATGAGTCTACTCCATACCGGAGTGTGATCGAGCATGTTGCACAGATTGCACAGATGCAGGAATGAATTGCAGCGGTTTTACCGATAATACAGGAACATATGAGACAAGCCCAAGAGCGACAGCCATAACTATCACCGGAATGCCATAATCCACACTTTTAAGCCGGGGGATAGAGTATTGGTTCTTGTCCCTACAGTAGAAAGTAAGTTCCTTGGAAAATGGCACGGTCCCTATGAAGTACTGGAAAAAATAGGGGAGGTAAATTACAAAATTAGTCAACCAGGCAGAAGAAAACCAGAACAGATCTACCATGTGAATCTTTTAAAACATTGGAAAGACCGAGAAGTTATGTTGTCGGAGAAACCCTTAATATCACAACCTGCTCCAAATAAAGAGGGGGTTAATATAGCTGAAACTCTCTCTGCACAACAGAGGCGTGAAGTTGTTACATTTGTAGCTAAGAATTCTGATGTATTTACTACAGTGCCAGGCAGAATAAATATAGTGAAACATGACATCTATCCTGACCCAGGGAAGTGTGTTCGCCTGAAACCCTACCGAATTCCAGAGGCCAGAAGGGAAGCTGTTAATGCTGAAGTTAAAAAGATGTTGCAATTGGGAGTAATATTGAAGAGTCACACAGTGACTGGAATAGCCCAATTGTGTTAGTTCCAAAACCAGATGGTTCCATACGATTTTGTAATGACTATCAGAAACTAAATAGCATATCAAAATTTGACACGTGCCCCATGCCAAGGTTTGATGAACTAGTGGAAAGATTTGGTACAGCTCGGTACCTTACGACATTAGACCTTACTAAAGGTTATTGGCAGGTGCCCCTTTCAGAAAGTGCTAAGGAAAAGACTGCCTTTTGCACACCTGAGGGACTCTTCCAATACAAAGTCCAACCCTTTGGATTACATGGAGCCCCAGCCCCCAGCCACATTCCAAAGAATAATGGACTGGATCTTGCGATCACATAAACAATATGCCACAGCATTTCTTGATGACATTGTGATCCATAGCACAAATTGGGCAACCCACCTTCCTAAGGTTCAGGTGGTGCTCAATTCTGTCACGTCCTCAGTGCCGGGACCCGGGCGTCCGGCGGTGATGCTGGCTGGCCGGGTGTCAGGTCTTCCGGCTAGCAGATCGGCGTCTCAGGGGGCGGGGCCTAGCGTGGTCACGCCGGGTTTAAAAGCAGGGCGCGAGTATCTGCTCGTCGCCCTGACGTGGAGTAAAGTTCCCGCATCGCCTGCTGTCTGCATCTTGCTATTGATTACCCAGTTGCCGATTTTGCTTGTAAGAGGACCCTGTATATGTTTTGACCTGGCTATTCCTATTGACGATTCTATTGCTATATCCCTTTGTGTTTTGTCTGAGTGGTTCTGTGTTCATGTTTTTGTATAACCGCATGTTTGCTGTTTGAAGTCCTGTCTGCCAGTTTGGCAAACTCATCTCTCACCCAAGGTCTCTGTTGACTTAACAATCTGGTTTGAGACCTAATCACAAGGCATCCGATTGTGTGTCTACCGGTCAGTTCGTGAGACTTGATTATTACTCCAGCTGTCTGTTGTGGGTTCATTCTGGTTGCGGTCTTAACCACAGGTTCACTAAGTTTGTGACTGCCCTGCAGGCTGCACGATTCACCAACCGCGCAGACACTTGCCTGAACACAAAATCTACCATTGATTTCACTTATCTTATACCAAGTCATGCTCATGTCTCCAGACTGTATATCTATGTGAATAGAGTTTATGCATTTACACTAAGCAGTTTCTTGGTCTTGAAACAAACTGAGCTTAAGGCTAGGGTCAGACTGAGGCAGTGCGAACGCGCGTGCAGCCGCACTTAATCACGGCCGCACTAGCAGCAGATGCCGGGCAATGACGGCCAATATACGAAGTACGGTCGCACAAAAGTCCGGCTGCGCAACGCAAGTGGAAAATGAACGCATTTTTTCGAGAACGTGAAACCGCAGGTACTGACGTACAGAGTGCGCTGCGTCCGCTAGAGGCGTGTGTGCGTGATTAGGAGACGTCAGACGCTGCTAATGTCCGGCCAACATAACGTCCAGATGCAAGAAGTGTTTTATTGATGATCCGTACAAAATCACGGACGAAAATGCGCATAGTATGACCACTATCACGTATTCTGTGAAAAAATGCGTCCATTCGTTCGAACGCACTTTTTCACAGACAACATAAAAATGCGTTAGTCTGACCCTAGCCTAAGTGGTATTCAGGATGGTTTATTACCTCCCTGGCTTGGGATACCAGGTATTACAGTCCTCATTGTTTCGCAATCTTGTATCAGAAAAATCTGTCCATTCAGATCCTAACGACGCTTATCCAGGGTGAGCGCCATACCATCCATTACAAATTCTCTCTGTTCAGCAGGTCTTACTGCAAACCCTGCCAAATGTTCCATAGGCTTAGAGGAAGCAAAATACTTGGGGTTCACTATTGGGAGAGGTGTGGTTAAACCACAAACATCTAAAGTAGAGACGATACTGACCTGGCCACGCCCTGTTTCCAAGAAAAAAGTTAGAGCATTTTTAAGGTTAACCGGGTATTACCGCAGGTTCATCCCTAACTTTGCAACAATTGCAGGTCCTTTGACTGATCTGACTAAAGCTAGAGGCCCTGTCATGGTAAAATGGACACCTGAGGCAGAACAAGCCTTCGTAACATTACAAGCCGCCCTATGTGCTGCCCCGGTACTGGATACACCAGATTTCTCTAAACAGTTTGTTGTGTAAATCGGTGCGTCAGATGTTGGAGTAGCGGCTGTTTTATCTCAGGAAGTTCAGGGTGAAGAACATCCTGTTATGTATTTGAGCAGGAAACTCAATTCTCATAAGAAAAACTACTCCATAGTGGAGAAAGAATGTCTGGCCATCAAATGGGCACTGGAGTCCCTGAAGTATTATTTGTTACGACGACCCTTTAAGCTGCTCACTGATCATGCTCCTCTCACATGGATGAGCCAAAATAGGGAAACTAACGCTAGGGTGACCCGTTGGTTTCTTAGCCAGCAACCCTTCAATTTCTCAGTGGAACACAAGGCAGGTTCTGCGCTGGGAAATGCAGATGGTCTTTCGAGGGCTCACTGTTGTCTACGGTCGCTCACCCCAGTTGGTCTGAGCTGGGAGGGGAGGATTTGTGACGGTTTCAGAGATGTGGTTGTAGAAGGCAGGTATTTGAGACCTAGGATTCTGCATAGCCTGTACCCACTACGTGGGTGAACTACATTTCCCAGCAGGCAGCTCTGCAGGTGTGGGATTACTCAAGCCACACCTAAGGTTGAGGGAAAATTTTTTATTTAATAGTTCAGAGCAGGAACTGCTCATTGCCTTGGTCTTCCTTTCCTGTGGTGAACAAGAGAGGACAGAACCTTCAAGGTGGAAAGGACTGAAAGGTATATATGTTTTTCCATGTCATGAGAGTTTTGTTTTACTGGTAAATGGAGTTAGCCATCCAGTGTTAGTCAGGGATTGACTGTTTAGTTAGTGCTCTTGTGAGAGCGAGGATTTGTTTTCTGTTTAATTTTATTTTGAACTGCATGTGAGACACATTTACTTGAACAAATAAAGTCTTGTTAAAAGGATTTCCAGTGTCTGTCAAATTTACCCTAGAAGACTATGCAGACTGATCCCTAATTTGTGACGGTCAATCACATATACATATATACACACACACACACGTCTGAAATGTGTCAGAAAGAGCTCTCAGAAGACCTATGATCAAGAATTGTTGACTTGCATGAAGCTGGAAAGGGTTACAAAAGTATCTCCAAAAGTCTTGATGTTCATATGTCCACGTTAAGACGTCTACAAATGGAGAAAGTTCAGCACTGTTGCTACTCTCCCTAGGCGTGGTCGTCCTGTAAAGATGACTGCAAGAGCACAGCGCAGAATGCTTAATGCGGTAAAGAAGAATCCTAGAGTGTCAGCTAAAGACTTACAAAAATCTCTGGCACATGCTAACATTTTTGTTGACACATCTACAATAAGGAAAACATTAAACAAGAATGGAGTACATGGGAGGACACCACGGAGGAAGCCATTGCTGTCCAAAAAGAATATTGCAGCACGTTTGAAGTCTGCAAAAGAGCACCTGGATGTTCCACAGCACTACTGGCAAAATATTCTGTGGACAGATGAAACCAAAATTGAGTTGTTTGAAAAAAACACACAACACTGTGTGGAGAAAAAAAGGCACAGCACACCAACATCAAAACCTAATCCCCACTGTAAAACATGGCGGAGGGAGCATCATGGTTTGGGGCTGCTTTGCTGCCTCAGGGCCTGGACGGATTGTTGTCATTGATGGAAAAATGAATTCCAGAGTTTATCAAGACATTTTGCAGGAAAACATAAGACCATCTGTCCGCCAACTGAAGCTCCACAGAGGCTGGGTGATGCAACAGGACAATGACCCAAAGCGTACAAGTAATTCAACAAAAGAATGGCTTCAACAAAACAAAATACGCCTTCTGGAGTGGCCTAGTCAGAGTCCTGACCTCAACCCGATTGAAATGCTGTGGCATGACCTTAAGAGAGCGATTCACACTAGACATCCCAAGAATAGTGCTACACTGAAACAGTTTTGTGAAGAGGAGTGGTCCAACATTACTCCAGATCATTGTGCAGGTCTGATCTGCAACTACAGGAAACGTTTGGTTGAGGTTATTGCTGCCAAAGGAGGGTAAACCAGTTATTAAGTCCAAAGGTTCACATACTTTTCCCACCCTGCACTGTGAATGTTTACATGTTCTGTTCAATAAAAACATGAAAACATATAATTTTTGTGTTGTATTATTTTAAGCAGACTGTGTTTTTCAAATTGTTGTGACTTAGATGAAGATCAGAGCACATTTTATGACCAATTCATGCAAAACTCCACGTAATCTCAAAGGGTTCACATACTTTTTCTTGCCACTGTCACATCCCATTCCTAATCCATAGGGTTCAATATGACGTCGGTCCACCCTTTGCAGCTATAACAGCTTCAACTCTTCTGGGAAGGCTGTCCACTAGGTTTAGGAGTGTGTTTATGGGAATTTTTGACCATTCTTCCAGAAGCGCATTTGTGCTCTAATTCATCCCAAAGGTGTTCTATCGGGTTGAGGTCAGGACTCTGTGCAGGCCAGTCAGGTTCATCCACACAAGACTCGGTCATCCATGTCTTTATGGACCTTGCTTTGTGCACTGGTGCACAGTCATTTTCACTGGAACGAAGGGGCCAAGCCCAGCTCCTGAAAAACAACCCCAAACCATAATCCCCCCCCCCTCCACCAAACTTTACACTTGGCACAATGCAGTCAGACAAGTACCGTTTTCCTGGCAACCGCCAAACCCAGACTCGTCCATCAGATTGCCAGATGGAGAAGCACGATTCGTCACTTCAGAGAACGCGTCTCCACTGCTCTAGAGTCCAGTAGCGGTGTGCTTTACACCACTGCATCTGACGCTTTGCATTGCACTTGGTGATGTATGGCTTGGATGCAGCTGCTCGGGCATGGAAACCCATTCCATGAAGCTCTCTGCGCACTGTTCTTGAGCTAATCTGAAGGCCACAGGAAGTTTGGAGGTCTGTAGCGATTGACTCTGCAGAAAGTTGGCGACCTCTTCACACTATGCGCCTCAGCATCCGCTGACCCCGCTCCGTCAGTTTACATGGCCTACCACTTCGTGGCTGAGTTGCTGTCGTTTCTAAACACTTCCACGTTCTTATAATATAGCTGACAGTTGACTGTGGAATATTTAGGAGCGAGGAAATTTCACGTTGAAAGAAGAGGCCAGCTCCAAACTGTTCCCACAAAGTTGGGAGCATGGAATTGTACAAAATGTCTTGGTAAGCTGAAGCATTCAGAGTTCCTTTCACTGGAACGAAGGGGCCAAGCTCAGCTCCTGAAAAACAACCCCAAACCATAATCCCCCCCTCCACCAAACTTTACACTTGGCACAATGCAGTCAGACAAGTACCGTTCTCCTGGCAACCGCCAAACCCAGACTCGTCCATCAGATTGCCAGATGGAGAAGCACGATTCGTCACTTCAGAGAACGCGTCTCCACTGCTCTAGAGTCCAGTGGCGGTGTGCTTTACACCACTGCATCTGACGCTTTGCATTGCACTTGGTGATGTATGGCTTGGATGCAGCTGCTCGGGCATGGAAACCCATTCCATGAAGCTCTCTGCGCACTGTTCTTGAGCTAATCTGAAGGCCACAGGAAGTTTGGAGGTCTGTAGCGATTGACTCTGCAGAAAGTTGGCGACCTCTTCGCACTATGCGCCTCAGCATCCGCTGACCCCGCTCCGTCAGTTTACATGGCCTATACATCTGAATAGTTAATTTACTACTTCCTAAAAATAAGGAGCGTTATTGAGTTTTGTGAATTGGCTACCTTTACACAGCAGCTATATAACAAGCGACATTAGTGAAATAACAGCCGAAATGAAGAAAAAAAGCTTTGTGAATTGACCCCAATGTGGGTTTCTTCTACCTATATCCAACAAGAGAATTTTTTTTCCTTTCTACAATCAACCCCTGTGCTCTTTGGGCAGTGATCTCCAGGATTGACTGATAAAGTTAAAGGACCTTCAGCACTTCATGTGAAGACTATTCACACCTATGGTGTATTTAGCATTGTTTCTAAGAATACATAAGTGTAAGGATTAATTTTATGAACATTTTCTTTGCGTGTGCTCCACCACTCTATATTTTGTTTGTTTGTATATATAGGTATATTTCAGGGAACACCTATTTTTCTGGATGTGTTGAGCACCCAAAGTTCCTCTCTATTTGTGTTAAGCGCGGCCTTGCCTGCTGTTTTTTTCCATAAAAAACCCTTTTCTATATATATGAATATATATCTGGTGTCTGTCCGTGGTCAGGGTGTGTGGTCAGGCTGTGCAGTGGGTAAATGGGGTGTCTGGGAATACATTGCAATATTAAATTAAACAGGACAGGCTTTCAGCAAAATCCTAAATTATTTATTGAAAAGCGGTCACATGACATTAAATAAAAGTATCGATACTCGGTATTGGTGAGTACTTTTAAAAAGTATCGGTACTTGTACTCTGGCTTAAAAAAATGGTATCGGTGCATCCCTAATGGGGATAATACCATTCTTTCAAGTCTTTGGTAAAGAGCCAAGTATGGGGAGGAAGTTGTCATGATATAGTCGGGTGTGGTCGGAGGTCGGCCAAATACCCAAGTACTTAATACGGGTGTCCGCCCATTGAAAGGAGAAGTTCAGTTTAAGAGCACGGGACTCAGTCAGGGGCAGGGAGACGTTAAGGATATGGGATTTGGACAGATTAATTTTCAGATTAGAAAGGGAGCCATAAAGGTGGAATGCAGCTAGTATATTCGGTAGTGATATTTCAGGGCGGGTCACAAAAAACATGAGGTCATTGGCGTATGACGCCACTTTATGTTCTGTGGGACCAACCTGAAGTCCACTGATGTCAGGGTTAGCACCCATAGAATTTAGAAAAGGCTCCAGGGCGAAGGCAAATAATAAGGGGGAGAGAGGGCAGCCCTGACATGTCCTATTCCGAATACAGAATGGGGCAGTATACACGGCGTTAACACAGATTCTCGCGGTAGGGTTGATATATAAGGCCCAGATCCACACGCACAGATGGGGTCCAAGGCCGACATGGGATGAGGTGGCAAACAGGAAGTCCCAATTGACTCTGTTGAAAGCTTTTTCTGCATCCGTAGATAGCAGAAGTAGCTCCTTACCACGTCGTTTAGCCCGGTGCATTAAAGTCAGGACACTGATGGTGTTGTCCTTTGCCTCTCAGCCTGGGACAAAACCCACTTGGTCTGGATGTACCAGGCCCGGGACGTGTGGCAGTAATCGGGAGGAGAGAATCTTAGCAAAAAGTTTTAAGTCACAGTTAAGGAGTGAGATCGGGCGTTAACTTTCACAGAGCTCAGTGTCTTTGCAGTCTTTTTGGATCAGGGAAATATTAGCGGCCAAAGTCGGGGGGGGAGTAAGTGGCCCTCCAGAATGGAATTAAAAGCCGCAAGAAAGTAGGGAGAGAGGGGCCCCAGGAAGCGTTTATAATAAGCAATGGGAAGCCGACAGGTCTAGGACATTTCCCAGATTTGGAGGACTTTAAAGCTTCCGCCAGCTCTTCATGTGTAAGGGGAGCCTCCAGTAATTTAGCCGTGGATGGCGGCATCCTCCGACATATCGAAGTGGACAAGTACTCCTGTATGTTCTATTGCCTCTGCGCGTGTCCACTGTCTGTCTCGGGGGTGGGTAGGTTATACAGAAACTCGCAGTAGGCGCGGAGAGCTGCTTGGATCTGTGCAGGGAGGTGCTACACCTGATGTCAAGAGTCCCTCGTTTTCGCTATATAAAAGAGGCAGCCTGCGTCTATGCAGCATGTGTGCCAGCAGGTGCCTGTTCTTGTCACCATGGGCGTAGAAGAATGTCTTAGAGCAGAGACATTGTCTGTGATAGGATGAGTTAATTAACGTCATGAGTTCCCTTTGCTGAGACGACCTTTTGCATTTATAGTTCTTGTCGCCATGTGCGTTGTTGTTTTCTCTTATGTGCAACTTTCCTCAAGGACGTTTTTGAATTTGTACTTGCAGTCTTGCCTTTTGGTTTTGCTACTTTTGTTTGTTATTTTCTTTCAGCTGTGTTGTTATAGATGACTATATGAGGCCCGCATTTTATACTTGGTTGTAAGATGAAATTTTTACAAAATACATTTTTTTAAAAATAACAAAAAAAAAATGAGTTCCCTTTGCGCGCGCACCAGGTCAAAGAGATGTATGGTCTGAATATCTGGTTTCATTGGGGAAACCACCAAGAGGGGACATAACGACTTCGTAAGGTATCGTGAGGGGATTGTTGTTTTGGTGTGAAGCTCCACTTTTTCTCTTCCAGGTCAAAGAGATGTTCAGTATTAAGGGAATCTTTATGTAGGGGCTTGAGTTGGTGGATACGAGATGTCACGTCCGAAAGAGCAGCCGTCTTCAATTGTTTAAGTGCAGCGGCCGTCTGTATAAAGAAACCACGCACCACGCATTTATGCACTTCCCAAACAGTCAGTGGGGCAAGGTCTAGGGTAACGTTTTCGTCAAAATAGCGTTGTGAAGTCTGGGAGCATTGCTGGGCTACGATAGGGTCAGACAGCAGAGAGTCATTGAGTCGCCAGGCCAGGACAGTGGGTCTATAAAGAGGGGAGGCCAGGTGCATCGTGACTGGGGCATGATCGGACCAGGTGATATTACCAATCTGAAACATGTGGAGGTCAGGAAGATAATAAAGGGGCAAGAAAAAATTATCTAGGCGGGAGTATATGTTGGTTGGGTGTGAGAAAAAAGAGTAGTCTCTGTCCTCAGGGTGGAGTCTTGACCGCAGTCCACCAGGCAGTGGGAATGAAGGAGGGATTTAATTTGGCATAGAACATGCACAGGTACAGCGGAGTGACCCGAGGAGGTATCTAAGCGAGGGTCCAGGTGGACATTAAAGTCGCCCCCCAGCACCAAGCAGCCCTCTAAACTCCGATACAGTACTCCGAAATGTAGTCAAAAATCTGTGCTGGTTCTTGTTCGGGGCGTATAAGTTAGCAAAGGTGCACACATGGCCCAGTAACGTCACCTTCGCAAAAACATAATGACCACCACCATTAGTCAGGGTCGCTACATGCACAAATGGGACAGATTTATGAAACAAGATGGCAGTACCTTTAGACATGGCTTCAGCATTGATACTAAAGTACCCCGATGGGAACCACTGGCTAGCAAGAGTGGGGTGCCGACCCTTCCCGAAAATGGGTCTCCTGAATGTACGATACGGCGGCATGGGCAGACCTAAAATCACGTAGAGCATGTGACCTCTTTTTGGGGAATTAAGGCCACGGGCATTAATGGAGAGCAGGGTAAGAAAGGTCGGTGTTGAAGGTTTTTTTTTTTTGCATTTAAAGTTTTTATTTTGAATAAAGGTCACGTATACAGCAAACAAGTAATGTTCAACAGGCATCACAACTGGTGGCATAAATAAAATCTAGCAAGGCAGTGTTTGGCGGGAAAGAAAAACAGACCGGTATCACAACTGGTGGCATAAAGTCTAGCAAGGCAGAAGAGGCCTGAAGGCAAAACGCGTCCTGGATTATCCCACTACTTTTTGATTTTAGATTTACTGTATTGTTAATCTTTTACCAATAAATCCCTTTTACCCCTGTACCGGTATCCTGTACTTAATCCAGAGGAGAGGAAGGCAGACCATCGGTAGCCCTACATCTACCTTTGGGCTACCAGCCAAGAGGACCTGGAGGCTACAGACAGAATTTCAGCAATACAGGAGGAAACAAAAAGAAGGGAGCCAGTCACCTTGATGGACTGGGGGAGCGAGTAAGTCTGAGCCTGGCGTCCCTATAGGCTCTGAACCACGTGAGTTAATCAGCTTCCTTTATTACCCAAATACTCCTGACACAGTGTTGCGCTATGTGCATTTTTTCTGGGTTTAATTTCATGAGGACAAGACCCACATAACGAAAGAAAGGAAGAGATCAGTGACCTGTTTCCGTTCTCCACGAGCAGCAACCGCAGTACGGAGTTCGGCCACCAGGTGGCAGTAGAACATTGATCATCTCTTCATTTGACTTAAAACCTGAACTTTCGTATAAAACAGCTTGCCAGGAATGTATTTTCTCTAAGAAGACTTAATAGGTTTTGGGGTATATCAATACATCCATACATTTGTCATTTACATTTGTGTGCAAGAGGGATCTTCACCATCCCAAATGTTTATATACATAATCTGTTTTGCCTAAACTACTATCCTAATATTATACAAGACATACACGCACACCAAGTATACTATCAGTGCAATAAAAGCAAACATACACAGGCAGCGCCCAACCTAGATATACCCAAACCTTCTACAGTTGTGTTCAAAATTATTCAACCCCCACTGAAATTGAGTGTTTTGGCCAGTTTGACATTGATTTTGATCATTCAGTCATCTTGCTTACAATTAAATCAAAGAGGCACGTGTAGGTCAGACAAATATAACATAACATTTATAATGAAATAACCACAAATGTCTTTTCTGTGCTCACATCATTATCAGTTTTATTCAACCCCCAAGTGACATTCAATCTTAGTACTTATAACTGTAAAAGGATGTTGTACTAACAGCTTTTAAACGTGAAGCATAGCTTGACACAAGTGTCTTGCAGCGATCTACGGGTATCTTCGCCCATTCGTCATGGGCAAAAGCCTCCAGTTCAGTCACATTCTTAGGCTTGCGCACTGCAACTGCTTTTTTTAAGTCCCACCAGAGGTTCTCAATCGGATTTAAGTCAGGTGACTGCGATGGTCACTCCAAAATGTTCCAGCCTTTAATCTGCAACCATGCTCTAGTGGACTTGGAGGTATGCTTGGGATCATTGTCCTGTTGAAAGGTCCAACGTCTCCCAAGCCTCAGGTTTGTGACGGACTGCATCACATTGTCATCCAATATCTCCTGGTACTGAAGAGAATTCATGGTACCTTGCACACGCTGAAACTTCCCTGTACCTGCAGAAGCAAAACAGCCCCAAAGCATGATTGACCCCCCGCCATGCTTCACAGTAGGCAAGGTGTTCTTTTCTTCATAGCGTTGATCCATGGGCCCAAACAGTTCTAATTTTGTTTCATCAGTCCACAGAACACTATCCCAAAACTTCTGTGGTTTGTCCACATGACTTTTGGCATACTGCAGTCGACTCGTCTTATTCTATGGAGACAGCAAGGGGGTGCGCCTGGGAGTTCTGGCATGGAGGCCTTCATTACGCAGTGTGCGCCATATTGTCTGAGCTGAAACTTCAGTACCCACATCTGACAAATCTTTTCTCAGTTCCTCAGCAGTCACACGGGGACTTTTCTCCACTCTACGCTTCAGGTAGCGCACAGCAGTTGAAGTCAGCATCTTCTTTCTGCCACGACCAGGTAGCGTTTCAACAGTGCCCTTTGCCTTGAATTTGCGAATGATGCTTCCTATGGTCTCTCTTGGTATGTTTAACATCTTTGCAATCTTCTTATAGCCATTGCCCTTCCTGTGAAGAGTAATCACCTCTTCTCTTGTCTTCCTGGACCATTCTCTTGACTTCACCATGTTTGTAACCACACCAGTAAATGTCTAGAAGGAGCTGAGTATCACAGTCATTTTAAAGCTGCCTAATTGGTGCTTATTATGCTTTATTGCTGCTCCGTGACATCCACAGGTGTTTTCAATACCTGATTGAAAACACTTGAATGAACCTCTGTTCTTCAGAGTGGTAGTCTTTAAGGGGTTGAATAATTGTGTCAATGAAGAATTCACAAAAGAAACATTTACTACTGTATTACAAAACCAATTGATGTCATTTTAGTTGCATATGGTTCTTTAAAAGTCCTGGTAGGATTTCATTCTGAATACAATTACAAATGTACACCTAATTCCCTAAAACCCTTTACAGCATTGGGGGTTGAATAATTTTGAACACAACTGTATATCTCTAATCAGCAGGAGTGTAGCACTGCTTCTCTATCTAGGACAGGCGGCAGCCCACATCTTTTTAAACCGGCGCCACTCTAAGGATCTAACCCCCCTATTAGTCCATCTAGCAAGGCAGTGTTTGGCGTGAAAGAAAAACAGCAAAACCTCAAGGAGGAGTCATACAAGCAATAGCAGGAAACAATATAATCAGGTAGTGGAGAAGCAGGATACAGGGGCCCTCCCCGCCCTAAAACGGGAAGGGGAAAAAAAAGGAGGGGTAAAAATTATTACCCTAATACGGATGGGGGGAGAAAGCCTCCAATAAAGGGAAGGTGGCACTCGGCGGCTCACCCCTAGCCCTCCGCAGAGTGGCAGGGGGCTGCCGAGGGAACCACAGGCACGGGCAGCCACAGGGCCGAGCGACAGTGAGAGCCTAGGTGACTGCCACACTGCTCACCTGGGGCTGAACCCTCTCTCCGTACCAATCTAGGGTTAAGAAAAAAAAAAGGGGGAAAAATTAGGGTGGGGGAAGAATGGGGGGATATTAAAGCTAGATCGTTTCGGCAACAAGAATGGCAAGTGAGGGGCAAAAAACACCCAGAAAATTGTCCGGATTCGGCAAGTTAGTTAGTCGGGGGCACGGTGCTGCAACTCCTGCTGCGAAGGGGACACGTTGTCAAGAATATCAGCCGAGGCAGTCGCCAGACCCAAATTCAGCAGGCGTGTCCGCGCCTCCTCCGTCGTGGAAGCCACTAGAATCTCCGAGCCACTGTGAATAAGCAGGGATCCTGACACCCCCCAGCGATAACGGATAGCTTGATCCCGTAGAATAGCCGTGATGTCGCCAAACCGGCGTCGGGCCACCAAGGCCAGAAATGGTAAGTCACGGAAAATGGCGATCTCCATGTCCTCAAAGCGGGTAGGGGGAGCCCGTATTGTCATGTCCAGCAGCCGGTCCCTAACCCGGATGTCCCCCACAACCACTATTACATCTCTGGAAGCATTCAGAGGAGCCATCGCCGCTTTCCTGACACGAATCGACGACAACGCTGGATTCTGAGCGTCCCCGGTAAGGCCACAACCTTGCGCACAAAGCGGTTGATGAGGGGTAGGAGCTCAGGGTCGGGGACAGAGTCCGGGATACCCCGTAACCTGAGGTTCCGTCGTCGGTGGTCTCCAGGACCAGCACCGCTGACTGCAGCCCAGCCACCTGAGCCTGGAGCACCGTAACACTGGAGGAGGTAGCAGCCTGCGTGTCCTCCAAGGCCTGGGCACGTGTATCAATCTCCCCATCTCGGAACGAAGGGATGTGAGGTCAGTGCGCATCTCTGTAAGCTCCTTGGCCCATGAGGAGCGGGCCTCCGCCAAAAGGGCACGGATGTCCTTTTTAGTAGCCAGGAGGTCCTCAGGGTCCGTCGGGACAGTAAGCTGCGCCGCCGGAGACAATTCTGCAAGGCTCGGGTCACCACCCTCACACGACGTCGCTGGGGACGGAGTCTGTGCCTGTTTTCCCCGCAATCCGGTCAAAGAAAGACAGATGTCAGGGAGAGGGGGATCTTCCACTGCTCCTGTTCGCTTCTTACCCATGGCCGGGAAGGAAGTACCTCAGTGTTGAAGTTGACATGATCAAAATACTCGAGAGGGTGAAGTGGGGGAACCTCGGAAAGGGGGAGGCAGGAGAGGTGGCAGGCAAGGGACAGGTCACCTTCAACTCAAAACTAAAGAAAAACAAGAGAAAAACAACAACAGTGTAAACTATGGGGGAGACACCCCCCACAAATCATGGGTAGGAGGCGGAGACGAGGGTGGGTGAAACAGGCACAGAGCCAGCAAATGGACTCTGAGCTGCCACCCAGCCTGTGCAACGTCCAATCTTCGTGGGGAACATATCTGGGAAACAACACTCGTGTTGCACCTTATACAGGATCTGGACCAACCCGTGGAGATCAAAAGTGTGGGCTTCCTCAGGCCCAGTACAACACACACATTTGAAGCCGTACCTCAGTACAAAACATTGTGCGACTTAGCTGATGTAGCAATAATAAAGCAAACCCTGGAACATTAAAACAAATTACAAGTTCAGCCAAAACGCGGAGAGGGGGAGCATTAAAAAAACACTCCAACATACGAGATAGGGGTGAATACTCAAGCCATCAGGGTAGCTCCTATTGCGAGACAGTAGGGCACATGTGATAGATAATACACATAGGCCCTGTAGCACAGATAAGGGGACTCAAGGTCTTGCGAGTATCCAGTCATAGCCAGCTCATAGAACGCCATTCGTCCAGCATAATGTCCGGCAAGGGCCGCATTAGGCGTTCCACATGGCCATGGGGGCAACATACTAGCCAGTAAATGTAGGTTCGTAGGGACTTGATGAAAGTGGGCCAGGGACTAACTTGCAGGAGCTCCCTGGCTCAGAACCGCAAAGTGGGAGCAGAGTGTCATATGTGTGTGGGCGGGCGAAGGAACTCATGCCACAGATCCCCGTTGACGCCCAGCAGACGGACAATTCCTCACAGGGCGCTGTGGCAAAGAGCCAGACACCACTCGTGAATGATCTGGGGTGTAAAAGGAAAGAGGATCCGGCCACAATATTTCCATAGGAGGGAGCTGTAGATCCACAACCAGGGTGGACACATCCGCAGACGATCTCACCAAAAATAGGCCCCGCACAGAGTAGAAACCATGACTCCAGTAGGGAACTGCCAGTGGTACCGGACCTGCTGAGACTGAAGCGCTCTCATAAGTGGTCGTGCAGCCCTACGAAATACCAGGGTGGCAGGTGACAGATCTGGGAATAGTTGCAATTCTGCACCCTCATAGGATATTTGCGTTGAGGTCCAGGAGGCCCGTAGTATTTCTTCCTTCAGGGAAAACTTCTCCAAGCAGCAAATCACGTCCTGGGGAGGACCATCCCCGCGGGGGCAGAGAGCCCGGGAGGCACGAACAAATGCTATTGGGTTAGTGTGAATGCAGGTGTGTATGAAAACATTCCTATTTAGGGAAGCCTACCACCCAACTCACTGACGCAACCATCAATCACTCTCACCTTACAGTCCTCTCCTCCTGTTTCCAACCCCAACCCTCCCAGATTGTGAGTTCCTACGGGAATAGGGCCCTCATCTCCTCCTGTACTGTTTGTCAAATGTTGTTCAATGTATTGTAACCCTGTCTATACATTGCTTATTGTACAGCGCTGCGGAATATGCTGGCGCTTTATAAATAAAGAATAATAATAATAATAATAATATGCGTTCTGTGGAGTGAAGCTGAACATAGGAAAACACACAGATATAGATCTGACTCATGTTGATTATTAGATAAATGAACTTTTAAATTCAAGTTATATTTTTCTTGTTTGGTGAAGTACATTTTGGGAAATGGGAGTAAATAGTTTTTTTTTTTTTTTTAAATTCAAAAGTTTTTTATTATTTTTTGAAACACGAAAAGGACAGTGGGATACAGAAAGGAAAAAATTCAGGGTAAATAAATCCTTCTAATTACATATAAGGGGGACAATACACACATTCAAATACAAACAAACATTAGCCACCAACTTGTAATTAAAAAGTGGTTCATCGGAAGAGAAATACCAAAATTTAACTAGCTAAACTCCCACTATTACATGGTGGTACTGTATCCCAAGCAAGTTAGGATCCTCTCTGGGCGGTAATCCTGAGGCTGCGGTACACTCCGCAGCTAACATGGAATCCCAGAGGGTCCAATGATCCTTTTCCGGTTGCGGGAAATCATATATATGTCTAGCCATCAGCTCATAATCTCTTACATTATTCACCATATCTCGCACGTCTCGGACTGTGGGAACCCCCGTTTGCTTCCATCTACGTGCTATCAGTAACATGGTGCTAGAAGTTATTACACAGAAAAGTTTCCTTTGCAATTTGCCCATCCGAACCATTGAAACCCCCAATAAGTAATCCGCAAGAGCGAATGGTAATATTAGTCCCGTTGCCTTTTCCACCAGACCTGAAACTCCCCGCCATAATGGCTCCAATGTAACGCAATCCCACCATACATGAGCCATGGTACCCTTTAGTAGGAGGCAGCGCCAACATATTGATGAAACCGATTTATTCATATGACATTCCCTCGCCGGTACCAGGTACCAGCGGTACAATACTTTTCTCCTAACCTCCATCAAGGAAGCGCACCGATATGCCCCCCTGTCCAGACTGAACGCCCCCTCCCAAGCCTGAGAAGGTATCCGCATGCCCATCTCCCCCTCCCAAGCCGATTGGAAGGACCAGATATGGTCTAAAGATGGAACATTCAATGCTTCATAGCATACGGAAAGGAGTTTCACTTTAGTGCTTGGTTTCACCACAAAGCTCGCAAATGGCGACAAGGGAATCTGAGGCAGGGTAGGTGGTAAACTCACACCCGGTCTACGTATTACAGACGCTATCTGATAATAAGACAGCCTCCAGGTCTCCGTTAACTTATAGCGCTGTTTAAGCATTTCAAAGGTCATCATGTTGCCTCCCGATATCAATTGATGGAGATGTCCAATCCCCTTGGAGGTCCACCTAACACTGTCAAAATCTGTTATCCAATGCGTCAATACCTCTATAGGGGTCGCTAGCGAAAGGGAGGTGGTATTTAAAAGGAGGGCACGGCTCAAGTCCCAAACATGCAGGTACCATCTAGTTATCGGCAGTAACTCGGGTAAGGGAGGTCTCTGGCGGCGTGTGAGCCACATTACCGTCGTTATTAGATATTGTTTCGCAAAAGACTGTTCTATGGCTGTCCATTGTGGAGGGCGCGGGGAGTGGAAGTACTCCGCCAGGGACGCCAGTACCGCAGCTCTATGATATATGTGTACATTAGGCATAGCCAGTCCTCCTCTCCGTATGGGGAGGTTGAGCAGCCTGGTGGGGACCCTAGGACGTTTGCCGTTCCATACATAGCAGTTCAAAAGAGACTGAACCTCTTCAATGTATGATTTAGGTAAGCGGATCGGGATGGTCCGGAAATAATATAAGAGTTTGGGCAATAGTGACATTTTAATAGCGGCCATTCTGCCTATCCACGATAAAGATGTTTTTTTCCATTTATACAGAAGCTGTCTGACATGAGATAAAAATGGTTTGTAGTTGAGGTCAAATAGTTGGTCAGGAGATTTAGGAATTTTTACCCCTAGGTATTGCAAATAGTCCTCCCGCCACTCAAACTTAAAAAGCTGCATTAACGATTTCCTTGTACTGTTAGGGACATTAATAGATAATGCCTGAGACTTAGGCAGATTGATTTTATGATATGATACCTCGCTATATTCCGTCAGGATTTCTCTAAGTCTTGGTAAGGATTCTGTAGGTTCCGTAATAGTCAGTAAAATGTCATCCGCAAAAAGCCCTA
The DNA here is from genome assembly GCA_009667805.1 of Leptobrachium leishanense. Lineage (NCBI taxonomy): Eukaryota > Metazoa > Chordata > Amphibia > Anura > Megophryidae > Leptobrachium > Leptobrachium leishanense. The sequence goes on along the minus strand of CM019069.1, from coordinate 101,754,020 downwards.
TCTTATACGTAGTCGGGCCCACCATAATCCCCACCACCCCATCATCCTGTCGTATTCTCTGCGCCAGTGGTTCTATTACTAAAGCGTACAATAAGGGGGATAGGGGACACCCCTGTCTGGTCCCGTTACTGATTTTAATCTGATCCGATAAAAAACCCGCCGTTAAAACCGACGCCGTCGGAGAAGCATAAAGCGCAAAAATACTTTGCAGCACCGAGACCGGAAAGCCAAACTTCAGCAACACTTTCCGTAAAAACATCCAGTCCACCCTGTCAAACGCTTTTTCAGCGTCTAGCGCCAACAGTACACTCGGGATACGGTAAGTCTGAATCACTTGGATTAAGTCTATCAGTTTCTTAGTATTGTGCGGCCCCTGCCTCCCCCTAATAAACCCAACCTGGTCTGAGCAAATCAGCTGAGGCAGTAGATCCGCTACCCTATTCGCTAGTATTTTGGCATAGATTTTGACATCAACATTTAATAAAGAGATTGGCCTAAAGTTTGGACACAAAGTAGGGGATTTGCCTGGCTTTGGGAGAGGAACAATAGTGGTGCGTAGCATGTCCTCAGGAAATCTACCCTCCTCCGCAGCAGAGACGAAAAGCGATAAAAGGTGGGGAGTCAACAGAGCAGAAAACTTCTTATAGTACGTGTCCGTGAACCCATCCGGGCCTGGGGATTTATGGGATGGAAGGGATTGTATAGTCGTAGCAATCTCTAGTTCCGTGAAGGGGGACAACAGTCCGTCCCTCTGAGTGGGGGTTAGGGAAGGAAGATGGAGGTCCGATAGATACCGATCCACCCGATCCTCACAAGAAGAAGGAAGGAGTGGATCAGACTGTAAATTGTACAGTTCCCCATAGTAGGTGGCCAGGGCATTCCCTATCTCTAGTGGCTTATACACCGTCCTCCTTCCGGAGTCTATTACCAGGTGAGAGATTCTAGAATTCGCCACCATGGGCCTAAGATAGCGGGCCAAGAGCCGTCCTGGACGGTCCCTAAATGCGTAATATCGTGCCTTTAATCTACGCTGGGAGAAGAGAAGGGCCTTGTAATTCCAGTCTGATAGTCGCGCCTGCGCCTCCAAAAGTGTTTTCAGGTGTACCGGAGTAGGGTCAGAGCTATTCGCCTGCGCAGCTATATGGATTTGTGACAATATTGAGAGTCTATCAGCCTGACGGGCCTTGTTTAAACGAGAAGCCCATTTAAGACACACGCCTCGCAGGACAGCCTTATGCGCTTGCCATAGTATTTCCGGCGTGGTCCCTGGAGTATGATTGAGCACGAAATATTCCTTCAGGGTCTGTTCTAATTCGGCCATAGCCCCTGGGTCCGACAAAATGGAGTCGTTAAACCGCCACGTAGACTTCCCCGCTCCCCCCTCCCTTCCCTCCCCAACTGTCAAAAGGATCGGCGCGTGATCTGACCACGTGATATCCAATATCTCGCAGTGCAGAATCAGTGGTAGAGAGGAGCCTTGTAACAAGAAATAATCCAACCTGCTATACATATTGTGTACCTTCGAGTGGAACGTAAACTCCGAGTCACCCGGGTGCCATAAACGCCATACATCGTATAAGCCATGAGAAGAGAGCAGGTCCCTCAGTTTCTGTCCCTGTCTGATACTGCGCTTAGTCGGTATAGGGATCTTAGGGGATCGAACATCTCTCGCAGGATCTATACTGTAATTGAGATCGCCACAGATCAACAACACACCAGCCGCTACAAGGGACACCCTGTTTAAAACTCCAGATATAAAAGAAAGTTGTTCAGTATTAGGTGAGTATACATTAACCAGCGTATAAGTTTTGTGATTCAGCGAACAGATCAGAATGAGATAACGACCCTGCGGATCCGAAATCTTTCTGTGCAATTGGAATACTACATTAGATCTAATTAAAATCGACACCCCTCTTGCTCTGGTAGGGCCCGTAGCGTGGTACTGCGTAGTGAAGTTGCGCAGCCTCAGCAACGGGTGAGCAAGGCGTTTAAAATGAGTTTCCTGCAGGCAGACCACATCCGCCTTCAGCCTTAACACTTCCGCCTCCAAAGAATGACGCTTAACAGGAGCATTCAGCCCCTTAACATTATATGAGAGTATCTTCAACATTACGCATAATAACAGTATGTGGAAAGTACACTTTTTTTCCTATTCTCAAGTAGCGAAGAGGTGGCAACACATAAAAACAAGAACAAAAACAACACCCAATCCAGGTATACACCTGGGAACTATGTACATTCTTAATCAAAAACATCTCCAGCGAGAAGCCCCAAAGTATGGGGGACCTTCTCTAGCCCCTCGCGGGAGGAGGGAGATGGGGAAACCTCTAGGTCTGCGGAGGTAAAAAGGACCGCAATATAAAAAAAGAAAAAAGAAGATATATAAAAAAACCAACAAAGCAAATGGTGAGAGAGCCAGGTGAGCCCAGTTTCGGGGAACACCTGTCCATGAAGCTAACCCCTCCAGACGTGGAGACCAGTGTCCCACACTTCTGTCAGGCCGACCATCGTGCCCCGGGCGATCCTGCAGCAGCATATTCGGTCTTGGGAGCCCTCAGACAAGGCCCAGTGTATAGCTCCCAGGCCCTCTAGGCCGTCAAGTAAGATCTCGTCTGTCTTTCTCGCATGAGAAGGCCGCCTTCTTCAGATTCTGTATGCCTATCCGTCGCGTCAGGGCTCTACTCTCATTTTTTGCGCCACTCCGGATCTAGACGCTGAGTGGAGCCACGTGGCAGAGGAGCAGGAGGAGAAGAAGAGCCAAGTTGTTCCATGCCCCATACTTTAAGGAGCCTTGTCCCGGCCTCCACCGAGGTGATTGCGTGGAAGGTTCCATTTCTGACCACCAATAACTTGACCGGAAAGCCCCATCTGTAAGACACGCCATTCGCCCGCAGAGCCTCTGTCACCGGGCGGAAATTCCTCCGGTGTTGTAGTGTAGCCTTGGACAAGTCGGGAAAAATAGAAATATGTTCATACTCTGGTTTAAGAACATCAGGAGTACGCAAGGCCCGAAGCACATCTTCTCGCGGTTTAAAGTAATGGAGCCTAAGTAAGACATCTCTCGGGGATCTCTCAGGCGCCGAGGGAGGTTTTGGCAACCGGTGGATCCTGTCAAAGAGGAGGGAGTCTAGAGTGGCGTCAGGCAAAAGGTGTTGTAGGATATCGGTCACATATTGCGACAGGGCTTGTGGGGTCACCGAGTCTGGCACCCCTCGTATCTTTAGATTGTGACGCCTCGATCTGTCTTCTATGTCTGCCAGTTTCAATAATGCCCCCTTCAATTGTTCCTCCAGATCCTCAACTCTCCCCGCCATCTCATTGTGTGCTCCAGCCTGCTCCGCCATCTTCTCCTCTAATTTATCGGTGCGGTCTCCAATTTCCCGGATCTCTCTCTTGATATCCGCCGCTACTGAGTCTAAACGGGAGGTCAATCTGTCCGAGAGAGAGGTAATTAAGCCCTCTATGCGTGTGGTAAAGGCCTCCATACCTTGCTGGGCCAGTCCTGGATCTGCCTCCGCTCCCGGCGATGTCTGTGCAGAGCCGCCGCCATCTTGAGTGCTCAGGCCTTCCTTCAGTTTCACTCCCCGCGGTGTAAAAAACTCTGCCTTAGTCGTCTTTTTTGAGGCTTTTTGTGTTGCCATCGCGTTCACCCGACCTTCTCCTGCCTGACAGAGACTTTGTGGGGTACAATCGCTTAAGATATCCGTTGATTCAGTGTCCCCTTTGACGGAGCTCTGCTCTCACACAGCCAGCTCTCTCCGCGGTCAGACCACGCCCCCCCAGTAAATAGTTTTTTAATGTCTAGATTAGGTATTTGGCCCAGGCTCCAAGTGTGGTTTGCTGGAAGAGTGAATCTAAATAAATAAGTGTATTTTATGCTCATAAAGGGCCTCCTTGGGGAATCCCTTTCGTACATCATAAAGGTATTGAGTAATTATGAGTAAATACTAGATTTTCCCCTCTGAGCATCTAGAATGATCTAAAGGTATTAGCTGATGACATTGTGGCCCCTGGTATAATTAGTTTAATTGTCTAGTTTTGGTTAATCCTTTTGAGTGATCACAGGTGATATGTGATCAAAGGAAAGAATGGTTAGATTTTTAGTTTCCTGTATGAATATAAATGTTCTGTGATTGAAATACGTACCATATTTCAATATGCATTAGTGTGAAAGGCATGTTCTTGTATAAATGGGCTATCGCTCCCCCCTCCCTTTTTAACCTCCTTGGCGGTGTTCCCGAGTGTGTCTCTGGGTTAAATTTCACCGCTGAGAGCGGTAACCCCCGAGACACACTCAGGCTGTATATATCACCTCTCCCTGCGCTCCCCTTGCTGATCTCTGCAGTCTCCTCTGGCGATCGGAACCTCATACTTCCTGGATTCCTTCTCGCGAGGAGGAAACCAGGAAGTAATGAGGTCGCGATCGCCGGTGGAGACAACTGGGGAATTCGAGGGAGCGGTGATATATCCAGTGGCATCCCGAGTGTTGCTTGGGGTTACCACGTCCAACATAGGAATTTAACCCCGAGCCACACTCGGGATGCTGCTAGGGGGGCAAAAAAAATAATAGACCGTTTACAGACAAGAATTTCCACAATATATAGACTGTCAGGGAGGTTAAGGCATGTGATCTTGTTAGGAATGCTGATTTGAATCCAGGCCACATCCTGGTATAGTGGTATCCTTTGTTATGTTACAATGACAGAAATAGAAAAAGTGCACGAAAGTTAGAAGCAAAAAAACCCGTCTTTTTTGCTATAAGTGCTTGTGGGATTGGTCAATTTTGATGTTGTAATATATCCGTATACTGATAGGCTGTTATTGTCATGCCTGCTGGTGCCCTTGCAGTGCGGTCTCCCCAACAGAGAGGGCGCCAGTCTATGAATCAGGCCACTTTGAATGCTGCACCTGAGCAGAGACCTAGGCCTTTAAATATCAGTCACTGACTGTGCTCTGAGCCCTGACGTGGTTTATTCTACCCCTCAGCGCATGTCTTCTAGCTCCTGCATATGATTTTTTGGTTTGACTTCTGGCTTGAATATTTAACTGTGATTTCTGTGTTTATCACTTGGCATATGTTTATGTCTTGTACTGACCTCTGGCTTGTTATTACTGCGATATCTCTCCTGTCCTTGATCTGTACTTCTATGTATGGTTTGTATACCTTCTTTAGATTAGTACCTGGCCATTATCAAGGACCAGTTTCTCAGATTAGGGTTTTCCTTGCCTTGCTGGGTTTTGTCTGCGTGCTGGGTGACTCTATATCCTTACAGTTATATCGCATTCCTGTGTGGGGTGGATATGAAACTTTGTCTACAAACGTTTTCATTGGTTGCTTGAAATCAAATAAATTTGTCTGTCTTAACAAAGACATCCAGACAGACGTGATGCAGCTATACCTCAAGTGGAACAAGTGGTTACAAATAGAAAACTTCGAGAGGGTTAAGCAGGACTATATGCAACATCGAGTATATAGTTGGCTCAGAGGAGAACCCAATAGGAGGCCCTTGAGAAGACCAAGAAAGAGAATACAGAAACCCAGGGTGCAGACTAATGATATCACCTCAGGTGAATCTGCTTCCGAGAGTGAGCCCACTGTGGCTATGGAGAGGACCTCTAAGATTTTTTTTTTCCTAGACATGGGGAGCACTCAAGAACATACACATACAGTCACGCGGAGCCTTGTGAGAAACATGGAGGAAGGAGAGCCACCAGGAGGGTCAGAAAGGGGAAACCTGGGTGATCCCAGAGGCAAGCCACCTCTCAAGAAGTAGTCCCAATATTCAACCTGTCTGAGAGTGCTTACGGAAGTGGAAACCGGACTCTTAAGCAAGGGGTTGTCATTTACTCCACGTAACCCTGATGATTTCCAGTGGAATATTGAGTTACACGGTTTTGGCTTCACCCTCCGACTGATTTTTTTTAAGAAGGAAACATCTACAAGATGTCATGGTCCACCTGGGGTACTGTCAGGGATCATATATTCTAAATCCTGGCAGCCCCTTTTTTAGTCATGCTTAACACAGGTTCCTATGGAATTGGCTGTAACCTGTGCACACAGAGACTACAGGTTCTCCTAATCTCAGTTAATGAGGCCTCCTTATAAGGAGGAGGTCACACCCTCTGATCTGGACTTCCTCATTTGAAGTTAGAACCTTGAACCTTACAGACGTGTGTCCAACTTGCCCTTGGATCCCTATCTGCTGGAATACCTTCTGCATACCCCTCGAGTTCCCATCAGATCCACTACCCTTCTGGACTCCTTCTGCCTCACCGGTAAACTCCATCCATTGCTTCCCATTCTTCCCTCTATCTGGACTTTTCGTGTATGACCCCTGGCTATGGACATTGGTGTATTCTGATATCTGTATACCTCGACCTCGGCCTGAAACCTGACCACAATTATTTGTCTAAACCCCTTATCTGTATTCCTTGCCTCAGACTTTAGTTTAGTTTTCTCGGTTTTCATTTCTGTTTATCAGTAGTTATTCCTTATTCAGTTTCCTCCTGTTTCTCCTATTTTCTTCCTGTTTAATCCTTTCTCCTTTTCATTCTGCTCTTTGCTTCCCTCATCATTCTTTGCCTACCTATTTATTTATTTACTTCTGCTGTTTTATGTTTATTATAAATAAACATCTCGTTTGACCCCACAACCTGCATACTTCATTATGGCTCACTGCACATTGGGCTCACACCCACACTCCATGCAGGGTTCTCATGACAGAATGAGGAAGTCTTCAACCAGTGAGCCCGCAGTGAGCAAAGCTGTAATGGATTACCTGAAAGGGTTAATGGAAGAAATCCTGCAGCAAGTGGACACTTTATTTTCTGACCTGCTACAAGGCTTAAGGGGCATCTCGACTAAGGTGCGCGTCCCAGTTATAAAGAAGGGGGGCCAGAGAACCCCTAACCCTGGAGGAGTGTGAAAGGAGAAGGTCCAATGGCTTGTGCTTCTATTGTGGGAGTGGCCTGCACAGAATATCGGCCTGCCCACTACGCCCACCCAAGCCACCTAGCACCCCACCTGAATCAGCATCTGCCAAAGAGACTTCTGTTGCCAAGTCTTCCCCCACTAAGCCTAAAAGGTCAGCATCCGCCAAGTCTGTGCCTCTGATTCCTAGTAAGGCACTACCCACCAAGTTGAAGAAGACATTGCCTGCCAGAGACACGACATCCTTCAAGTCAAAAAAAGAAAATGTATCTGCCAAGTCCTTGCTCCCAAAGCCTAGTAAGGCATTGTCTGCCAAGCCCTTGTCCGAGAAATCCAACACCGAATCCAGACCCAGGATAGTGGTATCTATGGAAGCGGGCCCTGAGATCGTGCATCAAGATTCCAACCCAGCTGAACCTATGGAATTCCAAGTCACCCTGCCCACAGAACCTTATCCAGCCGTACCCATGGAAGAAGAGCCCAGCGTACCAACAGAGCCTGACCCCCGTTGTGCCAATGGAGATAGCGTCTGTCCTACCCTCCGGTATGACACCCACCACTCCAAGCCAACACATCATGGCTAACTGTTCTACCGCTCCAGTGCCTTCCAGCCGGCATAACTCGCCATACCCATCTTCTTCCAAATATTAGTCTTCAGAGGAATGGAGTTCTGTGGACTCGGAAGATGAGCTGCCCAAAGAAACCGCACATCATCCTCGAGGGCTACCTGGCCGGTCCATTGGGTACATAGGTACCGCTACCCCCCCATTCCGACCTGGCAAGGGACTCCTTGTCCTTTATAGATTCCTCCAGTGACTATAACTCTGACCTTGAATGGGAGCCAAATGAATATCAGCTCTCTACTAATCTGGCTACTGTTCGGTGCCACCCTACCACCGCTTCCAGAACTCCTGTTAAGGGATATGCCACGAGACCTGTGGGCCAGAGAACCACCTATATAGGAACCACGGTCGCCACTTCAGTCACTGTCGCTGCTAAGCCGTCTCAGGCCTCTGTCCCCGAGCCTTCTCAGGCCTCTGTCCCCGAGCCTTCTCAGGCCTCTGTCCCCGAGCCTTCTCAGGCCTCTGTCCCCGAGCCTTCTCAGGTCTCTGTCCCCGAGCCTTCTCAGGTCTCTGTAACCAAGCCTGGTCAGGCCCCAGCAGTCGTCTCCACGCTGTCGCCGCAGAGCCCAGCAGTCGTCTCCACGCTGTCGCCGCAGAGTCCAGCTGTCGTCTCCACGCTGTCGCCGCAGAGCCCAGCTGTCGTCTCCACGCTGTCGCCGCAGAGCCCAGCTGTCGTCTCCACGCTGTCGCCGCAGAGCCCAGCTGTCGTCTCCACGCAGTCGCCGCAGAGCCCAGCTGTCGTCTCCACGCTGTCGCCGCAGAGCCCAGCAGTGTCCTCAAGTTTAGTATGTACTTCCAACGGGAACTGGATCCGTAAAGAGGATTTACAAATATTTGAAAAGGCACTTAAAGCAATAGAAGCTGAAAGGCAACATCCTAAGTACATCAAGCCTATGTCTGGGCAATCACGCCGGAGGTCCGCCTACATCGACACCACTGTCTTTACCCCTGAAGGTCTGATCACCTTGGAACCATTACCTCCCGAGTTCACGTATGGCTCTAATGGAACCGTGGTTAGGTGCACGGACCTTCAAGTATTCAAAAATGCCCAGAGTGCCTGGAGGTCACACCGCAAAAAGGGGGCTCGTCCCAACCGTGTATCCAACTCCGAGTACGATGGATGGTGGTGATCTGTGCTCCGTCCCCTGTTCCAGCCTCGGTGCCCGGAGTGCACCTGTCAGGGGGGGGGGGTGCTCTGTCATGGTCCACCTGGGGTACTGTCAGGGATCATGTATTCTAAATCCCAGCAGCCCCTTTTTTAGTCATGCTTAACACAGGTTCCAATGGAATTGGCTGTAACCGGTGCACACAGAGACTACAGGTTCTCCTAATCTCAGTTAATGGGGCCTCCTTATAAATCACACCCTCTGATCTGGACTTCCTCATTTGAAGTTAGAACCTTGAACCTTACAGACCTGTGTCCAACTTGCCCTTGGATCCCTATCTGCTGGACTACCTTCTGCATACCCCTCGAGTTCCCATCAGATCCGCTACCCTTCTGGACTCCTTCTGCCTCACCGGTAAACTCCATCCATTGCTACCCATTCTTCCCTCTATCTGGACTTTTCGTGTATGATCCCTGGCTATGGACATTGGAGTATTCTGATATCTGTGTACCTCGACCTGAAACCTGACCACGATTATTTGTCTAAACCCCTTATCTGTATTCCTTGTCTCAGACTTTAGTTTTCTCTGTTTTCATTTCTGTTTATCAGTAGTTATTTCTTATTCAGTTTCCTCCTGTGTCTCCTATTTTCTTCCTGTTTAATCCTTTCTCCTTTTCATTCTGCTCTTTGCTTCCCTCATCATTCTCAGCCTACCTATTTATTTACTTCTGCTGTTTTATGTTTATAATAAATAAACATCTTGTTTGACCCCACAACCTGCATACTTCATTATGGCTCACTGCACATTGGGCTCACACCCGCACTCCATGCAGGGTTCACATGACACAAGACAACCCATGAAATTTTGATGCAAGAGTTGTTTTGACCCACTCCCTAACCAATCCCCAATTAAAGCCATCTTACAAAATGTGAGAATAGAGACCAATGAAGCAATTAAACGACATTGATCCAAACATAGTAACATCACGAGGAAGGAACGTGAAGCGATTAAAAGTTTATTCAAGGACACCTCAATAGTGATACGGCAGGTGGATAAAAGGGGTGCTATAGTAATTCTGAACTATTCACAAAATACCCAGTAACTCCATTCACAACTCATGGATGAAACTACATATAAACAACTGGGACGAGACCCTACAATAGAGATCAAACATAAATTTGAAGAAAATCTCAGAGGATTAACTGCGGGCTTTATCAATGAAGATCTGTACCAATATTTATTGAAGCCACATCCAAGAACACCGGTGATTTACGGTATACCCAAAATACCTAAAAGTACACCCCCCCCGGCACGGCCTATTGTGTTGACCATAGGTGGTGTCATCAAACATGTGGCAAGGACTATTTGTTCAAGTTAGGCTAGGGTCAGACGAGCGCAGTGCGAACGCGCGTGCAGGCGCACTTAATCACGGCCGTAGTAGCAGCAAGTGCCAGGCAATGACGGCCAATATACGAAGTACGGTCGCACAAATGTCCGGCTGCGCAACGCAAGTGGCAAACGAACGCATTTTGTCGAGAACGTCAAACCTCTAGTACGGTTGTACAGAGTGCGCTGCGTCCCCTAGAGGCGTGTGTGCGTGATTTGGAGATGTCAGACACTGCTAATGTCCGGCCAACATAACGTCCAGATGCACAAAGTGTTTTATTGATGATCCGTACAAAATCACGGATGCAAATGCGCATCGTATGACCGCTATCGCGTACTCCGTGAAAAAATGCGTCCATTCGTTCGAACGCACTTTTTCACAGACAACGTGAAAATGCGTTCGTCTGACCCTAGCCTAATACAAACACAAATTGGTGGTTTTGTGCTATGTGTATCATCCAGTATGAGATATGATTTTATGCTATATATCAACAACACATCGTATGCTAGAGATATACATAAAAATACTTACAGGGTTATTCAAAGAGAATCGAAAAGTCACCGCACGTTCGGTGACTTTTCGTTCTCTTCAATTCGGTGCGATTCGGCGATCCCATTTCGGCAAACCTGCAGTGTATTCAGCAAGCACCACAGGGCCGTCGTAGTGCAGGGAAAAGCCGCCGTAAACCCGCTGAACACTCACCGCAAAACCCGGCGAAGGCACACCAAAACCATCTGGATTAACCACGCCAAACACGCTGGAAAAACCCGAGCAGGAGCCGATCAGAGCGCAGAGCAGCTGCTGGAAAAACCCGACACCGCAGACGAATGGAGTGAGAGAAAAAAAAAACAGTACGCTTGAATGTTTGAAAACTGAAACGCTGTTTGCAAAGAAACTACAGAACGAAAATGTCTGAAATTTACATATAATATCCAATGAATGCTAATAAAAAGGGCTGTTACAGAAAAAAGAAAAAAACTATTTAAAAAAAAATTCGAAAACCCGAAAAATGCCTAAAAGATCCTATAAAAAAAATCTAAAAATAAAGACACTTTTTACTGCAGAATATTATAATAAACGGTTAGATATTGAATTAAAACAGGAATCTTTTTAACATTAAGGCCTATGGGATTCGCCTGAATAAACCGGTCAAATGAAACCACCGAACGGCAGGGCAATTCGGCAACTTTTCACTGCTGGTTTTTGTTCTCTGAATAGACGAAGCATTGCTTCTCTATGGGGAATTCACTGCCCTCAAACAGGCACCGTATGTGAAGGCAATTTGCCAACATTTGGCGAACTACCTGCTCTCTGGATAGCCGAATGGCCAGGAAAGGTAACCGAACGCTGAATTTCAGCTTTCGGTTACCTTTCGCCAGCAATTCGGATCTCTTTGAATAATCCTGTCATGTTCGTGCAACATTCTTCTAACCACAAACACCTTATGATAAAAACGTACGGTGTTCTTGGTGGTGTGGCCGAAGTGATATACCGTCCTTAGTCCTTTATGCAGAATTTCCAAACTCCGCAGCAAACCACCGTGCGGCTCCATGAAATCGTCATCCCAAAATTCTGTTGCAATCTCGGATAGCTGTTAGTGCTTATATCATTAACCAAGCACCCTGCTACATAAAAAATTCCACGTACATTAAAAGCATGTGGGCTATTGACATGATCTCACCCACTAAAAAGCACAAATGGTAACACGGTGTGTCCTCACGTATAACCTCGCGTCCTCTAGGGAGCTCTCAGCGCACATCTCTAGTGGCGTGGTGTCTGGTAGGTCGTGGTTTGTGTACTTCAATGATGTTTTGCTGACGCGTTTCGTCCCGCCCTCGGGACTTCATCAGAGCATGATGATATAAGCACTATCGTTTCATCTTTTTCTTTCTCCATTTGGTTGGGGAAACGAACAGCTATCCGAGATTGCTAAGGAATTTTGGGAAGCCGATTTCATTTAGCCGCACGGCGGATTGCTGCAGAGTTTGGAAAATTCTGCATAAAAGGACTAAGGACGGTATATCACTTGGGCCACACCACCAAGAACAATAGGAGAACATTTTTATCATAAGGTGGTTGTGGTTAGAAGAACGTTGCACGAACATAAGTATTTTATGTACATCTATATCATACGATGTGTTGTTGATATAAAGCATAAGATCATATCTCATACTGGAGGATTCTATATAGCGCAAAACCACCAATTTTTGTTTGTATGGTTTTTATTCTGATGGGTGGATATCAGGGTGGTATGTGCAGCTGATGCAGTGAATTCCTTTTGTTTTAAGACTATTTGTTCAAGTTGCCTGCAGGGGAGTCCTACCAACATTACGGACACAGAATATTTCTTGCTAAGGTTACGTGCCATCCAAGTGGACTGTGATGATGTGGTGTTCATAACAATGGACGTTAGGAGTCTGTACACGGTTATCCCCCATGAGGGGGGCCATTGAGGCTATGAGAAAACTACTGTCTAGCTCTAAGGTGTATAAGTGCCCATTTATATTGAAATTGCTTGCATTACTGTTGCAGAACAATTACTTTAGATTTGAGGATCAATGGTACGTGCAGCGGACTGGCGTTTCCATGGGACAGCAATGGCCCCCATGTATGCCAATGCATTTATGTAGGAGAAATACGTCATGACTAAATTCTCAGATAAAATTGTGGAAAACGTCAGATTTATCGACGATATACTTATTTTGTGGCAGGGATCGGTAGATACGGCTAGAGAGGTAGAACAATATATGAATAGTCTCAGGGTTACAAGTGAGGTCAATGAAACGTCCATTCAGGTCTTGGATGTCCGTTTTTTTTAAAAAAAACATTATTGCAATAGTCAGTTTTCAAAACCGACAGATTGGAATACATTGCTTTCGAATACAAGTGCACATCCGGAGCACTCCAAACGAGCATTACCTTACACTAATTTTCTCAGAGTCATTAGAAATAAAAGGGACATGGCCATAATGGAGGAACAACTAGCTCAGATGTGTGAAAGGTTTGAGAGGCAGGGATAACCAAAAAAAGGTTCTGGAGGATGCCCTTGAGAAGGCTAGAACCCCTCAGGCAGAAAGGGTTAAAAGGGGACATATTGAGGTTCCCAATAACTTTTAACATGGCAACTGATAAGAAAAACTGGCAGATGTTGGAAAAAGATCATTCCTTACCAGGGAAATTCAGACATAAACCCATGTTTTGCTATAGAAGAAACTGTAGCTTGAAGACTATTGGTCCAAACGGACCCAGTATAAAAGGTACGTGTCACTGTCATATCCTCAGCCCCTGCTGCGCTGCCTGGTGTGGTCTGGGCAAGGTCCTGTGCCAAGAGCTGGCCGGCTGCCAGCACTGGGGAATGGCCGAGCGGCATCCGAGGGGGCGGGGCCTAGCATGTTTACGAGTAGCCGCCAGGTTTAAAACAGGGTGCGAGGAGTTGCCTCGTCTCCCTGTCGTGGAGTCTGTTTCCCGCATCGCTAACTATTGTGTGTATTGATTTTAAGGCAGGACACGGAGGCTTCGTATTTGCTGTTCTCTCTTAACTGCCCCAACAGCAGCGAAGAAAACTTTATTGAAAATTAACAGAAAACAAACAGTCCTCCCTTCCCCAACGTGGGGAGGGGGACCAAGCTCCCCAGCTCCTCCCCATCCAGTCCATAAGCCACTCCCCCGGAAGCAGCCCCTCCTCTTTCTTCGCTGCTCCCGGCGGTAGCAGTCAGATAAGTATTAGCTCTCATATATTTATCTACTTCTATCTCCTTTTACACTCTGAGCTTCCCGACCCGGTCCAAAACCGCGGCGGTTCGCTCATTCGTCCGTTCCTGGCGTCGGCAGTGTTAGCCGGCGCCGGGTTCGGGCATTCTCCCTGTCTCTGCACAGCTTTGATTTCTCGCGCTGTCTCCCTGCATTGCGTGCACGAGCTCCACACGCGTCTCTAGCCACGCCCCCTCAAACTCCGCAGTATCGCGGGAGGTAGCGGCCGCCATCTTGGATTTCCCCTTTCACACAGCGCGGCACACACACGCACTCCCCGCTCAGCTCAGCTCTGCAGCCGATCGCTTCCCTTTAAACCATGTCGGCTCCCAAGCCTGGCCAAACGGATGCTCCCTCCTCGGAGGACATACCAGCCTCAGACCCCGGATCTGAACGGAGCTCCCTCTCCCCGGAGCAATATGCCCGCAGGAAACATAAAAAATCCAAACGACTTTCTGCTGAGTCCAGATTCGCCCGCATGGAGGCTTCCCTGCAGACATCAGTCTCACAGGCAGTGGCTGCAGCAGTCTCTTCCCTCTCTGAGTCATGGCACAAATCTCTCACGGAGGCCATCTCCTCCACCCTCCCCCCCATTCATGTTGATCCGGCTCCAGAGATCCCTGATGTCCCTCCAGAGGACCTTAATATGGGCTTCGGCCCCGCACCCTGTGCACCTGAGATCGGACTTCCCACCGGTAGTCCAGCTGCAAGCAGCAGCAGCAGAGGGGCCGGCACCCCCAGATCACTGCCTAAACCAGCCACCACGGCACTTGTGCCAAGAAAGCGCACCCTACCCCAAGGGGCTCGGGTTAAAAAGACCAAAAAAGTCTGCCGTGCTAGACCTATAGTCACCCTCACTGATTACTCAGATTCAGATCAGGACGAAGCAGATCCAGGGATGGCTGAGGGAGAAGTCCTCGAACTCCATGCTCCGGAGGACTTAGATTTGCTAGATGCGGACGCACCCACTTGCCAGCCCCGATCTCGGGGTACGGTGGTGTACGATCCGCAGGACAATCCCCTCTTCGAGCCTGAGGATATTGCTCGCCCTAATTCCACGATCTGGTACGCATCTCCACACGTGGAGCAATGGGTCGACTCGCACATCAGGTGCCCTATGACCAAAGAGGACAGGGCCAAAATGAAATTAGAATGTCCTCGCCCGGTTACTGCCGGTAAATCATGCCTGACTCCCAATGTGGACGTCAGCTTCCAAAAAATTGTGTCCAAGCGTGGCTGGAACCCCAAAAGAGGCATTGAATTTGCCATTAAAGGCTGCCAGGACCGTCTCCTGGACACGGCCGGCCCCCTGATTAAGCTCTTCCAACTGGCAGAGGAGGCCAAAACCAATGCATCACTGATGGACCCTTACGAGGTCACGGAATGGGTCCAACGATCCCTATGTCTGCTTGGCAACGCCAATGCTGCCCTCTCAACCGAGAGACGTAAGAGCATTCTGCTCAAAATTGACACTGAGATGCTGCACCTAGCCACCAATGACCTAGGTGCCTCCGCACAGGGCTTCCTTTTCGGGAAACCCTTTCTTAAATACATGGGGGGAATACACTCAGGCATTCAATTCAATCGACAAGTCGGAGGCATCCCTTAAACGCATATTCTCACCTAACCGCGTTTTTGGCAGGGCCGGCAGGTTCAGGGGTCGCCCTGTCGGCCGAGCGGGCGCTAATAATTCCCGCATCGCTAGAGGCTCCGCTTCCAACACTCAACCCACCGTTGGTTCCAGTGGCTTCCGTGGTTCCAGCTCCTTCTACCCTCCGAGGTCGCGAGCTTGGCGAGCCCGCGGATACAGAGGTGGCAGAGGTGGTCCTCCCGTTCCACAAGGACAAGGTAAGACCAATTTACATTATCCCTTCGTCCCTAGTTGCCGTGGGTGGCCGCCTCACTCAATTCCTCCCAAGGTGGGCTTCACTCACATCGGACCCGTGGGTCCTCTCCACCGTGATGGGTTACCGGATAGAACTCTGCGGTTTTCCCACTCAGACCCATTTCCCCTACCCTCCTCGGCTCGCGGATGCCCTTCGGACGCTCATTCATTCCGAGGTGATAGACCTCAACCGCAAAAGGGCCATAGAACCCGCTTTACCCAATCCAAGGGGCTTCATCAGCTCCCTCTTCCTGGTGTCAAAGAAAGGCGGGGGGTTCTGTCCGGTCATCAACCTCCGCTCCCTCAACGATTGGGTCATTTACCATCATTTCAAGATGGAGGGCATCCCCACGTTAAAGGACATGCTCCTTCTGGGAGATTGGATGGTCAAACTCGACCTCAAAGATGCCTACCTCTCAGTTCCCATAACGGAATCCCAAAGGGACCTCCTACAATTCCGCTGGAACGGCAAACTATGGAGATTCTCCTGCCTCCCCTTCGGACTGTCGTCCGCCCCGCGATGCTTCACCAAGCTACTCAGACCCGTGGTTTCCTCCCTCCGTGCTCGGGGTATCCGACTGGTGATCTACCTGGACGATGTTCTTCTCATGTCCCAATCACCTCACACCCTTCGGACCCATCTACGCGACACTATTTCCCTATTCCAGGAACTAGGGTTCCTTCTCAATCCAGAGAAATCGATTCTCACGCCCACTCGCTCTATAGAATTCCTGGGCTTAGTGGTGGACTCCGACCTCATGAACCTCAGTCTTCCACTATCAAAGATCTCCTCGATCAGGAAAGATGCAAGGATACTGCTCAGGAAGAAGACCTTCCCCCTCCGCTCCTTGGCCCGTACGGTGGGCCTCCTAGCGGCGGCTCGCATGGCGGTTCACCCGGGCCCACTACACTACAGGGCCCTCCAACGATTGAAGGCCCGTTCACTCCGGGCGGACCTCGACTATACGGATCACGTGACGCTGACAGAGGACGCCAGATCGGATCTACGATGGTGGATAGACAACATAGTCACCTGGAACGGTCACCCCCTGGTACCCCCTCCTCCCACGATGACCATTGATTCGGATGCCAGCAGACTGGGCTGGGGCGCGAGATGTGGGTCCCAGGAGACAGGCGGTCGCTGGTCACCTCCGGAACAGTTGTGGCACATCAATTGCCTAGAACTCCTGGCGGGATTATTTGCACTCCGGTGCTTTGCACGACGCTCACCTCCGGACTCGGTCGTACTTCGGATGGACAACATACCTGCAGTCCGCTACATCAACGGCCTGGGAGGCCCTCGCTCTGCAGACCTATCTGCCATGGCTCTGCGACTCTGGGAATTCTGCCTTCCCCTCGGGATCTCGGTCCACGCCCAGTTCATTCCCGGTCTGACCAACGAAGTGGCCGATTGGAACTCCAGGCACTTCGCGGACTCGGGAGACTGGCGACTGTCACGGCACAGTTTCTCTACACTATCCGCGCTCTGGGGGCCTTTCCAGATCGACTTGTTCGCCTCCAGGCTCAATACTCAGCTACCAGACTTCTTCAGCTGGAGACCAGATCCGGACGCCAGGGCCACGGATGCGTTCCTCCAGGATTGGTCCAAGGGCCCCCACTATGCCTTCCCGCCGTTCGTCCTCATTGCTCGCACTCTGTCACAGATCCGAGCTCAGGAGGCTTCAGTGGTCCTGATAACACCGTTTTGGAAGTCCCAACCGTGGTTCCCAACACTCTTGAGTATGGCGATGGATGTCCCGAGGCTTCTGCCTCCCTCCCCGGACCTTCTACTGGACCACGAGGGACAACCCCACCCACTGATGACCTCCCACCGTCTTCAACTCCTGGCGTGGTGGCTCTCTGGCACCCCCCTACAGGCTCACGCCTTTCGGAGCGCACTACAGACCTCTTGCTCCAATCCTGGGCTCCGGGTACCCGACTCGCCTACAAGTCCGCGTGGGATGGGTGGGCTGGCTGGTGTCTGGTGTCTGGAACGGGATAGAGATCCCTTTTCGGCCCCTGTGACAGCCCTCCTGGACTTCCTCACCCACGCCTTCGACTCTGGTAAGGCTTATCGCACAGTGAATGTCCTTCGTTCGGCCATTTCGGCTGGCCATTCTGGATTTTCGGGAGTCGCCGCGGGCTCCCATCCTTTGGTCTGTCGCCTGCTACGAGGCATGCGCTTCTCCCGCCCTCCGGCACCCAAATACTCCTGCACATGGGACGTGTCCCGGATCCTCTCCTTCCTGGATCGCTGGCCTGAGAATGCCGCTCTCTCACTGCAGGCCCTCTCGGCTAAACTCCTTATGCTTTTCTGTTTAGTGGCCTGCAAACGTGTTGGAGATGTCAGGGCGCTGGATTTTGGCGCTCGTTCTTATGTTCCAGAAGGTGTACGCTTCGATATCACACGTCGTACCAAGACGTCCCTGACTTCGGTACTCTTCCCGTCTTTTCGGGTCTCTCCCCGTCTCTGCCCGGTTTCGTGTCTCCGGGAGTACGAGTCTCGTACTCACTCCTTCAGGGTTCTCCCGGTTTCACCTCTCTTTGTCTCTTTTCGATCTCCTCATAAACCGGTCTCCTCTCCCACTTTGGCTCGTTGGATGCGATGGCTTATGGCACAAGCCGGGGTGGATGTGTCGGCTTTCGGGGCCCATTCTGTCCGTAGTGCCTCCGCCTCTAAGGCGGCCTCGATGGGATGTCGACTGGAGGACATTTTACGTGCGGCTGACTGGTCTAACGAATCCACGTTTCGTACCTTCTACTTTAAGCCCATTGTCCATTGGTCGGATGCGGCTCCTGTTCCGCTTTGAACTAGCAAATACGAAGCCTCCGTGTCCTGCCTTAAAATCACAAAATTTTCCTATTCCATAACGGAAAGTTTAGATTTTAATAAGGACACGGAGGCGAGTATTTCCCGCCCTACCCCACCCGGTTTGTTTGATTCACGCATCTCTCCTGGAATGGGATGGACTGTTTTGGCGGCTGCCAGGGCTCCCTTGGTTTAACCAGATTTCAGTGTCTCACTGTTCTTTCATGTCTTTTGTCTATTTCAGCCTTCTGAGTTCCCGATAGGGTTTCCCTACGTCTTGGCTCCCGATCTCCTACTCCAGTTTTGCTTCTGAGGCTCCCACCGGTGTCAGATCGCAGCTTCGAAAGAGGAGGGGCTGCTTCCGGGGGAGTGGCTTATGGACTGGATGGGGAGGAGCTGGGGAGCTTGGTCCCCCTCCCCACGTTGGGGAAGGGAGGACTGTTTGTTTTCTGTTAATTTTCAATAAAGTTTTCTTCGCTGCTGTTGGGGCAGTTAAGAGAGAACAGCAAATACTCGCCTCCGTGTCCTTATTAAAATCTAAACTTTCCGTTATGGAATAGGAAAATTTTGTGATTCTGTTGCCAACCCGTTTTCTGGATACGATCCCTGCTCCTGCTTTTTGACACGGCTTCTTTTGACTATTCTCCTGCTGCTCGATTACGATCGCCTGTGTGGTGCTTTGGTGGTTTAACCCATATTTGCCGCTGGGGTGTTTACACGTTACTGGGGAAGTGTCCCTTCTAAGTTGTAGGTATCGTCTGTGGCCTCATTAGGTTCCTATACCCAACCCAGGGCTCATGTTCTCCAGCCACACGTTTATAAGAACTGCGATCGAAAGGTACTGTTTATATGCGGCTCATGTGAAGTGTGCTTTCACCATCAAATATACTCGATACTGTACTTACGACAGACCCCGAGGTGTATGTGTTGCCACTGAATATCTTAAAAGGTACCGCTGATCTGCTCCAGATTATCAGAAAACGTTAAAGCAGCCTATTTCCTGACTGCCCTGCAGTCCGTGCAATTCACCGTCTGACGTATCTGTGTATTTCTGAACGTGCTCTAAGTAATCTATTGGTTTCGAAACCTTTAGTGCTTACTTAGTAGCAACTCAGTGTTTTGTTCATCCTCGCTGCCTCAAGTGTAGAATTCTGTGTATACCAAGCAGTGTTTAAACGTCAAAAAGATTTATCAGTCCTTAAGGATCTCAACTCCGCTACTCTCTGGTGGGCGCTACTCCCCCCATTAGAGTCACGTTTCGTCGTTCCAGCCCTGTCCCCTGCCCTCTGTATTCATGTATATTCATGTGCTGCATTACCCCAGGCTGCTGGTCCTAGGTTGCAGCTTAGAGGTTGTTTCCTTTCTGCTGCAGCTCACCTCCTGATCATTGTCCTGATCCCCTGCGTATTTAAAGCAATGGGCCCATATCCCATTGCTCTATCATTTTGTTCCAGTTTGCCTGTATCCAGTCTGCTGGGCTCTGAGCTCCCTGCTGTTCTTCTGGTCCTAGTCTGTATTTTCTTGTTCAGTTTATTTCTTTGGTTTCCACTGTCTGTTTCTTTAGTCAGTTCATGTTCTGGTTCATGGTCCCTGTGTATTCTAGTTCATGTCTAGTTATTCTTGTGTATTTAGTTCATAGTGTTTCTCCCTTGCTGTGTCTTTTGGGTTTCGGTTATATATAGATATGCTGATTACCTGGTTTTGACCCTTTTACCTGGCTGATTTCTCTCCCGGTTCAGGATCCCTGGCTACTGTATAAGGTACACGTTCTGGTTATTGACTTCTGGCTTTTCTTCTTGACGTTTCTATTGGATGCTCCTTGTCTGTATTATATGTATAATTTCTAGTGTACCCGGGTATCTGTAGGTTTCATGACTACACAGCTTCTAGTTTCTTTTTCTCTAGTATAGATCCGGCTATTCTAAAGACCGGCCTGTCAGATTTAGGGCTGCTTTTCCAGTGTTGTACAGAGGTCTCTTGTTTATCCTGTGCTGTTCGCTCCTGTTATTGCTGCCAAGAGTGGTATCTCTGCTTATAGGGGGCTTTTACCTGATCCAGAGCCTTGCCACACCGCTAGTCTGGTGCCGCCAGCGTTCCAATATGAACAGGGGTCAGAACGGTTTTGTAACTGGGGGTGTAAAAGATGCCTAGGCTGCGTGACATGTGGCCATATGACTCCATCCAAGGAATTCCAACAACCTCACACTCGTAAACGATATTTACATAAACATTCCATCTCCTGTAAAACAGTATGTTATATATAAAATCTTGTACCCTTGTGGCTTGGCATACATCAGTAAAACCAATACACAACTGTGTGACAGGATTAGGAATGATAGGTCCAACATTAGGATAGCCTACAGGGATGGCAAGTCTGATAAGCCGGCGGCCAGACACTTTTTGGAGTCTGGTCACCCTTAATTGTCACTCACGTTTCTGGCAATTAATCATGTCCCCCCTTAAGGGGGGGGGGGGCAATAAGTCACTGGTACTCCTCCAAAAGGAGGCCCAGTGGATAAATAGGTTAGACACTGTATTTCCTAATGGACTCAATGAGAGGAACATGTACTCAGTATATGTGTAATAAGGTCATTAGGAGTTATGTTTTGCACTAGGTTGGTGTTGGTTGCTAGAAAACAATTTGATAAATACAATTTGCGAATGATTTGGGAACAAAAATTCTCCTTGGGTACTACAAATGTGCAGCAATAGTATAAGACAAACCAATGGTGGTAAAGTTTGGGCAGTGTTTTTTAATGATTTGCTATGGGGTGGTGGTGTTCTTTCTGTCCCAGGGGCCACCTTCAGGTATCTGTAGACATGCAGGCATCTCCCGATCGGCTATAGAGAGACAATGCGTAGTATACACATTGGGGCGGCTATGACAACCAGAGTGAGGTCATCAAGCAGCGCCGGGTAGTGGTGCATGTGTGGTAGCGTGTGGGAGACGCTGGAGATCAGCACACCGGGTGGGTGAGTAGCTGGTGATTGTTTTTACGGTGATTGATATGCTTATTTAAACTGTATGTTTTTTTCATGAAATTTAGGTCTGTCCTGAGGAAACTTCATTGTGGGAACCGAAACGTTGACGCTCATTAAATGGAGAAAGTTTAATATTTTTGAGAATCCCGTAGTGCTGGCATATCTACATTGCGATATATACACACACACGAAAAAAAGTGTGCTCGCAATTCAACAGACCAGATCTTACAATGACAAAAACCTCAAAATTCAAGACATTTCTGATAAAGTGCGAAGAGTGCCAAAAAAAAAAAAAAATGGTAGCATAAGGCACCATATATGTATAAAACATTTGAGTATAAATTGCTGTAGATGTGCATAGAATAGAAAACTTACAGTCCTGAGCAGTTTTCTAAGAGCAGTCTAATTTGTGTGGAAGTCTTCCACTGTTGGTCATGTGGATCCTTGAGTCTCAAAAAAAGTAAAAATGCTAATAGTGCAGTACGGTTAAAAAAGGACAGTTAAATATAAAGGTGATAGAGGTAGCTCTATGTGCGGCACAGTGTGTCAATTTAAAACTGTGACTGACACCGTCCACTCATCCGAATGCTGGGATCCGTGTATCCTCAAAAACAATGTGACACAAATATCCTCATGGTACAGTAAATATTCACATGTGAATGATCTTATAATAAATAAAAGGGTGTGCGCCCTTACCTTGTTCAGAGCCTAACATACTGGCTCTCTATCACATTGGCAAACTTGCAGGTGTTGCCTGGCCTTATTCGTGCCTCCTCCTGGGCTCCTCGGTCCGATGAACAAACTCAATGAATTTATTTGACGTACAAAAAATTAATAAAAAACGGGTAAAATTGCTAGAATAGGTAAGGGTAATTGGCTGATAGGCATGTTCACATTTGAAATTAATGACACTCACAAAATAATATATATGGATATTATTTATTGTAAATAAGCATTTTGCACAGTACATATTTCTTTTAGGTGCGCTGGGAATATTGTATCTTTTACATTGGTTGTGTCTTTGGAGGGTTTCTGGACACTTCTATACCAATGTAGCAGCACCAGATATATTGGGGTGTGCTTCTTATTAATAACCCATTCACTAGTGCTGCCTTCACACTTGAAAGGTATCATGTCTAGAAATATTTTTTTTAAATTGACAAATAAAACACTTATACCTATAGACAAACTAGAATCAATAAAAGTTTTAAAAATCTGTAAAAAATGTTTATTTTCTTACTTTAAAATGTAATTTCATCTCTGGTGACGCCCCTCAGCTAAGGGGGTTTCTTCAGTTCCTACTTCCTGAATATTCCCTGCCTCCTCCCCGCCCACTACTCCACCCATCAAAGCTTCACATGAACTACATTTCTTGCTCCATCGTGCCCACAGTCTCCATGTACCCCACTACTTCACATACTCCGCTATTACCCTGACCTAGTGTGTCACCCCTCTCCTCTTAGAATGTAAACTCTTGGGCAGGGTTCTCTCTCCTACTGTTCTGTGTGTTTAACTTCTATGAACATTTGTTATTCTTGTCTCTCCCATTGTACAGCACTACGAAACTTGCTAGCACTTTATAAATACCTGTGACTGTATGATCGAACACAAGCTGTGCACACACAGGACTTCAGACTGGGGAAACCGAGGAACTGAATATTAGCATCTCTGGAACTGTGAAAGCAAAACACACTCACTCACCCACCAACACACTCTCTTGCGCTCTTTCATGGTTTACATACTTAGTGTCTCAAACTCACACACTTTTGTGCACGCACTCTCTCACTGTACCTTTTGTGCTTTCCCTGCTTTACCTTGCGGTCTTTCTCTCTTTACCGCTTCTTGCGGTGTCTGTACTTTTCTTTGTTGTCACTCTCGATGTCTCTTTTTCTCCGTGTGTATGGATTTCTTTCCTTCCCTGTCTCTGCAGTAACTGGGGTCGAAAGTTCAGCACCGCCCTCCCCTAAGCTCACAGTGCAGGAGGGAGGAGGAGCAACTCAGTCGCACATGCTCAGTGCCTTTTTTATGTATACCAAAGTATTCACACTGGTTAAAATGCCTGCTGAGGTGGGTGTTGGGAAATGCCAAGAAAGAAAAGCAGGTCAATATGAAAAAATATCATGTCTGCTCCATGAGACCTCCGACTCATTCAAATGGCACAGCATGTTTTTAAAAGCACAATAGCAAAGCATGCATGTCCATTTAGCAATTTTTTATTGTGGGCATAATACAAATGCCATAATTTAAAAAATTACCAAAATTAAATAGGCAAGATCCTCTATTGAGCAATGATGTCTGGTTCTATGGGTGGCAGATGAACTTGTCAAGGAGCTGCATCAGGCACAGCCATAATGGGACAAAGAATTCCAAGTTTGGAAAAATTAGTCGTTTTGCTTGCTGTGGCAGAGAAAGAGCTAGGCAATGGATTCTGTGAGCCTCCTTTTAGTCTTTTGACAGCTTTGTGTCAACGTTGTACAAGATCTGAATCGCTAACGGATTTTTAACCCATTAGCGTTCGGATTGTAATATGGTCCTCCCACGTTAGGGCAACTAGCACTAACGTCTTAGTAATGTAATATTGGCCAGGGTGTTTCATGAATAAAATAAGTATAAAATGCTGGTCATGAAATTGCCACTATTACACTACTTTTTAAGGTTCATTTAGTCCATGCCTAATAAACTTAACCCTAGACATGATATAATACAATGACTTACCTTATAGGAAAGACCAGACCATATTTTTCCCAACAATAGTATATTATGGCGGCAGTGTCTTATGACCACCTCTGCTACAATTTTTTTTTTTTTTTTTTTTTGAGAAAGGATTTTACCAGCAGGGATACTTTGAGATTTCTCTCGTTTTCAAGTATGTCCTGGGTGGCGAGTATATACCGTTAGGTGTCTTGCCCAAGGACACTTACTGGAGAGGTGCTTTTTCTGGGATTTGAGCCTGTGCCTCCACGGTCTCCACAGTCATAGGGCAATGATGTTACCTCTACTCCACTCAGCCAGTAATTACCCAGGTCATGATGACGCCATCCACCAGAATGGGACAGCATATTACAGGCTTTGTCGGTGGCGTAAAACATAAGCATTGGTATGGGAAATGGAGACAAGGGATCACACAGGATGATAGAATGATGCCAATGTCTGCAATCTATATTTAAAGTGTACAACTTCTCAGTGTCATCCTTTAGTTATTCTACGATAATATCCCAATATTTTCATCAGAAAAAAACAATTGCCCTTATCTGGTTCTAGGTCTTACAGAAGTAGAAATAGCGGGGTCCAATTTACTCCCCAATTCCATACTCTACTGAGCTCTGCTCTGTAGAATTACAGGTATTGGTGATTGTTAACATGTCTTTACACAATAATGTCAGTCATCTAATGTTCCTCATTAAGCTGACAGTCTATTGACATTTTTTCCAGGGAAGAAGATGCCACTTACAATGGGATTTAAACACTGCAGATCATTATAGGAAACATTACTTGTGTTCCAGAGTGAATGTTAACATTTCCCAGGTGCCCTCTGTATACAAGCAGTGGGTTACACCTCAAATATTTTTGGGAAGGTCAACTGGCTTGGTTTCCAAAAATGGGTCCTTGGTGATTCTAGGCATTAAAATAACCATGAAATGAGAGGCTACGTGACCCACTTTCCTACAAAGATGTGCTTACCCTGCAGATGACCCATCTCCCCCAGTTGGCAAGGAACAAAGTTAAGCTGATGCAGAACCATTGTTCACATTCTAGTAAAAAAGGGAGTAACATCACTACATTATAATTTTTAGAATTAAAAAGGAGATCTCTGTCAGACCTGCTCCCAGCAGGCCCACTCTCGCCTGCATGCTTCCACGCGCTGAGCTGCCGGCTTCAGCGTCTTTATACCCAGGACATACTTGAAAATGAGAAATCTCAATGTATCCTTCCTGGTAAAATACTTTATAAATAAATCCACCAGCAGCTCGTCACGCTGATGAGGTCACCGCACCCGCAGAAGCTGTTCCCAAGCACCACGTGACCTGGCTGACCAATCATGCTGAGGGGGTGCCAGATTTAAACCTGCTCTGCTTGAGATTTAGTACCCTTTCGTGGTTTCAGTTTATTCTGACCGCCCTTAAATGCCTTTTATCACTTATCGCTCTGATATTCTGTGTTTGACCCGGATTGGCTATCGACTTGTGTACCTCTCTAACCCCTAGACTCGGATTTGGCTATCGATTATTCTACCTGCTGGGCAGAACCTCTGCCTTCCAGGCTTTGCCTGGTTCTGTGCTCCCCTTTTTCCGTACCGCTCCTCTCTGACTGCCAGCCATAGAAGGACTGGTGTTTCCCTTCCTTATTGCTGTCCCTGCCTGATAGGTTCACCTATTTACTATTGCGAAACCCAGCCACCTCAAGGACTGGTACAGAACCTGGGTAAAGGGTTACCTGGTAGTGCGTCACGGGTTAACTCATAATATACCTAGGAGAAATCCTGAACCAGCCTTACAATCGCTATGAGAAAGATATGAAGGTGATCAACAGAGGTAGCCTTGGACAGGTTTTCCGCACCCCATAGGGAAATCCCAGGATCTGACCATGATGCCCTCTAAAGGGAAATTGTTACTGTAGATATTAGACATCACTTATACAGAACTGCTTTATGAGATAGAGTTTTAATTTTGATTATTTAGAGTTTAAGTTCTAATGTCAAAGAAGAGACCTGAACGTTTGCACATCTTGAAGTAACAAACACACGTGAAGTCAGTGACCGGGGGGGGGGGGGGCTGGACACTATTTTTGTGCAAGGTTACGGTATCTTGTATAAAGTGATAGTTGAGTATATGAATGCAAAAGAATGTGAGGGGAGATATTTGTTTCTATACTTGTACTTAGGACTTGACACAAGATAAGCAAATAAAAAAAAAAAATGCACTCATGCTTTATTCCCAGACCAGCAATCTACACTTATTAATGCAAGTTTATTACCAAATCACTTTTAAAGAAAAATAAGCGATTATAAAGAATCTAGGGATGAGCCGATACCATTTTTTAAGACCAAGTTCAAGTACCGATACTTTTATTTAATGTCATGTGACCGCTTTCCAATATATAATGTAGGATTTTGCTGAAAGCCTGTCCAATTTAAGTTAATATTGAAATGTATGGCCAGAGGCCCCCATTTACCCACTGCCTAAACACACCCTGAACACACCGCATTTCAGACACCTATATACACAGTCAGGTCCAGAAATATTGGGTCATCGACACAATTCTAACATCTTTGGCTCTATACACCACCACAATGGAGTTGGAATGAAACAAACACAACGTGCTTTAACTGCAGACTGTCAGCTTTAATTTGAGGGTATGTACATCCAACTCAGCTGAACGGTGTAGGACTTACAGCAGTTTGCAGATGTGCCTCCCACTTGTTAAGGGACCAAAGATAATGGGACAATTGGCTTCTCAGCTGTTCCATGGCCAGGTGTGTGATATTCCCTCATTACCCCAATTACAATGTGCAGATAAAAGGCCATTTCAAGTGTGCCATTTGCATTTGGAATCTGTTGCTGTCAACTCTCAAGATGAGATCCAAAGAGCTGTCACTATCAGTGAAGCAAGCCATCATTAGGCTGAACAAACAAAAAAAAACCAGAGAGATAGCAAGAACAATAGGCGTGGCCAAAACAACTGTTTGGAACATTCTCAAAAAGAAGGAACGCACCGGTGAGCTCAGCAACACCAAAAGACCCGGGAGACCACGGAAAACTGTGGTGGATGACCGAAGAATTCTTTCCTTGGTGAAGAAAACACCCTTCACAACAGTTGGCCAGATCAAAAACACTCTCCAGGAGGTAGGTGTATGTGTGTCAAAGTCAACAATCAAGAGAAGACTTCACCAGAGTGAATACAGAGGGTTCCCCAACAAGATGTAAACCATTGGTGAGCCTCAAAAACAGGAAGGCCAGATTAGAGTTTGCCAAACAACACCTAACAAAGCCTTCACAGTTCTGGAACAAGATCCTATGGACAGATGAGACCAAGATCAACTTGTACCAGAGTGATGGGAAGAGAAGAGTATGGAGAAGGAAAGGAACTGCTTATGATCCTAAGCATACCACCTCATCAGTGAAGCATGGTGGTGGTGGTAGTGTCATGGCGTGGGCATGTATGGCTGCCAATGGAACTGGTTCTCTTGTATTTATTGATGATGTGACTGCTGACAAAAGCAGCAGGATGAATTCTGAAGTGTTTCGGGCAATATCATCTGCTCACATTCAGCCAAATGCTGCAGAACTCATTGGACGGCGCTTCACAGTGCAGATGGACAATGACCCAAAGCATACTGCTGTCACGGATCCCCCTGATACTAGAGTGGTGGTCCCTATACGCAGGACTCTCTCTACCCTTCCGATCCTTAGAGTGGTCGGCACGACTAGACAGACATAGGATGATACACAAGACCTTAGAACAATTAGCTCTTCCCAAGAACCTAACAACACAAGGGGTAGTCTGATGTGTGCTTAGGGTGCCACACAGACTGACCTCAATACCAGAATTAGAAGAGTTAATGCCAATACCAGGGGTTACGCACAGAATGGTTCGTTCGCCAATGCCAAGGGTCATACACAGAGTGGTTCGTTCGCCAATGCCAAGGATCATACACAGAGTGGTTCGTTCGCCAATACCAAGGATCATACACAGAGTGGTTCGTTCGCCAATGCCAGGGGTCATGCACAGAATCGTAGTTTGCCAATGCCAAGGGTCATACACAGAATCGTAGTTTGCCAATGCCAAGGGTCATACACAGAATCGTAGTTTGCCAATGCCAAGGGTCATACACAGAATCGATAATAGCAAAAATATATTCAAGAGCTCTGCGGGAAGTAACTACCACGTCAGGGCACCGGCGTCTCTGTGAGTCTGGGCTTTAAACCCGGCGGGTCCGCGTCTCGCCGCCAGGCCCCGCCCCCCGGCGTCTCACGTGTGCGGAAGCGTCCGCAATATCACTCGGCGCCTGGCCAGCGAGCAGCGAGGAAGCTGCTGCCAGGCGCCGGGGGGGCGCGGGGGCCACCGTGACAGAACCCCCCCTCTACGGGCGGCCACTGGACGACCCCCAGGAGCGCGGGGATGAGCCACGTAGAAGGCCTTCACCAACCGAGGCGCATGGACCTCAGCAGCCGGGAGCCAAGAACGATCCTCCGGCCCGTAGCCCACCCAGTCGACCAGATACTGCAAAGTGCCCCTTGAGACCCTGGCGTCCAAAATGGCCCGGACTTCAAACTCTTCCTCACCCTCCACTGAGATAGGAGGAGGTGGGATACGGGCCCTGGTGTACCGATTACATAAGAGAGGTTTTAAGAGGCTCACGTGGAACACGTTGTGTATCCGGATATGGGGAGGTAATGCCAAAGCATAGGAGACGGGGTTGAGTCGTCGTAAAACCTTGTAAGGGCCTATGAATCTAGGTGCCAACTTCATGGAAGGCACTAGGAGCTTAATATTCCGCGAGGAAAGCCATACCCTGTCCCCAACCTGATATACGGGGGCCTGCCTCCTGTGTCTGTCAGCCTTGATTTTCTGGATGGCACTACTTTTCTTGAGTGCCTCCTTGACTTTCCCCCAGGTGTCCTTCAAGGACGCCAAATGGTCATCCAAAGCAGGTATCGTGGTATCCGAAAATGTAGTCGGTAACATAGGAGGGTCGAAACCATAAACGGTGAAGAAAGGGGAATGTCCTGTGGATTCGCTCACCGCGCTGTTCAAAGCATACTCAGCCCATGGTAGCAGGTCTGACCAGTTATCTTGCTGTTCTGAGATAAAGCACCTGAGATACTTTTCTACATTCTGATTTGCACGTTCTGCTGCTCCGTTGGTCTGGGGGTGATAGGCCGAAGAGAAAGACAAGTCTATCCCCACATTCTTACAAAACCCTTTCCAAAACCTGGAGACGAATTGGGTACCCCTATCGGAGACAATCCCAAGAGGAATACCATGTATGCGGACCACGTGGTTAATGAATATGGGCACCAGTTCGGCTGCCGACGGTAGCTTACGAAGAGGAACATAGTGACCCATCTTGGAGAACCGATCGATGATCGTAAGTATAACTGTGTTCCCTCTAGAATCGGGTAACTCCACTATGAAGTCCATAGCTAGGTGCGACCATGGTCGTTCTGGGATAGGCAGAGGTTGGAGCAAACCAATGGGTGCTGTCTTGGGATTTTTATGTCTTGCGCAAACCTCGCACACAGCTATGTAATCCTGAACATCTCGGCGCAACGTGGGCCACCAAAAGATTTTATTAATACTGGACACCGTTTTGGTGATTCCCATATGCCCGGACGTTTTATTATCATGGTAAAGGTTTAATATTTCTTCTCTTTCACATTCAGGTACAAAGAGTTTCGCGGGAGGTTTCCCTTCAGGAGCCGTGCCCTGCACGGTTTGTAACCTTTGCAACAAGGGAGACGAGACATTGATTGTGGTAGAGGCTATAATCCTTTCTTGGGGTACAATGGGATGCTGATCTTGGACGTTAAATTCGTAGGACTCATGTTGTCTAGATAAAGCATCTGCCTTAACATTTCTGGACCCAGGTCTATAGGTCAGTACGTAATTAAAGCTTGAAAGAAACAACGACCATCTTGCTTGTCGGGAATTTAACCGTTTAGCATCTCCAATGTATGTGAGATTTTTATGATCGGTTATGATAAGGATGGGGTCACTAGACCCTTCCAGTAGGTATCTCCATTCTGCCAAGGCTGATATGACTGCTAACAACTCTCTGTTTCCTATGTCATAGTTCCTCTCTGCCGGGGAGAGTTTCCGGGAATAGAAGCCGCATGGATGCAATGGTTTGTCGGGTGCCTCCCTCTGGGACAAGACTGCACCAAGACCTATCTCGGAGGCATCAACTTCCACTTGGAACGGCAGAGCCGGATCCGGATGTCTGAGTACCGGGGCCGTAGTAAACGCTTGTTTGAGTGCTTCAAAGGCTTGACTGGCTTGGGGTGTCCATTTCTGATTACCCACCCCTTTCCTAGTCATGGCCGTGAGGGGAGATACCAAAACCGAAAACTCTTTAATGAACCTCCTATAATAATTTGTGAATCCTAGAAACCTTTGGATGGCTTTAAGTCCTTGGGGTAGAGGCCAGTCTAGGATTGCTGTAAGTTTCTTAGGGTCCATCTGGAACCCCTCCGGTGTTATTATGTAGCCAAGGAAATGTACTGTCCTTATGTCAAATAAACATTTCTCTAATTTACAATACAATCCAGCCTCCAACAATTTTTTCAGTACTATTTTCACGTGGACATGATGGGTTATGATATCAGGCGAGTATATCAGGATGTCATCAAGATATACTATGACAAATACTTGCAGGAATTCTCGTAAGGTATCATTAATGAGGTCTTGAAAAACAGCCGGCGCATTGCATAGGCCAAAAGGCATCACCAGGTACTCATAATGCCCACTTCTAGTATTAAAAGCCGTTTTCCATTCGTGTCCCTCTTTAACCCTTACGAGGTTGTAAGCCCCGCGTAAATCAAGTTTAGTATAAATATTGGCCCCCTTTAGGCGATCGAACAGTTCTGTGATAAGTGGTATGGGATAGGCGTTCCTTATGGTAATCCTGTTCAAACCTCTATAATCTATACAAGGCCGCAGGTCTCCCTCTTTTTTCGATACAAAAAAGAAACCTGCCCCTGCTGGAGAAGAGGACCGTCTGATGAAACCTCGTTCCAGGTTCTCCCTTATGTACTCCTCCATAACGTCATTTTCTTTTTGGGACAAGGGGTATACATGTCCCCTAGGAGGCATAGTACCAGGGAGTAAATTTATAGCACAGTCGTACGGGCGGTGCGGCGGTAGGACCTCAGTCCTGGACTTAGAGAAGACCTCTTTCAATCCCAAATATTGTTCAGGCACCTCTGTAGACAAGGGAGGGGCTGTGGCAACGTTGAGGCTAGCGATTACGTTGACCCTGCCCAGACAGTGCGATTGACAACGAGGACTCCAGTATTTTATGTCTCTTTGGACCCAGTCAATAACCGGGTTGTGTTCTGCCAACCACGGAAACCCAAGCACGACAGGACAAGAAGGGGACTCAATGATTTGGAAACATATGTATTCGTGGTGCAATACTCCTGTTTTCATACATACAGAAACAGTGTCGTGGGTGATATGGGGGCAGGATAGAGGGTTACCATCTATAGCTTCCACCATAAGAGGTCTGTCCTTGAGGACCAGAGGTATGAGACATTTAGCAGCAAACTGTTTATCCATAAAATTGCCTGAGGCCCCAGAATCTAAGAAGGCCTCAGTCTTAATGTGAACCTTGTCCCAGGTCAATGATATTGGTACCAGGATCCTGGACTTTTTTTTTTCGTTGTTTACGAAAGAGGCATAAAGAGATCCTATAACCTGGGTATTGGCTGGTCTCTGGCTTGCTCGGCCACTCTCACCCCTGCTCCCCCTAGGTCTCTGAGGACATTGAAGGCGGAAGTGGTCTGCCCCGGCGCAATAGAAGCAGAGTCCCTTCTCCCTTCTGTGAGCTCTCTCTGCCTCCGATATACCAGTCTTTCCTATCTGCATAGGCTCAACAACAGGTAGATCAGATTTAACGTTTTCCTGGTTACCGGAAGTAACAGTGGTTCTGGATGATAAGGGTAAAGGAGGCAAGAGCCTTCTAGGTCTATCCCTGGGGTGTCTCCTTTCCCTAATTTGATCATCCATAGCGATACAGAAGTCGATCAAATGATCAAGAGTCTCTGGCAATCTTAGAGGAGCCAACTCGAACATAAACGCGTCGTTCAGCCCTTCAGTAAAGGCCAAGGTTAGGACATCGTTCGGCCAGAGGACCTCTGAAGTCAAGGTCTTAAATTCTATTGCGTATTCCGCAACCCTCCTATTACCTTGTTTAATATGAAACAATGACCTCCCTGCATTGGTAGCCCTTCTAGAGGGGTCAAAGGTGCGTTTAAGCTCTGAAGTAAAACCCTCATAATCGTATATGATGGGTTTTTTGTTCTCCCACAAGGGAGTAGCCCACAATAAAGCCTTCTCCGTTAAATGACTAATTAGATAGCCCACCTTAGCTTTATCTGACATACATGAGCCTGGGTTGTTCTCGAACAATATCTCCAGTTGGGTCAGAAAGCCCCGGCACAAGTTTGGTGTCCCATCATAGCGTACGGGTGCTTTCATACTGAGCCTGCATCCCTCAGGAGAGGCCGGACTGATCCTAGGCACTACTGGGTCTGGAGGACTTGCAGTCCCAGAACTAGATCGGTTTAACAGGGTCTGCAGGGCAAGAGCAATCTGGTCCATCCTATGGTCCTGCTCTTCTTGTCTGGCTGCAATACGAGTCAACTGATTAGAGAGGTCTGCGGGATCCATTGGCCCTGACGTAATGTCACGGATCCCCCTGATACTAGAGTGGTGGTCCCTATACGCAGGACTCTCTCTACCCTTCCGATCCTTAGAGTGGTCGGCACGACTAGACAGACATAGGATGATACACAAGACCTTAGAACAATTAGCTCTTCCCAAGACCTAACAACACAAGGGGTAGTCTGATGTGTGCTTAGGGTGCCACACAGACTGACCTCAATACCAGAATTAGAAGAGTTAATGCCAATACCAGGGGTTACGCACAGAATGGTTCGTTCGCCAATGCCAAGGGTCATACACAGAGTGGTTCGTTCGCCAATGCCAAGGATCATACACAGAATCGTAGTTTGCCAATGCCAAGGGTCATACACAGAATCGTAGTTTGCCAATGCCAAGGGTCATACACAGAATCGTAGTTTGCCAATGCCAAGGGTCATACACAGAATCGATAATAGCCAAAATATATTCAAGAGCTCTGCGGGAAGTAACTACCACGTCAGGGCACCGGCGTCTCTGTGAGTCTGGGCTTTAAACCCGGCGGGTCCGCGTCTCGCCGCCAGGCCCCGCCCCCCGGCGTCTCACGTGTGCGGAAGCGTCCGCAATATCACTCGGCGCCTGGCCAGCGAGCAGCGAGGAAGCTGCTGCCAGGCGCCGGGGGGGCGCGGGGGCCACCGTGACAACTGCAAAAGCAATCAAAGAGTTTTTGAAGGGACAGAAGTGGAATGTTATACAATGGCCAAGTCAATCACCTGACCTGAATCCCATTGAGCATGCATTTCACTTGCTGAAGACAAAACTGAACGGAAAATGCCCCAAGAACAAGCAGGAACTGTAGAGGCCTGGCAGAGCATCACCAGGGATGAAACCCAGCATCTGGTGATGTCTATGCGTTCCAGACTTCAGGCTGTGATTGACTGCAAAGGATTTGCAACCAAGTATTAAGAATAGGGATAGACCGATATCATTTTTTCATGGCCGATACAGATTATCGGCAGCTTTTCTGGCCGATAGCCGATATTTGGTGCCGATATTCTGTAAATTGAAAGTTCTGAAAAAAACAGCACAAATCTGACTATGCCATGAACTCAATGGCCTAAACAACAATCTTCGTGCAAACGTTTCCACCGGTGCAAAAAAACATTTAACGCGAGGGGCAAAACCCTTTACGCCGAATGCCATATTACATAGTCAGCGCAACGAACGCACATAATCGTCTACCGCGGGTGAACTTGCGAACCCTACGTGAGCTTACTGTACGTCGCGCGATCTATACTTAACATTGTGAGCGCAAATGCCTTTGTGCGCTGGTACGCGGATGGTATTACAATCTATGCGCAGTTTGTAACGCACAGCATTTGCGCGTATAATTTTAGCAACTCCTAAAAGCTGAAACGTCCTGGCCGAAACCAAATACACCAGCCAAAAAAAAAATGCAGCAAAGTATAGTTACACATTCCACTCATACCCAAACCAATAAAATGGAGAAGTTGTGCGTGCATGTATTATTGCTGCAGCATATATGCTGACTTGTGGTTGTGGTTCTTAATTCTAATTGGCTGAATTGCGTGAAAAAAATGACAGCACACTGATTTCTGCGCGCAACGGTACTGAGTGAGCATTTGGGCGCTTCCGGTTTATGTGCGTTATTGATCGGATCAAAAACGCGCGAGGATTGTAATTCCAGCGGTGATTTGCGCACGCAAACGTTTAACGCCTGGTGCAAAACTTCACGCTTTGCGCGAGCGTTTTTGCGCAAAGATTGTAATATAGCCTAATGTGTTTAACATGTAAACATTGCACCACGTCCACTTCATTTATTCAATTTAATAAGAATTTTTATTTTACTTAATCTTTTATTTTTTACAAACAATCAGACCATGTCTTTGGCTTTCTTAAAGATCCCTCATATGATCTTGCATGTAAGGGGTTCAGCAACCTTGGCCCTCCAAGGGTTTATTACAAAGTTATATTACAGCTCTGGTTAAGCAGTCACTTTGTAATATTGCCCCACGTTTTGGAATTACATCTGCTATGATGCTCATCTTAGGTTCTTGGAGCCTCATGAGAAATCCAGTTCCAAAACATCTGGAGGTCCTAGGTTGCTGGACCCTGCTGTAGGAAATAGACCCTGCATCTCCTGTATAGGGAAATCCCTGCCAGATGGGATGGAAGCCCCATTTCTGCTGCCATCACACTCATGCACAATATGGTCAGTGAGCAGGGGTCATTCTGCAGTGAGGGCTTACAGCCTGATGTGGGAGAAGCCCCAGATTCGCACAGTTCTGTGGGATCTTGCGTGTCGCAGCTGCAGTGAGCAAACTTGTCCAAATATCGGCAAATAAAATGCCGATACCAGTAATTTTCTGAATATCGGCTAAACCGATATATCGGTCTATCCCTAATTAAGAAGGGAAAGTTTGATTTATGATTATTATTCTGTCCCATTATCTTTGGTCCCTTAACAAGTGGGAGGCACATCTGCAAACTGCTGTAAGTCCTACAACGTTCACCTGAGTTGGATGTACATACCCTCAAATTAAAGCTGACCGTCTGCAGTTAAAGCACATTGTGTTTGTTTCATTCCAACTCCATTGTGGTGGTGTATAGAGCCAAAGATGTTCGAATTGTGTGGATGTTCCAATATTTCTGGACCTGACTGTACACCAACTCAGAAACATGTATACCCACAGTCCTCACAGACAGACAAACGCCAGGGCAGCTGTTTGAATGCATTAAAAGCATTCGGCCAGCATTCCCCTCCGACTGGCTGCTATACACCGAGCGGCCGCTGGGCTGTGACGTGCTCTTGCGAGATCTCGCAACTCCCGCGAGATCACAGCTGGAGGCCACGTCACAGCATTCACAGCCCGGCGG